>VVIT01000009.1:1200000-1800000 GCA_009806525.1 Sanghuangporus sanghuang | reverse complement strand
GAAAATTAGCTCATCCAGGATGTCGAGGCAAGACCTGAGATGAGGGTGATAATGATCAATGGGGACACTACGGGCAATTTAGTATTTTACATCGGATGATAAATGGATTGATATGTAATTTGATATTTTCAATATCATTCAATATCATACTGAATATCCTCATTAGGGATATTTAAAATATCATCAAAGTATTTAGAATATCATCAAAGCAGATATTCTGATTGACCAATCGGCATAATTTTTAGGGATATCTGCTTCGATGATATTTTAAATATCCCTAATGAGGATATTCAGTATGATATTGAATGATATTGAAAATATCAAATTACATATCAATCCATTTACCATCCGATGTAAAATACTAAATTGCCCGTAGTGGGAGATACTGGCGTGCGGCACGTGATAGGATTTTCACCCTCACTACGGGCAATCACTACGGGCAATTTAGTATTTTACATCGGATGATAAATGGATTGATATGTAATTTGATATTTTCAATATCATTCAATATCATACTGCATATCCCCATTAGGGATATTTAGAATATCATCGAAGCAGATATCCCTAAAAATTATCCCGATTGGTCAATCAGAATATCTGCTTTGATGATATTCTAAATACTTTGATGATATTTTAAATATCCCTTATGAGGATATGCAGTATGATATTGAATGATACTGAAAATATCAAATTACATATCAATCCATTTATCATCCGATGTAAAATACTAAATTGCCCGTAGTGAATTTAGTATTTTACATCGGATGATAAATGGATTGATATGTAATTTGATATTTTCAATATCATTCAATATCATACTGCATATCCTCATTAGGGATATTTAAAATATCATCAAACAAGATATCCCTAAAAATTATCCCGATTGGTCAATCAGAATATCTGCTTTGATGATATTCTAAATACTTTGATGATATTCTAAATATTTTGATGATATTCTAAATATCCCTAACGAGGATATGCAAAATGATATTGAATGATATTGAAAATATCGAATTACATATCAATCCATTTATCATCCGATGGAAAATACTAAATTGCCCGTAGTGCTGCTGCCCATACTTTCCCTCACCTTCAGGCTATGCATACCCAGCTTCGTTCCACGTAGACTATTGCCTAGATCTGCCCAGAGGCATGGTTGCAGTGGGAACTTCACGCAAGTTGACGTGTTTGTGTGCTTGAATCATGCGAAAGCATCATCGTGCGTTTGTCAGTTGGAGGAATGGGAAACCATTTGACTGATTCTACCTGTTAGCGCATTAGAATACCGCGATATGATGCTGAGACTTCGGCTACGGCAGGTATCTTTGAAGATTTAGCTACTCTGTGTCAAACGCATCGACGGAGCTTTCGTTGTGCCGGTGGAAACCGCTTTTGCAAGGCAACAGAACTTCGCTGGGCAAGTTGTCTTGTCCGGAAGGAGTCAGTGATACGATTAGCTCTAGGTTCGACTCGGAGCTGCGGTGTCCCCAAGGTTATTTCCCAAATGTTTGACGTTGAAGATAAGCTCACTTATTCTCTGGTAACGCGATACTGGGACACAGCAGATCTACTTCTGGTATCTTCTGAGCCATTTGTGAAAGCTGCAACGGTCATCTAAGCTAGAACTACTGACTGTTCCTGCGTCAATGTGTTCCTGCGCCTGCATCAAGATGCAATTGGAATTTATTCTAAATTATTAACTAACCGAATTAGTGGATCCGGGTCACCGGAGACTTCCCTTGGTCGTATCAGCTGCTACATTGCCTCAACACAGCCTAAATGACCAAACGTATCCTCGGCGTGGACTACTATTTCTGCAATCCGAATTTTCTATGAATCACTGGTGCCGACGAGTAACGTCGTAGTTAGTCCAAGAGGACACCATATCGCAACCGTTGGAGAATCGATGAAATCTGGAGGACTCCGCTAGAGGATTCCCTTAAAATCTTCTCAAGGATCTTTCTCTTCTGAAGCGAAATACAGGTTCATCATGTTATAGGCGCTCGGTCGAAACTTTGTTTCAGTAAGTTTTCGTTGCTTCTCGTGAATACGCTTGGAGAAGCTCGCTCACGGCAAGGATAGAAACCTCCAAATTCACCCTCGATTGGAGGTCATCAACCTAAGAAGCATTCGCTGGGCTAACCTGTGGAAATTTTTAGATATTGCAACGAATGAGAAGATTGTATATACGGTGATTGCTCCTCACTTTGTTGATTGCTTTATATGAAAACATGGGCCATCCGGCAATTCCTTTGCTTAGGTTTTTGCCTTCTTTCAATACTAATGGGTGACCTTCCTCTCACCCTTCGTCCCCCCTTTGCGATCGCCTAGTCAACATTATCATATCTTTCAATTCCATTTTAGCAGCGGACTCAATGTTTAGCCGGCTGAATTATTATCCGAGCAATCGACATCTTGGCCGCGGACAGATCAACCTCTGTCGGACCAAACGCGGCACGAGTTTTGGATTCGCGTCTTTCGTCTTTTTGGTGTTTGAATCGCCGTTATTCATCTGAAGTTAGTAGCTAGAAAAGCTGATCCGACGAGAACCAGATCAAACGAGACGAAAGGAGCATTGGAAATTCCAGGAGATGACTTCGCTGTTCAGTGATGAAGGCATCGTTTAGTTGAGAAGTCGTACTCCGCCACAGGGACAAGGATCAGAGACTTTGATCAAAAGCAAGATTATCATTTGTTCATGCGTCTCCACGATCCGAGAATATCAGAATCGACGAGGAGGCTCGTCCTAAATGTCGTTCGTTTCTATGATGTAAGATGTGTGTAGTTGTTTGAATCTCGATGTCGTCAAGAGTGGGCGCGAGCCCATGAAATTATGAAATTGCCTATTGGTGAATATCTAAGTAAGGCGGTGCGGCACCCGAAGGAATACGCAAGGCCAATAGCAACTCTGCCGCCTCTCGTCTGTGGCGTACTCGCTTGCTCCTCGGTGTCCGAGACTCTGGCTCAGTTCGTCCCGAATGAAATTTTGTCGTCGGTGGATGATGCATCAAGAGGCGGAGAGTGTCAACGTCTCTCTCGGCATGCGCATTGATCATCACGTTCCATCTGTTGTGTATCTGCCAGTTCGCCTCTTCTTTAAAGGATGGAAGATGCAAGGCGTTCAAGTATGGCAAGGAACCTGCAAATTTATTTTCCAACTGGTCATGATCATCTGGAGACTATCCGTCCTTCCCTTAGAAACGAGCTAAATATGCAGTAGGTGGAGAGCTTCTCACGGATTGGCTTCTGAGTTCTGGCTTTATCGGCTTCACCTGGGAACGTCGTCTTCATTGGGCTCCTGCCTCGATACGCCCTAGCAACCGCGGCGAGAATTCAATTTCTTGGTGCGCGAAACATCTCTCGTGATGAGCCTAGACTTGGGCTGACCGCAAAAAAATACTGTGCTAGCATGCGGGTCTGACTCAAAGTGGTGCATAGCTGATCCACAGGACCCACTCACAGCTCACTTCTAGTCACTTTTAGCATTCTGATTTAATTTACTAGCGCCGGACTTGACCAATTCGCGTACATCTTGCCTATTCCAAACAGAAGCAAGGCGGGAATAACGGAATCAGAAGGATTTGGTCCGTTGCTAATAGCGGTTAATTGAGGCGAATGCACCACTCATCGAATTCGAAAGATACGCCGATTGGGTCATTGCCGTAACCGTCACTTTGGTACACCACTAGATGATGATTCCTGCATCAAGCCACTACTTAGTAGCCAGAGAATGCAGAGCGCTTCTTATCGTAGCTAGGAAGCGTATATATAGAGCCCGGGAGTGCAGAAACTCGAGGTCCGCAACCCGGCGCTCCTACAAACCCCCTTCTTGCCTACAAGCTTCTCCGCCTCTCGTTGTTCGTCGCTGTTCTTCTCGTCGTTCTCCGCTTCGGTCTCCACGCAACTCGCCTATGACTAAATACGCGTCCTACTATTCTTCGTCCTTGGGCCCGCTCAGTGTAGCCCGAGTGCTGATTTGCAAACAATGCCATAAGTACATTGCCAGTATGGATGACTTGCTTTCACGGGTATGAGGCATTTAGTTGAATCGTTCGAGTGGTTTCTTATGCGCTTCTAATTTAGGCGTACTGTGGTGCACAGAGTCCTAAAGCAGGATTGTTCGATGATGTGTGAGTAAAGTGGCCGTGACATATCTCACGCATTCGCTCATGAGCTCATCCGTACTATTTAGATCCAACGTTTGTCTCGGTCCGCGACAGGTCTGGCTGATGCGCACGGGTGCCCACACGGTGCGTGAGCTGAAGGTGAGTACTGAAATCGCTGAAGTATGGTAATCAAGGGTCTTACATAAGCAAATTTTTCAGTGCCTCGGCTGTTATGCATACGTTGGGTTCCAGATCGTACATGCACATGAACCCTCGGAACGGTGGAAGAACGGTGCATATATTCTCGAGCGCCATTTCCTGTTCATCCACTCCATTTATGAGTGTTCTCCGAATGACTGCGAGTCGGACGATTCCAGCAGTGAGGAAAGATCGTATCAGTGGCCCGGCACGCCGTTGCGTCTCAAGGTTGTGGAAGATCTCCGCAAGCAGCGCCGGATGAAACGAATGACCGTACTGTCTCCGTCGACAAAGCCGGCTCCGCTTGGCATAGACTCACCGAATAAGCCACTACCGCATGTCCCTGTTCCTGTCGGGGCCTGCTGAAGCCACCCGAAGAAAATCATCTCGTTTCAACCTTCCGGTTAATTCGGATATGTTGACTTAGCCGTCGCTTCTTCTATGGTTATCTACTTCAATTTTTTCGTGCCTTTCACGTTCCTTATTTTGTTGATTATTCGTTCTTCCTTCGCTTGCGTTGTCCTTTCACCATCACTTGTATCGTGCATATGCTCCGTTCTGCACTTCGTCCATCGCTTCATTCTTTCGCAGCGCGTTTCTTTTCTGGTTCAAACCAGTAGATAAATTATCAAATTTGGAGGTACAACATCTGTATTTTTACTCACTTGGATTGCGGTGTATAATAATATATTTAAAGGTCTTGTCGCTGACTTTGGCCGGGCCGAGACATATAATCTCAGTTCTCCGTTAGAAGCCTCAGAACATGATATAGGAGCTGTGTTACATCTCGGGAAGCAGAGTTCCCTTTGATGGTGTCGTTAAAGACATGCATCCAAGTGTGCTCCATATCAGCAACGCCCGTGCCTTCTCAGAGAACCCATGGACAGTCGTCACAGTGCAAGATATTGAACAGAAGTCACATTGAACCGAGGGCAGATCAGCACAGCACGGCGTTTCGTTGCTCCAGATGGTCGCTGTTTCCGACAAGCTAAGTACTCTGTCAGTCATCAAGTGCCAGTGGACGACCGACGGTGAGAGTTATCGTTGATGATCATGAAGAGAACAATTCCACGAAGATGCACTCAACTTGATTGGAAGTGACCACCAGCAACCTAGGCATTCGTGAGTGCAAAAGCAGATGCCATAAAAGCAAGAATGACGGCCCTTCGGTGATCAGGAAAACTACAAGACCGCGTGACAATAACAACGCGCACGTGCTCGGCCAGTACCCCTGTCACGATTTAGTCCTGACTGACCGGACAGTCCTCTTTGGCTCTATTTTCAGCCTCTTTGTAACATCAACCAGCTACTTCTCATCTATGAATGAAATGCTATCATACGGCATCCGTGGCCCCTCCGGTCTAGGACGAGAAGATAATCAAATTCTCGTGATCTTCCGTCCATGGCTCTTGCCTTCGTGATCAATAAATCATATTACATGTCCAAGTTAGGTGGGTTGTCAGTCTTCCTGTAGCCAAGAGCAACTGTGCGATTTTGTCCATTAGGACACGCCAGACCCCATTTTTGAATCTAAACACCAGCCAGAATAAGTCGACGATCCTTCATCTTAGTGTCCTCGTCGGAAGTATCCCGCGAACCTATTTAATCCATAAGCACGTTTTTCGCGCGGCATTCGCACCATGGAAGCAGAATCCAGATACCCGTACTGTCTTGATAGATGTATTTTATTGGTTCATATCTAGTGTGTGTTAACGTGTGTACTTACGGTGTGATTCGTTCTACTGGTGCTTGCAGTGATGACACTGATGGTTTCAATCAGTTCGATTTTGATTCTGCTTTGATTAACAGCCTGGGAACCGTGGAAAGAGTGGTTTCTGAAGATGGTAAGCTCGATACTGGTACTAACTGAAGTATCCAATAACCGGGACACTCTGCATTTCATCTGGAGTCCTAATTCTTATTGTGCTTATAGTAATGAAAGAGCAGAAAGGTAGGTCTACTACTCACTCACTTCAGCTGGGCTTGACAGTTTGAACACATTATAGAATCCAATCTGTGAAGTCTCTGGCTTTTTCAAAGGCAGTCATCTGGGTTAGCGAAACTGTTGAACTTCCCTCATTAACTGCGGCAACTTCCAACGCTATGATGTCGAGTAACATGGACTTTATCTTTTCCCTAAGATTCAAAGATCAGAGGTCGTCCGCTTTCGCAAAGGATTCGGTAGTCAAGAGAATGTCAAAGTGCAGGACTGATATCTTCCATTGGCCGTTAAAATGACACGAGAAAGATGGGACAAACTAATAATACCCGTTTTTTACGGATGCTATACTACCAATTCATCATGGGAGTGCGCCGATTTCAAATGATGATGCGGAGTCTATCAAGGGCCGTTAAGGACAATGGCCAGCGGATCAGGGCGGATCCGAACTTAGAAGTGCCTACATGTTTCGTTTTCTTTATGTATGGGATGAACAATATTTACGGGCGACCACGAGACGCGTATGTTGGAGCATGCAACTCCGCTGTGGACAAAGGTTAGAGGCTTCCTGGACGACGCGCGGTCTTAGAGAGAGCTCGCTAAGTTGTCTTCATAAGCATGAGGTCTAGAATTTGGCACCGCATCCAATAGCATTCGTTGCGGCAACTTGGTAGACTTCTCTTTTTCCGTTCCGATTCACGAAGCTCCGAAACACACGGTTTGGAGTTACCCAGCCGCTTTGAAACGTGCGATGATAACCCCAAAGCGAATATTGATCTTCCAGGTTATAGCGAACTGATCACGGATTCGGTTACCAACCTTCTCTTCAGATCGCAGAATGAATAGAACACAGAATGCCAGAACGATCTTTGGGGAAGGGGACGTATCTTCAGAACGTGGACCATTAGTGCCGACCAAACCCTTCAGTGCCGATGAGTGCTTCTAAAAGATCGAACTGTGACTCGGATGCAGTGGTCTTCCCGCCGGTCAAGTCGTCGAGATGTGTAAATGACTTAAAATTTATCTACTTGTGGTTAATCTTGCTGAATTCTAATGTTTCTTAAGGCTCTCTCCTTGATCGCGCATGCCCTACTCTTAACCCTCAAACATTGTTATATTCATCAATTTCTCCACTCCTCTTCCATTGCAACGTGTTTCCAATCCCAAAATTTCCAGCACTTTACCCGAAACTTGGACCGTTGTTGAGTTCAAGGGTTCCCCGCCTTGTCTCGGTACCGCTTCGAACGGTTAAAGAATTGTATGGAGACGATATGACTTCAATATGCAATGATTACGCTGGCACATATCTCAAATATTGAGAACCTTTTTTTAACTGAGTACTGTATAGCTCGTTCTAGTCTTTCAACGGACTCTAGCAGCACAATTACGTTAGTATACCCCCTTTCCTTGGAAATCATAAGTACTGACCTAGGTTGAATCTACTATAGAAATCCATTGGGACCTTGATGGTTAGGGCTCCCTGCCGAGTCTTCTGAATCATTTGCAACGCATAGAATACTGCCAAGGGAACCTCGCATAACCAGCCGAAAGCCGATCCAGCTTTAAATGCAACCTGAAGAGACCTTGGCCTTTTCGTTCCGTTTGAAAATGTGAGTTTAGATCCGATCCTGACGAGGGTTCTGCTACTTGTGCTGATACTGACTTCTTTACATTTAGAACTAGCCTGTATAGATCTTGTCTAAGACGGTGGTCGGTTACCATGGCTTTCCTGAATGGTCGTAGTCGAATCTAGCCGTATCCTTGGTATTCTGCTTTCTAGCAGAAGATCAATGCAACCTATTCAATTCCGATCAATTACTAATGTGTTGTGTATGGCGAAGTAGTTTCCTTAATTTCTCCGGGTGTTGTTTTCGATCAGCAAGCAAAGGTTTTGGAAGAGGTTTGGTCTCGGATCAGAATTGAATTGATACTGAAAAATTGACGCGAAACGGATTAGTATTACCCAGTTGGGTGCAACAGTCTCAGAGTCACAGCTAATCACGTTCTCTGCTATGCTTCCTTTCATTTCTCGAAAGTGAATGGCCCGCGCCGACTCACATGTTGCAAGGTCGGTCGCAATCTATGCGACGGACCTTGATCTGGATTGTCCGGATCGGATGCGCGCTTACTCCTGCTTACTCTTCGAGAATCAGAGAAAGTCCCACCCCTTCAGTCCTGTTTGTTCTTCTTGTCCCGTCCTGGGAGGCTTGGCGGGACCAAGGACCAAGAATTCCGTATGAATAGACTTTTGTCATCAGTGATCATCATCTTTGAAGCGGCGGCCGGCTGCGTGGTGGAGTTTTACTTGCTGTTGACCTGGAAAGTAACCAAGATAGCAAAGAAGAAGCCAAGACTACGGCTTAAGCTTGTCAGAGAGTATGGATATAATACCCGAAGAAGAGCGCGGCCATACCGCACGCACGAGGAGCTGTGCAGAGCGGGCTTCGGGTGCTCTTCTGAATTTTATGATATTTTGTCTGAATATTGGCCAGATTTGCATCGACATCATGGACAGGACAGGGGTAAATAAAATTGGCGTATGAGAACGGAGATTACTCAATTGAGAAGTCGCGGGAAATAGCGTCACACATTTCTTCTCTCTTTCCCATGAACTTCGGTATTCATTTCCTCCTCTTTTAAAAGGCGCAGTATTCCTACGCGGTTCCAGCGGAGTCACTTTCGCTGTCGACTGAGCAGACAAGGCCATTAGCTGTAGTACTGCTAGCGCCAGTCTGCTCTATGTCGAATGATATCGTCTATGTCGCACACAGGGACCCTGTTCAGTACAGGCCCGGCGTCCCACGCGGCTCTCGTGGTGCTCTCAAGGAAGACCGTGAGGGCAATCACGCTCGAGAAATAGAACTAAAGCGTAGTCGCGGCGAAATCTCATGCGCTGAATGTCGCAGGTGTGCACCGTGGGCGCGACTATGTTTGAGCGTGGTGTATTCAATGCAGTTTATGTAGACTCAAGATCAAATGCGACAGGCAGCTTCCTTGTTCAAGCTGCATGCGCAGGGGTTGCGCGTCTCTTTGTCCAAATGGTGCGTTTCGTCTCACATTCATCTGATTGCACTGACTAACTTGCTGCTATAGGCAGTCTGGCTACCGGTCAGGGAACACGGTATGCATGCATCATCTTGGCGTCTTTCTGAAACATGTCCATTGATTGCATGCTTAAGGTTTGTCCTCGCCGCGACGGACCATCTTCATCGGCGAATGTCGAAAATGAGCGAGCGTATACGCCAGTTAGAAGATGCTCTTGCCATTATGCAATCGAATGTTTCTCAAGAATCACACCCGTTGCTACGAGACGAGCTACTCAGTCTTAAGGTCGACAAGCCTCAAGACACGTGCGAACCAGATCCGGTCCATGATCCTCCGAAGGGTCTCGACGGCCTTGGCACACTTTCAATCACTGACAAAGGCCAACGGTTTTTTGGTGCTTCCGGCGGTCCGGAAGTAAGTTGCGTCATGATCGTTACTAAAGTTCTCCGCTCATGGTTTTCCGTATTTAGCTAATGTTCCTGAAAAGTGAGGACGATGAACGGCTTTCTTCTCCAAGTTTGAGCGGAAGTTCGCCGATATCTCAGCCTTCATCGTCATCCCAAGCTTCCAAGTCACCTCACCTCCAACCTGAATTGACTCTTTTCTCGAACTCATTCCCGTTTACGCCTATCGGTCCGGTGCATGAAGTGCAACAGAAGATCAAAAGTTATTTGCCATCCTGGGACGACGCAGTGAGGCTTGCTAATGTTTACCTTGAACATGCCGCATGGCTCTTTCACTCCGTTACGCGGGACCAATTGTTGAACGACATGCTGCCGGCCATCTATCACCACATACTCCCCGAACCATCGCATGGTAATCCGACGGATTATGAAGGGCCTCATGCCCTCGCATGTCTCTTTATGGTTTTCGCAATGGGAACTCTCGTCGACTTGAGGCAGGAGCCTTATAGCGCGGAGGCAGACCATTACTACCAGCTTGCAAAAGCTGCGGTCGCATTACAAAACATCTTTGAGCAACCGAACATCGTTACCATTCAAACTCTTCACTTAATGAGCATTTATAATGGTATGCGTGAACCTGCAGAAGACTACGGAGAGACAAGTATGGAAATGTCTTGGAGTCTCATTCGGGTATGCATGCAGCTTGCTTTGACGGTGAGTCTGTGTGCACATTCATCCTTCTCCTTGTGATGTGTCTCATCATGCGGTAAATCTTAGATTGGTCTACGTAGGTTTCTCTTGTCGCAAAAATTGTTCTTTTATTGAACGTGCTTCTTAATAGACCGGGATAGCGCACGATGGGGACTCGGGCGTCTTGAAGTCGAAAGACGGAGAGTGCTTTTCTGGGACCTATATACAGCTGATTCTTGGCAGGTGCGCACTTCACAATTGATACTTAGGCAGGGGCTTGATGATCGCATAGTCATTGTCGACTGGTCGGCCTCCGTGCGTCACATTGCCATACATTGATTGCCAGTTTCCACGAGATGAAGATGCTCGTCTCGATGAGAAAGGGAAGCAAGAGCCGGGTTGTGAGTATCCGAATTCGCACCTAACATGCCGATGATGACTAATTTATATGACCTGACAGTCAATAAGTGGGTCTTTGGTTTCGTCTGTGACTGTGTAGGCGAAGTTGCTTCGAAAACTTTAACCGCGACCGTACCGTCCTACACAACGATTCTCGATCTTGACGCGAAAATACGGGATTTCAACATTCCGTCCTTGCCAGATATTCCTCTTGACCCATCAAGGCCCGCGGCTGTAATGGCGCACTTTGTCCAGTCGCACTCTCGCGAAGCGAGTAAGTTCCCGGCCAGATTCGTTCTCTGTCTCTGCTTGAAGCTGATCATTGTCTCTTTTAGTATTGATGAACTTGCACAGAAGCTTTTTCGCGCAAGCTATGATCGATGATCCCGTGAACCCTCTCAGAAGTCAATACGCTCCTTCATTTCTTGCGACCTACAGGACTGCTGCGCACATCCTGAAAACAATTCGTGAACAATTCGAGATCATTCCTGAATTTGCTTCTCGATTCTGGATGCCCTGGACTTACGCATTTTCCTCTGCGGTGAGTTGGCCTTATCACTAATGGATAACTTTTACTCACACGGTCACATGTTATGATAGGTGGTGTTTGGAACAATTGTTGTGCGCGGCCCTAGTTCGAGCTATGCTCCATCGTCACTTCAGGAGCTGGATAAGGCATGCGAGCTCTTCTCTGCAGCCTCACAGCGTAGTAGACGGGCTGCGAAAGCATCGGTGAGTTCTATTGGTAATCTCTTAAGAGCCTGCATAATGAAGAATTTTCTCGAATATTTAGGCAATTCTGGACAAACTGAAAGCGAAAGCACATTCTGCATATGAATCTTGCTTACGTTCAAGAAGCGTTCCTGATCTGCACGGAGGCGATGTATCGATGTTTGCCGTATCGAAGCAAGAGCCGAGTGACGAGCTTGATCTGATTAGTGGACGTGTCCGTTTGCTGTCGTCGAAGCGCGGATCTTCGGTCGGCGGCTCACCGAGTGCAAACAGTCTTGACAACAAGGATCAGACGCCCAGTCCGCCACCATCTTATTCAAAAGCCAGTCCTACAAAGTCGAACGGTCCTACTTTGCGGTTGAGTGAAATGGAGAACCCGCTGTTGCCATTGGCCAACACGGTCTCTGCTGGGCTGCAGATGCACAACATGAGTTCAGTCCGTTCGCCTGATTCTACGACCGCCGACACTTTCTTCCCTCTGTCCGCGGCATGGGTCGGGTCAGGCGGGGGCTCCAGTACGGCTGGGTACAGGGATGCATATGCTGAACATGGGCAGGACCCATCTGGGTCATATGCCATGAGCACGGGTTCTTATCCAACTACTGTGAAGCTGGATGAATGGGTGCCGTCGCCGACATCGCGCACCACACAAACGAATTCGCATTCGTCTCATCCCGATATAGGGATGGACGGAATGGAATACGGCCATGGTAGTACCGGTGTCTCGTCGCACCATAATTTTGTTCCGCATTCCAGCCAGTCCCTTCCTCAATCGCTTGGTCACTCTCAAGCGCATGAACAATCCTTGGTTCGAACCTTCCAGCCGCGGCCTCCATCTCATCTTGACCGTGGAGACCCACGATATCATGCCGCGTACCCAACACCATCATCAAACGGGACGGGCACTTACTATCTTCCAAGTAGTTCCGGTGGGACGCCGCCTGAGCTGTACGCCACCGCGCCTCGCGAGTTGGCGGAAATGGGACTGGCGTCTCAGCATTCCGGCATAAACCAACGATGGACGTCGTTCATGCAAGACACTGGTCTGTTCTACCCTCAGCATGGGACTTCCATGTGATAGAAAAAACTGTGCCTCGTCCTGTCCCTGACGCGCCTCACATTTCCGGTGATATAAGTGGTTGCTCTTCGTCTCATTTAGTACCTGTCCTTCGTTAGTCCAGATCCTTCCTTGAAATTGTTACTGTCGCCAACCTTCGTCGTTTTGCGCTTGTCTTCTGCTATCTGTACCCTGCCGTTTCGTGTTCTACTATCCGACTGTCACTAATCGTGTCTTTATGTTCCGATGTAAAACGTACCTGTATATCTTGTATCGGTATCGTCCATCTTGTCTCTTATTTGGGTTTCGTGTATGTCCGATCGCTTTTAATACATTACCTGTACTCTTTTATCAGGCATGCATCGTCACCGTTCAGCTATGCAAGAACCGTAACGCGCGAGGGGGAGAGGGGGGAAAGGAGGTTAACGACGTGTCTAAAGCAAGGTCAATGCCTGTATATAATAGTCCAGTGGTATGCCGGCATCTAGGCAGGGCGGGTATTAATATGCGAAAGGGTTTTCCCGTCGGCAGAGCCTCCGCCCGCCGCCCGCATGCATTTTTATGTTGAAAAACTTGATTTCCTGCCGTAACACAACTCGGCCAGGTCGAGGCCGGGAAGATTGACCTAGAATAAGTCGCAAGTCGCACAGGTCCAAGTCAGAATAGGTCAGTATTTCGTCATTCCTTGAAATGAATGAATCGTCACGCCAAGCCGCACCAGGCCGCACCGTAAGTAGAAGAACGATCCCAACCGAGCTTGGCTCGTTGTGGTACCAGGCCAAGCGATTCTCCCGCGCTATATCTCGCACTCCCATGTACTTTCTTGGTCTTTAGTCAGTAGTAGCAAGAGCTCCAGGACACTCTTACAGATAAGGCAAAACAATTCATTTTCCTGGTAAATAGCGGGAGAAGCGCAGAGTTATAGTGACAAATCTGGGCTAGCTTTCGCAACGGCTTGCGAGGGCGAAGGGACGGAGGCACAAATGAAGAGGGAACAGGGGAGGAAAGGGCAGTAAGATAGTTGACGCTCAGGGAGGTCGTGTATTTATACAGTTTTCTATACGTGATGGGTCGCCCTCCTCGGCGCATTGTCGTTTCCGTCTGGTTAACCTCAGGCTCGTCAGGTCATCGGGTTTCGGATTACTTCATTGACATTTGATATATCTTCTTACCTACCACGACTTTGAAGACAAGTAAATTTGCACCCAACAGGTCGGCGAAGAATTTCGAAAAGGTCATGCATACATATGGCACTTTGCACAACTCATAAACAAGTCTTCGTTTACGAGTTACCTATCACAGACCATCTGCCTCCGAGGATTCGGAGCTCTTTAAGCGTGTCTTCTATACTCTTCTCCCGTCGGCTTGAGATTCCACTCTCAAGCACATGAGTTGGATTTGTAGACTTGCAACAGCATCGGTACTAAGGCGAATTCAATGGGCTATGGTCATGAACCTCAGCTGCACCATGAGGCTCAGGTTCGATATATGTGTCCGAACGAACGGACTACAGCCTGACAATTAAGTGCGAAGACAATGCCAGAAGACAAGTTACAGTACGACACCTCTTGTCACGGGTTGCATGAAAGTAGTCTCCGCGTAAGCAGGCAAAAAAAAAGTAAAAGTGCAATCCAAAGCACTTAATGATCACCATCGGACTCCAAAGTCGACAAAAGTAGGAAGACATGAAGGCCCAGAGCGCGTCCGTATTTACGGACGCGACAAAAACGCTCACTGCACCCGGGCACATCGACTTAACGCCGGACCTTATATGCGTTTTATAGATGTAGATGAACTTCGAAGTAATGACATGTGCTGACAGTTATCTTCCAGTAATATCGAAAAGACTTCGACCTCCCACTCTTGGTAGGCGTGAAGAGATACGGCGTCAGACAGCGTCGCACAAACCGTCCGGCGGAGTAGGGGTCTGATCCTTCGCAATTTTCAAAGTATAGTATTTCGGCGTTTGCCTAAAGTGGTCGACCGATCAACGGAGCGAAGGACCTAGGCAACTCTCGGCCACTTGAGTAAACTCCTAACTCCCGGGTTGGAAAGTAGAAAATGGCTTGAACTTGATCAAATTTGGAGAGTTCCACGACAACTGGGAGTACGAAGAATTCGATTGAATCTTTCTACCTCGGGAACGTTAGGATGTTACCGGATGGGAGTTGCACGAATCTAAACTCTTCAACATGTCAGCACCTCAAGATCCAAACATCAGGTAAAATCTGTTATCGCAACGTAACTTATAGGGACATCTCGTACGTATTTGTTGAAAACAAACGTGTATAGAACCGGTAGTCGCTGCCAAGACACTGTTCCGATGACATCACTCTTCAATCATTATGAGTGAATACATTGAATTCATGGATGTAATTTGAGGAAAATAGGGGAGCATGTACGTGAGCTTTCCCAGACCTAGACACTCAACTAAAGCCGTGCAGATAAGCCTCATGAATTCGTACTAAATCCCATCATAAAGCCCTCGCTTGTTCAGAAGCACCGCTCGATCAGGACCTTGAAATCTGCGTGGGCACACAACGCGTTTAAACGCAAGAAGTGGCCCCATGCATGTAACCCTAGGTAACCCTCCGGCGAGCGCAGTATTCCAGTTATTGCATGGAGTTCTAACTTCTATGTTGAGCTTTTGGTAGTTATAACTTTCGCACTTAGCTTGCAGTAGTCTATGGAGCCAAAATTTCCGCGCACGGGGATGGTGAGAATTATACATCGATATCCGGTCCGACATATTGGCCATCCGTCACGCGGAAGGCCGGAGAAGGGCCCATATATTGATATTTATTATATCCTAAATGCGGAAATGCTTTATGATATTTTGAATATTTGATTGCATATCTTAAAAAATATTTTTATGAAGAACATGCTTATATCACGTGGTTCGTGCCACTCCCTTGCTTGAACTACCACTACTTCGACTACCCAGAAAGAGAACAGTGGCAAGTAATATTTCTCTTTCTTCTCTATGGCTGTGATGCTTCAGTAAGAGGTTTGATTCTGGTGTAATTCTTGTGTCGTCGGAATCTCGGGCTCCCTGGATCTTGTCCGTTAAACTCAGATGTGCTTTGAAGGCCACCGAGCATCTGCGTAAGGCCGGACAGACAACCGGACTTGTAATGGCCAGTTGATCCTGAAGCGTAAAGGGTGGCTGGCAAATTCCCAAGTCCTACATGGCCGGGACCGTACCATGTTGTACCTCTGTCGACAGCGAGTTGCTTGGATGCGACGTGCTGGCCCGATGAAGCCGAGCCTCGACAATAGAAGTTCACTGTGTTCGAGGTGGTCTCTAGCAGTGGTTTTTATTTTTATTTTGTCTCCCATCGGAAATCAAAGTTCGCGCGATTTTCCAGCATGTGCGCTTAAGCTTGATGAGCATGTGTGTGACATTGCGCGTACAAAGGGACTGCACGGATGAAGACCAGATGCAGAATTGCCCTTAGAGAGGAGAACACATTTCACTTGGCTGTCTGCACCAGCCTGAACCACATTTCTCATTTCTGCCGCATTTTAAGATGATTGGCCTGCTGACGAGTCTATCTCTATAGATGCCCTTTTCTGACGGTGCCCTTTCACGGTTTGGAGTTTTGTCATATCTTCTGGAATATGTATCTCAGATGTTGTTTCCCTTTTCCAATCCTCCAGGGATAGTGCTCTGTCGCAGCGTATATGTCTACGGTGGCGAGCACGTTTTGCAACCAGTGCAATAGTTGTCGTGGTATTCCTGTTCTGCATCCTTATCGGGGAGGCGCGAAGTCCTTCGCCTAATTTCGGCCAGATCCCCGGAGTATCCCCTAAGATGGATGGCACAAATTCATCGAGTGCCTATAACGCATTGGCAGAGCGACCGGACCGTATAAGTTCTGCATGCTACATGAGGTCCACTGATCAGAAAGCCTACAAGTGTTTAAAGGAAGTTCTGAAGGAGGTGTACTTTGCAGTATATTTCAGGCTGTATGGACTGCTATTTCAAAGCCGCATTTTACTCGCACACGCCCCTTCCTCAGAGCAACACCTCGCATACCTACTGCTGATCGTAGCGCTCTTACTCATGGTGGGCCTGCTCTTTCCAGAAGAACCAAAAATACGTCCTGAAAATCCAAATTTGCATGCGCTGCGGCTGCAGAGGACTCAGGCGCTCCTGGATCAATACTGTAAGCAAAATTTGCATCTTCAGATGCAAACAAATGCTTACTGATGTATGATCATGATAGTTCGCCTTGTCCATCTTAAGCTAGATGAAATGAACAATAGAATTAACTCTCTCAATGGCGCCATTTCATCCGTCTCCCCTTCCTCTCTAGATCGCGTTCCCCCGCCATATTATCCACTACCTGAAGTACGGGAGACGCGCACACATCGTAGGACGAATCTATGAGCCAGAGGCTGTATCGGCAGCCAAATTCTTCAATACTCGATCTCGCCTCCTCGCCTTCACATCCTTTTTTAGCTTCTGTACGTGAAAAAATATATTTGAAATTTGGAAAAGTCCTAATGGCTTTCTCGGGCACCAGAAAACGGAATATTTTCTACTTTTATGATGATGACTTAGTACCCACTAGCGAGTTCATTCCCTCTTTCTTTGCCTCTACTTTTGACCTGGATTACAGGAAGATATCTGTATCAATTGCACATGTTTGTCTAGCGTACAACTTTTGTCCATGTAGCTATAGTTCGCTTAACATCGTCTAACGTAAACCTATTCTCGGACTATTGTGCTGGATGTAGTAGAAATACAGAGCGATGATGATCTGTTCAATCCTGCAAATATGGAATGTCAGAACGAACGTCTCATTATAATCTCCGACTCTAGGTATTTTCTGATCACGATGACGATTCGAACGGAGGGGCGATGAAAAGGAAGTGAGCGAGTGAACGAACGAACCTTTGCTTGATCATCATAGTCAATCCTTGGCTTATGAAGCCCTTGAAGAGCTGCGCTTCGAGACCCTGGTATAGTCCCGACAGACCATCGTGCTGGTATGCAGTGCGCCAAATGCAGAACATCGACATCGACGTCGATTTGCGGGTGCGTTGATCGGTTTCTTCTGAATGTGAACTTGAGGTGGACTTTGATGAAGCTTGTAGCCGTGTTTTGGCGAGAAGTAGCGGGTAGAGGAACGTTATGGCTGTTTCACATAGTAGTCAGCCAAGAAACGTGGGTGAGCGAAAGAACAAAGTCGAGATTTGCGTTTTGAGCTTAAAGGTAATAAAAGTGGTTTGTTACAAGCTATATTTAACTCACCTATGACGTTGGAAACCGCCGCTCCAACGAAAGCATGACGAGGTGAAGACTGCTCGCGGTCCTTCCCTCGAAGAAATACTTTGCGATATGCTTGGTATAGGAAGAGCGTCAAGGATGGGTTGAGGCAGAGGAGCGTCGTGGTTTCAAATCCTTCATCACGAAGCCGATGAGTATTTGGACTGAAGAACATTTTTCCGATTCTGGAAAAATGACAGACCTCGCCAGAATCCTCGTAATCCGCCTTCAGCATATATGCGCTTGAATACGCTGGCGATAGATCTGGACGAATGTCCGCCTTCATCCTCTCCCTTTTCGAGGTCTCCATCTACTGATTCCGAGTCCACTTGCTGTTGTTGCTCACTTTGCAAACGAACAGTAATGAGGCTGAGAGGAGTGGAGACGGCGCGACTAGCTACGCCAGCTAGGAAGCCTATAACGATCTCTTCTAGGGCCACTAGAGTTGCTGATTCTGATCGCTTTGTGCTTTTGTTTGAAGAAAGATGGTCTCTCTTGAATACTCGGTTTCGAAGGAAAGAATAGGCGTAGAAGTAGAAGAAGCTATCGTGACGGAATCAGCCTTTCGGAGTTGAGTTGACATTCGAAGCTCAAGTGAACGAACCTTGAGACGAGAGTAGCTGCTGTGTCTGTTTGCAGACCATCATAGAGACCCGTGAAGCCTCTTTTCTTAATTATTTTCCGCAAAGTGGCATATATACCTGAAACAGATGCCATTCACTACTGTAAGATTCCGATATGCAACAAGTGACGAACCGTGTCTTTCACGAGAATGAGAAGTCTGGAGACGTGTGCAAACTAGGTCGAGCGGGTATGCAGATGCATTTGCAACGGCACCTCCGAGAGCACCAGAGAAAGCCTGTGCAAGCGGTGGCAGAGTACTTGTCATGGCTGCATGCGTAAGAGGAAGCAAACACGTGTGCAGAGAGTTACCTGAAAAGGGAAGATCGACGATCTGATGGGAAGGGAAGGGCTGGAGTACAAAGCCTACTCGATTCAAACACGAAATATAAACAACAACACCTCTCTTCGTCCTCCTGCTCGTCGTCGTCGTCGTCGTCGTCTTTTTTTCTCCTTCATCATCTGCACGTACTATCTATTCACAGTACTGGCTCGAGGGCCGTTAAGAGCGATCACGACTTTTGGAATCCATCAGCCTGTTCATCTTGTATTTGCACTGCTCTTCGTGGCCTGGCTTGAACCACATCAAGTTTGTCCAGAGCTTAACAACATCAACAACAACCATCGACCATGTCAGACTCACAACCAGCCGTTTACTCCGCCCTCCCTACACGTCGTTCCCAGCCCATCCACCCACCTCCCCGACTCTCCATCACACACCGCGGCGTAGGCATCCCATCTTCTCCGGTGACATCGGGTGAATCTTCGTCCGGCGTCACCCGCCTCTCATCTTCTCTCAGCCAACCTCGCAGTCGTTACGGGTCCATATCCACACTCGCGACATCCTCCAACGCCGCAACCCTCGACACCAGCAGCGCAGAGTGGTATGAGGACGACAAGATGATGCACCATGATCATGTTCATCAGCAGCGGGATGAGAATGATGTTGTCGGCATGGGTATGAGCGTCGGCATGGATATGATGAGCGTTGAGAATGACATGGCCGAGGAGGTCAGGCTCCCTGTGAGCACTCGTCCCAAGGGGAGGTATAGTCTTAATGACTTCTCGTTGATGCGGACCGTTGGCACCGGCAGCTTTGGACGCGTCCATCTTGGTTCGTATCAGCACTTTTATACTTCCTATTCCTGCCTTTTGATTCCCTTCCTTCTGAACACCATAGTACGAAGTAAACACAACCTTCGATTTTATGCGATCAAAGTCCTCAACAAGGACAAAGTCGTGAGAACGAAGCAGGTCCAACATACGAACAACGAGCGCGCTTTGCTCGAAGTGACCATGCACCCATTCATTGTTAACTTATGGGGTACTTTCCAGGATTCACGAAATCTGTATATGGTGATGGATTTCGTTCCGGGAGGGGAACTATTCACGCTCTTGCGTAGGTCAAACGTACGTCTATCAGTCGCCAGGTCATCACTGTTTGATACTCACGTCATAGCTCCCTCCCAATTAATGTCTCCTCGCGTATTCATTCTATATGAGACAGCGCTTCCCAGACCCCGTAGCAAAATTCTACGCAGCAGAAGTCGCGCTAGCGCTCAACCACCTCCACACAATGAACATCATCTACCGAGATCTTAAACCGGAAAACGTACTCCTCAACCACGACGGGCACATCAAAATCGCCGACTTTGGATTCGCCAAGCTCTGCCCGAACATGACGTGGACGCTCTGCGGGACGCCGGACTACCTCGCCCCGGAGATCGTGCAGCAGCAGAGGTATAATAAAAGTGTCGACTGGTATGCGTTGGGAGTATTGATATTCGAGATGCTGAGCGGGCTACCGCCGTATCACCAGCCCGTGCCGAACCCGGTGTTGCTGTATGAACGGATAGCAGCTGGTCCGGGACACATTCACTGGCCGGCATTCCACCCGGACGCGAAGGACCTCATTGTGAAACTCATGGAGCCCGATCCGTCCAGACGGTATGGGAACTTGCAACACGGAGCGGGGGATGTCTTCGCTCACGCGTGGTTCAGGGAGGTCGACTGGGCGAAGTTGAAAGCGAGGGAGATTGGTGCGCCGTATATCCCGAGGATTGAGGGCGATGGCGACGCGAGTGCGTTTGAGCATTATCCGGAGGGAGATGAGGTTGCGACGTATGGGAGGGAGGGTGAGGATCCTTGGGGGAAGTTGTTCCCGGATTTTGAGTATATGCCGCTCGTGTCATAGAGCTTCCGTCTGGGTTGGAGACTTGCGAGTTGCTTTAATTCGAATTCGAAGTGACCAGATTCGAGCAGTATGGACCCCATTCTTGACTATCATCTTCCCGCCTCCTCCCCCGTCATTCATACTTCGATCTATTCTCGAACTGGTTGCTTACCCCATCATCTCTTTCTTGCGAGTTTCTTCCGCACAAAACCGACCGTCGATCGGTCGCCGCCTTTCCCACAATCAGCAATTCGCCAAACCGTCTATTCGTCTATCCATTCTTAACCAATTATCTATTCACCTATCATCTGCCTTTTTATCCACTAACGACTTTTCACGATTCTTTTCTTTCTAACTCTGTTGTTTCGCGCCTCTTTCTGGCACAATTAATTCTTGGCATCTCCTGCCTTGTACTCGGGTGTTCTATCACGTCTTCTTGTGGATCATTCTTGCGATCTGTGTTCAGTTTTGTGCGTGTTCTGCGTATCGGTGTTGTGATCTCTTGTTGTCCGTTCTGCTTTGCACATGTGTATATACATACGTACAATAGAATAGATTCTCTGTGGACGTCCCTCTGGTTCGCGTATGGGTTGTCACAAAGATCAGTCAGTACTGTACACGTGTACGTCCAGTTGACTGTTTGCCAATGAAAACCTGAATATCAGAGTGTACGACTCGGATCCATTCATCATTACTATGTATTCAGACTAGCGGAAGGTATGAAAGGAAAACCAATGGAGGAATAAGGAAGATTAGTACCAAAATGGAACAAGTCAGGAGGGAAAGACCACCGCAAAAGAACAAAAAAGGGGATGTCAAAATTCAACACGATGGAGACAACAGCAATAAACGTGCACTACATATAGACCAGATATTTGCAAAAGACAGTGAGCTTGCGTTCGCGTCAGGAATGATGGATGTAACAAACGAACAAGTAAACAAAGTATCCTTCACAAGTACGAGCAAAAGACGTGATTCGTAAGAGAGAAGGCTAAGGAAGCCTCCACTCCTTGAAGTACTCAAAATCAGATCGGACGAACTTGATCATATAATCAACGGTCGTCCCTCCTTCCTCTTCTTCCTCCCCTTCCCCTTGCGCAGCATCGTCTCCAGCCTCGACGTCCTCGTCACCAGGCGTCACAGCAGCTGCAGTCTCTCCGACAAGAGAGACATTCGGCGTCTGTGGCCGACTCACACCCACACTGTTATCTCCATCTCCGTCAGCGTCGACACCAAACTCTGCCCTGTCTTCACCCAACAGCTTTGCCTCCTCCCTAGCGGCAACTTTCGCAGCCTCGGCATCTTCGAAGTCCTCAAACTCCACCAGAGCTTTTTGCAGCGCGCTTGCCTTCGCCGTATTAGTGGAAGAACCTCCGGTGGCTCCAGAACCATCTGAGTCGCCTAATTCTGATGAGCGGAAGAAGTTCTTCCAGTCGAAGTCTCCCTTCTGGATGACAATATCGTCTAAAGAACGCTTTTGATTGGCTTTGCGGAGCATGGCTTCTTCGACGGTGTATTGCGAGATGAACCGGTAGATGTGCACGTCTCTGATTTGTCCAATGCGGTGAGCTCTGCGTTTGCGAGGGATCAGAAATCAGGTCTATTAGCGGTAAGATGCCATCGTACCTATCCTCGCACTGCTTGTCCATTTGTGGATTAAAATCACTATCGTAAAAGATAACTGTGTCTGCACCAGTCAAACTGGAAGGAAAATTTGTTTAGTCGCATAAAGTTATGTCAGACTTCCTACGTTACTCACTTTATACCGATTCCACCAGATCGAGACGAAGCAATGAACGCAAATACCCTCGGATCAGCATTGAAACGCTCCGTGATATACTGTCTGTCTTCAATCTTCGTTGCACCATCCAGCCTGAGGTAAAGGTACCCATGGAAATTCAAGAACACTTCGAGGATATCCAGAATGCGAGTCATTTGCGTGAAGATCAACACTCGATGTCCTCCACTCTTCCGCTCGCGAAGTAAACGGTCCAGTTCTTGAAGTTTGCCACAGTCATATTGCAAAAGCGAAACATCCGGGAACGCTATTTGTAGCTTGACCGCAGGTTTGTGCAGCACGGCGTCGAAGTCTACTGGCAGCGTGTCTATCACGTCTGGTGGAACTTCGCGCAGAGCGATTCCTGGAATATCACGAGCTACAGCTGTCGGAGTCGCAAATGCGAATTTCTCGACTAGATCTTCCATCTCTTCTGCACGTTGAAGATACGACTTAACCAGATGATTCGCAGGTCTGCACGTCGACATGAACTCTGCTTCACAGGCTGTCGTAAGCGGGTTATACATGCGTTTCAACGTATTGATGGTCTCGAGTCCATATAGGATATGCCGTTTGCATCGCAATCGATTCAGATAGACCATCTGCTGATACCGCAAATATGTTGCCATACGACGCTGGTAGGCATTGTATTTTCGATAGCCTTCGATAGACCAAAGATCTCGTGGTGGAGGCTCACCAGGTGAAGCAGCAATCAGCTCTGAAGCGAGCACCTCTTCCAAAGACCGTGCAGAATGAGCAGCTACACGAGATGTGTTGCAGAGATGTGTGAACTGCAAACCAATCACATCTAGATTGATATGCGAAGATCGATCTTCCTCCGCAAGAAATCTACGTCGAATAAGCAATTCCTTGATCTCAAAGTCCGCAATCGCCGATTTTTCCATTGCAAAGGATGTAACGATAGGTCGCACTTCGAAAAGATCTGGATGATTGCAGACTTTCCGCAATTGCATGAGGATATTCGCAATCTTCTGGTAGACACCTGATTGAAGGTCCTCGCGAGTCTGCCTCCGAGACATGAATTCGTCATAAAGAAACCGTTGACGCTTCGACAGCCTACAAAGAACAAGATGTTCATACTTCTTAGGTAGTTCCTTCTCCACGTCCTTCTTCAGGCGACGCAGCAAGAATGGACGGAGCATTTCGTGAAGCTTCATAACCTGTTCTTGGACTGCCTGGTCTTGCAGATTACCGACTTCGATGGCCTTCTCCAAAGGGACTAGGAAAAATCAGGTTAGGACATCGTGTTGTATGATTCAAAGGCCGCAGAAACGTACTCCCGAACCACTCGGTAAACTCCTTTTGATTCGCAAAGTTCGCGCCCGACATCAAGAATCGCAGCAAAGCCCATAATTCCGTCAAATTATTCTGAAGCGGAGTCCCGGTCAGGAGCAAACGACGTTGCGAGCGGAACATGAGCAAGATATTCCATCTCTGAGATCTAAAATTCTTGATCATGTGTGCTTCGTCAAGGACCATGTAATACCACGCCTTGCGTTTGAAAATGTGTTGATCTCGGCTAGCTAAGGTATACGATGTAATGCAGACGTTGAAGCCGTACTTGTCGTTCCAGCCTCGTCGCAACTCCTTTCGCCGCTTCGTGCTCCCGTGGTAACTGAGGACTTTGAACCCTGGAAGGAACTTCTTGAACTCCATCTCCCAATTGAGAAGGACACTCGTCGGGACAATGATGAGATGTGGGCCCCAAATACCTCGATCGCATGCTAAATGTGCTAATAGAGCGATTGTTTGTATCGTTTTACTGCATTTCTCCGTCAGTACCATTTCAAGCTCGCAAAATCAATATCACATACCCAAGTCCCATTTCATCAGCGAGAATACCGTTCGTCTCATTATTATGCAAAGAGACGAGCCATTCCAGCCCGGACTGCTGATAAGGTCTCAAAATTCCTCGAAGTAAGAGAGGAGGTAGGACCTTGGACCCCGGTTCCCATTTAACGCGAGTGACGGCGTAGGGCTGAAGCTCGGGAGGTGCCTCCCAGTCGGACTCAGATTCTGATGCCTCAGCAACACCTTCATCCGAAGACTCCTGATCTTCTAACTTGTCTTCCGTCGGCCCCTGTGCGGGCTGATTCACTTCTCTATCTGTTACGGGAGCTGAAGAAGGAACCGCATCGTCGACCACCATGCTGGCTTCGTTCTGGTCGTCAACTTCATCGGAAAGAGACGCTACTTCTTTTGCCAGTTCCCCTTCGGCTTTTGTTTCATTAGGTCCGATTGTCAAGGCTTCGCTTGAATCACTATGGTTCAGGCGTACAGCATGCCCGTTTGGCAGCTTCGGCTCAGCAGTCCGGCTAGTTGGCACGTCCATGGCGACATCGACAGGGAATGCATCCTCTTTGAGCTCGGGAGCGGACTTTGATGGAGAAGGAGCCTTAGTTGGTATGGAAATCGACTCGACTTGACCTTCTATGATCGGCTCGCTATGTATGACGATAGATTCCTCATGTTCAAATCCGTTGGTCAATCCTAGGTGAGGCATTCCATCTGATTCTGGATGCATCCCTAAATCCGAAGGAAGGAGGTCCTGCAGGAAAGAGGACGACTCAATAGAGGCTCTTGAAGATGACAAGTCTGCCCCGGGAGATTGATCCTCATCGGTGAAACCATCGTCTTGAGGAGTGTATTCATGTTCTACTTCCATTTCTTCTCGTGTATCGGGCTCGTCAGCAGGTGTTCTTGATCCCTCCTCCAAGTCACGCGAAGAACGGGTGTCTATGTCTCTGTCGACATCACCCGCCTGACTACTATGCACCGAGAAATCCCCTTGTTCATCAACTTCCATCGAAAATTCTTCTTCGTCGGCGTCATTTAAAGGAATGACGAAGTCGACATGCTTCTCTCTCTCATGTTCCACTCTTGCGACGTCGTCTCCTTCGTCATCCCCTTCCGTGGCAGCCTCGTTACTCTCGTTGTCCTCGCCTTCGTTGTCTTCCCCACTATCATCAACATCAGTGGCCTCTTCCTCCTCATCGTCATCATCGTCATCATCACTGTCCACATTCGACGACTCTGACCTTATGAGTTCGAGTTGCTGTCGCTCTAGAATCTGTCCACTTTGGTCTAAGATGGCGTCAAGATGCTGTCTCCCGCGACGAGCCTCTTCCGCCTCGAAAGCCAGCCTCTGTTGCTCACGGACATGAAACACCGCTCTTTTCCATTCCGCCAAAACGAGCTTCAATATCGACTTCGCAAGCGCGCGTAATCGCCGCTCCTCTTGTACCTGTTCACGTTGCAGATCCTTCTTCACGAGATCCCAGTAAGCATATAACTTGGAATGAACAACCGCGGCGAGAGCACCGCCGTGCCCGAAACGATGTCGGGAGAGCGAATGTCGAGCTGAAATCGCCTCCGAGACGACCTCCGACCAGATGTCGGCTGGCTGGTGTTTTGAAGAGGAGTGACTTCCAGAGAGCTTTTGACCAGGATATCGACCCTTCTGCTTCAGCTCATCCAGTCTGTCGAGTATCCGAGCGTCTCGCCGGACTCTGCTTTCTAGCTCCGCAGAAGTATAGGATTTCCCATCAATTTCTATATACGAAGCCAAGAGTTTTGGTATGGAGTATCCAAAAACGGCAGGATCTGGTCTTTGGCGGGGAGACGAATACGTACGGGCCGGAGGACGCACGATCAGCTTTATTCGCTTAATAGTAGGGCGCGGTGCAGCACTTGAAGGGAGCGTTTTTCCGGGAAGACTCTTTCCGGAGGTCGTTGGTCGATCAGTAGGTGGTAAGGGAGATTTTGTAGAAGGCGGAGGCAGTGTTATCCGAAGGTGGCGCTGCGTACTACCATCATCTGACAAACGACGCTTTTTCGAAGGCCGCGTAAGTTCAGAGGAACTTGTCCTTTCATGTCTTAGAGATTTGCGGGATGACCTAGTAGTAAGTCGGGTTGAAGAGGAGTCGTCCGTAATGATTGACTGAGATCGCGACGTGCGAGAAGACTCTCCATGTAAATCACCAGCAACCCTTGACAATGCACGACCTTTAGAGCTCTTGCGGCGTGAGGAGATAGAGTCCGTTCCGTGGTCTGCGTCCGAGATACTACCTGGTTCAGGACTCCCGTTCAAAACCTTCCGCTTTCCCCTTGCCTTGGCACTGGCATTAGTATAGTCAACCATGCTGGCTATAGGACTCGCGTCTGCTTTTCTTTGTTTCCCCTTCGCTGTAGCAGAGGGTTTATGAGCGATCCCATTGGGTTTAGTGGCGTTGAAGGATGGCTTAGAAGGAACAGAAATAGAGACGGACTGCCCAACAACTTGCGATAGCGCTGAGATGCGGTCCGTCTGAGCACGCCTAGTCACACGCGAGGGACCTGCGCCAGGCATAAATCGCATCAGGTCATGTCTATTCTTGAACTAATATAGCTCCAATTAGTATCGCGCTTCGCGAAATAATCAAATATATACGAACTTGCAGAAACTCGTTTGTCTGGTCTTGTTTGGCAACCTAAGCGATGGTCAGACATGCTAGCAGATAGGAAAGAGTATATGGGATACGAACATCGGGATCATAGAACAGCATCAGCCCGTAGTTTTCAAGCATGAATTGCTCGCGAATCTAAAATAAACCGGCGGTTCGTAAATGATCGAGCACGACACCAAAAAGAAAAACGTACCAGAGTGTCATGCCTGCTAAAGATCTCCCCAAGCTCATGTTGCCTCTCCTGAATCAGATCTTCACGCTCCAAGCGTACAGCATCGGGTGTTGCGTTCGACGTGTTGACATGGAGTTCCGGCTGCGTGTCAGCAAATGCAGTTGATTTCGCCCTATTCCGCACCATTACAGACGATTCAACCTAAGCTGGCATATGAGCCTACGTCTGCTTGCGCAGTACGAACGTATTACAAGGCGGTTACAAAGACAGGAATTGGCTAGAGTGGTGGTGGTGGTTCGTGAAAGCCGAGCCTGACCGTCAAACCAGGTCTGACAAGCGATCTCGCCAAATTTCCGACGGTTTTGCGCCGTTCTTGGATGACCAGATCCGCACGAAAGCACGCCGTTAAGTGTGAGGACAAGGGACGCCTCGACGATAGTAGGCCGTTGTGGTTGTTGGCAGAATGCATCTGGTCTTTTTGGTGTGAGTTTGTAGGTTGCCAAAATCGGCGCACTACGCGCGTGCAAGTCACGGCTCATTCCACTGCCTCCTCGTTCTTCCGCTACATTACATCTGCCTCTTTTGCATTTCGAGGAGCTTATTGAATCATTTGTGGGAAATATGCGTGGAGGGGAAGAAGGTCATGCTCCTATATTCGTTCCGCCGCAATGATGGACGACGAAGAACTTAGCGCTGAAGTAGATATGGTGTAAATGGTACGTGGTATAGTGCTTCAATTTCGACTGATAATCCTGTCCGGTTTGTTTGGAAAAATATCTGTAATTGTATCATCCACAGAGACTCATCATCAGTGGGAGTGGTATTCAGGTATCCTATGGCTCTGAGGACTGCGGTATTTGACTTTTTCCGCGCTCTGCACTGTCGGAGTAATATCGCGGACCACCTAGAACTATTCATGGCTTAACAGTTCGAAGGGTTGCAAGATCTCAGCAGGAGAGGACGGAGGACTGATCCTCTGCTCGTGATTTTGCTCTCGTCACTCCCACTCGCTTACTTTCGATATTGTCGTGCCAACGATGTCTGAAGCCTCTAAACAAGTCAAATGCGTGATTGGACCGAGTTCTGATTGCGCCTTGTATAGACGTCTGTGGACGTTACACTATCATTCGTGGGCTGCAGGTATTTTATATGAGCTCTACAATTGCAGACAGGCATTGGTTCGTGGAGGCGCGCACTTGGCTACGATGTGTAGTTACGAAGCAGGAGTCTTGCGGGGCCCATGCCGAGTAATAGCTTGACTTTTGGCCGTTTGACCGTCGCGCGCGCGATTCAATATGCTGTTCGTTTGAAAAGGAGCATTAATATTATTGTGATCAATTATCAATCTTCGATATTTACAAGCCGCGATATCGTTCACTTCCCAGCTACCACTTATATCATCATATTTGCCTGAGCCGTTCCATTCTTCAAGGAATACACGAAGTGTTGTGTCGGATGTCTCTTGTTAAACGAAGTATCAGCATTCTGTACCTCAAAGATTAGGCAAAGCATTCGGATGTTTCCCTCACTTCTGTATAATACTTATTACTCTTGACCATTTATATTTCCTTCTGTGTTGTAAAACATACTTGTATTTTGATAGTATTCTTTTATGCACCTTTGCAAATGCTCTTCTATTTAAATTTATCTTGTCTAGCTTTGCACAATTACAGAAAATCATTTATATTCTGTAATATAATTACTAACTCCTTTTAAGTTACCCATTTATCTCATCAGCTAAGGTCAGTTTGAGTCATAACTTAATTCTGTGTTTCTATTGTTCTGAGTCATTATGACAATCTGATACAGGAGGTATTATATGTATATACTTATTAAAGCAATACTTTCACAAGCAATTGCACAGGCTGACTAAGTAAACTTCTTAATTAAGAGTTAATTTCTCATGAACTTCGTACTTAGCTTTCTAGAACCTTCTACACCATGTGATAATGTGGCTGTGCAAACAGTATATAAGAACCACCTAAGAGTCAAGTTCTCTCTATATTTGCTTGACTTCTGTCCTTATACATTTACTAACTCTGCACTGAATTTTATTACTATTAACATCATTTACAATGATAACTAGTTATTTAAAACAGTCTGTACAGTACTTTATATGATTTATATTTATACTAATTGTTTCTGCAGATCATCATCAAGGCCTTTATCTATTCAATTTCTCAATATAGAGGGTCAAGCTATTGTTGAATGTCAGTAAAATAATTTACTACTTAATTTTAAAAAAAAACTAATTACTTTTATTTAGTGATTTTAGATATAAGGAGATTATCATCAGACAACTTTTCTGCATCTTTAGAAAAGTATCAACTGCTTCAGCAAATTAAGGATGCTGGAAATGAATGGTTCTCAGAAGTAAAACTTATACAGTACTTGAAAAGGAGACAAAAGCAGTTTCAAGCAACTCGCTCTACTGTAAGTGTCTTTTTTTTACAGCCTAACTTATAATAATTTATTTTTATCTTTAGGGAAAGCCTAAAAAACTACTGTCTCCAGCAGGACCATATACAACAATTGAAGAAGAAGAAAAATGTATGTACACCAGAACCTGCAGGTTTATATATATTCTAACTGATTTAACTACTAGTGTTTGGGCAGATATCTGGAGAGACCAGAATGCATCTTAGATGGCTTTATCAAGTACTTGATAGAGAGGAGCATAATCACCTTGAGCATTGGACATGCCAAAAGGAATATGCAGTCACACTGCAGGAAATTAAGGCATACTTTGAATATCTTGAGAATTCAGGAGTTACAGGCACGTTGAATCATTAAATGTTATTCTAAGGACTATTTTAATGCTAATGAACATGAAAATAGTCTATCGAGGTCTGACGAAGGATGCTCGGTTCAAGCTTCAAGGGTTGCTCAGAGGGATGCCCAGTGCAGACCAACGGATATACAGACAGTGGGCGAAGAGAGCTGAAGTTGATGATGTGCAAGCCGTGTCCGGGTTCATCAAGCATCTGCGGCGTGTAATGGGAATTGGGTCAGTCGGTGAAGGTCAGAGGTACAGCACGCCCCCTTCAGCGAGGGGACGCAGTCATCAAGAAACATCGGTTCATGGATTGAGGAATAACACTCCTACCTTGCCATCTTTGCCCCGGTCAGCAACACGGTCCAGAGAGGAGACTGCAACTTTGGCCACGGTCTCAGACTCTGGACGAACTTTCGTGACTCAACCTCCACCAAAACAGTTGGCATCTTCACAGCCAAGCCCGCCGGCAGTTACTGACCCTGTCCAGAAATCCGAAGTGACCTCTCAAAGTCCAAGAGTAGGCAGCAAAGAACCACATTCCGTCGAAGTTTCCGACTCGCAGGCAAGGAGTCGTAGCCTCTCCATACCAGACTCGACCACAGTTCCTGGATCGTCGCCTACGCACTCGTCATCCTCAAGACCGACACCTCTCACGTCACTCGGCCTTCGACCCAAGATAGCCGTTTCCATCACTGAACCAGTCACAGAAGCCCAAACTAGTCCAACTCCCGATCTTCGAAGCCGTAGCCTTCTAATAGCATCCGCAACATCTTCTGACACAGTCTCCGAACCGGCATCCGCACCCGCGTCTTTGCCATCTCCGCAGGCGAGCGTTGTAACAGAATCGATAAGGCAACCCGAACAAGATCGTCAGACCAGCAAAGAATCGCAGGAACCACTGAACTTGAAGAACACGATCCCCCAGACTCAGCCACATAGCCCGAGCTCTCCTAATTCCAGTCATGTTGACAAGACATCCATCGAACGAGCGGTGCAGCCTGAAAATACGCCCAAAGCATCCGATCACACGAAGCCCAAGCTTCTCGTCGTGCCAGAGGATCCGTTCAGACTTCTCGGAAATCATCCGCTTCGCAGTTGCTCTACTCGGAACGAGCATGAAGTCAGGATCGTTTCGGTTCGTGTCAGGAATGACGATGCGGAAGAAGTGCACACCGTAGGCTCTGCTAGTCCCATGGCACAGACACAGACGCCTGTCCAGACCGTACCGGCGGAAACCACACACGATGAGACACCTGCTGCACCGAGCGTTATCCCTCATACGTTCACAGCGACCCAATGGCCATCCCAGTATGGCTTCGTGGTAGTGGGAGGCAGATTACTGGTAGACAAACCCGCTCAGGTGCCAGCGCCAGTAGCGACGTTACCGGATGGACAGGATAACTCGGTAAACTCGGAAAGGAATCGGTGAATATTTTATCGCACACCAGATTCATCGAATCTCCGTCTAATCCCATCTTCCAGCAGTCACCTCCAATAGCCACCCTAGCTCCGGATATCGTCATGAAGACCGAGTACGACGAGAAAGGTGTGGATGACGATGACGACTACGAGCTCATGTACCCAGAGGACGAGGATTCAGAATATCAGCCCTCGGACATGGAGATCGACGAGCTGGACTCCGATTACGATTAAGAGGATACACTTTCCAGTCGGGTCAGGAAATCAAGAGATTGGTTCATGATAACAGGACGCCATTCTACTCAATCGAAGCGACAAGAACGGAATATGGAAGGATTTGTACTTGTAGTTAGTTATAGGGTGGGAAGGAGGTGGTTCGTGCGCAAGTTGTCGGCGAGCTATGCCATGAATGTACATATACCAAATTAGGACATGCAGTGTAACTCTATCTTCGAGGACAACTCAGGATTACTTGCTATATTTTCGTGTGCTAATCTGTCAGGTTCAGCGTTCAACGCGTGCCTACAACGTTAGAGACCACGTATCTAGAACAAAAGAGAAAGCCAGGCATAAATACATATCGTTACGGACAAGCAAATCTGCGAGTACCCGCGAAGTTTTCTTCAGAAGAGGATGGTTGAAGTAAAGAAGAGAATGAAGGAAGAGTGGAGATCAAGAAATTTGACGTTTGTCTGGAGACGAAGGGAAAAAAGGCGAAAAGAAGGGAGGGAACACGGGTCGGGGAGAAAAGTTGGAAAGTATAGGGATTACACGGACTACGCCTATCAAAAGGTTTAAAGGAAGTAATGAAAGAAAAGGAGAAAGGAAGGGAGAGACGAGAAGAAGGGTATTCTGGATCTGGATGTGTGATACAAATACAAAAATATTGCCTGTCAATACTACATCTCCCAGAGAGCTTTAATGTATATAATTGTCCAATCGTGCGGAAATCATGAAAGGACGTATAGAACCTTGGAATAGTTCACTGGAATGCGAAGATGATCTTCACTTGCATTAACTCGAGCGCACAGCTGCGGCTTCCTGTGCCTGTTGCGCTAGCCTTGGATCGTGCTTCTTTTGCCATAATAACTCGGCCCACAATGCATGGGGCGGAATGTGACCCACTAAACAACGGAGTATCGACAGCCTATTCAATTTAAGGGAGAGTCCGAAGTGTCAGCAATAACCGCGAGGACAAAGCAAAGGAAACACACCAATTTGCCTTTTCTTCGTCCGTGTCAGCGAAGAAGGTAATTTCCTGGTTATTCGGAAAGACCAGGCGGAAGGAGCGTTCGACACCATACATAGCGTCGTAATCATCGACATCACGACGTTTCGATGCAACCTCCGGATCCTGGTCATCCTCGATCGCAATAGCCTTTTTTAGGTCAATCGCAGCCATCGCTCGTTTTGTGACGTCGTTGAAAGCAACCAAGCTGCCACCAATAACGCGCAGCTGTCTTCGTCGCCATGTCTGACGACTAATCAGCACTTTTCCCATTCGCAGAGTACAAAAACAGACAAAACTTACCGAACAGTCACCACCAAGCTGGGTCAGTACACCTTCATGATAAGTCTTCTTATGCCAGCCAATAGTCTTCAAACCGCGATGGCATTCGTCTAGACTCTGGGGAAGCTGGTTCGGTGTGAGACCAGGAATCGGAGGAAGCCTGAAGATCTGAAGCACAATTTCGCCGATCGGTTGAGGTTTCATCGTCCCGCCCGCTCCGCCACCCTCCCCAGGAGCCTCAAGACGCTGGCCAATAAGCGGGAACGCAGATTCAAATAATCTAGAATCGCAATGTCTCGCGATGTCTTTAAATGCAATAAATGCTCGTGCGAGCGTTCCATCCTGCTTCATATATCTCGCAAGATTTTCCTGCATTTCAAAACGCACAAGCGGTTCTGTCTGAGAACGACTATGCTTGGCTACCTTCGGCTTTTTAGGTGTTCCGCCGAAGAAGCTTCTCATACCACGATGCTGTGTGGGTGAGGGCGCAACTGCTTGAGGGGGCACCGCAGGCGGAGTAATCGCCTTGAACTGCTGAAGAATATGCGGATCCCGCCTGATGTTTACTGTGAGAGTAAATTCAAGTTTTGAATGTTCGAGCCTGCAGCAAAAATAGATCAGCACCCATTTGAAGGGTGTAATATCATATCTTACAGCTCAAATTCCTGTTCGATCCGTGCTTCCCGTGTGAGCCGGCATTCTGGGGTCGTGACATAGTGAACACCGTTATTAAGAGTCAGACTGAACATTGTGAGCTGTGGCGGAATCGGCACAGTAAGACCTTTCAGCTTGAGGACTGCAAAACATGATGAGCGAGGAAATAGAAGAATGTCAAATAAGTAGGCTGACCCTTGACGAACACCTTGCCATGGGCTTTTCCAGGCTTTTCCATAGCACGAATTGCCTTGATCTCTTGATTATACTCATTCTACAGTGGTGCTGCCATTAGCAACAACCTTTACAGCTGCGAGACGACTTACCATGTCACTTGGTCGACGAACAGCTCTCCACGCCTTATCCTCAATGTCCAGGCTTGGATCCACCTGCGCCATGGCAGCTTCCTGAGAAGACGAAGCATATACAACAGCGTCACGTTCGCGAAGCTCATAAGTCTTCCATAAGAGAGATTAAAGGGTTAATATACGGGTGACATAGTCGAAACTATCTTTGGCACTGACCTTCTTAGGGTCATCCCTCTTCTTGAGTTCGCGCTGAATACTATCTGACAGCATTCCGTCGTCATCGTCTAGGTCTACTCCCAGAACACCACCACGTCGATGACGGAGGACGGAAACTCGTCGTTGCGCCGATGCACTCTGAAAATAGACATGAGAACCGATGAACGCTTTACCGGTTGATCACTAACCTCGTTCAATATATCCTCTGCATCGCCAGTGCTCATACTACGTCCCGCACTCGGCCGCTGTCCAGATCTCCGTTTGCTCGCCGGACTCTCATCGATTAATTTTCCTGAGGCATCTCGTCTCGGTGGTACGAAATATTCACCAGACTCACGCATCCGCGCCTCCTTACGCTTCTCCTTGATCATCTCCTCGCGGGTCTGCCGCGCACTCTTCTCAGGTGTCTTCGGCGGGAGTGGAGGTGGCACATCTGTGTCCATATCATCGCTTTCTGCAAACGGCTCAGAGGTTGCGAAGACAGTCTGCTTGAGCAAACCGGCGGCCGAGCTACCACCCATCATTGATACCTCCGAAACACTTCGAGATATTGGCGGTCTCTCAGGTGTTGAGGTTGTTGGCATATTTGGCGGTGGTGCAGTGCCCGAGCGTTGTAAAGGCGGCTTACCTCGAACCGACTCACGCAGGTTCGCAAGCAACTCCGTACTCTCCTCAGTGATGAGTTCCGTATCAGTCATGCTAACGTCGCCCTCCTGAGGTGCAACGTCCACCTTCGCTCGAGAATTATTCCCGACGGAGGGTTCAACACCACTTGCGATGCTAACATCATCCACGAGCCTGTCGAGTGCACTGCGCATGTCCATATCACCGATATCAACTCCTGGTCGATTAAAGTCGAATGATGAAGATACTGGCGAGCGACTGGAGACTATCTTTGCAGGCGCAGATGGCGGCCGCTCATCAAAGTCGTAGGTACGAGCCCGGCCGTGCTGGCCGACACGAGGTGGAGACGATATAGGTGCATCACGAGTAATGGGCAGACCCTCCACAGGTGGTTGAGGTACCGGTGCTGGACCATGCGAAGGACCAGCTGGCGACGGTGGAGCTGGTGAAACTGAAGGAACGACAGATGGCCGTACTGGTGCAGGTGCAGGAAGAGAAGGCGATAGTGCTCTTTTTAAACGTTCTTCTAATGGAGGCCTTGACTGCGGGCGATCTATCTGAGAAGGCGTTGGGGGCAGTTGAGACAGCTCTTCCACCTCCATCTTGATATCTTCCCTTTCCGCCTCTTCAACCTTGGGCATTGACGATACCGAGGATGCAAGAGCCGGCGTACCGAGAGGACTATAGTTCTCCGCGGAACGTTGCCGACTAAGCTTGCGCAGTACGTCTTCCCGGTTTATTCGAGGACTCATACTTCTTCGGCCGTCAGAGCCAACAAGGCTACTCGCACTTCCAATTTCACGCTGCGCGTACAGACCATCACTTCTCGGAGAATGAGGCGCAAAATCTGTGTTATGATTCCTGTCGCCAACGGGAGACGATGTTCGTACTAGACCATCGTGCTCTATCTCATGAGACCTGCGTGGTTCTGAGCGGACAGCTTCTGTTACCGTCCCTCCCGATCTGCTTGATTCTGTTCGTTCTCTCTCATGTTCCTGATGAGGAATATCACAGTCATGTGATTCCTCGAAGTCCTCACGCAAGCGAAGCCCAGAGACAATATTGTCCAGAGATTTATCTGACCGCCCACCGAAAGAGAAGTCCTGTACGTGATCGTACGGCTCTCGCTCCTGAAACTGGTCGTGACCGTTATCGCTATACTCCAGTCCATCCTGCGGAGGAATCTCATGGAAGCTCGCCACGGACGCATTCAAAGAAAGGTCCGGATCAACGTTTGCATGCTCGAAGTCGAGTTCTCCGAGCATACCAGATGTTTCATTGGTTGGTCCGAATACATCTGCGGAATGAGTTTAAGTCGGAATGATTCAATCACGGATCAAAGATAAACGACGTACCATCATTGGAGAGTTTGCTCTCCTTAGTAGGCCCGCGAGGAGAGCTCGTTCGAAGGTCATCCAGATGCAAGTCAAATCTAGGTACGAGAGGGTCGTGAAATTCTTGCTTGACACTAGGCACAACGTCTTCCAGTGGACTTGGAGGCATCATTTTAATGTCGAAGTCTTCGCCTGACTCGTGCACCGCTCGTGCACGCTCTGCATGATGAGTACGGCCAAGAGGAATCCCATCCTCGTCAAGCTCTGTATCAGGTGGAAGTGCCATCTTCCCGTGCGAGCTAGGTCGAGGCGTCTCGAATGGCCGAGGAGTACGATGATCTGCATTCACTATTTCTTGTCGCGGTGGTGTAGAGAAGAAATCATCCTCAGCAGAGAAAGTGGGTGGCGGAAGCTCTAAGATTGATTCGTCATGCCGGTGCGCTCGTACGCGTTCTGCGCGATGCAGGCGACCGAGGGGAACGCCATCTTCTGCTCCTCCAGGCATCATATCAACATCCGACACGATAGAAGAAAGCGACGCGGTATGCTGTTCTGGTGTAGATGGCTCGGCGAGATTATTGGCCTCTTTCAGCATTGTTTCTACAAGGCCATTGATGCTGTCATTGAGCTCAGATGCATCGAAGTACTCCGAAGTTTCGAGTGACACCTCTTGACTGGAGGTCTGCTGTAGCTCCGGCGCTCCATATACGTCCTCATCATCCGTGTCGAACACAGCATCCTCACAGCTGTCACGATCGAACTCGACAACATCACATCGTTCGTCGAATGTAACCGTCTTGCGCCGTTCTCGACGCGGAGGCAAGTCGGCGATGGACGTTCCACTTGCACCTGCGGATAATGAACGAGAGCGCGGACCTAAGAGACGCGACTTTTGCGCGAGTGACGACCGGGCAGGTGAACCTTGCAAAGCCGACGGCACGGGTGATCGTCTCTCAAAGCCGGGCGAGGATGCAATTCGGGGTGGCGTCGGGTGCATTGGGGGAGTTCGGGGACGTTGTTCGCTTCCTCTGCTGTTCAACGACGAGTCTGTCTCCGTTGTTTCCGGGCTTGTTGTGTCGTCGCCCTTGGTTGGAAATTCGATGGCGATAGGCGCATTCATCTCCGTATACTCCTCCGGATTCCTTTCCTCGTTCAAGCCCTTGCTTTCCTTCGCTTCCCTGCCTGGACTCAAAAGCTGGCGAAATGGACTTCTGGACACAGGATTTTTCTCCACCAACCCCTGAAAACCCCTCGACTGACGGCGCCGGTAACCAAGCTCAGTCACGCGTTTCGCGTTCTCGCTTTCCGCCTGCTGGATGAGCGACTCTGGACGCGGGCGTTTCTCACCGCTGACCTTGCGTGTAACGGGAACTATTGGACGCGTGTAGCTGCTGGGTGCGCTTGGTTGCTGACGCGGCCCAAGCTGAGTCTTGAACGGTGAGCGCGAGACAAGATTACTGGTGAATACGTGTTTATAGCTGTTGCTCGAACGACGAGCAACGACACGCGACGGATCCTGCGCTCCGGGGTTCGGACTCGAGGATGACGAAGGCGATAGCTGGTCGCGCTTCGCGATCCGAAGAGGGGTAATCGCGCTGGCCCAGCCTGCGGAGGACTCTTTAAGGATGCTGTCCTTCATTCTGTCCGCCCTCGGTCGAAGCGGAGTTGAGGGTGACGCTGAGGAGTGCGAGGGCGGGGGCGGGAGCGGCATTGCGGGCGCGACGACCGGAAGTGAGCTTGGACTGGAGCTGGTCGAAGAGGAGGATGAGCGTTCTGGACAAAGTGTGTCCCACGATCCAAATACGGAAAAGCTCAGAAGTCAAACCAACACCGCGCGTATGTCACGTGGTCGCGTTCCTTTTATCCCCGATTTTATCCCTCCATTCCATTCATCCTCTCTCTCGACGACAGACAGAGAGCGTTCGAGCATACCAGGACTGTTCATGGAATGTTTGGGAGTGGTATCCTTAGAGCGCTTGGTGGGCGTCTCCGTGCCACTTGATCCCCATCCGTTATGTATCACTAATGCCTGCGGCTTCTCCTGCGCATGTTCTCCTCGTGCAGGGTGTCGGACTCGGATGGCCGCTTCTATTCGCCGGCGGATTGCAACCCTTTTTCAGCTGGCGTTGCATCTGGACTCGCTCCTTTGAACCTTCATACTGGAACAGCGGTTACAGCACGAATCGTCGGTCCGGCGCGGCTATGTCGATAGGCTCTACATGACTGATGTCGACAAAGGCTTCTCCATGATGCAGTTGCGCGTCTATCAACCCGGCCTTTAGGTATATTTCTGGCTTTGATACCCTGTTGACAACGGGGGGATAGCAAAATATTGAGTACTCGTCGATATAATCGCATATAGTGTGTAGCGCAATGTGTTTTGGGTCTGAAGACAGACGCATCATTCAACAGATGATTCAATTGTATCGAGTTATTTCGATAAGAGCGTTCTGCCAGAATCCAAAATCCAAGATAGTCAATGTTGTTGTCCCTTATTTGTCCATGCCCAGTCACGTGAGTGTCAATCTCCAAACACTACGGGCAATCCAAATTTCGTCCATCCAAATCTAAGCTACACCTTTGTGACTTGTCCTTTCGAATCCAATATGTTATCTGACACCGAGTCCGATGGAGAGACGTTGCAACAACTGACAATAAACGAGCACTTTGCAAAGGCATATGGTCGCAAGAAGGAACGTGAAGAGCTCGCGAAGCGTGCGTCATATTTGTATCCTGTTGGTCTCCTCTGTCTTAATCCAATCTTGGCATTTTTAAAATAATTCAGTCAAAGAAAAATACGGATCTGACGCTGAGAGTGTGCTCGATGAAAGCGAAGACTCGGAGGATACGGATGAGGATGAAGATGGCGAGGAGCTGACCCCCGCCGTAGACGCTGCTATTCTGCGGACACTTGCACGGATTAAACGCAAGGATCCTGATATTTATGATTCTAAGAAGGATGTCTTTGAGGGTGCGTGCTTTAATTTCATCACTATGCTTTCAAAATGGAACTTATGATAGGGCTTTAGAGGAACAGCAGAAGACGAGGAGCTCGTTTTCATTCAATGCGAAGAAGGAAGAAAAGGTACGTCGTTATTTAGCGAATCCCTCAACCTTGCTTATGAACTCTCGTTCGTGTGGATTTAGTCCAAACCTCTACACCTACGGCAACACATGCTTCAATCGCAACTCCAACCCACCTCGCGTTCTCCATCTCCAGAACCGGTAGAACCGACGCACAAAGAGGAACAAGCGGCTCTCCGCAAGGAGACCATCTCGGTCTTTCACTCTGCTGTATCCCAAGGTCATACAAATGCAGATGACAGTGATGACGACGACATCCTTATACCGCGCGAGAAGACGAAGGATGAGATTGAACATGAGGAAGAAGAGTACCGTGCCTTCCTTGCGCGTGAGGTTGGCGAGGATATCGGTGGACTTGTGAGCATTGAGCGAGAGGAGGGCTCGTCTATCGAGGGAGGGAAAAGCCAGGATCGTGATGAGCAAGAGGCCAAAGAGAATGGAAAAGTTGATAAGAGGAAGAAAAAGAAGGGGAAGGATCGCAAGTCGAAGGAGCAGGAGGATCATGAATTTTTAATGAGGTACGCGTCCTTTCTAGACATTCTCGTTCTTCGGCAGAGACTCATCATCGCTTTTTCTATAGTTACATCCTCAACCGTGGATGGGTCGACAAATCTGCATATAGAGTTCCGAAGTACGAGGAAGTCACAGGCTCGAAGAGCCAGAAGAAAGGCAAGGCCAAGGACGATGACGACGAAGAGGAGAACGACTCGCGGAGAATAGACGTCGTCGCAAATGGTACATCCGACAATGAAGCCGAAAACTTTGATGAAGAGGAGTTCGACGAGGTCGCCGAGACGTTCGAGAGTTCGTATAACTTCCGTTTCGAAGAACCGTAAGTTCATTCCATACTCATACTCCATGTGTTTAAAGAAATAACTCTTATGCTGATATACTCGTTACTAGAAACGCTGCTGAGATAGCTACCCACCCTCGTGAAATCTCGTCGACGGTTCGGCGAGAGGAGAACCCGCGCAAAGCAGCAAGGGATCGGAAGAAACAACGCAAAGAGGAAAAACTAGTGCAAAAGCGGGAAGAAGTAAAACGATTGAAAGCGCTCAAGATGAAAGAAATGCGCGAGAAGCTGGAACGAATTGGGAAGGAAGGCGGGAAGAGTGCGGATGACGAAGGTAAGCATTTCCCAACTCCTTTCGAATCGCACTTTACACAACATAATGATATGACACGTCATTACTTAACGGTTATTATCTTTCAAGCTCTTCAACAACTTGACCTAGAGGGTGATTGGGACCCTGAGACACACGATCGACAAATGGCTGGTATTTATGGTGAAGACGAGCCCCTAGGCGAGGAGGACGTAGATCTCGAAAAACCTATATGGGACGATGACATCGACATCACCGACATCATACCACCCGAATCCGAATCTCAACCCGAGGCTGGTCCGTCTAAGAAGAGAAAGAAGGACAAGAAAAAGAAGCAGAAGAACAGTATTGACGTCGACTATGAGGAGGATGGAGTAGACGTCGACGAGATGGACGCAGACCTCCCCACCAACTCCAACTCCAAACTTTCCAAAAGGGTACTCGATTCAGAGATGGACGATGTGTACGCGCTGGAATTCAACGACCTCGTTGGGGACATACCCACGCGGTTCAAATATACACCGGTGCTACCCGACTCTTACGGGCTGAGCGCGACGGAGATCCTCCTCGCCGACGACGCAGAGCTTAATAATCTCGTCGGGTTGAGGAAGGTTGCTGCGCCGTATAGGAGAGACCGGGGACGCGCTTGGGATCCAAAGAGGAAGGAGAAGTTGAAAGAATTTAGGAAGAAGTTGGAGGAGGGGAGGACGGTTGGTAATGCCGGTGTAAGTGATAAAGTGAATGGAGATGAAAATGAAGACGAGGACGCAGGGATAAAGAAGAAGCGGAAAGGGAAGAAGGAAAGACAAAAGGCGAAGCTGACTACTGTTAGCATGTCGGAGGAGGATCCATCGTCTATACCTCAGAATGGTAAGACTGGTCGTGAGGAGACAAGGATGGGAGGTGAGGGCGAACCTTCTGCGAAGAAGCGCAAACGCCGGCACAAGGGGTCGGAGTCCACTCAAGTTGGGCAAAGTTGATTAATGCACTACATTGTCTTTGTTCAGTCTCTATCTATACCGTTTAGCATTCGAGTATTGCGATCACTTTCTTCATCAATATGCTCTGCGTCTATGCTGGGAATAAAACAATGAATAAGATTGACGTGAAATTACATCGTAAGTATCAGTCTGGTGGGCGTATAATTACTTTGAACTACACTTCTGCACTGAATTGTGGCCAACGAAGCCGATACTCAGAGCTGCCTCGGCTCATACGATACCCTCGTGGACGATGGGACGTGCGCGGGGTTCCCAGGTTCTAATAACTATCATAAAGTCATGAATATCAATCTTGGCCAAATACAGATTAACAAGCTCGCTTGACAAAAATCCTCATGGATTACAGCGTTCAAGATTGAGTCTGGCGTGAGTTGACAATCCTTTGGGCTGCTTCTGCAAGCGCCTTCTCATCGATCTAAGAATGAAAAGATGTGTCATTACGTAAATCAACCTTTACCTTTACGGTTTTTTAAGTGAACGAACCTCTTTTCCTTCTCGACGAGCGGCCTCTTTTTGCTTTTCCATCTCCGAAGCAAGCTGAGAGACGATTAGAACAATGAGCATGAGACAGAATCGCAACCATTATACCTCTGTACGCACATAAATGTGTTAGTTATTCACCGAACGAAGAAGTAAAAGAAACACGTACCTTTCCCTCTTTGCAAAGTACCTCTGTGAACCTGTACACCCGTGAGGATGCCTAGAGCACCAAGGCCGACGAGGCCAAATAGGAATGTCCTATGTAATACGTCTACGATTGGCATGCGCATCGCTGGCATCAGCCTGAGAGCACTGGATAACTCGAGGCGAGCCAAACTGGGGTGCAACTGCGGGGTGAGTTAGTCAGTGGAGCCCTAAAATGGGAATTTATTATGTAAAAGTAGAGAAGTACTTAACGGTCGCGTGCCGCGTCACTATCACTCAGGCCCTCCTCTCTTCCAGTCTACCATGGTCGCCATACGATCCTTTACTTTCCTCTCTCTGGCAGCCCTCGCGCTTGCCACCCCTCTCTCAACGTCCACCGACGGTGCAGCGCGCCGCTATGACCGCCCATATCCCATTGCTCCTCTCCATCACCCGGGTGTGCCCGCTCACAGGGTCATCAACGACTCCTACATCGTCATGTTCAAAGACGGCGTCCACCCCGCTGCTTTGGAGAATCACTTCAATTTCCTCGAGGGGGCGCATGCAGAATCGCCACTTGATGGGTTAGAGGGCGGTTTAAAGCACGTGTGGGACGCCCACATCAAGGGCTATGCTGGCTATTTCTCGCGTGATACCATTGAGCGTATCCGTCGACAGCCGGAGGTCGACTACATTGAACACGACCAGATGGTCTATGCGCTTGAGACGCAGAAGTCTGCTCCATGGGTATTTACTTTTTTCTCCTCTCTTGTTCTTATCTGCCGCTTGAACTGACGCAATCCTGACAGGGGCTTGCGCGAATTAGTCACAAGGCCAGGTTGAACTTCAGTACTTTCACTCGTTATGAGTACGACAAGCATGGTGGCGAGGGTGTTAATGTCTATGTTGTCGATACCGGTATATACATTAACCACACCGAGTTCGAGGGCCGCGCGAAGTGGGGTAAGACTATCCCGCAGAACGACGAGGACATTGATGGCAACGGTCATGGTACTCACTGTGCCGGGACAATTGCTTCCAAGAAATATGGTGTTGCCAAGGCTGCGACAGTCACAGCAGTCAAGGTGCTCGGTACCAACGGCAGCGGAACGATGTCTGATGTCGTCGCTGGCGTCGTTTGGGCGGCTACTGACGCCGTAAAGGCTAAAGCTGCTGCGGAAGCCGAGGTGAAGGCAACCGGCAAGACGAAGTACAAGGGTTCGGTCGCAAACATGTCGCTCGGTGGCGGGAAGTCGCAGGCTCTCGATGACACTGTCAACAAAGCCGTTAAAGCTGGTCTTCACTTCGCTGTGGCAGCAGGTAATGACAATCGTGACGCTTGCGACTACTCGCCTGCATCTGCCGAGAACGCTGTCACTGTTGGCGCTTCCACTGTTACAGACGAGCGCGCATACTTCTCTAACCACGGCAAGTGCGTCGATGTCTTCGCGCCTGGTCTTAACATCCTTTCCACTTGGAATTCTGGACCGTACGCCGTCAACACCATCTCGGGTACGAGCATGGCGTCACCTCACACCGCCGGTCTTCTCGCGTATCTCTTGTCGATCTATCCATCGTCAACATTCAATCCAGCTCTCGGCGACCTTTCCGTACCGGCGCTCAAGGGTGAACAGATGTCAGTTCCCTCACTTCTCGTACAGGGTTATGCTCGCGCGTACATCTATCTTCCCGGCTGGCTCACGCGCGTTCTTCCTGAGCCCTCGTTCTTTGGTGGTGATGACGAACAGGTTGCGCCTATCCCGGCGACACTCACACCCGAGCAGCTCAAGAAGGCTCTTATCGCTCTTGCTACTCCCGACAAGCTCGAGGATGCCCAACTTCCTTCAGGAACGCCCAATTTGGTCATCTTCAACAACGCGACGGATGAGGCGGGTCGAAGCTGGATCATCGATGATCTCATCCCGACCCTCTAAGCGCTCGTGCCAGCTCGCTTCAGTATTCACGATTGCACTTGTCTGAGTATTAGAATCAGTTGTCTCTGAGGTGTGCTAGGATGAAGGGTGATGGATGAAGGGATATTGCATGTTGCGTCCTAATGTCGTCACGCTGTCTACTCTGTTCTTCGTTTGTTTTAAGTCTCTGATAATTAACGCAACAACAACAACCATTTCGTCACGCAGATACGATCCAATTTAGTTTCATGTGCCTTTTGAGTGTCTCCCGCCTGTTTGCTGTGTCCCATTATTCTATTCCAATCTTGATCCACCTCGCATAAACCTATGCACCTCTGTGCCTTGATCGTTGTATACTAGCATTTTATAGTTACAATACTTCATTGAACATGGAAACGCGATAGATGCTCGAGCTTGTTCATGAGAGAGATGACGTTGACTTGGGGATGAATTTTGAGATCTGTTCCGCATTTGTGGACGTGAATGCTGAGGATGAGCAGTATGACTATATAATATACCTGCGTGCATAGTTGTACATAAACTGTGAATTACAATTATCTGAAAGCTACAGAGGATGAAAGGTACATCGTACATAAAACGGAATACATCGATGAGGGGACGACAAGCCATTAGGGAAATGGAAGACGAAAAAAGCGAAGCCGCATCGAGCGGCATAGTTCGTAAGAACGATAGCAAAACCCAAGAACAAAACCGACACTGAAGCAGAAACGAAACGAACGACAAATCACATACGCACACGCACACGCACTGTACCTATATGGCCAACCCTGTTACCAACCCTCACTGGTCCCTCGATGCTTCCGTTCAAAATATACAGCCCCCACAACTCCCATCAGCACCGGAACCGACCAAGCCCGTTCCACTCAGCTCACAGCTCGTCAAGTTGTTATTGGAACATATCGACTCGGGTACGGTACCCGTTAGCGCGGAGTTATTTGAAAGAGACAGAGTCTGGAGGGAGGGCAAGGAGAAGTCGGCTGATGAATTGGAGGGAGAGGAGGGGAAGGACCCAGAGAGGTTTGCTGAGGTCAGGGAGCTATACAAAGATGGGAATGTTAGAAGGGGCAGGAAAGACGAGAGGGAGAGGTGAGACACACAGTGTGGTGAGCGAGTTTTGCAGCGTCGTACTGTTGAGAAGTATCTCCAGAGGCGTTGACAGAGGCTGGTCACTCACAACCCTAAAGAAATCGCAACATCGCAATCGCATTCGTGAAGAGCAATCCTGGATATATCATGATGAACGTACAAACTCTGCAGATCCAAACCACTAACGTCCGGCAACTGTCCAGCAAATCCCGAATTCTTCACAAGCGTGAGACTCGTGAGTCCGTCCAACTGTCCCTTTTGAAAGAGCGTAGAAGGAAATGGAGATAGTGCGGTGCTTTCGAGGTGGAGCGATGTGAGAGAGGTAAGGTTGGCGAAACTATCAGGGAGAGCGCCGGCTACGGATCAAGTTTGTGCAAGTGGTGAGGCGGAAGTGACGATGTGAAGAGGAGCCGATAAGTCGGGACGCACCTGGTGAACTGCTCCCGCCGATGACTTGCAACGATTGTAGGAACGACAGTGCTCCGATTCCAGAGGGTATCACTGAGGGTACAGCAGGGAAGACCATCTCTCTGTATTCAAACAAAGGGCGAAAGTAGGTGATTTTGAGCGCGGAGAAAGATAAATAGGACTCACAAAGATTTCACATTCCCTTGTCCATCACACTGTACACCAGTCCACGTACAAAACTGAACATTCTGCACCCATCCTCCATTCGTAAGCGAATCTCGTGCGGTAGCACTGGATGCTACAACCAATGATTGCAAACCACAAAATTGAAGAGAATTAGACAAAGTTTGCGCCTCGTTCGTCGAAAGTCTGAATGAGCCGGGTATATCTTGTAGAATGCCAAGGCAAGTGGAACAAGGATAAAGCGAAGCGTTCACAGGCGCATTTACAGTGAATTGAGTGAGGCATAACTCCTCCGCCGGAGAGAGTGCGTATGCATCGCCATTATTATTTATAACTCGCACGTTAAGGAAGATAGAATCTCCAAGTAGATAGACAAGGAGAATTATGAGTAACGTCAGTAATAGGCGCCTCTGCTTCTTTCGCTTTGGAATTGCACAATGACACGATCCCGAGCACTGCATCGGACGCTTCTCGATGTGTAATGGTGGCCACGGTGGTAGCGCAATTTCTTCATGCGCAGTCGAAGTTGCTGGCGACGCATCCTGTATGGGAATCTCGAGATCAGGCTCAGACCTGTTCTGAAAGAGACCAGATAGTGCGCCGCGCAAGCCATTTCGCGGGCGTTGAATAGTGAAACGTCGTACTCCTTTCTCAAGGCTTCTGGGAGAGTGCGGCGAGCGTGGATTGCTTGATAGTCCATGCCTCGACGCAGATGGAGAAGGCAGTAGCAATGAGGGAAGACGGATTGAGGTCGGGCGTATAGATGACGTGGGCTCACGAGCAACTAGTGGAGAACGAATCCCGGATGTTGATGGACGCGGTGGAGGAAAGTCATCAAGGTTGAAATCGAGATTTGATCCAGTCGAAATGCTACTAGGCATTGTCGCAGTCATGGATGGTGGTGAGGAAGGAAGCCAGCTCGTCGCCTGGCCACAGCCATGGACGATAAGAACAGCAGCTCAGGCCGCGATCCTAACATAACTGACTTAATACAATAAGAATGCCGAGTCAGCGCGGGATGAAAAACAATGAGCACGCAGGCCACTCACAAAAAGACAACGAAGCACAGCCACATCGGGTCGGTCGGGTGTTGTTTGTTCGTGCTTGGCGACTTAAATGATATTTGCCGATCTCGGCTTCCATGCGTTTGCGTTTGCCTTGATCTGGAGCAAAGGAAATGCGAGATTGGCAAGTCGAATGGGAATTAAGGAGACGCTGGCCCTATTGGAGCAAGAAACCAAATATACTTTACGATCAGAGAAGGGCCCAGAAGCAAGAATCTTATTCGTTTTGTCGCGGGAATGGCATCCACTCGGACTTGAATACAAGGACTATGGTTTCGGTACTTCTCCAATTATTGAACCCGGGAAAGCAGAAATATGTTTGAAAGGATCGCAAGGATGAAGTATACGGCGCTTTTGTTCTTCTGATATGACGATTCTTCGATAAATTCAACCAGTAGGCCAGAAGACCGAGAATCGAATGCCAGAGCAGAGGTTACCAGTAACACGGTGCCCACATGAGCGAGAAGGGAAAGATGCAGATTGGGGCCCTTCCGGAAAGTGCCTTCGATACCATGTCGTTCCCGCAGGATTAGAAGAAGTATATATTCGCGAGTTCAGGTACGTGACGCTGCCAGAAGAATGTGAAGAGCAAGCTAGTATTAGACGCGCTTTGTTAGTCCTATCAAAGAGCGAACGCACTTCATTCATAACAATTATTCTGAACGTCTAGATACATAAGTAGCTGAAAGACATTTCGAACCATTTTGCCACACGTACATTCCATAGACATCGCAATACAGCTGCATGAGTATTCTTTTGTGACGATTTTGGCACGGGCATTGAATACGCGTAGCTTCTAGTATCTGTGGTAGGTGGCGGAGTTTTCATCGCCGAAAACGGAGTTACGAGCTGACAAGAAGGACAAGAACTTGATCTGTGATTTGTGTCAAGAAGTCTCACATAGTAGCGATTATGAACGCCTCAAGCCATCTTGTATGCGAGCCGATCTTTGTGTTGTGAAAGGACGTAGTCATGATGCCGAAAATTGACGGGGAAAGATGTTTCACATCACGTGCATGCTATGAGCCCTTTTCGACTACCTTACTTACGCTCTTCAATATGAATCTCAGTCATTCCATCAACGAATTCTATGGCAAGCGGCGATAGCGCTTCTTCTGATGTAGATGCCGATGCTCTGTATTCAAGAGCTACCGTTGCAGAACATGCGGGCGAGTTCGATGTTGCTTTCGGACTTTATTTATCTGCGGCACAAGCATTCCTCCATCGGGCGCGCTCTCTCCCAGCTCAACGGGAAGCAGACCGGTCGAAATGCAAGGTGAATGCGGGAACATGTCTTGAGCGTGCAGAGCGCATCAAGACCTCGCGTAAGAACGCTCTAAAGCCACTTGTGCGAGATCCTTTCTCGAAAGGTAAATTATTCGTTGCAAACCAGGTCACTAATCGAATAAGAGCTGATCTGTAAACTGTATGGGGAAACAGAAGAGCAGACATATATTCTGGACAAATCAAGCAAAATACATGGTACTCTCTTTCCCGCATGGTCTGATAAGGATGTCATCTCAGACAATGAAGTGGACACAAGGCAATTACCTTCAGCTTCTACTAGGCAGGTATTAAACCTAATCTTTTGCTAGTGCATTGCCACCTCTTGGTGCTGAGCTGCTTTCCTTGTCTCCAGTTTGGCGGCGGCCATTCGACGTTTGCGGTGCAGAAAAATTCTCGTTGGCTGGTCCTACCCTCGAGCCACGGCACATACATCAGAACGTCGTTTCAGACTGTTCTGTCTGCAGCGCTGCGGCCATCTGCTTGCATCATCACCGCATGTTTAATTCTAAGGTATGATCTAACAAGCTTATCTCCCAGTAACTAAGTCGTCGTTATTCCCACTGGGTGCTTAATCTGGCTTCTGCTTCCAGCTTGGTCTGTCGTGCATGTATCCGCATTCTCCGAATGGCTTGCCTTCGATCTCTTCAGATGGCACGTATGCCTTTCGCTTCTTTATGAATGGATCATTTCGTAGAGTATGCACCATACTGTTTTGACTCACGATATGATCTATTGACGGACTTGAATATCATACAGGTTTGTGAGTCCTTCACCGAAAATGCCGATTTCTGGGGCTCATTCTGGGCCTTAGCGATAGATGATAGATTGCCCTTCTCTGGGACCGGTCAACAGCTTTCAGTAATAGCCATTCTAGAGAGTGGTCTCGTTGACATGTGGCCTGCGCTGCTCGAGAAAGCCGTGCGTACATCATCGTTTCGACTCTCAGCACTCACTTAACCCTTCTCTTGATTTTTCTTCAGTACCTCAAACTCATGGGCGGATACGACTTCCCTGGATCGTGCGTGAGATTTACCTTAATGGGATGCGGGCGTTCAGAATTAATCAATAATGTCTTGCGTCATGACTTGTCGGACTCAGTAACTCGAGTATAGATATTCAGTTAGTCTTGGCATCCTTCTATGTCGCACAAATCTAACTACTTTTGTTACAGTGTACTGACTGGATGGATTCCGGAGCATATCGAAATCAATAGGTATTTGGTGTCCTTCAAGCAATTATATATACAGTCTGTACTGGAACGACTTATGGGTCTCAGTTCAATCCTTCGAACGCGAGAAAGCATTCCGACGCATCTGCGAAGGCTTCAACCGAGGTAAATTCTAGTTTGCCGGAGCAATTTTATGTTCAACAAGCGCTAGGATCTTGCGTGTTGACTCTCGGGACTGGGCCTCGAGCGACTGACGCACCACATTTTGTGTCTGCACTGGATGGATCTCAGACAAAATTACTGCCTGCTCATAGCTATGCGGTCTTATGTGAGTGATTTGTTCGAGATTTTTCTCCTTTGTGTGTGAGTGTTATCTAATTTCTACCTATAGCTATACACGAAGAATCTGATAGGCGTTATTTAACAATCTTAAATCCTTGGAACTGGCAGCCGAAATACAAGCAGCGGGCTGGATGTTTGTAATGCTATTCAACGGCTACAAATCGATGATCAGGATGCCTCTGATCACTTGCAATGTGGCGATACTCGTATGTCGGGTTCGTCCTTTTGTTCGTCCCCTTTGATCTTTCTTGCCTGTTATATTTCCTGAATCATTGATATTTTTAGTGCGAGGTGACGTAAGCGCATCCGCAAATTTGATAGACGTTTCCTGGGATGAAATATGCGGCATATTTGACGGTCTGTATCTGAACTGGGATCCCGCCTTATTTAAGCATAGTCGTGAATTTCATGGCTCATGGCGCACCAGGACAAGAGGGAATACGCCAGAATGTACGTCATATTTTCGATTCCTGAAAAATCATTATAGAGCCTAGACTTGAATTGTAGGCGTCCACCACTACCTTTATTTGGATCTTGTTTCCGAGATCGGAGAAATGAAGATGGCCAGGCGACAGGATCTCGAGCTGTGGGTGCTGCTTACTCGGCACATAGTCGACAAACATCATTTGGAGGAGTTCATAGCCCTGCATGTGGTCCAGGTGGAACAGGAAGAGACAGGGGGTGATGATGGTGCGGTAAACGCTGCTTTGGATCTAAAGGTATGAGTGTAAAATTCATTATCGGCAACAAGAATAATACTCATGTAGCGGAAGGGATTATACACCAGCAGCACTCACACACTGGTAAGTTTCATTCGAATTGGTTCTGTAATTATCCATCTCAGGCATTTATTCTCTCTGCTCGTAGACTCGTCTCATGGTCACAGGGCCACGAGCCCGGGTTGCTCTAATTGCGTCATATGATGGACCCTACACCAACGTCTGCTTCTCAGTGCAGGTTTATTGTGATAGTGCAGAGCTTGCATGGGTAGATCACCCGCGTAAGACTGCTTATGAACGTTTGGTACGTCAAAATGCTCGCTGTTTTCACGCTGACGATCCTATATTTTACCTTCACAGATTGAGGGCACTTTCTCCTCACGCAATGCGGGAGGCAATAGCACGTATCCGACTTTCATGAACAACCCTCAATATTGGCTTAGGCTCCATTCAGAGAACATCGCAGACCAAGTGGGCAGTGTAGAGAAGATGCGGAAGGGCACAGTTCGATTGACCGTTGAAGGGCAACGAGACGTTCCGTTTAATGCTATGCTTATCTGGAGGTCTGAAGAACAGAGCCGGGAAAGAGTGTTCCAGTAAGTTGCGCAGATTCATTTTCACTTGGTTATTGTTCCGATGTTTCTGAACGGTCACCGACATGTTTCTGTGCGTAGGTTGCGATCTGGCGATATGATTGCTAGCTCGGGACCGTATAGCTATGGGGTAGCGCAGACGATTGCGTCAGTGACACGTGAGCGCTTTAATAACAACTATCGAATGCGACGTGACAGCTGGCACTTTCAGCTGGTCACTACTGCATTGTTGTATCCACCTTCGAACCGCGCCATCGCGGCAAATATACGCTACGCATCGAGTCCGCTATGTGTATGGACTTGGAAGATATCCCCGCCGAGGGCGCGGGGATGTTCTGCAAGACGGTCAGGGGTTCATGGTATATACTGTCTAAACTACAAAGGGAAGAGTCTGAATGATGATCTACGTGCAGGCATTCGGGTATGGATGGTGGAAGTCCCCGTTTCTGCAATTATGACAGAAATCCGATGTTCCAGATTTCAGTACGAGCAGCGACGGTATTGAAGTGAGAAATACTGTTCTAGATATCTGGATGACTGAATAACCTGGGATTGCACAGGTTGCGGTTACAGTTGACCAAGCCTTCAGCTGCAATTGCACTGAATGTCACTCTCTTTGCTTCTTCCGCGGACCGCTCCACCGGAGATACTTCCACAGCTTCTAGCCCGTCTTTTTCCTCCACACATTGCTCTAACGGAGGTTTGTCGCCTCATGCTTCACGCGTGGCTCTGGAGCGCCAAATAGCAACGTCGGGAGCATATGTAGATGGAAGCCAGAGTCCGGCCGGAGTTGTGACACCTCAGACGGCAATCGCACCCGGCAAGTATGTTGCTGTCGTGTCGACTTTCGATCCGGGTATACATGCACCTTTCCAACTCCTCGTGTTCTCAAAAACTGATATTAAAGTTTCGCTTATCCAATAGTTGTAAGTGGCCGATATTAACGGGATTCGCGTTGACCCTTAGTTCTCTGTTAGTTGAGAATGTGCTGTGAAGAAAGATTTGTATCTTATCGGCTCATTTGTATGATGGAAGTATACCATGGGGGATGTTGCATTTTCCGAATTTCGTTCGCTGATTTTTGGTAATGTCCGCACGCCTAGCGTATAAGGTCAAGTTTCTGGTATCAGTGGTATGTATAGTACGTCCCCAATAATGCAGGATCGATATTTCAAACGGACATACTAGTGCCTAACAAGATCTTCTGAGAGACTCGTGAAGAAGTCTAAAAAATGAAAAAAGGAGCACTGGTTCAACGGTTATCGACTACTAGGTACCCGGTGCCTGCACATAAGAATGACATATGGATCCATTGCCTAAACAAGAATATGCCTGCATCTTGGCCCCTACTTCTCAGAACTCCTGCAGACGGAACGGGGCGTCTCGTGTTTGCACAGACGAAGCTGGGCCGTCCAGTTCATCCTCGGGTTAAACTTATTGATCGCTGAGGAGTCACCTTGCCTCATCTTCCTCCACAACGATTCTTCTTGTCGCAAATCTCTACAGGTAATTTCCTGCGAAGCCGGAATGTTGTCGCAGCGCTGAAACAAACGAATTTTACAAATGAAATTAGTTCTGTTTATCCGCAGATATCGATTAAATTTCGGAGCCTCGCCTCTGTGAGTATCACCTTTTGAGAGACCAACTAATCGCTGATAATAGAATGTTACCTCCGCCCTGTTCCCGTTCTCGGGTCATAGACGTGATGTCCATTGAGTTCGCCATAGTGTCTGGTTGCTAAGCGTGGTTCGGTGAGACGGTCATGTTTTTTTTTAATGCTACTTTGCGCTAATAGTAGTTTCCGATTTAGAAGTCATGCCTGAGAATTCCGCTCCTGGGTAATGTTCGATTGAAGGAAAGGTGGATAAATACAGCTCCAAGGCTTCCATGACTGCATTTTCAATTTCGAGAAATATTTTCGCGGCAACTAATATATGCATGGATTCATCATTTCTGAAGATGATAGTCCCGTGTATACTGCTTCATTCTGGCCGCCTGGTTCCTTATGTGCCCCCCAAAACTGGAACCAGAATCGGAGAAGATGCCCAGACCGAGACAGATAAGGGGGGGACCAGCCTCTGAAATAGGTAAGATGCAACGTGTCTTCTCTATTGCTAGTGAAGCCGGAGTGTTCCTACACTTCGCCTGCACTCCTTGTCTTCGAAGCACTAGTTTGGATTTTGCAGTCAACAATTACGCGGCTATCGCACGTACGCAATGCATGGGACTATTATCCGCAGATTTCGAGCACCCCAGCAAAGCGACTAAGACAGTCCAACATGAAAAATTTCTATACTCCGAATAAAAAGAATATTTAATATTTCATCCTTGACAAGCAAGGCGAGGGCTTGCCAACATCAGAGAACCCGTGCCAACGTTCTCGTGTAGGTATATAACTGCGTTTGAACAGCACACTTCTAGTTGAGATATCGACAATAGTACAAGCCGATTTTCGTACGCATAACATGTGACAAATCAGGTTAGCCGTGATCGTCAGTGATAAAGGTTAGGTAACTCTCAGAAGTCCTCTCCTACTCCGATGAGATCATCCGGATCGAGCGCACTAATGACTGCACCATCCCGATACGTCGTATGCTCATCGAACTCGCGTTCAACGGCGAATCTCCTTCGTGTAGATTCGTCCATTTTTCCTTCAAGTCGGTCTGCCACAAGGCGACCTATCACAGGGAGGAACTGCGGGATTACGGAAATCCGTAAGTAAGGTTCACCACGCCCTGTTGAATCAAACGACTAACTTTAAAGCCGTGGCCACTTCCAGCTGTCACTAAAGCTAGGCCAGGGTCCGCGGGATGAACATCAATGATCCAATTAGAATCAGGAGAATCAGTGTACCTGAGAGTCACTGAGACTTCTCCTGCAAGAAGACTTTGAGTTGCGTACCAGCATAGGCGGGTTGAGCTGAACGGCTTCTCCCCGAGCTCTGGGAATACTTTGCGGAAGCATTCACGAATAAAGCGTGCTTCCGATTTTGGAACCTTTAGGCCGTCCACTCCATGTGAAAGCGTTGTTCGTGGACTTGAGATGCCAGAGCTGATCACGTCCACAGTCGGAGCATTTACAATTGGAACCATGTTCGTGACTCCGCCTACGTGACTTCCCATCTTGATTAGGTTGTCTTCGTTGGGCTGAGAAGCAATAAATATCGGAACTGCAGCGGAAGGTTTGCGTAAACGTACTGGGAAACAATAAAATCCCGAAGGTCCCAGGTCCAATATGACAGGGACCTTACGATACCGTTCTCCTTCTTCTGGAGTCAGTTGGACAGTCACAGTCGCCTGCCTGAGAGCGAATTGGAGTTAAAGGAGGAGCAATGTGGAAGATAATTCATGAACGAACCCCGTAGCGAGCGCTCGTCTTCCCAGTTTCAATTCGGGAAACGTAGATGCTGTCCAGCTCCCGATAGGAAGAATGACAATGTCTGCAGCGAATTCACTTCCATCCTTGCATTTCACTCCCCTTGTCCGTGATTGGTCTTTAATTGTTGACGAGACTTCCTTCCCGGGGATGATCTTACCACCCAGTTCCTTCACGAGCTCCATGGCACGCTCCATGGCACGCTTGGAGTGTGCCCATCCTCCATCTTCATTGAAATATCCGTGAGTATGCGAGATGCTTGAGCCGACGGAAACGCCGGGATCGAATATCTCCTCCAGAGTTACAGTTTCAAGTTTGTTCGCCTCGGACGGCGCGAGTCGGCTCGTCTCATCGCTCTCAATCAACGTTGCAATCCTTTTAATATGAGCACCGTGCTTGTGATCATTTTGGAATGCACGATTCCCGTGTAAGTCTGCTTCAATCCCGCATATCAAGACACCGGACCTATTAGAAAAGGAAGATTCACATATCAGCCCCGTGGCGTCTGAGTTGTATATAGAAGTGATGCTAGAAGAGTCATAATACGAATACATGAATACGAGCGGACATCGATTGCGAAACGTGTGGGAAGGGCAAACAGGGGAAAGAGAGTGCCGAAAAGGACACTCCGCCAAAAGCCTAATTGCCCAGGAGGTAGACAAAAGAGGCGCCCACTCACTCATAATAGTTATGGCCCCAAACTTCATGGTCCTTCCAAGCTTCAAGTGCTTCGCGAGCTAAGAGTGTGTAGAACTCGTCGTTATATGAGGAACGAACGACTAACAATCAGACGGTAAATCATCAGCATCCAAATGCTAACTAATGTTGGATTCAACAAGATCAAACTTTAAGAGAAGAGTCTTCTCAAGCCATGATAAAGCGAGTAACAAAAAGTCTTTCGACCACTCACTTTTGTTGATGTCCGTGCTTGCTGCATCGACCGCTGGGAGATCGGATGCGCGTTCTAAAATGGTCACATCTCTGTATCCGCGTCTCAAAAGATGTAGAGCAGTCGAGACGCCAAAGCATCCGCTACCAACAATTACTATCTTTGATGATGGGATGAGAGAAGGGTCCTTCGAGGTACTGGGAGTGTCCTTCCCGGTATCTGTGGCGGTACCCCTGAAAAACTTCTGGATAAGTGTCAACATCGTGGAAAGCCGTACGAGCAAGAGAGGGAGATTATAATAGCGATTCTTGGAGAGCTGACGGGAAATCACAGAGTGACCTCTTAGAGCAATTCGCAGAAGGCGCAGAAACTGCGCTATGCTGCGTTCCAAGTGCTTGAGTTTATACCAGAGTGCCGAAGTTCAACTTTACCCGCAATGAGACCGACGGGGTAAGCACTTTTTCGCTGTTCCGAAGTCCCTGTTCCATTAAAGACCCTCAACGTTTGACTAGTGGGCGTCTCATGCGCCGATCATTATTTACGGATACGGCTTCTCCTTCCCTCTATGTCTGAACTTCTTGCAAGTGAGCCGGTCTCGCGGAGAACCGTCGTATTCTTTGGACTAGCTCAGAGCCCTGATAAGAAGCGTCAAGAAGTGATCAGTGAGCACAAGAGCGATATTTGGATTAATAATGAGTGTTACAGATTTCTGCATCTGCATTCTCCCAAGTCGGCGGCGAACGGATGGTGGAAAAATTCCTAAAACCTCCCAATCACAAGAATAATTGTGTCTGCAATTCGAAAAATGAATTCAGTCTTTCTATCAATGAGACATCACTGAATTTACCCGCAAAATAGAGGCTATTTGCCAAACATTTGAGAAAGATAAGATTGGCGCAGATATCCGCCGATCGAAGATCTTCCAACGACACGCTACAATTGTATTCAAATTCGTCCGATTTAGGCAGCTTCTTACTTGTGATACCGAGGATTTCCTAATAAGTATGCCTAAATACATTTTCAGAGAAATGTCTTCAAGATCGTGGCTTAATGAATCGGCACCTTTCTGCATGACCAACTAGCTATTCACGAGGCCACGCCACGGTAATTCAGTACCCGAAAGCTGCAGGAGTAGTATTCTTCAGGCCACAGATATATATATAATAAACCCAGTTGTTTGGCTAAACAAACCTCCGAAGGGACCACTTAACGTCAGGGTCACAGTTGAAATGAGAAATGCCACGCTGCATACAGAAGACGCCAAGCAGCATATTTCGTTGAACTAGCCTCGGTATGGCGCACAAACTTGCGGAAGAACAATACGAATGCAATCGAGATGCGCACTTAGTCTACAAAGAATCTCGCAGAATTCCAGGTTCCGATACAACCATTTCCCCTGGCATGACGGCTGGCGGAGATCGCCTTCCGCAAGATTATCCACACCTTTTCAATGTATATCCGCTCGCACGTCATCTAGTTTTTACCGCAGTACACTGGACCGTTCTAATTCAGTGGCGTGAGAGGACGTAGGACGTGGGCCTCGGCCAGTTTACACTGGCATCCAGAATTGATGTGTTGAGCGGAAAAAGAAACATGGCTTTCCGCCAATGATTTTAGCGAAAAACCAGAATGCTCGGGATGTCGAATTACAAGCGAAATATCACAGGAACGGAATGGTCTCTGCACGGAGCCGTAAACTTAAGCACCGCGGCACATTTAGGGAGAACTGATGACCTACAAGCTAACGCTACAAACAGCAATATGGTAGGTGCTATTCTGCCCACGCGTCCTAAGTTGGAGCACCTTGGTCGGGAAGCCTTTCAATAGCATATCTCCTTCTCACGATGTACATGAGAGGGACACCAGGCACTTTGCGAATACGGCGCCGCAACTCTCGATCGCACGTCGCTACGATGTAGCAGCGACTTGCTGTCACACGTTGCACGATGCAATCATCTGCGTATGTCCCTTGGTGGGTACACGCTAAACGCTCGAATCGCGGATCCCGTGCGATACGCAACGCAATCCGATACCGAGGCCCAAGTTTCTCAAGTTCGGCGAGCACGCAATCGGTCACACATGGTATACCTATGGTCACTATTCAGACGAAGAATGAAAAGCAGCGTGGACACCCTGACGTACATTTTGCGTATAAACAGTCCATCATGCCGCTAATCAACTCTAGCTTATTCTGCAGGCTAAAATTGATGAAATTCGTATCGATCAGCACCCGATATGGTGGCGCTAGAGCTGTGTTGTGTTGTAAAAAGAGGGACGATGGCACCTGAGGGCTACGAGGGAAATAAATGAGCCAAATGTGAGAACAAAGAAGCAACAAATTATCCATACGCTCGATGAATGGCCTTTTCGCGCTCTCCCTCTTCCTTCTTCTTCTGCTTCAGTCTGTTTTCCTTTCTTCAAAGAACATTTCCATCAAATTTCAAGTTAAGTACGACACTCGTTACAAGACGCACAAGCGGGCATCATTCGGACTGAGAAGCCGTTTGACTTGAGCAAATTTTCTTGTCTTTTTTGCCCTTCCCTATCCTCATATTAGCGACAGATCCAGTATAGAACACTCGGCTCACCATTCCCTCTTAAATTCCGTTGCAAAGGATTAATGCCTCCGCGAGCGAACGCAATAGTGTGGAGCAGACAGGACCCGAGCAAGAGGCCGTTTGCGGTTGGGACGAAGGACGAAGTGAGCCTGCACGTGACTTCGGCCGAATAAAGGTTTGAGTAGACATGTTCCCACGGTCGATCGGACCTTCTTCCCCCCACTTCTTCATCTGCGCAAGAATCTTAAAATAATGCAAATCCCCCTATTGCTGGTGCGCATTGAAGTCAGCAAGGTAAGCAACTCAAAATGCGAACATCTATCTAATCTGTTTGAATGCGAGTGCGAAAGCTGGGTTCATGGCTAACTTACTGGTATAGCAAAGTGTCAGGTTTTGTGATGACGCCAAAACGCCATTCTGTCGCCCGCATAGCGTTGTATCCTATACAGCAGATGTTGCACTAATCATGGGCCAAGTTCATGACTTATTTCCAAGTCAGACGATGGCCTCGTTTTCTTGGATCGCGCATGTCAGTTTCCCGTCGTCTCTAATCTTCACTGGACGTAACAGCACCGCATCTATTAAAAAGTTCTTGTTCATATAATTGTGTCACTTGGGACAACGACTCTGCCCGTTACGGCAAAGCTTCCGACTTGGCACAGCATATTCGCTGTTTCCAATAGAGTCTCGACAAGCAGCTCTACACGAGGCCTTTTACACCCTTCTGTTTTGGTGTTCAGGAGGAAACATCCTCACGGTTATCCGTCGATTTCCGTTCGTCGAGGTTTATCCGCTGCGGATGGGGTCACCGTCGTGTGTTCCAGATGTTCTGCTCCATTCTTCAAATGATTCGAGCCTGACCTTTGTGTGCGACAACACGATATTTAACATACAAACGTTTCTTTCAGTGGGCATCAAACAACCTGCCTTAATTGGAAAGGCGTAACAATCTCGGCAATGCTTCATCATTTTTACTTCTTCTTCTACTCGAGGCCTGAATTCTCTTCGAACTGGCATTTCCCGAAATCCTTACATCCTCGTGCTTCTCGCAATAATGCACTTTTCCGTCTCTTGGTTGCCGAGAATCCCCGGTTAGCAACAAAGATTGTTGGCGAGCCCGCGGATGTGGTGAAAGCATGGCTTTATCTTCCCCCAAGGTCTGAGAAAATCAAATTGGTATAAGGCGACAAATGAATTCCGCAATTCGCGCTCAGAAAACCGCGCTCCCCGTGCTTCTTCCTCTGTGGATACTGCATGCTCCAGCACCCATGAACTTCTCTATGACAGTTCTGAGGTGCATACTATTTTTATTGTCTGTAGAATCATACGATCTTTGAGATCCTAGAACCCCGCTTTTCATTTCTTCGGGGTTTAAACGACAGATCCGTCTCTTAGTTCTTCGAGAGTCTTGTGCAGATGCGCTTCAGGATCCGCTTTAAGGCCAAGTTCTTATGCTCACTCGTTTCTTGATGACAGAACTACGATCTGTCTCCGCTCTCTCACCTTTCGGTTGGACATGGAGATCTCAGACGCAACGTCCGATCGTCATGATTTCAAACTGCGTGACTTGGCGCGTTTATCAAACCGAGACAAAGGGATGGCTGTCGTTGAAAATGAACTGCAAACTTTGTAGGGACTTCACAGGACAGACTGGTCTTTCGAACAGTTGAGTAAGCGGGTAAATGGTTGTTCAGTAGGATGAATTAATTAATATTCTTAAATCCGACTACAGAATTTGGCGCACTCGTTGTACTAGGTCACAACGTCCACTTATCTATCGGATTCCTCCGCGCTACCTTCTACTTTTGGAGACGACATTGTTCTTCTGGCCGCAATATCTCATGTCTTGTATTGTGTAGTATTGTTCTGGACCTTTTATCAACACTGCAGTCTTGTCCGGATTTGTTGGTGAGTTATGCCGCCCCTCCGTCCGTCAGGAACGTTGCTATTTATTAACACTCTAGGCTAGAGCGTATTCACCTAGGATCACCTCCAACTGTTTTAGACATCCCGGTATCATAACCTTTTTATCGTGTCGAAACGCTAATTCTAATAGCTATGCTTACTATTCCGATCAGATTTACTCCGTTGAAGTTCATTACAGAATGGGAACGGTCGCTGTCCAGGTTTCTGAATATTGAACATTCTAGGGATGTCGGTCCGTTCGCCGGTTCTGGTCTCACTAGCTTTCTTGCTCTTTCAATCTTATCGGATGCTTATCGCCTGGCTCTGGGCCGCCCGAAGGTTGTTCTTGCTTGCGAATCCTCAAAGCAAGTCATTGAAGACGAATATCACGACTATTCTTACTGCTCATCTTACCCCAGATGCACTGCACTTTGGTTCGTGGCCTCTGCGATGAACATTCTCTGCTAAATATTCCTCCACATCACAGATAAGGCAACGCGGCGCATGGGGATGCAAATAATGGAGACGTCTGTATTGCGCTCTGCTGTGATCCGTCCGGGGGCTGGTTGGTGCGATAAGTGACCGATCGGTCTGGGCTCGGAAGCCGAAAGTTAGTTCACAATCTCGATTAGGTGACATGTCCTGCTCATAGGCACGAAGTGAGTGACGAATCCTTTAAATGATCGACGGAGATTGTCAATCTCGTGTCGATCATTCGATCAGCGCTTCTTCGGGCGTCTCTCTCAACCACAATCCTTGACCTCAAGAGGTACAACGATTTTGAACGATGACCAAAGAGACCTCAGGTTTAAGCTCTTCCTGGTGGAATAAGGCCTTTTATCCATGTGTCTGCTCCGAGCCGATGACGTCAAGTCCTCTCTACATGTACGTATGTAGTTAGCATCTAAATCGATGGTTTCTTGATTTATTACCTTACCTTTGCTGAATGGGCTTCTTCTCTTATGCAGGGCCTGCGATCTCGTGCCTTATCACTTTTTGAAAAAGTCAAGCCAACCATGGAATTAAAACTACACATCCAGAAAATGTCTACACAGGATAATACGTGTCGATTAAAAACATTCCTGAACCTGAAGATCATTTCCGACGCGCAGTCTAGCCACTCGCAGTCATGCAGAGTGCAGAAATTCCAAGATCCTCCCGAGGCTAAGATCACGGCACCTGCTTATGTATACTCTGTGATCTGTGATATGAGATGGCCTAATGGATATGGTGCGAAACATTCCATTCATTCTATGACTTATTCCGAATTTGTAGCATTTCTTGCGTTGACAAGTTATCTTGTTGGATACATCTACGTCCTGTGCCTTGAATCTGTTTTTTGTGAGATCGTTGTTGGACGCTCTATCTTCGAAAGCCTGATTTTCTCTACAGTCTAGTCTAGAATAATTATTTATCCTGGCTTCTTCGTCATGGCTCGAAGTGATCCCGCGCTTTTTTGGTATTTCAAGCCACGGGCCTCTCGAACCTGGGATCACAACACCTGTATGTCGTCGCCATACTCACATATAACTTCTTCTCTTTCAAATCGAGCCACTATAGCGTCATAGGATGTTAAAGTGACTTCTCCAGAAACGTTGATATCTAAGCAGGCGAATGACATACGCGCGCGGTCATATGCATATATGGGTGCATGATCCGATTATTGAATGCAAGACTCGAAGGGGTATACTTCGCTGACTGACTGTGATTGCCATGCATTTGCGGAATAAAACCTATCTGTAGACCAACGTGAGTGTCCCGAGTCCATATATGCGTCTTAAGCAAGCTAGGTGCGAGCGGCTAAACCGCCAATCCGGTTTATAATCTACGTTAGGTTCTTAGGTTAGCAGGATTACATTACATATATATTATTGTATACGAGCAAGCTCCGTCCGGGGCTGATTTCCTTGCTGGGGAGACATGCTGGGTTTTTTCTCTCCTGGAGTCGGGTCCCGGGTTTCTGTATCTGATGGTTATCTCGCTCGAGTGTTCTGACTCTTGACTCTGAGTCTCACCTGCCAATGGAATGCCTTGGAAGTGCTCTACTAGTGTCGCGCGTGCGGGATTCGGAAGGCCTGATCAGACTGAATCCTATCCGCATTGCAAAATCAAGTAGCTCGTGTTTTTTCTTTCTTTCCCTTTCTGTGTCGCATCCATGACATCTCGGATTCAACTGTCCCCACCACATTTTAATGCAAAAAATGAGGAAGTCGAGTGAAAGGAATTTAATCTGTCACGCCTGTTTCCCCGACAAGCGGGTGTCTCGGATGGATCGACTCACGTGTTCTGAACGCGTTCGCGAAAGAGCCGGCCCTCAAGATGTTATTCCCACACAAAACTCTTTTTCCTGAAAGAATACAATACATTCAGATCATGGTTATCCATGCTTCATCCACTCATTCATCACAGAACTCTCACTTTGTCCGATTCTCTGCGATACGTTGCTAGACGCACAGATCCAGAAGAAGGTACTTATTTATGTGTTCATGTAACAGTACCATTCTTGGTACTTGGTCAAATTTGGAGAAGAAAAGAATATGCATATACATACAGTATGTACGTATTATATACAAGGATATAAAAACATCGTACGCTTGGTGCGTACATTTGCGTGTATATGTGCATGTGAAGGAGAAAGAGTAGTCGAATACGACAAGGAAAACAGTGATAACGGACGAACTTTGAACGAAGAAGAGAGTTGAAAAGGAAAAAAAATCTAAGTGGATATAGGGGAGAAATACATAGATGCATAGGGATGTTTCCGATTCTATTATTATAAGTAAATTGATCCACAGCCAACAAAAACACCGGAGTCCAGAGAAATTATACTTTTTCGCAGCAACTCTTCCTTTTCTTTCATCTTTCTTCGCAGACGCGTTCACTCCTCAGCGGCAAACATGCTTACGACGACACGGCCCATGCGTCCATCGCGAATGCTCTCGTAGATCGCGCTGACGTCCCCACCGATCGTGCCACGCTTGCTAGCGTCGCCGTTCCCGAGCCCGTCGACGAATTTCTGGAGGTTCTCGTATCCGTGCATGCCGATGCCTAACCCGCCCTGGGAGACGGGCGAGCGGACGAACGCGTAGAGGGACTTCGTGCGCCCGAGGAGCTGGAGGGCTGGGAGGTACGCAGGCGAGGACGGGGAAGCGGTGCAAGAGAGGTAGGAAGTGGTGAGGGAGGTGTGTGCGTTGTAGATACGCGCGGAGAGGCTCGATTGGAAGGCCGGGAGGGATGAAAGTGAGAAGGAAACGCTGTGGGAGGAGAGGAGCTGGTCTACGAGAGGCTGCGTAGACGCCTTCGCGGCCTTCTCAGCACGGGGCTTCGCATCCATGTTTGCAGAGGTGTCGAATGACGTCCAGACAGCCTTGGTCACTTCCTTCGCATTGACGGAATTTTCACCAGCAGCGAAATGCTCTTTAACAAGTTCCTCGACGATCTCCTGCGTCTTCTCTTCCATCTCCTTCTGCAGGGCGCGGAGGTCGACAGCCTGGCAGAGGAGGTAGATGTAGCTCGCAACAACCATCTGCACGATCTCAATCGCCTGGAGGGTGTACCGCGCGCTGACGAATGCCAACGAGTTCACAGCCTGGTTGTGCATCTCGGCGCTCTGCACGCCCGTACTCACCGGGTTCGCAAGGTACGCGAGCTCGGCGACGTACGCGGCCATCGCGATGTCGATCCCCTTACCAGGGAAGTTGAGGGACGCATCGGTGGAGGCGAGGTTACCCGTCAGCCCATTCGACATGAGAGGGTTCTGCAGCTCGGTCGCTTGCGCGAAGAGGATCTTGCCGATGTGGAAGAGGGAGAGACGGAGTGGTTCGAGGACGGAGGTGACGGCCATTGCTTGGAAGTTACCGCCGTGGTGGACAATACCAGTTGCAGGGTCGATGAGTGGGTTATCCGTCGCTGTAAACGCACGTCAGCATCTAGCACGAGAAAACGCAAGGAAAACGAAACTCACTAGAATTGCACTCGATAGCAATTACTTCAGCAGCACGCTGGACGGTCTCAAGTTGCGGACCGAGCCATTGCGGGGCGGTCCTGAGTGGGTAACGATCCTGCCTCAAGACACCGGCATCCGCATCAATAGTTTCCTCATCAACAATGATCTTATCCTTCCCGGTCTCCGTCATGCTCTCCTCAACGCCATTGACCGCGGCAGAGTGTCCGGGCTCAGCATGGCGTGTAGCGAGCTTCGAGGTCTCCAACAAGTGTGTGAGGAGCGCGCCTGTCTCGATCTGCCCCGGGTGCGGACGTATGCGCTGGATGAACTCGCAGAAGGAGTCTGCTGAGCCACGCATGGCCTCTGTGCCCATTGCGGTGCAGACCGTCCCGAGCATGACGAGTTGCCTCGCCTCCTCGACGCAGAGAGCAGCTGCTCCACAACTGAAGGCCGTACCGTTCAAAATCGCTAGCTGCTCCTTTGGTCTGAGCTTGATGGGCTCAAGACCAGCAGATTTGAGTGCGTCGGGTGCACGGAGGACCTTCGTTCCCTCTCCGCTCATACCCAGTTCCTCACCTAGGCGCTTCTCACCGCTAGGTGCGTAGCAGTAGATGCCTCGCTCGCCGACGAGCGTACCGGCGACGTAAGAAAGAGGAGACAAGTCGCCTGAAGCGGAGATGGAACCACGGAGAGGGACGATAGGCGTGATATTCTTGGAGAGAAGTCCGCCCATGGCGTTGAGGAGGGGAACAGAAGCAGCACTGTGTCCCCGCAGGAGGGAGTTGAGACGAACTACCATGGCTGCACGCGTCCATGCGGCGGGCATGGAGAGGGAGGAAGCGGAAGAGCTCAACGGGAGGGGAGTGCTCGACTTGGTAGTCGAAGCAGCAGAGGACGGTGCGTCAGAGCTAGCATTGGCATCCGCGACAGACTGGAGACCGGTCGGGAGGACACCCGAGTGCTGGTGCTGAAGGAGCGCGAAACCGAGTAGATCGTGCTCTGCCGTACGAGTGTCCGCTGTGTTCGTAAATCAAACCAGTCAGCAAATAGAGTCCTTATCTGAGGCTAGCGATAGGCTAGAAGTGAGACTCACCACTACCACCGAAACCGGTGCTGACACCATAGATACTCTTATTCTGCGCGAGCTTGTCATCGATGATCTTTCGTGAGCTGTTGAGAGCCTGGACGCGCGAGTCGTCCTTGGAGAGGGACGCGAGAGCTTCGTCGATAGCTGCAGAGACGAGCTCTGGGTAGCGTGCGACGGCTACGACTGCAGAGAGGGTGAGATCATCACCTGTAAGGCTGATGGAAGCGCCGTTCCTAAGTAGACACAATCAGTCAATGATGTTTGATAAACGTTGATAGAGGTAGAGAACGCAACGCACTTGTACGAGTCGAGCTCCTGGTAGGACGCGATGAAGTCTTTGAGACAGTCTGCTTGGTCCAGGAGTGCCTTGTGCTTGAGCAAGTCCTCCGGTGTTGGTACACGAAGGGGGATAGCATGACCATAGTAGCTGTCGTAAGAGTGGTCGATGTGAGGGGAGACGATGGTTGTAGTCGCGGAACCCGAGTTTGAGTTTGAATGAGGACGCGCGAAGTGACCGTCAGAGTTGATGACCATATTGAGCAGATACTAGGCTACTATGCTAAGGAGGGAATAAGAGATGGGATGGAATGGAGGATGATATGATAACAGCAATATTTAAGCAGCTGGGAAAGGGCTGTATATATACTTTTGCGAGTCAGCGATGCGGCCGCCTCGTCCGTACCTCTCCACTACCACTACTAGTACCAGTGCAGTCCATCAAATAATCTTATTTTATTTATTTCTCGTTCTCGCTTTCCCGCTCGGATCGACGCGCCAGTACCTCGGACACCGTTATTATCCATTATGCATCTCTGAGATCCGAGTCACACCCTGTTACTCCCATCACCCATCACTCACTATGCACAGCACAGCGTTTCGAGCCTAAAATCTTCCCTTCGTTTCATGTCCATCTGCGGAACGAACGCCAGTCAGTCTCATAGCTTACTGTTTCGCTTTTCGCTCGTTGTTTCCGAATGGCGTCTGCTGCAGTGCTTTCTGATCAAGCTGCCTTATACTTTCACTTCGCTTTTTACGTTCCTTCAAACTTCCGATTACCAGTGGATCACCGCTACTGTGCGTGCGATGCACTGGCACTGCTCCGGCCAGTCTCTCACCGTCCATACCAATCATTCGATGTGTGTTCTTGGTGTCCCTCCTGGCTTCTATTTTGGTTTCTTAGGGAAATCCTCACCGCTCCTCCTGCATCACTTCTGACTCACTCCGAGTCAAAGCGTGGAACACCGCATACATAGGTATCCGTTCAAACGAGGCGAGACGGACACGATCATATCTTAGTCAAATACTACAAATCCAAGAAGCAGTGACCTTCGTATTTTCCTCCGTGTACGTGTAACGAATCTCATATCAGCTGTATCAACAAATCAAAATATTCGTTTCCGTTACATCCAGTCCACCAGGAACTATATGTGCGCGAATGTACGTAAGCACAGCAAACCGACACTGACTTTGACTTCTCTTCTTTCTTCGCATCATATCATCACGTTGCATTGCATTGCGTTTCGTTCTCTTTCCTTCTCTTAACTCCGATGTTTTATCAAACCATCAAAATTATCACATCAAAACGATCCCTGTGACTGTTTGCTTTTTCTTCTTTGCTTGATGAGGATGATGCCGAGGAAGTGATGGGATTAGCCGGTGTCCGCGATCGGGAGCCCGGCGTCGCTCTTTCTTTTCCGCTCTGGCTGGAATTTGTTCCTGTCCATCTGTCGATCTGATACGCTGCGCCTGCTTCGACTTCATTTGAACGTCTCGACGCCCATGTCCACACATCTAGTTTGGCACAGTCAGACGGAGTTCTGGTAGCTTGTTTAGCTTACGGCGCGGCCGCTTTCTGCTTGATCTCTCTTCGTCAGCATTTCATTCGCTGTCGGATAAGAAAATATTTGCCGGAATCATTGAGCTGCAAAGTACGGAACGGCCGACCGAGGGATTAATGTCCGGTGGTGGCTCTACAAGACCAATACCAATACCAATTCAAAAACTGTTATGAAACGTGACGACAATACCTTTTGCCCTTGATGTTGCTATAGTTGCTGCTACTGTTCTCATCCCTCGTCTGGACGATGTGATAATATGGGATCCGAAGGATCCCGATCCCCAACAGTTCCCAGCTAAGCAGTGCGATGATAGATAGACATGTTCTACTGACTATTCTTAACTTAACTATGACGAGCTTCGGATTTAACTAACCGATTGACGATGACGATAGCCATCCCTCTCATTCAATCTCAGCGAGTGTTCCGGCCAAAGAAAAGAAGGAAATTGATATTACCTCGCTTGGAGTGAGGTGAGTTACTCTACTCTAGCCGTTTGAGCGTGACACAGTTAACTGACACCAACCAACGCCCCATCTCACCTCATTTTTTTTTAAAAACTATAAAGCAAAGAATATTTTTCTTTTATTATTATTAATAGATCAATATGTGGCAGTGACTCCGAACAATTGCGGCCACTTACTTATATTTACTTGTACTCCCTGTCTCAGTTTCAGGCTGGTCAGCCATGTATGTATGTATGTATGATGCGGGTGCGGCCGTCGTGCGTGTCAGCTACCGGCTCCTCCTCCTCCTCGGTGAAGCCAGCCCACTGATGGATGTTCTCGACCTGTCTAGACTCGACTACTTGATTCAAACTGCTGACGGTTGGTAAGTAGTATGTTCCGAAGGGAAACCCAACCCGCCGCTGTGCTGGAATCGAGTTGGGTTGGGTTGGGGGTGAACGCTGTCTTGGACTGGAAACGCGTATAGTCTGCTTTGTCCTCCTTGACTATGAGCTTATGTTCATTTACTTTGGAATTTCAATCGTGACTACTTTCGCATCCGGGGTGTCTGATTCTCCAGAGAATATTCCGCACGAATTCGGAGAATACTCGCCCAGATAGGGCATTTTCCATAAGTTGCCCGCTCCTGAAATCATCCGCGTCAGCCGCCAGTTTGCTCCTCTAAAAGGAGGATATCCTCTCCGTCTGATTTTACTGAATGTTCTGAGACAACTAAGGAATCCCACTGGGATCTGAATATAATCGACAGCGGAATGTCTGATAATTATACAGCGAGTTGGGCTGGGGAATGATGGAGATAGAACTCAGCAGTGTTATTGCCAGTCAGAAGCTCATTTCTCTTTCGCACTTCACATCTGGGCTTGAGTGCTCTCCGGGGGATCTTTTTCGGATTTGGAATGATATAAGTTCCTAAAAGCTCAATCGCCTGTATATGGTTCTGAAATATAGTAAGTACGATGATGAGGATATTATATGATAAATGGGTAGATTGATTAGATTAGATTAGATCATCTCTGACGGGAGAAATTTGTATTGTATATGTGTGTTTCCGACATCCAGTTCTTCCTGTGCATCCTAACTACTAGAAAACACTCACCCTAGAACATCTTTCGGATCTTTAAATGCGAACCGATCCGTTCAATTGTTTGTTTGTCACTTATAAGCGCCGTTCCAATGATACAAAAAATCCCGAGTTTTCGCGACTTTGGAGACTTTGGGGGATCAGATCCCCGAAATAAAGATTACTTATCCTTGTTATGACAACGGCTCGATCTCGCCTAGATAACACTGATCGGACCACTCAGGAGTCAAATCGAGTTTGACGAGGTGGACTTCATCTTCGGCATGGAAGGAATAGGACATGAGAGGGTGGGTAGATAATCCTGTTTTATACCAGATAAAACCCATCTACGGACAATACAAACGATTCACTCGATGTATTGCATCTAACGAATAATCCATGATGGAGTCTGAGGTCTCGATGATGAGTTTTTGTATTGCACGTCGGCGCTGTTGTCATTTCGACGTCGAATAACGGTACCGGAGGCATGTGGACGCGGAGAGATCATCAATTATCATATCAGATAGAATAGCACTTGTCCCATCTTATCGGATGTTCCGAGTATAGTATACACGTAGTTAGTACTCTATTGAAGAAACGAGTTCATACGTCCAGGGCTTTCCCCAATGTGAATTGAAGAAGGACTTCCCCGAGAGAAGCTCGGCACGCGTTCGTTGGCGGAGCGCAGAGATTCGGATCAGGATATATTCGAACGGACGCGAGGAAGGAAAAAAAAGGGCTTTTCCTCGCGAAACGAAAAGAGGCTACAGACTATTCAGATTTGTATGCAGCGACAAAAGGCAAAGAGATTCACAAGTCAAAACTTGAAAATACTTGTCTTTTCTTACTAGACTCCATCTAACAAGAACCCCAAAGTTACTTGTGTGCCTTGGACATTCACGCAGCCCTATCTATTGACTCCGGAGCTCGAGGTTTCTTCGTTTTCCTGAATGATGCCTGTTAATGGTGCCTGTTAGTCCGACTCCGACAAGTATTCATTCAATACGTCTTGCTTACAAGAGAATCCAGTGCACCACATGGTTATCTGATGAGGGAAGGACGACACGACATCACTTTCATATCATATCAGATATCGGAACCTAAAGCGAAAATTTTGTAATGCTCTTCGTTGCTCGATGTTCTATGGTCGGAATCATGTGTCCTTCGGACACGAAGAGATTGTAGAACCTAAAGGGACTCGGGAATGGGGCGAAGGAAGTATGATATTTTGCGTTTTGTGGTTGATCTGGCGTCATGGCCTGTATAACTTGAATGATGAGAAGAAAATCTCGGATCCGAGAACAAAACGAATTGTATCCGATGAAGGAAGCCTCTCAAGCTGCATTAGCTTCTGAGAATTCGACGTGCACACTTGCTTGCTCACCGGCTTTCGAGAGTGCTTCTTCACAATGTTCTTCGTGCCAGGACTCCCAAATCTACGGAAAATCCCTAAGAAACCTCGTTGAGCGGATCCTGTCGCCTCTGAGCGCTCCTTAAGCGCCCATCGATCTAGAAAAGACAGAGCACATACCAAACCTCACGTGTGCCTGATTGGCCGACAACACGACATCTTCCATATCTCAGGATCAAGAAGGCAAATCCAATCCACCCGTCGTGCCGCTCGGGGACATCACCGCCGTCAACATTTAATATGTATTATAGTATCTGTATCTTGCTGATAGCCATTGAAGACGAGGACCCCAGAGCAGAGCGCGGAACAAACGACGTAGTCAGAATAGATGACGTCGGATTTTCCTGATCTAGGAGTATAGAGAAGACGCCCTGCCCGCAAGCATCAGCATTATCTTGCTATTTGTATTTTCTTTTTCCTTTTTTCCCCCTTTTCTTCCCGAAGCTCCCACCGAGTACCCTCTCCGCAGGTCTCGAAGAAAAAATATCAAATAGAAAACTTGAAGCTATGCGCGCGCGCGCATTCGGTGGTATCGTTCATGCCCGTGTCGTTTCAGGCACACATGTCACGCGTGTGTGGAAAGTCCGATGGGGAGAGATACTATGCCCTTGTTGGTAGTCAGAACAACGTGGAAGGTGGAACTCTGGTGGCTTAGGTTGGAGGCTGGATGAACGGCCGCAAGTTCGATGACCAATCAAACCTGAGCGTGCAAGCCATTCTTGGTGTCCGAACGATATATGGCTAGTCCGTCATACCGGAGCCGGAAACGCCAGAGATGAAAATTGAATGGGACTGGAGGAAGAGGCTCTATTGCGTGGTAAGACGTCGCGGTGAGATGCAACTTCCGATGATTATGGGGATTTGTGCTATCCGGCCTTCACACAGCAAAAGATAGGACAGCACGACCTTAAGCAATCCTGCCCCTCTGTCAGAAATTTTGCTCTGTAGACGGTGCGTTCTTGAACGGTGCGCCTACACTGAAGCGGAATGGAACTTCACTATCCGGATTGATACTGTTCACATCGAAGATCACGAGAAGTGCGGCAGCAAAGGTTCGACGACCTCAGTATTGTGCGGGCTGCTTCATAGCATCCGTAAGTATATGCGTCAGAGTCGATCGGGCTCAATCTGCGGCCGAGAATGTCTGTTGAATTTAACGTTACTGTACTTTCGGGACATCTTATCCCTAATTCACTTACCTCAGGAGCGATCAAGTCTCGGCTACCAAAGAAAGTAAAAATCTCCAATGCCATCACGGAAGTCGTCCCGGAGGAAGTCAGCCACAATGAATCCGCCTTTGTAGCACCAAGTCCGCTCTAAACGCTTTTCGACTTCTTGATGAAAAGTGTCGGAAATTCTCGGCGTACACATAAAAAATGCCTGAGAGATCCTAGCTTTACATCTTCGAAGCTCCAAAAGTCTACTCTTCCTTCATCTCAAAGTATGATTGTACACGAAGGATGGACATCGGGTCCACGAGCTTTGTGTGATAATTGTTGAACGCAGGGGACAGCTAAATATAGCTAGAAGACGCCGACCGTGGATCTGCGAGGAATTACGCCTCGCGAGACAGAGAAGTGATCGGGACCTCTTTTGAGACTGCAGATAACTACGTCCGGAGCGTGAAAGCGGATGCGATCTGGGATAAAGCTTATCAGCATTGAATACTTTGCCCATTGATGTTCCGAGATCCTTGTATCTTGTAAAATCTAATATAGTTCCATCGCTATGAATGAACGTTTAGTCCAATGAATGTTCGGAGCCTATCATATCTACTTACCAAAGGGTCTTACCGAATCTTCAAAGAAGCCAAACAACGCGATACAGGAGCTCCGAGAAGACCGGAGAGGCATGCCTAAAGAATAGACAGAAATGAACTTCGGTTGTCAAAATGGACAAGCTCTAGTACCTACTATTGTTCGTTCGCATGCAAGGCTCTCGAACGAAAGGCGGGATCTGGGTTGAGGCTTCGTCGTACATGATATTTGATTCGAAGACAGCTTTATGCACGCAGTTGCGAGGGAATTGGCGGAGTTTTCCCGTATTTCCTGTCCCTGGATATGAAAAAGCGAACTCGCATCAGCAAGAGTACCTGGGTTGGCTGAGTTGAGGTCGAGAAGAGTATTCGAATGCAGCGATATCCCCTCTTGTCTTGATCTAAGAAAAGGTCAACATTAGTTCGAATTGATATATTGTGGAGATACATGCGTCCAGAAACTTAATCAAAGCTTTCCCTGCTCTCGTCTATGACCACAGTAAAATCTTCAAGAGTTTATGATAGAAGCCAATGTCGAAGCTACAATTGAGCGCCCATGACACGGAAATACTCTGCTCCATCCAATCTGGATGGATGACTGGGATGCGGGGTTCAAGTAACTCCCATATCAGAACGCGAAGATAGACTGCTATTTGACCTCAAGCTTCTAGCTGATGCGAACAATTCGAAATTCTCACTAACTGCTTGTCGCTCTTCAGACTTCAAGCCGAAATTTTGAGCACTGACCCCGACAGAGCGGGTAAAGCTATAACAAACACAATAAGGATTAACATCGAAAGTCTCGACATGATATAAGAATCTCACTGGTCATTGCAAAAAAGGTAACTCCGATAAGATAAGATCGGTGATTCTAGACTCGACTCCCAAATCTAAGGGTGTAAGCATGGCATGCGTGTAAATCAATCATAGATCCTTCGAATCCCCTTGAACATACTTGGATTCTCTGATCCACCCACTAATACTCCCAGCTTTCGGACGGATCATGCAAACCTTCTAAGCCCTTCTCCCGATGAGGTGTAGGACGAATGATATCATGTAAATTTTAGTTTGTGCGAATGTCCGCCGTGCTGGCCAATGTCCCATTCCCCCATGCACCCTTTGAACATTTCCTGGACATTTGTCAATATTCTTTCAAAGCAGGTGTATGAGAATTGGATGTCATTTACTGGAGTGATTTTCGTATTGAGAAAGTCTTGTTTGGATGATGGTAGCTCCCCTCAGCAACCTCCCGCAACTCGATTCATTTGGATTACGCAGAGACGTAGAGACTATCGACCTACATACTGCAGGTTGGAAGGATGCGAGGATAGCTTGCAACAAGCGCTAGTTTGCTTCAATATCCTCACGAGAGGTTAGCTGCTGGTCTATTCTTGAATAGATGGTATTTGAGGACACGATGAAGGATGGTATTATTTCCACATATGGAATTCGCGATTTGTGTTGCTGGGATGCCTTGTGAGTCTATGCGATCACCGCAATCCTTATTAATGTTAACGGTTATCGAAGGAAAAGTAAAGAGCAACCATAACGACTGCGATGCCGACGCTAAGGACCTTCCCTCATACATAAGCCTGACTGAACTAACACATCTTTGAATGACCTGCGAATCGAAACCCTAAAATCGCGCCGAACATGCTCTGGATGGAGCTTTTCCGTTTTCTTATCTTTCGGCAACGCGAATTTGCTCACAGTCCAATCCTCTTGTCGATGATTGGGCGAATCGCTGAGGATATTGTATGAATGTTCACATAGAGCCCGAACGGAGCGGCGACATGAAGAACTCATTGATCTTCTTCAAAGTTGCCCGAGATGGGTCCGCCTCGGGTCTGCTAGATATGATCCAATGGAGTCTTGTGCGAAGGCTTTCTTTGTTGACTACAGGGCAATATGCAATGTCGTCGAGTCAGAGATATGGATCCATGAGCTGAGTTATAGACGAACCTTGCAACTCTTTGCTATAATAACGTTCCAGGTTTAGCTGGCCGTTGTCATCAAAGAATGCTTGAAGAGCAGCCAGGGCAATACCGACGCTAAGATCTTTTCCCGCGTCGCATGCAATGCAGACCTGACGACCTTCCCCAATGTACTGTCCAATGAAACGCAAACATTGCGGCAGACTGGATTTGAACGCACGTTCCATAGCTTTCTTGTCACCCTGAAGCACAAGATCGTATATTGACGTCGGATGAGCATGCCGGGCCGGAATTGATTCAGAAGCCTCTGGATATCCTCGGATAATGATACAAGCGGCCGGCAATTCTTCTGCGATTCGAGTGTCAAAGACGGCGTCGGGTAAGTCCTTCATCGCCGCTATGGACAAGAGACCTTTGACGCGAGCAAGTGGCGTCGGCATTTTGGCCCAATCCGATGTATGAATAGTAGAGCAGGCCTCTCCAACAATGCATTTCAGGACGTCAGGAAAGTCGGCCTCAGTGGCATTCAAGAGTTCATCCTTGCAGCTCCAGAAAACGTCTGGTATCAGTCCCTATTCGCAAGGTCAGTCTCCGCTCGGTATCTCTCGCCATTAAAGGGTGAGATATGTACATCACTCCAGTTTTCATGATCATCACCGGCACCTTGGACGTAAGAATATCCTTGTCTGCGTCTTTCCGTTCCCTCCTCAAGCGACCTGGACGCAGAGATACAGATGACAGGCAGGAAGTTAATGCTTTCGTCAAAGCTCGGATACACCGTCGAAGCTGGTGTGACCCAGATAGGACGTAACGGTCTGTCCAGCTGGGGCAGATCGTATGACGACCTCTTGTTACAAAAATTTCAATGAGCTTATAATTTTTTTAACAACCATGAACGTACTGCAAGAGCTTCCGCCCAGCTGAGAAGCTTTCTTTCTATTTGGGTATGCTCCTGCTTACTGACGCTTCTAGGCGGCGTATAAAGTTGAATGTCCCAACCATCCGAATTGGCCAATCCTCTAAATTTCAAGGCTCTATTGATGACGGCACACCAAATCGGAACGGTCTTCGATAAAGAGTCGGGCATTCTCTTGCCAGATCGCGTCGAGTCTACAATACAGATTCTTCCTCCGATCCGTCATTTGGGATGAAACTTCGAAGGCTGAGGAACGACCACTCACCCTCCTGCGTCTCGAATGAGGGCGAGAATATGCAGGTTCGGTCGACGAAGATTGAAGCTCCATCCATTGTAATGACCATCGGATGACTTGAAGTGCGAAGTTATCCCTCCAGTCTGTTTCTACGGTATCGATCATTCTGATATAACGAATTCCGTGATGTTACCGACCTTTCGAGAATCGCAATACCAAGCGCCGCATCGCAGATTCGCTGTGAATGGTCAATTATTCGGTCTGCGTACATCTTTACTCATTCAATGGAAGTCGCTCACCGAACAAAGGGTACGAAGAGTAGTACTTCTCATGGACGTCCTGGACGAACTCGATGTCTTCCGCAATCGAATGAAGGCGATTATAGGGCTCGAGCGAATGTTTTCGGATTTGATTCCTTGCATCATGCTCGAACTTCTTGCGGTCCGAGAATGGTTCAAAGTCAACATCCATCTGACCTTCTATGTATGTTGAAGTTTTGTCGAGGTCTTTTGCATGTTCATCTATAAACGGGTGGAAAGTATGAATGATCGGGAAATCGATAATCAAAATATAGCCATCAACTTAACTGATTGATGACCAGCAAGAATTTCTTTCTTTCTAGCTGCAACAAAGTAGAAATGGTTCTTGAATGGAATGAAAAGAAGAGAAGTGATAGACCGCAATCAGGACGCGTCCGCAAAACGGATTCGCGTCGCCCGAGTGGAACCGGCGGAACCATCATGTGATTGCGAAGCGGGATTCTCGTTCTCAAGCTGGGTTTGCCACCATCCACCATCCACCATGACAATAGTCGCGCACGGTGTGAAGAAACTCGGTGTCCTAGGCGCGGGCCAGATGGGTCTGTGGCATCATCACATACTGCCAAATGATGTAGAATGCACTTACATTTGTCGGTGACCAAATAGGTCTGGGCATCGCCTACGTTGCTGCACTCAGAGCCAAGGTCGATATCCTCCTCTACGATAATTCAGAGGAACAGGCGAAGAAAGGTATGCGGATGATGGATAAGCTGCTTGCAAAGGATGTCGCAAAGGGAAGGATTGTGGATTATGAAGCTCAGGCTGCGAGGGCGCGTGTTAATGTTGTGCCGAAGGAAAAGGGATTCACAGGACTAAGAGATGTGGACATGGTTATCGAGGTGTGTCTGCTTTCAGTTTTCACCGTTGTATGGCTGCTAAGCGAAGTCTTGTCTTGCATATATGCGAATATTTATTATTGAATCAGGCGGTATCAGAAAACCTTCCGCTAAAGCAGAAGATATTCAGCTCGCTCGCGCAAGAAGTTAGCCCAAGCGCGATTCTTGCCTCAAATACATCGTCTTTGAGTCTTACAAAGATTGCCGCATCGACAATAGCTCCAGACGTCTCTGCTGCATCAGATAAAGGCAGAGCAAATGCGTCTAGAGTTGTTGGTAAGACGGCTACTTCAATCGAAGACAACTTTATTGACACGTCCACTACGTTAGGCCTACATTTCTTCAATCCTGTTCCCGTCATGGTTTGTTCTTTGCGGCAGATCTGTATCAGCAGATGAGATAGTAATGCGCTTCCCAGAAACTTACCGAGATCATTGCTGCTATTCAAACCTCCGAGGAGACACTTGCTCGAGCAAGATCCTTTGCAGTAGCGTGTGGAAAAGGTATATACCTTGATCTATTCTTCAAATCCGAGCCCTGCTCATGTTCGAGCACATAGAGGTGACTACGTCCAGGGATGTGCCAGGTTTCGTCTCGAATGCGCTTCTCATGCCATTTATTAACGAGGTGCAGTGTTTTTTCTCTCGCTCGTCTTCGGTGCTAGTTGATGAACATTGATTGCAGGCTATAATGTGCCTTGAGAAAGGGGTAGCGACACGAGATGACATCGACAAAACCATGAGACTTGGGATGAATCATCCTATGGGACCTTTACAGCTAGGTGCGCGTTAAACTTGTTCTCGGTCTGCCCCGAACTAATAATAACTCCGCCAAATGGAAATTGCACAAAAGCCGACTTGTAAGTCTTAACTCCTTTAAACTTACGCGATATATTTATTCTGGTTTATTTTCCAGCATTGGTCTTGACACATGTCTTGCGATCCAACAGACGCTGTATCATGGGACAGGTGACTCAAAATATCGACCAAGCGTACTTTTAGAAAGGATGGTGGACGCGCAATGGTATGGGAGAAAGAACGGAAAAGGATTCTATGAATACGAGAATTCCATATAAACTTCGCAACCGCTGTAACATAGTGGCAAATACTTCAACGCAATTTCATTTCTTTCCATACTTCGCGACAACACGGGTAAACAACGCGAGGCTGATAACGCATCACGTGTTCTCGCGTAGATCTTTTTTCGGCCGCTATCTTTCCCTGATGCAAATTTTAGAACCGAGAAAAAAGTGACTCGGTTTTTCTGCTTGTCCAGATATTTCTCGTGAGCTGCAGCCAGCGGAGAGCTCAAATGGCGTCCTTGCGCCTGCTCTCGAAGCATGGCTTGCCTAAACTCGCGCCCAGGCTAGTTGGTGTACGGACCTTGCACCAATCCGTGCCGCGCCATAATTTCCATGCTGGCGCTTTCGTACCGACGGCAGCGCGTCGTGCGATTGCAGCTCCAGCCGTTGGCTCGTACACACCAAAGGAGGGAGAACATGTTTTGAACTCACCCTCTGAACTCGCGCGCAAACTCTCTGCTAAGGTTCTTCCTAAGCTCCCCCGACCAGACGTGCGCAAGGTACTTATTGTTGGTTCTGGAGGTCTCTCCATCGGTCAAGCTGGCGAATTCGACTACTCCGGCTCACAAGCACTCAAAGCACTTCGAGAGGAAGGTATCGAAGCTGTGCTTATCAATCCGAATATCGCTACCTGGCAGACATCCTATCAACTTGCTTCAGAGGTCTACTTTTTGCCCATTACTACGGATTATGTTGCATATGTATTGGAAAAGGAACGCCCAGATGGTATTTTGCTTACATTTGGAGGACAAAGTGCTCTCAATGTTGGAATTCAGTTGGATAGAATGGGTGTACTCGAAAGGTTAGGAGTGCAGGTTTTGGGAACGCCGATTCGGACACTTGAGATTAGTGAGGATCGAGACCTTTTCGTTCAGGCATTAAAAGGTGTGTTATGATTGACGCTACTAAAACTAAAGCTCATTTCTTTTTTATCTAGAGATCGACATTCCCGTCGCTCAATCAACGGCCGTCTCGTCTGTCAACGCTGCGCTCGAAGCTGCGGAGAAGATCGGTTATCCTGTCATTCTCCGGTCTGCGTTCACTCTAGGTGGCCTTGGTTCTGGCTTCGCAAACAACCCGGATGAGCTGCGTGACTTATCTGCGAAGAGTCTAAGTCTCAGTCCTCAAGTGCTGATTGAGCGGAGTATGAAAGGTTGGAAGGAGCTTGAATACGAGGTCGTACGGGACGGTGCGGACAATACGATTATCTGCTGTAACATGGAGAACTTTGACCCACTTGGCACGCACACCGGTGACTCTATCGTCGTTGCGCCTTCGCAGACGTTACCTGATAATGAGTACCACATGCTCCGGTCCGCTGCGTTGAAGACTATCCGGCATCTTGGTGTCGTTGGTGAATGCAATATCCAATATGCATTGCATCCATCTGGAAAGGAATACTGTGTCATCGAGGTCAACGCGCGGCTAAGTCGGTCTAGTGCGCTTGCGTCGAAGGCTACCGGTTATCCGCTCGCGTATACTGCTGCTAAGATTGCGCTTGGATATACGCTCCCGGAGTTACCGAACGCGGTCACGAAGACGACTACGGCGTGTTTCGAGCCTTCACTGGATTACATCGTGACGAAAATCCCGAAGTGGGACTTGGCGAAGTTCTCGTCTCAGGTTGATCGTAAAGTCGGCTCGGCGATGAAGAGCGTTGGAGAAGTCATGGCTATTGGTCGTACCTTTGAGGAGAGTCTCCAAAAAGCCATTCGACAAATCGATCCTCGTTATTCAGGCTTCGAGGCATACGTGAAACCGGAAGATCTCGATTACGCTCTCAGCCACCCAACGGATACTCGCTTATTCGCTATCGCGTACGCATTCTACGAAAAGCGATATACAGTCGAGATGATCCACGAGCTCACCAAGATCGATAAATGGTTCCTCTTTAAGATCGAGAACATCGTAAACACCCATCATGCGTTGAAGGAAGCTGGTTCTGTCTCTGCAATCTCAGAAGACCTTATGCGTCAGGCGAAGCGAATGGGCTTCTCGGATTCTCAAATCGCAGATTTGTTATCGAGCACAGAAGATACTGTACGCGCTCATCGAAAGTCGCTTGGAGTCACTCCCTTCGTGAAACGTATCGATACTCTTGCAGCTGAATTCCCTGCGTATACGAACTACTTGTACACAACTTACAACGCAAGCACACATGATGTCGAGTTCGACGAACACGGGACGATGGTCTTGGGAAGCGGCGTGTACAGGATTGGTAGCTCCGTCGAGTTCGACTGGTGCGCAGTAACTTGCGCGCGCAAGCTCCGCGATATGGGCAAACGAACCATCATAATCAACTATAATCCTGAGACCGTGTCGACCGACTTCGATGAAGCTGATAGACTATACTTCGAGGAACTTGGCTGGGAACGTGTCATGGATATTTACGAGCTGGAGGGCGCTGGCGGTGTAGTTGTTAGCGTCGGAGGTATGCGTTCGTACCTTGCGTTAGGCAACTTGCTGAGTTCTGTACAGGTCAATTACCGCAGAATATCGCACTTCGACTCAAACGAAGCGGTGTCAATGTTCTTGGTACTGACCCAGAGATGATCGACACAGCGGAGGACCGTCACAAATTCTCGTCCGTTCTTGACAAGGTTGGTGTTGACCAGCCCGAATGGAACGAAATCTCATCCGTCGAGGCCGCAAAGGAATTTGCAAATAATGTTGGGTGAGAATTGATGAGAATTTTCTCGGTGCTGGACGTTTCTGATATTTTCCCCGTTGAAGATACCCTGTCTTGATCCGACCTTCATATGTCCTGTCTGGAGCGGCTATGAACATTGTCTACGGAGAGTCTACACTTGAGCACAAACTTTCCGCGGCAGCAAAAGTCTCGCCCCTTCACCCCGTCGTCATCACCAAATTCATAGACTCCGCACAGGAGATCGACGTAGATGCTGTAGCTCACAAGGGCCGACTCCTCGTTCATGCCGTCTCCGAGCACGTCGAGCAGGCAGGTGTTCACTCCGGCGATGCAACTCTCGTTCTCCCACCGTTCTCACTCTCCGATTCTGTCATTACACGATGCAAGGAAATCGCGCAGAAGGTTGCTTCTGCGTTGCAGATCTCCGGTCCGTTCAACATGCAGATCATAAAGAAGGACGTTGAAGGCGGTGAACCGAAGCTGAAGGTTATAGAATGTAACCTCCGCGCGTCGCGTTCGTTCCCATTTGTGTCAAAAGTTCTTGGGAAGAACTTTGTGGATATTGCTACGGCAGCTATTGCAGATACGGATGTACCGGAGCCTGTGGACTTGATGGCAGAGAAGCGCGATTATACCGCTATTAAGGTATCCCAGTTCTCGTGGACTCGACTTGGCGGTGCAGATCCCTTCCTCGGCGTCGGTGAGTGATAGTGTCTTGTATGGAGGATGGTTTGTACTGAATTTATGCGTAGAAATGGCCAGCACAGGCGAGATTGCCTCCTTCGGCAAAGACGTCTACGAAGCCTACTGGGCAGCCGTACAGAGCCAGACAGGTTGGAAGAACCCTCGACCAGGTTCCGGTGTTCTCATCGGTGGAGACATCACCAAGCCTGAAATGCGATCAATCGCAAAGAAACTTTCCGATCTCGGTTTTAGATTATACTGTTCTTCACCCGTTGTTGAGGGGCATTTGAACAATCCACCTTACATGACGTGCAAGAGGATATTCTTCCCGACGAAGGATAAGAGGAAGCTGAGGGAGGTATTTGATGAGTATGAGATTCAGTGTGTTATTAACCTTGCGCGATCGCGAGCGGAGTCGGCCACGAACGAAGATTATGTTGCGAGACGGTTCGTCTTTGCTTTGTTTCTCTTTTGCTGGTTCCATTGAAGTCTTCTGATTCGGTTCCTTCTCCTCCAACAGAAACGCGGTTGACTTCGGCCTACCCCTCCTGAACAACGCCCAATGCGCACAGTTATTTGTCGAAGCGCTCGCACGAAAAATGCCTCAAGGTGGGCTGCGACCGTATACTGAAGGACGAATACCGTCCGAGGTGAAATCCTGGGCGGAATTTGTTGGTGTGCGCGTATAGATGTTCTTGTTCATTTCTTGATGCCTCATTTCTTTTTTGTCTCTACTGCTCACATGTCTTTCATTTCATAAAATGTGCGCGATCGCAGCGTTCTTCATGCCGTAGGAAAGGCTAAAAGGGTTACTTTAAAACCCAAACTGTATTACGCTTCAATCTTCCCGCTCGAGGTATGCGCCCCGCCTTCGAGAAACCTAATGCTTCCCATAGTCTTCGGCAACCGGCAATAAACCACCAGGCTCGTAAGGATACGTATCGCCTCGGTCCACCTCGTCAGCAAATTCTTTGTGCATGAAAGCAAGGAGATCGGAAGGTACAGTTTCCGGTGTCAAGTGAAACATAACCACGTATAATGCGTCTAAGTCTTCATCCTTTGGTCTGACTCTCAATAGTGTGAGATTAAGTCAAGTGGAAGGTTCTGGGATGGCTATAGAGGTAGACATGTTGGCTTCTGGGGAAGTCAAGCAAGAAATATTATAACCAAGTGAAATAAGTCATTTTCAGTTTGAGGCTTATCAGGATAGAATGTTTTCCGAGGCCAGGCTTAGTTTACTCCGCAACAGATTTTTCAATCGACAGCCATTGCTTCCCTTATTGGAAAAAGTAGACAGCATAGTCAAGAAAGTTATTTCAAGTAATGCATTCAGTGATGTAAGTCGAGAGCAAGAGAATATTAGATTAAGTAACAGGTTATAATAGGTTGTATTATTCTAAAGGACTACATTAGTAAAGCTTCGGCACGTGATGCCATATTTGTATTCGTGAGAACAACAGCCGTTGGTGACGAGCAGACTTTACTTTCTACTACCATCCTTGAACGAATCGACAATGCCTTTCGACCTCACCATTGGTACAGAGCCTGCAAAGGCATTGCAGGTACGTAAATATACCAGGAAATGTTCGATAAATCAGGTTGTTTACGTCCGTTCAGGATTCCATTCAGGATGAATTGCAGAAAAGAGGGTTCAGCCCAGATGCAGGTTCGTATCTTTGCCTGTTTTCTTGTTTCGTTCTACTCATAAAATCTTCTTTAGACCCGGTCATGGCAGAGTATATTACCATTATGCTTATCAATAACAAGACTGCAGGTGTGTTTTCCTGTTAGCAAGTTACAGAGCTCCTTTCCTCACGTTCACGTTTAGAGCAAATCACTGCGGAGCTAGAAGATTGTATGTTACTTCAATTTCACCGCTTTTTCGGCGCTAACTTCTACTGTGAAGTAATCGGGGTTAGTGAATATGGTGCGTTATTCCTGAACCCTGTTTTGTTTGCTGTACTGAAGTCGCCATCGCAGACCCAAGCTTCACCGACTGGCTTTTCGCTGAGGCAGCAAGAAAATCGCAACCCGCAGCAGAACCCGTAGCAGCTGCTCCTGTACCTGCGCCTAGCAAACCAGAGGAACATACCTCAGCATCTCCAGAATCTGGACGACGAGCTCCTAGTGCTCCTCGAAGCACGAATCAAATATACAACCAGGCTCTCAACCAGGCTCTACCATCCACCTCGTCCAGCGGGCACAAGCGCACCGCATCCGCACGTTCTCCCTCTCCTGTTTCCGGCCAGCCGAACAAGTCTCGACGAATGGACTTGCCGACCGGTCCGCGTGCTATGCACGGTCGTGATAGTCAACGAAGTCTGTTAGATCGCATGAGCGGCAGACAGCAGGGCGGCCCGCGACACGGAAGGGACGAGATCCAAGCTCGTATCGATGCTGTTACGAATCAAGGGATGAATGGTATGAATGGAGGACTAAACAACAACATGGGTGGAATGATGATGCCAGGCAACGATATGGCTGCCGCTGCAGCGGCTATGGGTGGCATGATGAACCCAATGGCCTTGCAGGAAATGATGATGAATCAAATGGCGCTCATGGCACAGATGGCAAACACCATGGGTATGCTCGGCAACCAGGGACAGTTTCCAGCTCCGAACAACGGCTTCGCGCCAAACGGCGCGAATGCACCGTTCCAGGATGGTCAGCAGCAACAAAATCAGCAACATCAAAGGCGCAACGGGCCACCCGCTGGGCGAGGGGGAGGAAAGGGACCACTAAAGGCGCAATGGGTGGCACCTCACGTAGCTGAAGCGAACAAGTCTCATGCAACCTCGCAATCACCCGCTCCGGCGCCAGCAGTCATTGCAGCGCCAACACCACAGCCGGCTGCTCCTACGGGGACTCCTACCCCTGGGTTCATTCCTCCCGCACGCCCCCAATCTCCATCATTGTGCAAGTTTGGGCTGAAATGTACAAACGCTCTATGCCGATACTCTCACCCAAGTCCTGTCGCCACGGCAGAAAGTGGCGTCGTGTTGAGTAATGACCCTTGTGAGGCGGGATTAGAATGTAAGGATAAGGATTGTATCAAGGCGCACGCTAGTCCTGCCGCTGTTGGCGTCTCATCTGGTAAGTAAAAGCTCATTCAAACCTTTCCCATTTTCCCTGTGAGTGAACTGATCGCATTCTCGCCAGTCGCCGTCAAACCAAAACCAAAAGTAGAGTCAACACCTGTGCACGCACTGAAGCCTCCCTGTCGATACGGCGCAAACTGCACAAAGGCAGCCAGCGGTTCCTGCCCTTTTTCTCATCCATTCATTCCAAAAAGCACTTCTATCTACGCACAGACGACTCAATGTCGATTTGGCGCAGCATGCACGAAGGCAACGTGTCCATTCCAGCACCCGCCGGGGCGCGTATTGCCAGGAACATTCCACCGTGGGCTTGAGGAAAGTGCACCGACTGTAGCTGTGCGCGCTCCTCAGCCTGGCACGATTGGTGGACCCAGCCCCCATCGTTCCGTTGTCTTTAACAAACCTGGACAGAGTAACGCCGCGAACGAGGAGAAATCGACAGAGCAGAAGGATGGCAACGAGAACACCGTCGTCGAAGCTGCGGCGTAATCCTTTCAGTACGCTCATCGCCATTAGGACTCTAGATCTCAATTCCGACGATGCGCTTGACTCCGATGTTTCTGGACTGTGCAGAACCCAGGAGCTTTTCATCTCAAATTTCTTTCTGGTCTCTCACACGATCTGTGTATTAATCTGTGTTTCCTCTCTTTTTTTCTCATTTCTTCATCTTTTCGTGACTCGTATATCCAATCAAGTATCACGCCTGTCGTCTACCAGTGTCTTATTTCATTTGTTAACTTTTCTACTTTATGCACTAAAGCAAAGTTCCCCGCGCCGATGCTCTCTATCTTTGTGTATATTCGTAGACTCAGCAGATATGCTGTACGTAGATAGTTGCATGCGTACCTAAGGTAACATAAGTAGTTATAGGCGCGGGGAAAGGAGCGAGGATCAATAAAAGGAGAATTGGCTGAGGGCGATGCATGAATGGGATGCACGCTCTGAAGTTCCTCGCATACTATTGTGTGATGATCCTGAATCTCTTGAGTATCTGAAGGAGCTGACAAGGAATAGATATGATTTTGAGCGACTCCATGAAACCCAAGTTGTGGCGGCCGTATTCCAAGTCATTAGACATAGCTTTGCAGACAGTATACTCTGCTGATACCGCTGGTAAAGATACAGAAATTATATCCATGTCACTAGATAAGTCTATCGGACTTGCCATTCAGAACTCGTCAACGGAAACCAAGTTCCGTTCTTCGTCTATCGAAATCTTCAGCCCGCTTCCTAACCATGGGGGAAGTCGACGGGTACCAGATTCAGGATCAACATATCCGTGCTCGATGCCGTCGGAGAAAAAGACATAGCCCGGGATGTAGCGGTCGACGAACCTGTCATGGATAGTGAGCAGAAGTACAGGCGTAGGTACACTGAAAGTGAAGAGTGAGAGACGTACGTCTTGACTTGCTCGTCTGTCATACCCTTCCCACCGTTTGCTGCTTTCATGTTGTGCTCCTGCTGAAGACGCCATTTGTATATGAGCGAGTAAGGGGTCGCGTCTGGGGGTTTGACCTAGAATGAGTCCGACGAAAAACACGTCATCTCGAATCAATAATCCCATTCCTTTCACCCAAGCAGAACCAACCTGGACAAACACGTCAAAGAACTCCCACCATGTCACGTACTCCCATAAATTCTTGTTTATTTGGAGTATATCTTCTTCCTTGAAAGACGTCTGCAAGTCGAGGATTCCTTCAAGATCGGGTATACGTTGAGAGAATCGGCGTTTGATCTCGGCGGGATCGGAAGGACAGAATCCAACGCACCACCCCTCGAAGAGGACGACGTCGAGCGGTGGAAGTATGATTGCACCTGTGTTGGGTACACGGTCGCCTTGTCCGCTGTACAAGCTCTTATCGAAGAATGGGAGACGAACGCCTCCACTCTCTCCAGCGTTGTCAGAGTTCCCAGGGCTTGAGGAGCTGTTAATTGCCTTCAGCTCTTGTAAGAGCTTTGTGCCTAGCGGTACATCGTGCGTCCCGGGCTGCCCGCGGCCGGACAATAGAAGATTGTTGGGATGTGTCTGCGCGACGCGGACGAGCTCGTCATGTGAAAGATACAAGTCGTCGATGGAGAGTACGGCGACGGAGAGATTATGCGGTGCTGCGCTGAGGACTTTGCTCAGATGGGACGTTAGGAATGTCTTTCCTATGGATTTCCACTACTTGTCAAAATCTAACTCAGTGTAGAGAGTACTAGCACGTACCTGATCCCTGAGGACCTTGAAATGCGACAAACAGCGGCGATACACTGGTATTAGTAGATACTCCTCCAGCTGCAACACCTGTGCGATGTCGATCAAGACATTTCCTGATGTGTACCGCTATGGGCTGAATCTTCATGGTTGCTGAGTTAGCCATACGTTGCATCTAAGCAGTTTCGAACACGGCCATTCTTTTTACATGAGTCGTACACTGGTCTGAAATTTCGCAGGTGACCTGGATATTGAATGGCGGGACGCCGTGCGGCCCGGTGATTGGGATATCGATATCCGTTCCAAGTCAAGGTTTGTCCACCTTTGATGATACTGAACGAATTCCCGTGTTACTGAAGAGCCTCGGGCCTGTCGCAACTAATTCCCTTGAGCTGAACAGTGAGTACAGATGAGAGTTGTACATGGACCCCTGCAAAAGAACGCGATAGATCCCGAGAAATTGAAGCTCCGACAGAAATGGCTCCGTTTCTTACTGGCGGTTGCTTTTGAGAAAAGGAAAACCAGTCTGATCGCAAAAGGGCATCTTTTCTATTGCAACAGCATAATTTCAGATTTTGATAAAAAGAGAGAGAAAAAGGAAGTATTTTCTGGTGACAAAAATCCTTGAAAGTTACATGCAATAAATGACCCGGTCTGGTTATACAGACATAAAATATCTATGATTCGTAATCTTTTCGGAAGCATGCAAGGTGACAGAGCCAGATAAATTACGCAGAGGCTGAGATACTAGATGAAGCAACGCTCTCGCTTGCGACAGACCCAGGACTGTCGTCCAAGTCCATAATCTCGTCAGGAAAGGCAGAGCTCTCAGAGGAGGTAAACCAGTCAGGACGTCGAGTCATACTCAGTGAAGATTGCCTTCCTGACGATGGCGAAGGCCAAGAAGTATCCGGAGGAGGAGGGTACGTCGCTTGAGCTTTCCACGATCTCTCTGAGTCCTTGATCCGTGCTTCAATAGCACCACCATCAACAGTTTCTAGTTCTGAAACGAATGTGCCAATGAAGTGTCGGATGCGTAAGAGAAAGATGAAGAATAGGCATGCTTGCTCGGTGATCTGGAGGTCGAAATCATCCGCGTAAAGGCGAACTATCTGGATCTGGACAAGGTTGTCAGCCAGTAGGGTGTGCGCAAAGTAATCATGGAATTTACTTGATTGTCCTTCCAGTATGAAGCAAATGTTCTCGCTTTGCCATTGCTACAAGCAATACCAAACATCGGTTCCTTCTCGAAACCGAGCAACTTTCTCTGCTGCATTCCAGCACCGAAGAGGAAATGCAGTTCATTCGTCGCGTCTCGCAGAGCACTATCCCTCGACCCCGATCCGTTTACGTGCTGAATTACAAGATGAGGAATGCAGACGACAGGAGAATCATGTCTCTCCTTGTCCACTCTGAGCTCTTCAAATATCTGCGAGTCCAAATGGAACATGGACGGAGAAGGGTACAGAGAAGTAGATATGAGCGTATCAGCAATGACTGTTTTCTGCACGCTGATGGGAGCCGATGAGTATGGCATGCAGAACACGACTTCACAGCTTGCAAGGACAACATTAGAAACGTTAAAAGATGTCTGCGTAAAAATCAAAACTCACATGAAGTCACACTCAGCTGGACTCGGAATGTTTGGTACGGTCCGAGGTTTGACAAATGCTTTGCGAATTAGATTGTCAACCGGTAACCTCCAATTCATACCACTGCCTCGAATCTGTTGACTATTGAGTCTAGCCAATTCCGCAGATTCCTCTACGATTCGTTCGAAGGAGGTCTTGAATGCAGCGTCTTCTTCAACGTACATGTCTATGAGTCTCACCCCGGGTAAAGGTGCGGTTCGAGCAGATGGAATTCGCGAATCACTCTGAGATTCATTCGTATAAGTATATAGAATAAGGGAAAGAAGTAGGTGAGAGATAGACATACCTCAAAAACCCATTCGGGAAGTCTGACGTCCAGCAGATAGTTTCCCAAGTTTCTCACTGCCTGAGGGACAGGGAAGGCGTCCCAGCGGGTGCCGCCACTGATAGACAACGGTATCGTCAAAGCGGCTCCGCGCCTCCATTCGTCGAAATAGATACTACTCGCTAATCTGTAAAGGGTGAATACGTGTGTTAGTTTCTGTTGTTTTCTAAAAGATATATAGCGAAGGGATACCCACTCAGTAGGAGAACACGCATCGTCGCTATACGTTGAGTGAGGAGAGATGGTCCTTTCTCGACTGTATGAGTGACTACGGCTCAATGTGGCGGCGTCGGAAAGGGGAGACCTTGGCTCCTTAAGGTCATACCTGACGGAAGCCGCGGGAGAAGACGGCAATGAAGAAGAGTCTGAGCTGCCTCGAATCTGAGAAACTGGGTCCATGTCTCTCCCGAGATCAAGGGAAGTAGGAAAGTATGCGATAATGGAGAGCATTAGAACTTTGAAGGGACTTTATCAGGTGTTCTTCGGGCAGAGATCGCATTAGGCAAGGACTCGGAGCTATGTTCATAACTGTTCGAACGGAGGCAATCAACGAGCGAAGGAGATAACTTCAATGCCTTTTACACCTTGAGAACGGAGAAAGAAGAGCCTCAAGTACAATGCTCCGAGAATTTCACGACTCTCTTAGAATACACCAAATCATTAGTAGTGTAGATCCCCGAAACAAATGTCATACTGGAATCTATTTGGGTTCTGCTTGATGATCCAAGGTCTTTTAAACGCTGCTTTTAGGTCATTCAAATCGATTGCGCGAAGCTCTCTCTGGCCGAGGAAAGAAGAACAGAATATTTTCGCTTGGGCTTCCTTGTAAGCTTTTGCTTTGCAGGATGCTCGAAAGGTCGTAGAACTGGACCGCTTCACTTTCGCTTTGTCCGAATTTGCACGTCTACCTGCTCGTAAGATGTAGTGAGGGCCTTGCATACATATAAAATGAGAGGCGAGATGACTGCCGGTCAAAGAATAATCGATAAATGGGCCGTCTTGTCTTGGACTTTGCGTGGTGCAGGGCCTCACAAATAACTATGTATACACCTTGGCACGACGACGCGGTCATACCGCATTCTCGTCTTCCTGCGCGATTGTGACGAAGGAGACTTGGAGTGCAAGCGAGGAATAGTGGAGGAACAGAACTTCAAGTTCAAGTTCGCGGTGAAGGTTATGTAACTATGTATTTGTTCCTGATGAGAAAGGCACGTGCCAAGCTGCTGGTTATTTATGAAATGCCCACTTACGTTCAATCCGCCGCCTCGTGAAAACCCAAGTTTGTGCCATTACGACAGACCTTTCCTTGTGCTCAATTGCAAAGTGGAGCGTACATTTCAGATACGCGGCTTTCTTATGGATAATTCAACTGATACATGGGCTGCGGTGATTTCGTGCACTCCGCCGCGCCATTGTACAGCGGCGACTTCATGCACGCCACAATAATGTTTAGAGATGCATCATGGGAATGGACTATTCAGAATTTTTGATGCGCTGGTGTAGTAGTAGTCGGTTCACTGTGCTCTTTGGAGTATCATGAATGCACTGGGGACCAGAAGCATGATACGCTGGAGTAACATAATCCGTCGCACCAACTGATTCCAATCAGGTATAAATGCCCTGCTTGCCTAAGGCCCTTCGTCTGCACGTCAACATGGGCCTTCCTCTTTGTGTGTACGCAGCACTCCCATTCTTTACGTTTTGTGCAGCCATATACTTTAGGCAAGGAACAAGGAAGCTTCCACCGGGTCCGTCGGGACTCCCATTACTAGGATATGCCATGAAAATTCCTCAGACTTTGGCATGGGAGACATTCGCTGAATGGAGCAAATCATACGGTGAGATGTTCTCCTTCTGTAGCGGTTGGACCACCTCTCACATTGTAAATATATATGAAGGTCCCATAATGTTTCTGGAGGCATTAAGACGTCCAATGATTGTCGTCAGTTCTGTGGACGCTGCCTACGATCTGATGAAGAAGAAAGGCGCAATCTTCTCGGATAGGCCAAGGGCGTCGGTGGCTGATATGTAAGGCTATTATTTGCTTATCTGCTCTCGAGCTCCTTTCTGAATGAGATGCAGGATCGGCTGGGGCCAAGCACTTTCTTTGTTGCCATATGGCCAGCCGCAGTTTGTTAAACAACGCCGACTGATGCAGGAACATCTGGGGTCTTCTGCCATCCGCTCCTACGACAAAATTGTGGTAAATCGGGTCCAGAAGTTCCTTCATCGGCTTTGGCTGCAACCGGACGGGTTTTGTCAAGACATCCACGGGTACCCGTATAATTCATCTATTCACCATGTAGTCAGCTTATAAGCTTGGCAGACTTGTCGCAAGCATCATAGTTGAGGTCGTCTACGGACATAGTATATCTGGGAATCCTGCGAGTGACAAGTTCATCACCGGAAACGAACGAGCTACTCGGTTGACCGCGTTGTGTGGGAATATCGGATTCACTGCGATGGATATCTTTCCTTTTCGTCTGTAAAAGTATTTTCTCGATGCCAATCCTCTCTGACTTTCGCACCACCAGTGCGCTACATACCGGCATGTGTGCCAGGTATGGGTCTCAAACGAAAGGTACTCGAGGCTCGAGATGCTGTACAGACTGCGAACACGTTGCCTTTCGAGTGGGCAAAATCCAAGAAGGTAATTTGTTGTCCCTACTATCATGTCTAAGTGCACCCACGGTTCGATTGAAGGTCTCCGGGATAAAGACGCCTAGTATCATCCACACACTGCTGGATGAGTATGATGACCTACGCGAGATGAGCTCCGAGGACGAAATGGACTTGAAAATCTTTGCGGGAACCGTATACAATGGTAGGTTCTGCCAAGGACTCGTCAGGGGACCTAGGAATCACTAATGAACCTCCCGATGAATAAGGCGGCACTGATACAGTAGGTTCAATCATCTCCGCTGCTCAGATTCCCTACTGCCCAAATATCAATGCAGACGAGAACTACTATTACGATGTTCTTCCTTATGATGGTCCTTAATCGGGATGTTCAAAAACACGCACAGAATGAGATTGACAGTATCGTCGGTCTCGATAGACTTCCGTTGCCAGAGGATAGAGCAAGTCTTCCATATATCGATTGCATTTTGAAGGAGGTTCTACGGTGCATCGAACTCTCGATATTGCTCAGACAATGATACTAAATTGGTGTCATAGTATCCACCCTCCTGCACCTCTTGGACTAGCTCATGCTTCCACCAAAACGGACGAATATCGCGGATGGTCAATTCCGGCACGCTCCATGATTATACCCAATATTTGGTGAGCCTCGTGTCGATGACTCGTTATGCATAATGTTAAGTGGACGACGCATATAAGGCATATGATGAAAGATGCCAACACCTTCCCTGATCCTGAGAAATTCGACCCGGACAGACATATTGTTCGTGGAGATACAACCGCGGACGATCCGATTTCTCCTGTGTTTGGTTTTGGAAGAAGGTGAGTTCTCTTTCCATGTATGACTTAAGGTTGATTTACAGTTTCATCATCATCTAGAGCCTGTCCGGGTAAAGCATTCGCAGACTCAATTTTGTGGACCACCATGGCGAATGTTCTAGCAACATACGATATCCTACCGTCCAGAGATCCCGTAACCGGAGATGATGTCTACCCTGTCCCTGAATTCGAGAGCGGCCTTATCTAGTAAGATTTTTTTCGCTTTTCGCATACGCGAGCGTAAGCTGATTTGAAACTCTCGCTGCTAGTTTTGTCAAGCCATTCAAGTGTAGGATCGTCCCGAGGAAGGAGAGACTTGCACAGATTATCCCGGAGAGCTTAAGTTGATTCAATGCTGATGGCTCTTTCTTGGCTCTCAAGACAATGACAACAGGTCCTTGAATTGTAGTAGAATATGGATCATCTGAGTTACTTCTTCGGCTGCACATATTTTTAGCCTAAGGATGCCAAAACGATGATCGAATACGACTTGTAGTTGATAAAGCTCGTTCGAGAGCCGACGTTATGATGTCAAAACTGCTGCGTCTTATTATACCCTATAATCCGGCTTTCTTAGAGTGCACCAAATCATATGTAGGATTGATCTTTGAAGCAAATGCCATACTAGAATCTGTTTGGGTCCTGTTAAATGATCCAAGGTATATTAAGTGCGGCTTTTAGTTTCGAATCGATCTTGCAAAGTTCTCTCTGACTAAGAATGGATTACAGAATCCCCTTGATCGCAACTTTTTGCTTTGTAGTAGGACGTTCAAGAGGTCGCAAGCCTCTATCCTCTCAAGTTTGCGCACTGACCTGCTCGTGAATCGTAGTGACGAGCTTGTGAACGTATAAACTGAGAGGCGAAATATTGTCAGTCAAAGAAACTATCTCGACAGCATTAGATAGCGAAATTTCCTACGTTGCGTGATCGTCTCCATCCCCTTTCATGCAACATCAGCACAACTCCCTGCAGACAGGCGAGCCCAGCTGGGGATGTCCTTCGCAGGCGGAATCACAGAATCCGTGTCTGATTTGTTCAGAATTCGAAGATTTGCTTCAAGCAGCGGATCGCCACCAGGCGGAAGCGGACCTTCGAGCTGTTCCTCAAATGGCTCCCAGTCTGGTAAGTCTACGTCCTCCTGAGCGCCACGTCCTTGACTCCCTTCGTCTGTACGTGTCCGTTTCTTGCTAGGCGCGGACTGTGGCTTCTCGCGCAACCGCCATGGCTTTTCTGCGGCATCGCGGTTCTTCTGCTGAAGATACTGCCTTCCCTCCACAGTTTCCCACTTGGCGAACACTTTCTGCACGCCTTCGCCTATAAGGTCCGCGAGCCTGCAGAGGAATATGTAGCAATTCAGGAACTCGTGGAAAATGCTCAAATCGAAGGATGTTGTGGTGCGAGTAACCACCTTATGACCAGATGAGTCGCCTAGAGAGATACGTCAGGAGAAAAACTCACGACTTCGTCTCCCTCCCATTCTGAAACATACACTCTCATGGTATTGCCAACTATTGTTGCACCGAATAATTGTCCATCATCAAATCCCAGAGCCCGACGCTGATTTTGGGCCGAACACAAGTCGAAAGTTAGCTGTCGAGAAGCAGCACTAGCATCTGACACCTTATACTCGCAGACGAAGGTGATCACAAATAATGGATGATTCGCTTCAGAAGCAAAGACATAAAGCGCATCTCGCAGTTCTCTTGCCAGAAACTTATACCAATCTTCAGGCAAATGCATCCACGTAACACTGTCGACTGTGGCTGTGAACGGGCTGCGAGGTAAAAACAGGTCTTTCTCTGCTCTTTAGATGACATGAGTAAGCCAGGTTCTGAAGTAGCTCGAATGAACTAACCGATAGGTCTGATACCCGGTTAGGCGCGTCTCGAAAGCTAACTCGATCATATCCTCTATTCCGTCACGTATTTCGGTCTCGTGGCAATTGTCCTTGTGGATAGCTCTCAGATGGTGGTCCCAATACTTGTATAAGTTAGTACGGAGTACTCCAGCTTCGTATATATCACTGTTCTCAAAGCGTGTCTCTTCTAACACGCTAAGCCAGACTCTGTACGGATATAGCAATGGGGTCTTGTAATCTTGGCACTGGAGAGTCATCAGCATACTGAAGCGAAAAAAGAAACGAAATTGATCAGATACCCGTTTGTTGTCATTCTTAACAACCCATTCAACAAACTTCGGAAACCGTCAATTTGGGTGAGGAGGCTCGTATGAAACATTCCGACGTACTTTCTCTTCCCGAATGGCACGTGGATACTTGATTCCTGCTCTGAGGGTTTCCAGTACCTGATTCTCCTGGAATAGGCTATCATCGAATCGGCAACCGTTAATCCTTGCCGAGATGTCCCATTCCGCTTCTCTAGCACGACTCAGCCTAGAAGTTGGGAAAATAGTCGAACCTGAAGCCAGACATTGTCTGACGGATGAACTTACGCAGAGGTTGATTTAGACTTCGATGTCGAACTACCGGTGCTATCTTGTGAGAAGAAAGTCTACATAGTATTTAAAAGGAGTGACGAACGTGGATGCGTGAGTTAAGCCTGGCACAGATTGACGATCAGCTTGCTGTCTGCAACATGATTATGAGCTCGTCGTTACTGGCAAGATGCGTGCCTGGCTTACCCTCCATGACTGATGTGATTAAAGTTGCCCTGGCTTAGTTGCACGATCATGAACTCAACTGTTGGTGACTCACGGCGGGAGATAAAATCCTCCACTAGTCTGCCTTCTTGACAATAACGATGTTAGGGAGATCCTGGTAGATCAAGTCATATGCCTACGGCTGAGAGTGTGCGACATCCGTATCCATGCGACCGGGAGTTGGGGGCTCAGCCATCTTGTTGAATGTGGTCAATGTAACAATTCAGCACGAAAGAGATGTAGCCGGGAGAAGTTAGGAAGACGCGATGGCACTTGCTCGCGATGTACAAGAAATTAAGTGGCTGAGAGTTAGAGTACTATGTTGGGAACGTGACCCTTTGTCACATCGTCACTCTTAGCACACTCACCGGTGTAAGCTTGTCTCGGAGACGATGTTGTACAATATTAGAATTAGTATATATTATGTAATAGTAGCACGTGCTGTATTTCTAGTATATAAGACCTCTGGAAGGTCGATGTATAATAAGAACGAATGTTCTCTCGTTTACAGTACGTATGTCTTCCTATTGAAGACATTTTAAGTGCTCATTCCAAAAGGTTATGAGCCTTGATCACACTGCGCAAAACAGATATTCGGATTTGACGTTCGTCGACAAGACGCACGTATACACTCGAACATACGCATTCACCGAAATCCTAAAATTCGAAAATAATATCCTCGACAGTGATACGATACCAGACAATCCCGAAGGAACTAGACACGCAGTGTTCATTTACTTAACACGATGGAAATTCAGAGATCCGCTCGCCCTACATACCGAACTACTGGCAGAAGTACGTCTGATGAACATCGCCATACCAGACAACGATGGACGGCGGTCGAGACGAAACGAGATGCAGAGGTGTCAATAAAAACTAGATATAATGTAACCACACAACAATTAGATGTCCAAATGGAACATAAACGTTGGCTACACTTTGAACCAGAGCGACATGAAACAGAACCACGAACAATGAGAAACACAGGAATGTTTACAGTAAACATTAGACAACTGCGAAGTGGAGACTTTTTTCATCCCACAAATGCAGACGCAATCCAACCACCAATCGGAGAAACCTTTTTAGAAGGAACAAATACTATTGAGCCACGTCCTCATGAAACACAAGAACTATCTCTGCAAAATTCACCACATGAAATGGAAATTGAATCTCAAGGATCTCAAGATAACTCGCAAAATAGCGAATACCGTGAAACTGATGATGAAAATGAAGAAGAAGAAGATAACGACGAAGATGAATCAAATAATAATAGTGAGCAAACTAGGGCTAGTTCGCATCCTACGCATATAAGTGCCCCTAGAACAAATTCCCAAAGCCCTCAGAGTCCACCTTCTAGCTCATCCAGTTCCACTAACTCACCTAGCTCATCATCTTCAATGGCTACCCAACGTACTCCAGTATTCTCTATCACAAATCTCGATCTCAAAGACCTAGTCAAAGCCTTCGACGGAGTCGAAAAACTTTAGCCGAATGGATCCAATTTCAAAATGTGGATTATTCGCGTCGAAACAACCATGTGGGCATTAGGACTTGAGGATCACCTCAGTACCAGCCCGCCGGATACAGATACCGATGGGAAAAACACGAATAACCAATTAATCTCCGTCCTACAATCGAAGATCCCAGACTCAATTCTATCAAACATGATCAGAATCGATAGAACCCCGGCATTTATTCATCATCTCAAAACAAGATTCGATGTTCGCACAACAGTCACTTCGGCTGTAGAAGTATCGAAACTTTTTAATATTCGTGGACATGTTGCTGAATTCGACAAAACCTTAGACAAGTTACAGAACATTTATGGGTTACTTGTTCAGCACAACAAAATGCCAACTAGAGACACATACCTCTCCGCAATACAGAATTCTACGCCACCGCAGTATGGTTACGTCTTTCAACAATTGCAAGCGCGAATCGATTTCTATAACTCCACACGCGCAGCGGGACAGGCATCTCGTTCTGTGACACCTGACGACCTAATCGCCGAACTACGTGCAGCATTTGCAAATTACCAGGCACAGAAGCAACCAAGCTCTACCCCAAGCACCTTTCGGGGGAGAGGAACATCAACACGAGGACGAAATTTTTCACATCGGACACATTATCCTCACGGCATGAATAGAAACCCGAGTTACCCGCATTATCCGAACCCAAATTATCCCGGATCCCATGCGCAATGGTGGAAAGGTTCTTGGGATAATCGAAACTCTTTCCGTGGTAGGGGAAGAGGCCGATCAAACTTTAATTCAAAACCATTTACGCCGTATACGCATGCAGCTACAGGAGCACCACAATGCTTCAACTGCAAGAAGTATGGTCACATGTCGAAAGATTGCCGTGCGCCACCTACGCCACAAACAATCAAAATTAGACAATCACGTACAAACAACGCGGCATCTACCTCAATGCTTACGCAAGCGTCGACGAACTACATTAATCCGAATGCGGCTGCTCAAGCGATTATCCCCTCATACGCACTACCACCATCCAACACCGCTCGTATCGAAGAGATCAATATGACTGCAATGCGTTCCCAGACACCAGTCTTGTCACCAGCCTCAGACTTCCCCGTTGCAACACCTGCTCGTCCAATGTCGGATTCCTCCGACAATGATGATGTTAACGAGAACCACAAGCGCATTCGCTCCGAGAAGCAGTCGAAGAATCCTTTTCAGCCACCGGCAAAACGACAAGAAAATATTGCAACGCAACTTGCCTCTGAATCCTCGACTGGTACGAACTATGTCGACGATTTTTGGAAACAAATGATGCTGGATGAAGATCCCGACGACGACGGCGTTCTCCTCGAAGACAAATCTCTTTTCGATATGATACACGATGGCAGACCAATACCAGCTTTTGCCTGGGAAATGGCGGCTGCAGATTTTATCGAGGAACATGGTTATCACCCACGCGAACTTAAACCACCGACGGAAGAAGAAATGCAAGCTTTCGGTAAAGCCCTAGGTGCTGCCCGTAGAGAACAAGCGAACGCAGTCGAGCAGTCGGTACCTAATGATGTGCCGATGGAATACGTACAATCAGTAAGTCGAACAACTGCGTTATTAGATTCAGGAGCCAGCATACATGTTACTCCTTATCGAAATATTTTAACAAACTTTACTAATTGCGAATCAATTATAGTACGAACAGCCGACAACACCGCCATCACCGTTTCTCAAAAAGGCGACATGAAGATTTTTTTGTTTAAAGTCAATAACGGAATAGTGACGCCTGAAAATTGTACTATAATAAAATTGTCAAATATTTATTATTCATCGAAGTTCAAATGCACCCTAATCTCATTAGCAGAAATGTGCGATCAAGGATTTAAATTTATAACTGAACAAGATACTTGTGTCGTAATAAAAAATAATCGACACTTAGGAACAATTCAAAGATCTTCAAGAAAATTATACGAAGTTGATACATGGGTTGATAACAAATCAAAACTAAACATAATTGCATCGCTGACAATAGATGAATTACATAAAAAACTCGGCCATATCAGTTATGGATATATAAGGAAAATGTTAAAAGATCATCCGGAAATCATTACCGAAAAAATTATAGACGATAACACAAACAAAAACTGTATTGATTGTACTAGGGCTAATATATCAAGAAGTATAATTCCTCACCAAAGAAAATCGCCATTAGCAAATAATTTTGGCGATCTCGTACATATGGATATTTGGGGGCCCGCCCCAACTCTTGCGTTAAATTCAATATCTTACCTACTTACTTTAGTAGACGACGCAACAAGATGGTCAGAAATGTTACCGTTGAAACATAAAAATGATGCATATACAGAATACATAAAATATACAACTCGTTTGAAACTACAAAACGGCACCATAATAAAAATATTACAATCCGATAATGATGCCGTTTTCCTATCAAAAGACTTTACAGATTACCTCGACTCGCAAGGTACCATCCGGAAATTAACTGTACATGATACGCCACAACAAAACGGCGTCGCAGAAAGAATGCATCAAACAATCTTTAATCATGTACGATCAATGCTAACTGCAAAGAATTTACCGCAATGCTTATGGTACTATGCGGCACAACATGCATTATTTATTACAAATCGCTCCCCAAAGAGTGCAATTAATTTTGAAACACCATTCAAAAAACGATTCAATGCAAATTACATATTGAATGGATTACAAGAATTCGGACACGATGTTATTTACCGTAAAGAAAATGTGAACAAATTACAAAACAAAGGTGCACTAGGGAAATTTGTTGGTTATGACACTAATACAAAAGACGGCATATTTGTATACCATGACTCAAAAGTCTCAACAGAACGAAATGTCGAGTTCATCATTTCTAACGAAACTCGAACTCAAGGGGAGAAACCAACTACTACTAATAATGAAAATAAAAATGAAAATGAAATAAATGAGCCATCACTAAAAGAAAGATTACAAAGGCATCGAGAACCTTCACAAAAGAAACGCGAAGCAGGATTATCGATAGAAAAACAAGAAGATATATCAATATTCTTAACAGAATTCAATGCCGAAATAAACAAAAACATGAAAATACCAGTCACTTATTTAGACTCAATACGAGTACCTGATCACGATAAATGGCGAAATGCTATGAAAAATGAAATAGACACACTAATCGAACACAACACGTGGACGTATGAATATCCACCTCCGAACACAAACATAGTGGGGTGTAGATTCGTATATAACATTAAATATAAAGCAGACGGAACAATAGAAAAATATAAGGCACGACTAGTAGCCCAAGGATTTAGTCAAATTGATGGCATTGATTATTATTCACAAGATACTTTTGCACCCGTTGCCAAACTTTCTACAGCGAGATTATTATTACATTGGGCTGCCGCAAACAATTATGAAATACACCAAATTGATGTTAAATCTGCTTACCTATATGGCGAATTAAATGATGACGAAATTATATATATGCGTCCACCGCCAGGAAATTTTTGTAGAGATATTAAACCTGGTCAGGTATTAAGACTAAAAAAGGCATTGTATGGATTAAAACAATCAGGAAGACGTTGGTACAAAAAAATCAACCAAATATTAAATACAGCTGGACTTACAAGATCAGTAGAAGATTACGCTGTATTTTATCATCAAGATTCATCGAAACCAAACGTCATAACATTCATGCATGTGGATGATATAACAATAATAAGTCACAATATAGAAATAAAAAATAATATCGTTACAAATATAAAGAAATTCGTTAATCTAACAGACAATGGTGAAATTCATTGGCTATTAGGAATCGAAATGAAACGAAACAGACATGACCGAACAATACTCCTTAGGCAAAAGAAATATATCGAAGATATAACAACTCGATTTAACATAGGAATAGAAAGAACTCGCCAAACACCAATGGCGCCAGGGAGTCGATTAAATTCTAATGATAAAGAAGCAACAACTGAAGACAAGAAATTATTCATGAGCTTAGTCGGATCATTAAGATATGCAGCTGACGCAACTAGGCCCGATGTAGCCTATGTAGCCGGACAGTTAGCTAGACATTTACAAAATCCCAGCGAAACACACATTAATGTTGCTAGATATGCGCTATCATATTTAAATACAACAAAAAACCGTTGGCTAAAGCTTGGAGGCCGTTATCCACTAATAATAGATGGATATTGTGATTCAGACGGTGCAGTAACGGAAGGATATAAAGCAATAAATGGATATATTTTCTCAATTCGAAATTCATCGTTTTCGTGGTCATCGAAAAGACAAGATTTAGTCCCTGCTTCAGTATATGAAGCAGAAATCCAAGCATTACAACACGCAACTAAAGAAGCAATATGGATTAAACACTTTACGGAAGAATTAAATTTAAAAGATAATGACAAACAGATCATTTTACATTCTGATAACGAAGCTGCAATAAGAGATGTTCAGACAGATGAATTCTCTCATAATATTCGAACTAAACACTTAGATCGACGAAGAGCTTTTGTACATTGTTACATCGAAAATCAATCAATAAACGTAACATATGTACCAACAACTAATCAGCGAGCAGATACATTAACGAAAGCTCTAAACATTAAACAATTCAATCATCTAAATTCGTTAATCGGATTAGTCGACGACTAAAACAATTTAACTCTCTATCGTTCGTCAAATTGAAGGGGAGTATTAGAATTAGTATATATTATGTAATAGTAGCACGTGCTGTATTTCTAGTATATAAGACCTCTGGAAGGTCGATGTATAATAAGAATGAACGTTCTCTCGTTTACAGTACGTATGTCTTCCTATTGAAGACGTTTTAAGTGCTCATTCCAAAATACAATGCCTCGCAAGTAACTATGTATCAAGTACAGCACGAAGTAGCTTCCCAGAGTCACCGTCCTTCTGTCTGAATGTAACGAAGGGAAGTGCAGGTGAGGACACAGTGACAAAGTCAAAGTGGATGTAAAGCACAGCGGGCAAACCGTTATTTAGACCTGGAATAAATTCATAACTAAATGACAAATGAAATTTGAAATAACAAAAGGGATTAAATACAGTCATTAACCGGTCCTTTGAACACCTATTACAGATCCACTTTTACAGCTCACTATACAACACTTCTCTTGAAACTGAGAGCATATTCCGATTGTCTACCATGAGATACACCTGTTGAATTTTTTTTCAGTCATAATATAGGCAGGAAAAATTAATATGGCCAGCTGAAAAAAACTAGGTGACTGTCATGAAAATGGTTCCTTTGAACACCATGTGACATTACAAAATACCTAATATCGGCTAATTTCCCGACTTGGCATAACAAGTCGATCCCATTATGTAAATAAATTGATTGTACATCTGTCACACTTTTTTGCTTATTTGGTTTGTATTAATTTACTGACAGCATATTCCTCCATGAAAATTTGCAAGAAGGCACCTCTAATAGAATGATATTAGCCTGTACATTTAGAATCCATATTGGTTGGCAGAAAACTGCTCAAGACCAGTTTGATCAGAGTGAGGTTTACTAGTTTCACACAAATTTGACCAGTGTCTGATTTTTCCCAGCCCAACAACTTGCCTGATTTACTTGAAATTTTGAATATCAAGTCAGGCATACATTTCACACCTGCAGTAATTTTTTGGTGGCAAGGGACAAAGAATCAAGCGAGAAAATGAATGGTGTGTTACGAAAATCGTGGTTAGCTAATGAGGCGTGGTATCAGACAATTTACACACCGAATTATGCAACTGAATCCAGCTTATGAGCAAGGGCTTCAAAGCTATCGACCTGGGGATGACACAGGTCCGCTACTACAGCCAGTACCTAACGAGGTAGCTGCGAACAACGAAGTCGAATCGAGCGAGAGTGATGATTCAGTAGGCATACGGTCAACTATGGCTAGGATGCATATTGGACATACTCCTCCTCCACGAATACGAGGCCTAGGAACGATGGAGAGCAGTAATGTTGCAAGGTATACCGAACTCCTGCAGAAGAGATGTTATCGACGAGGTGCAACCAGACGTCTAGTTCACGAGAGTCTGGTGTGCAGTAATTGCTACTTGGCATATCAGCGCAGCTGGGTTCTTTCAGAATGGCTCCTCAAGAATTTCGTAGAACGGTTGGTGGTGAAGGAGGCAGCCGATGTCAAGATTCGGCACAAGCCTGGGCCTTCGGAAACAACAGAAGACCAACCATTACCGAACCGCGGAATGAGCGCATACGATCACGAAGTAACCATATGGCTCAGCGATAGGGATATGTATGCAATGAAGGTCTGCGTGAGAGCTTAGATCAATCAGCATCGTCACCAGACCTTATGCCCTTACGTCGCAGTGGAAGTCGATTGGCCGGTATACTTGATACCGCCCTCGGACATAATCGAACTCTCGGAAGAAGCAATCGAAGGATTCCTAAAGGCTTGGCGAACATCAGATACAGGGGTTATTACAGTTGATGAATGGCGCGGACCTCGACACATCGGTCAGCGATTCAGGTTAACGACGGGCACCGGACTACAGCTATCGGACATTGCAATAGTGGCTAGGCACATTAGGCTAGAAGCCTATTTTACACAGCTGCCGAGATTAACCTCAGAAGATCGGCAAGCATTGCCGGTCGCGAATCCCGAGATCACGGCCAGCCCCATGATCACCGATTAGCGGCAGAAGCTCGGCCGAGATAACAGAGCAGCCTGGAAGCATGTGCTCGGCAAACCAAGGAAGGATCAGTGGGAAGATCGGCGGAAAGGATTAACATGTGATAAGCGATGGGATCGGAAGAAGCACGGAAGAAGCTTCGGAGCAACGGAGGTTAGAAGGAAGCCTACCTAATGTGGAAGGAAGTATTCGGAGTGGACACAGGTGATGTCACTTTATTTTATGTCGACACAAGGGCGGTAGCAACTCGGTGCTAGGACTTGGTGTCGACACAGGTGGGTAGCAACTCATGCTGAAACATACTGTCCTGTCCAATGGTGAGGCAGTTCCAGTAGCAGTAGGTAGCAAGTAGTGAATAGTAGAAAGTCTATATAAGTGCCAGCTGAGCGGGGCATTGTCCCTCAGCAAAATTATTTTGTACTCTCAATCATAACTGTACCCCTTTGATTGAAACTCTGCTCTACTAGTAATTCAAGCTCGAGCCCTTAGCTCGCTTATTATTAGTACATCTAAACCTTTACTACTCTACTCTCCAAGCTACAATAGTACTAAAGGAGGAAGCAGGGACTTGTTCCGGTACGCTCGGACTAGCCACTTCGTCCGAGAATACCGATCCTAACATTATAATTTTGCTCCAATCCTGGGATAATCAATCTTGCTGTTTCGTAGTGCAATACCCACTATTGATCAGTAAGTATTGCTCTGCCCCGGGAGGGTTTCTTCTGTGCCTGACACAAAACCGTGCTGATAAGACGATAAGCGTATTGCTTACAGCTCGAACAGGCTTACACACTCCATCGGAGTTTTGTTAGAGCACTTCGCACATTCGAAGGAGAAGTTGAATCGGCACTTCGCACGATAAACTTCTATTGAGGTAAGAAGCGCTCAAACACCCCTATTTTAGAACCCTACCGGTCGGTTATACTATCCGCCCTGGAGATTCAATTCGCCGCCGAGAAACACGAGAGGACAGGAAGAAAGGTCCTGCTCAAACACCTAGATCGCCTACTGAAGGGAACACGGCTCAACTGGGAAGTACTCCGAGGCCCCACACCAGTAGAACAAGAACTCTTCACCTGTTCCCAACAGTATAAAGTGTTCAAATACACCCTACTCGAACACTCACACTTCCTACACCAAGTACTCTCTCAAGTATACCAAGGCAACTATGCACTAGCAAAGACACTATGCCATCGATGGAACTGTGGCAAGCTGGTTAGGCTAGTTTCTGGTTTACACTTTACGTCATCTGGTTTTCTTCCCTGGTATTCGTCATTGCTCAACAACTCCGACATCGAGAGGTTATTCTTCCAGGCCTTGAACAGCTACAGACATGGGTGGAACGGCAAGTCAACGAAGCAGGCCCCCCATTCTATCAAGGCGCTCGGAGAATACTACAAGAGACGCGACAACGATTGGCGCTACCTCAATCCCGATCTGGAGAACGTTTGGAATCCACTCTGGCTGACCTCCGAGACCGACTCGACGCTGTTCACCGACGCTTGGACGGAGTGGTCGGCCCATACGGGCATACCAACGAAATTGTGTCCGGGCTACGACAGGCCGTCCTCACGCTCGATCTCCGACTTGGAAGCGTTGATAGGTCCCTCCAAACTCTCACAGCTACTGTCGCTTGACTATACAACATGGGCTCCGACTTCTCGGAGAACCTGACGGTCGAGGGGCAGATGGTTGGGAACTACCTGGCGCACATCCTGGATCACATCAGAGACCAGGTTGTCGAATCGTTTCGTCAAGACTTCCATGCGACCATGGGAAGCTTGGACACTAGGCTCAACTTCGCTCTAGGAATGCTGCAAGGACGTCTCACTCACCACATCAACATCACCAGCCAGGGCAGTCAATCAGCCCTTTCTCAACAGCTGGCGGAAAGTCAACGTGAGATCCTCCGGCTCTGTGGTGCAGACTTCCTACACGTCTACACCCAACTTGGTCACTTGGTCGAACAAGCTGAGGCCATCCGAGCTCGGATTAGCAATCCAGAAGAAGAGGTCGCCACTCAGTATTCGCTCACGGAAGGAATTCGTCGGGTCCAGCAGACGATCAGGATGCGACAAGACTACACGACTCTATGAGCAAGGAGGAGAGGGATACGTCTTAGTCCCGACTCTCCACTCCAAGGTCGCGGCAACCCCCTGGTCAATCGTCGCTGGAGTGCCAAGACGGACTCTGAGCCGGAGCAGATACCAAGGCTGGATTTCTTTTGCGAATTGAGCGAGAGTGCGCAGAGGGAAGACGAGGCTATTGACGGAGCACGCACCCTAATACCAGAGACCACCGAGGTACTAGACATGACAATCCAGGATATTGCCAGAACCAACCCGACGCTCATCCAAAGGACGAGGGAAAGCATTGAGAGGCTTATGAGCGCTCGGGCAGAGGTAGACACAGCCGCTCGAGGGATCCTGGAAAGGTTACAATCCCTAGAACCAGCAGTGGAAGTAGAGGAACAGCGAGAAGAAGAGGAAGTCCGCCGAAGCATCAAACCCAAAGAAGAAGAACAGGACCTCCCGGACTACGTCTCTACCGACACCCAGCCTTCGAATCTGGATCAGCAAGCGGAAGCGCTGCTGAGAGAGGTAATCCCCGAAGAGCCTCAACGACCATGGCCTCAGGGGAATGGCTGGGAGAATCCACCACCCGGTTAACAAGAGGACATACCGGAGCTGATGTGGAATGAGGCCGGAGAGCTAGTCGAAGCACGCCCCCAACGGCTTGGGGTTAACGGCTTCTACATCGAGAGGAATGAGCTCCAGCACCCCCATGAAAACTCGCCGCCAGGATCACCTACTCCGAGTGCCGAAGTCATTCAGGAGAGAGAAGATAGGTGTTAGGCGGCGAGACTAACAGGCGTCGATCTCGAGGCGGCCAACACAACAACAAACAGTAAGCTAGACGCGAACTGTCGAGCGAACGCACGCTATGTCGAAGTGAAGGTAAGTAGAATTCAATAAACTAATAATACAAGAGTAGATACCTATGTCGAAGTGAAGGTAAGTAGAATAGTAAGACAAGGAATCGAAAGAGTCAAACTATCTACTTATATAGACTTCGAGCGTGTGAAAGGTCTACTCTAATAAGGAGTCACATGAGAAGGGGGTGGAGTGAGTAGTGAGCGTCTTAGTCGGAAGGAACGGATTTAGTCATGGCAGATGACTGAAGATGAATAAGCCACGACGGAGTAAACGGAATTAGTAAAGGTGAATGAGTCATACAAGGAAAAGGTAAAATGAGTGAAATAAGGACGTAAGAAAGGAAAAGGAAAAGAAAAAGAAAAAGAAGAATAAGAATGTTCGAGTCCTAACATCACCCCCCTTTCAAGGTTGGGCGTCCCGACCAACCGCTATATCCTTCCGATGTCGTGAACTTACGTATCGCACGAAGACTCTGCCGGGGTATTGACAATCTTCTTGGAGCGCCTGGATGCTTCCGATAGAACTCATCGACTGCTTCCTTCGCATTGTCGCCAACGTCCGATTCGGGTTGCCAAGTTGCTTCGTCGTATCCGACCCACTTGATGAGGAATTGAAGCTTTCCTCTATGTAGACGCGAGTCGAGTATTTCTTCGACCTCGTATTCCTCTTCGTCGTCTACAAGGACCGGTGGAGGCGGTGGAGGTTTTTGCTGAGACTCGAAGGATGGTTCGACAGCCGGTTTAAGCAGGACCTCGTTGAAAACGGGGTGGACTTGCCTCCAAGTGCGCGGTAATTTGAGTCGATATGCGCTTGCCCCGACCTTTTCAACAATCTCGAAAGGGCCGAACCACTTGTCATCCATCTTCTTCGTCGGTCTTGTCGTCTTGATATTACGTCCATCAAGAAAAACCTTACTGCCCACCGCGTATTCCATCGACTTTCCTGCGTGACGATCATAGAAGCGTTTCATGTCTTCATTGGCCTTGACGAGGTTTGCTTGCGCGAGTTCATGAATACCCTTGACGTGTTTTGCGAATTCTTCGGCTGACATGTTTGAAGATGAAGTCCGAATGCCCGTGAAGCCTACTGGGTGTACTCCCGAGTTGACAAAGAATGGGGACAGCTTCGTTGCTGAGTGTTCGCGGTTGTTATATGCAAACTCTGCAAGCGCTAACCAGTCTGCCCAGTCCGATTGACGGTGGTTGACGTATAACCTTAGATATTGTTCGAGTTCTTGGTTAACTCGCTCAGTTTGGCCATCGGTCTGGGGATGGTATGCCGTCGAGGGGTTACCTTCGATATGGAGGAGCTTGTATAGTTCCTTCATCATTTTTGCGTCGAACTGAACGCCTCGGTCGTGGATGATCTTCTTTGGCAGTCCGTGTAGTCGAAAGACTTGGTCGCGGTAGATGCGTGCCATGCCCTCTGCTGTCAGTTTCGTCGTCGTTGGAATTGCATGAATCTGTTTGCTGAAGCGATCAACCACAACGCATATTGCATTGAAACCGTTAGACTCAGGGAGTTCTCCAATCAGGTCGACCGTGACAATCTGCCATGGCGCCTCCGGTACCTCATTCGGGTGCAAAACCTTTGCCCTCGTCACTCGCAGAGCCTTCGTTCGTTGACAACGATCACAACCTCGCACGTAGTTCCGAACATCGACATACATGTTTGGCCACCAGAAGCTTCGGCTTACCATTGACACCGTCTTATTCGCTCCCGGGTGTCCCGCCAGCGTTGAGTCGTGACATTCCTTCATGATGACCTCTCTTACCGATGTTGGTACGAAGACGTTCCAGAACTTCTTCGAGCTTGTCGTCGACACCTTGACTGTTACTTCCTTCGACCACACGCCATCCTTGAGCACCAGTCCTGACGGTCTTTCCCCATCCTCCATGTCCTCCTGCGCCTTCTTGATCATCTCGACAAGTGAGTCCCTGGATGTGTTAACCGCTGCTCGTACCAACCATTCATTCTTGATGAACGTAACATCTTCGTTATCGTGTTCACCCTTGTCGTAGTCTGCACGCCGTGACAATAAATCCGCTTTTCCGAGCGTCTTTCCCGGCTTGTGTACAAGTGTGAAGTCAAACTCTGCCAAGTCAAGTCGCCAACGAGCTTGTCGTCGGTTCAGCTTCTGAGGAGCCTTGAAGTACGTCAGGTTCGCGTGATCAGTCCAGACCTCGAATGGTTGATTAGCCCCTTGGAGGTATTGACGCCATTCCTTCAACGCCTGAACAATAGCGAGCATCTCTTTGTCATAGATCTCGTAGTTCCGCTCAGCATCTAAGAACGTTGATGATCTATAAGCGACAACCTTCCATCTACCTTCTTGCTTCTGAAGAAGTACGCCTCCAGTTGCAAAATCTGACGCGTCAGCCTCGACACGGAAAGGGTCCTCATTATTTGGGATTACCAGGACAGGGGGGTTCGTCAACCGCTTCTTCAACTCCTCGAACGCCTTCTGCTGCTCCTCTCCCCACCTCCATTCTGCCTTCCCTGTCAATGACGTCAATGGTTTGACGACTGAACTGTATCCTTCGACGAAACGACGTAGCCAATTGCCTAGACCCAAGAATTGCTGTACCTCATGAACGTTCTTCGGAACTGGCCATTCCTGAACAGCGACTACCTTCTTCGGATCCATACGTACTTCGCCATTACCAATGATGTGTCCAAGGTACTTGACTGTGCTGACCTCGAACTCGCACTTCTGGGGTTTCAGGAAGAGTTTGTTCTTCCGGAGGATCTTGAAGACTCGTCTGGTTCGTTCGCGGTGCTCTTCCAGGGTATTTGAGAATATGAGTATGTCGTCGAGGTAAATGATGACAATGCCTTCGTGGATCAAGTCTCGGAAAATGTCGTTCATGAATCCTTGGAAGGTAGCCGGTGCATTGCATAAGCCAAAGAACATTACCATCGGTTCGAACAATCCCAGGTTCGTCCTGAATGCTGCCTTCCATTCATCGCCTTCACGGATCCGGATGTTGTAATATCCCCAACGGACGTCGAGCTTGGTGATGTACTTAGCGTCCTTGACCTTATCTATGAGCTCATTGATTAGCGGTAATGGGTACTTATTCTTAACTGTCCCGTCATTGAGCTTTCGATAGTCCTGGATCGCTCGCAAACTCCCGTCTTCCTTCTTGATAAAGAAGAACGGCGATGCTATTGGAGATTTCGACTGCCTGATACGTCCCGATGCAAGGTTTTCCTCAATGAATGCCTTCATCGCCTCTTGTTCCTTGGGCGACAGTGGGTACACCTTACAATCACTTGGCTTAAAATCCGGCTTCAGATCGATGGCGTGGTCCCACGTCCGATGATCAGGTAACCGTTCGAAAGACTCCTCGCTGAAGACGTCGGAGTACTCCTCGAGATACGATGGCCATTTCTTCGCTTCGTCCACCCTCACCCTTCGTACATACTCATCATCAATCTCTTCCTCCGATGACACACATCCGCACTCCTCAGGACACCGCGTAAAATCGATCTTTCCAATCTTCCAATCGATCTCGGGGTTATGTCTTTGCAACCAGTCATGACCGAGGAAGATGTTGGACGATGCCAGTGAGGTTACTGCCAGGCGGAGTTCTTCTTCATGTCTTCCAAAGATCATGCGTACAATGACATACTCCTTGATCAGACCACTCTCGTTGCTCGTTCCATCAGCATTGAAAACAGGTCGTGGACGAATGTACTTTTGTGTCGGAAAGTTATACCTTTTAACAAAACCTTCGTCAATGCAAGAGCCGGTGCATCCCGAGTCGATGAGGGCATGGGCGTCAATTAGGTACTCATCCTGCTTCGACGGTTCTAAGGCATCTACCTCGTCGTCCTTCGCTACCTGTGGGTGTACAATGCTGACGAAGGTGTCAAGTTCTTGACCGCCTCTCCTCCTAACGAATTCCCCACACGTTACATCCTCTATCCCTTCGCGCCATACATCAGCCGCGCGCCTGCCCACAACATCCCATATTGCCTCAGTATCGTTCGCCTGGGCGACAACGTTCTCACGGTAAGGTTTGCCCGTCACAACCTCATTTTTTATAGCGGTTTGAATCCGCTCTTCCGCCCTCCATACGTCTGAGTCGCCTCCTTGCGTACTCACTCTTCGAGCAAACAACTCATCATAGACGCCGAAATCATCGTCCTCTTCTGATTCGTTGGGTGTCACGTCGGATAGGACATTTCGAAGGTTAAAACCGCCTCGCATATTCGCCTCTAGGTAGTGTACATCGGGGCGATTATATTTTAACGAACGCGACGAAAAGAGTCCTTTAGCCGTTTGACCAGTCGTTCCGACGTTTACGCCTGGTCGTCCTGAAAACCCTCACCATCAACTATCTCCTCCAGCTCAGTTGGCACTGCTCGCACGTCGACGCTTTCGAAGTCTGATTCCTTCGCATTGCCGAGTTCTTCGAGGAAAGCCAATCTGTCTTCTGGTTCGAGAGCGGCGATGATGGACCGTATTGCCTCACGACCGCGTGGGCAATCTCTAATGAAGTGGCCGACCTTGCCACACTTGTAACATGCACGTCGGGCACGTGCTTGGTTCATAGCGACGTCCATAGGCTGTCCTAGTCCTCCATACGTTACTCCCGTTGCGTCACGACGATCCTGTTGAGGGAAAGGTGCCGTTGGTCTTGTCACTGCTTGAGGGTAGGGTCGGGCAAGGTTTTGTTGACGAGGAGGTGGTACCATTGGACGTTGTATTCCTCGACGTTGTTCATGAAGGTGCCTTATCTGGCGTTCGACGTTGTCTACCGTGATGGCCCGCCTCTTCCAATCATCATACGTCTGTGGCTCAGGATCGGTTCGCATCACGCCATCGATCACGGCTGCGTTAAGTGCCTTCTTCAGCTTGTCAATGAGGACTCCATCGTGTTCTGGCTTCGTAAGTCCAGCATTTACTCGTTCGATGTCGAAGTCATTCAAGAATTCGCTAGCAGATATACTTTTCTGCCGCATTCCATCTAGCTTCTCGAAGGCCTTCTGGTGGCGGTTGGGGTCGACAAAGGAGGTATCTAATTCCTTGAGGAACGTCTTCCAAGTGTCCGTAATTAGGAATTGGCCAGTACTCGATGCTTCATTAACATAATTCTCCGCCCATGTCGCCGCTGATCCTTCCTTGAGGTAAGAGAGGACAAAGGTTATCTTGTCGTCGTCATCCTGGAAACTCGAGTTGTAAGCCTTGAAGTAGAGTAATACTTCGCGCCTGAAGTCAAGGTAATCTTTTCCACCCTCATATTGGCGTGGGGGTGCTACTCCCTTCTTCATCCCTCCGCCATTAACTTGACGTAACGCTAATGCGACTGCCGTTGCGAGGATAGTGGCATCAATCGTAGGCTGTGCAGCAGGCGCTGACGTTGTCGGAACTGGGGGAGTCATTGATGGTTCTGGGGTTGTGGTTCGACTTTCGACTTCGGGGATTGGTTCTCGTGGTTCCGTGAAAGACAAGGATGTTGTAAGTGGTGGGGCTTCAACTGGAGTTGTGATGATTGGTGGTGGAATGTTCGATGAGCCTTCTTGAACGTTGAATAAGGAGATGTTTGCGTCGGGATTGGGTGCCCACGGAAACCAGCTTCCTTTTGCGTCTTGCGACTTCCAAACCTTCCGTGCGTCGTCCCAGATGAGGTCGTACGAAGTTCCGTGAAGGCGAGCTCGATAACACTTGTTAGTTTCGCTCCAACGGACTTGGGGAAGAGCGCGACGTTGCTCGTCAGTTAGGTCCACCTTGACGAACTGGGGGTGGAACTGGGATGGGTGTGTTCGAACGGGCCCGACCTCGGATGTTTGGCTCGTCGTGGAAATGAAGGACTACGCGAAAAACTCCCACGTAGATGACGAATGAAAGACTAGAAGAGGATTGTACTCGTCGCGTTACCCACGAGCACGTCAGATGACCTCCCCACCAGATACTAATGCGGAGTGCCACAATGACTTAATCGAATTCGAGTTTGATCTCGGCCTCTTCAATCTTAACCTCGACTCTAGGGATGATTGGCTTAAGATGGTATCCTAACCCTACAATAACGTAGTCTCCTTTCTTGTCTTTTCGTGTGATGACGTCGTTCGGGTCAAAGTCTGGGTGGAGCACAACGTCTTCCCAAGGGATGATGTAATGTTTGGGTTTCACGTAAGGACCACGGCGTTGGTTACGGGTACGGCGCTTAGGGGCCAGGGTGGTGTTGTTTTCGGAAACTACCGGAAACACGTCGGAGTCAATTAGACTACGACGGGCTAGATAGGGGTTGCTCGGATGAATCCGGGATGGGCGCGGTGGTAAACCGTCGATGTTAACTCCTTGCGTGGAGTAGCGATAGCGAGCGCGAACAAACGTTTACGCGGGCTAGAGGTAGGTCTTACTATTATGTTAGGCGGCGAGACTAACAGGCGTCGATCTCGAGGCGGCCAACACAACAACAAACAGTAAGCTAGACGCGAACTGTCGAGCGAACGCACGCTATGTCGAAGTGAAGGTAAGTAGAATTCAATAAACTAATAATACAAGAGTAGATACCTATGTCGAAGTGAAGGTAAGTAGAATAGTAAGACAAGGAATCGAAAGAGTCAAACTATCTACTTATATAGACTTCGAGCGTGTGAAAGGTCTACTCTAATAAGGAGTCACATGAGAAGGGGGTGGAGTGAGTAGTGAGCGTCTTAGTCGGAAGGAACGGATTTAGTCATGGCAGATGACTGAAGATGAATAAGCCACGACGGAGTAAACGGAATTAGTAAAGGTGAATGAGTCATACAAGGAAAAGGTAAAATGAGTGAAATAAGGACGTAAGAAAGGAAAAGGAAAAGAAAAAGAAAAAGAAGAATAAGAATGTTCGAGTCCTAACAATAGGCTCCAGGCATCGAGTGAGTACTCCCCGGATTCAGACTATATGTATGATCCTATCCTGCGCTCTAGTAGCTGCCCTCCACGGCCTGCCCCCACAGTGGTTGTAGGCCAGCCAATCCAGGGGGTAGTGAATATGGTGCAGATAGTTTGGGTGCAGACTCACAATGTAGGCGTGCAGACCGAGGATGTCAGTGAAGGCACCTCGACGGAAGACTTCTTCGACGCGAACGACGACTGGGAAAGCGAGGAGGAGAGCGAGGAACACGAAAGCGGCGAAGAGCGAATTGAAACTCGGGAATAAAGGAGATAGGCCTTGGTTGAGAGCTGGGAGCTTGCCAAGAGGAAGGAAGATGCCCAAGAACTGATCGGAAAGGAAGGGTAAGGTAGCTAGTTAAAAGGCGGAGGTGGCACTTGCTGGATAACATAGTTACTTTTACCATGTATTATTTATGCGCTGAATTTCAGTGATACTCATGAAAATGTTGGTTGAATTCGTCTAGGTCAACATGTCTAATAAAGACATTATGAAGTATCCCTTGTTTAAGGGAAACCCCTATGAGTCACTTGAGAACTTTCAGAACCAAATGATCAGTCGGTTGAATGAGAAACATTCTGACAACCCAGAAAAGCGGGTCAAGATCATTTTGGAATGTCTGCGAGGTCAAGCTCAGACTTGGGTGAACGGCAAATGGGCTGTGAACAGAAATCAGCTAGTCTCCACTGGACATCATGACGCCAATGGGAATTGGGTACTTGATCTTAAGGGTGGATGGGACAGCGAACACGACCTATGGAACGAATTAGCGCTCAACCACAATGGCATTTTCGGGCTAGAAGAAGAAGCCGAGCGAAACATCAGGACGATCTATCAGGAACGGGCATGGGTGAAGCAGTATAACAGGGCCTTTGTTAGGACTCGAACATTCTTATTCTTCTTTTTCTTTTCTTTTTCTTTTCCTTTTCCTTTCTTACGTCCTTATTTCACTCATTTTACCTTTTCCTTGTATGACTCATTCACCTTTACTAATTCCGTTTACTCCGTCGTGGCTTATTCATCTTCAGTCATCTGCCATGACTAAATCCGTTCCTTCCGACTAAGACGCTCACTAATCACTCCACCCCCTTCTCATGTGACTCCTTATTAGAGTAGACCTTTCACACGCTCGAAGTCTATATAAGTAGATAGTTTGACTCTTTCGATTCCTTGTCTTACTATTCTACTTACCTTCACTTTGACATAGGTATCTACTCTTGTATTATTAGTTTATTGAATTCTACTTACCTTCACTTCGACATAGCGTGCGTTCGCTCGGCAGTTCGCGTCTAGCTTACTGTTTGTTGTTGTGTTGGCCGCCTCGAGATCGACGCCTGTTAGTCTCGCCGCCTAACATAATAGTAAGACCTACCTCTAGCCCGTGTAAACGTTTGTTTGCGCTCGCTATCGCTACTCCACGCAAGGAGTTAACGTCGACGGTTTACCACCGCGCCCATCCCGGATTCATCCGAGCAACCCCTATCTAGCCCGTCGTTGTCCGATCGACTCCGACGTGTCCCGATAGTCTAAATTCCTAACAACCACTCACATCAACGTGGCACTCCGCATTAGTATCTGGTGGGGAGGTCATCTGACGTGTTCGTGGGTAACGCGACGAGTACAATCCTCTTCTAGTCTTTCATTCGTCATCTACGTGGGAGTTTTTCGCGTAGTCCTTCATTTCCACGACGAGCCGAACATCCGAGGTCGGGCCCGTTCGAACACACCCATTCCAGTCCCACCCCCAGTTCGTCAAGGTGGACCTAACTGACGAGCAACGTCGCGCTCTTCCCCAAGTCCGTTGGAGCGAAACTAACAAGTGTTATCGAGCTCGCCTTCACGGAACTTCATACGACCTCATCTGGGACGACGCACGGAAGGTTTGGAAGTCGCAAGACGCAAAAGGAAGCTGGTTTCCGTGGGCACCCAATCCCGACACAAACATCTCCTTATTCAACGTTCAAGAAGGCTCATCGAACATTCCACCACCAATCATCACAACTCCAGTTGAAGCCCCACCACTCACAACATCCTTGTCTTTCATGGAACCACGAGAACCAATCCCCGAAGTCGAAAGTCGAACCACAACCCCAGAACCATCAATGGCTCCCCCCGTTCCGACAACGTCAGCGCCTGCTGCACAGCCTACGATTGATGCCACTATCCTCGCAACGGCAGTCGCATTAGCGTTACGTCAAGTTAATGGCGGAGGGATGAAGAAGGGAGTAGCACCCCCACGCCAATATGAGGGTGGAAAAGATTACCTTGACTTCAGGCGCGAAGTATTACTCTACTTCAAGGCTTACGACTCGAGTTTCCAGGATGACGACGACAAGATCACCTTTGTCCTCTCTTACCTCAAGGAAGGATCAGCGGCGACATGGGCAGAGAATTATGTTAACGAAGCATCGAGTACTGGCCAATTCCTAATTACGGACACTTGGAAGACGTTCCTCAAGGAATTAGATACCTCCTTCGTCGACCCCAACCGCCACCAGAAGGCCTTCGAGAAGCTAGATGGAATGCGGCAGAAAAGTATATCTGCTAGCGAATTCTTGAATGACTTCGACATCGAGCGAGTAAATGCTGGACTTACGAAGCCAGAACATGATGGAGTCCTCATTGACAAGCTGAAGAAGGCACTTAATGCAGCCGTGATCGATGGCGTGATGCGAACCGATCCTGAGCCGCAGACGTATGATGATTGGAAGAGGCGGGCCATCACGGTAGACAACGTTGAACGCCAGATAAGGCACCTTCATGAACAACGTCGAGGAATACAACATCCAATGGTACCACCTCCTCGTCAACAAAACTTCGCCCGACCCTACCCTCAAGCAGTGACAAGACCAACGGCACCTTTCCCTCAACAGGATCGTCGTGACGCAACGGGAGTGACGTATGGAGGACTGGGACAGCCTATGGATGTTGCTATGAACCAAGCACGCGCCCGACGTGCATGTTACAAGTGTGGCAAGGTCGGCCACTTCATTAGAGATTGCCCACGCGGTCGTGAGGCAATACGGTCCATCATCGCCGCTCTCGAACCAGAAGACAGATTGGCTTTCCTCGAAGAACTCGGCAATGCGAAGGAATCAGACTTCGAAAGCGTCGACGTGCGAGCAGTGCCAACTGAGCTGGAGGAGATAGTTGATGGTGAGGGTTTTCAGGACGACCAGGCGTAAACGTCGGAACGACTGGTCAAACGGCTAAAGGACTCTTTTCGTCGCGTTCGTTAAAATATAATCGCCCCAATGTACACTACCTAGATGCGAATAGGCGAGGCGGTTTTAACCTTCGAAATATCCTATCCGACGTGACACCCAACGAATCAGAAGAGGACGATGATTTTGGCATCTATGATGAGTTGTTTGCTCGAAGAGTGAGTACGCAAGGAGGCGACTCAGACATATGGAGGGCGGAAGAGCGGATTCAAACCGCTATAAAAAATGAGGTTGTGACGGGCAAACCTTACCGTGAGAACGTTGTCGCCCAGGCGAACGATACTGAGGCAATATGGGATGTTGTGGGCAGGCGCGCGGCTGATGTATGGCGCGAAGGGATAGAGGATGTAACGTGTGGGGAATTCGTTAGGAGGAGAGGCGGTCAAGAACTTGATGCCTTCGTCAGCATTGTACACCCACAGGTAGCAAAGGACGACGAGGTAGATACCTTAGAACCGCCGAAGCAGGATGAGTATCTAATTGACGCCCATGCACTCATCGACTCGGGATGCACCGGCTCTTGCATTGACGAAGGTTTTGTTAAAAGGTATAACTTTCCGACACAAAAGTACATTCGTCCACGACCTGTTTTCAATGCTGACGGAACGAGCAACGAGAGTGGTCTGATCAAGGAGTATGTCATTGTACGCATGATCTTTGGAAGACATGAAGAAGAACTCCGCCTGGCAGTAACCTCACTGGCATCGTCCAACATCTTCCTCGGTCATGACTGGTTGCAAAGACATAACCCCGAGATTGATTGGAAGATTGGGAAGATCGATTTTACGCGTTGTCCTGAGGAGTGCGGATGTGTGTCATCGAAGGAGGAGATCGATGATGAGTATGTACGAAGGGTGAGGATGGACGAAGCGAAGAAATGGCCATCGTATCTCGAGGAGTACTCCGACGTCTTCAGCGAGGAGTCTTTCGAACGGTTACCTGATCATCGGACGTGGGACCACGCCATCGATCTGAAGCCGGATTTTAAGCCAAGTGATTGTAAGGTGTACCCACTGTCGCCCAAGGAACAAGAGGCGATGAAGGCATTCATTGAGGAAAACCTTGCATCGGGACGTATCAGGCAGTCGAAATCTCCAATGGCATCGCCATTCTTCTTTATCAAGAAGGAAGACGGGAGTTTGCGAGCGATCCAGGACTATCGAAAGCTCAATGACGGGACAGTTAAGAATAAGTACCTGTTACCGCTAATCAATGAGCTCATAGATAAGGTCAAGGACGCTAAGTACATCACCAAGCTCGACGTCCGTTGGGGATATTACAACATCCGGATCCGTGAAGGCGATGAATGGAAGGCAGCATTCAGGACGAACCTGGGATTGTTCGAACCGACGGTAATGTTCTTTGGCTTATGCAATGCACCGGCTACCTTCCAAGGATTCATGAACGACATTTTCCGAGACTTGATCCATGAAGGCATTGTCATCATTTACCTCGACGACATACTCATATTCTCAAATACCCTGGAAGAGCACCGCGAACGAACCAGACGAGTCTTCGAGATCCTCCGGAAGAACAAACTCTTCCTGAAACCCCAGAAGTGCGAGTTTGAGGTCAGCACAGTCAAGTACCTTGGACACATCATTGGTAATGGCGAAGTACGTATGGATCCGAAAAAGGTAGTCGCTGTTCAGGAATGGCCAGTTCCGAAGAACGTTCATGAGGTACAGCAATTCTTGGGTCTAGGCAATTGGCTACGTCGTTTCGTCGAAGGATACAGTTCAGTCGTCAAACCATTGACGTCATTGACAGGGAAGGCAGAGTGGAGGTGGGGAGAGGAGCAGCAGAAGGCGTTCGAGGAGTTAAAGAAGCGGTTGACGAACCCCCCTGTCCTGGTAATCCCAAATAATGAGGACCCTTTCCGTGTCGAGGCTGACGCGTCAGATTTTGCAACCGGAGGCATATGTTAGGCGGCGAGACTAACAGGCGTCGATCTCGAGGCGGCCAACACAACAACAAACAGTAAGCTAGACGCGAACTGTCGAGCGAACGCACGCTATGTCGAAGTGAAGGTAAGTAGAATTCAATAAACTAATAATACAAGAGTAGATACCTATGTCGAAGTGAAGGTAAGTAGAATAGTAAGACAAGGAATCGAAAGAGTCAAACTATCTACTTATATAGACTTCGAGCGTGTGAAAGGTCTACTCTAATAAGGAGTCACATGAGAAGGGGGTGGAGTGAGTAGTGAGCGTCTTAGTCGGAAGGAACGGATTTAGTCATGGCAGATGACTGAAGATGAATAAGCCACGACGGAGTAAACGGAATTAGTAAAGGTGAATGAGTCATACAAGGAAAAGGTAAAATGAGTGAAATAAGGACGTAAGAAAGGAAAAGGAAAAGAAAAAGAAAAAGAAAAAGAAGAATAAGAATGTTCGAGTCCTAACATCACCCCCCTTTCAAGGTTGGGCGTCCCGACCAACCGCTATATCCTTCCGATGTCGTGAACTTACGTATCGCACGAAGACTCTGCCGGGGTATTGACAATCTTCTTGGAGCGCCTGGATGCTTCCGATAGAACTCATCGACTGCTTCCTTCGCATTGTCGCCAACGTCCGATTCGGGTTGCCAAGTTGCTTCGTCGTATCCGACCCACTTGATGAGGAATTGAAGCTTTCCTCTATGTAGACGCGAGTCGAGTATTTCTTCGACCTCGTATTCCTCTTCGTCGTCTACAAGGACCGGTGGAGGCGGTGGAGGTTTTTGCTGAGACTCGAAGGATGGTTCGACAGCCGGTTTAAGCAGGACCTCGTTGAAAACGGGGTGGACTTGCCTCCAAGTGCGCGGTAATTTGAGTCGATATGCGCTTGCCCCGACCTTTTCAACAATCTCGAAAGGGCCGAACCACTTGTCATCCATCTTCTTCGTCGGTCTTGTCGTCTTGATATTACGTCCATCAAGAAAAACCTTACTGCCCACCGCGTATTCCATCGACTTTCCTGCGTGACGATCATAGAAGCGTTTCATGTCTTCATTGGCCTTGACGAGGTTTGCTTGCGCGAGTTCATGAATACCCTTGACGTGTTTTGCGAATTCTTCGGCTGACATGTTTGAAGATGAAGTCCGAATGCCCGTGAAGCCTACTGGGTGTACTCCCGAGTTGACAAAGAATGGGGACAGCTTCGTTGCTGAGTGTTCGCGGTTGTTATATGCAAACTCTGCAAGCGCTAACCAGTCTGCCCAGTCCGATTGACGGTGGTTGACGTATAACCTTAGATATTGTTCGAGTTCTTGGTTAACTCGCTCAGTTTGGCCATCGGTCTGGGGATGGTATGCCGTCGAGGGGTTACCTTCGATATGGAGGAGCTTGTATAGTTCCTTCATCATTTTTGCGTCGAACTGAACGCCTCGGTCGTGGATGATCTTCTTTGGCAGTCCGTGTAGTCGAAAGACTTGGTCGCGGTAGATGCGTGCCATGCCCTCTGCTGTCAGTTTCGTCGTCGTTGGAATTGCATGAATCTGTTTGCTGAAGCGATCAACCACAACGCATATTGCATTGAAACCGTTAGACTCAGGGAGTTCTCCAATCAGGTCGACCGTGACAATCTGCCATGGCGCCTCCGGTACCTCATTCGGGTGCAAAACCTTTGCCCTCGTCACTCGCAGAGCCTTCGTTCGTTGACAACGATCACAACCTCGCACGTAGTTCCGAACATCGACATACATGTTTGGCCACCAGAAGCTTCGGCTTACCATTGACACCGTCTTATTCGCTCCCGGGTGTCCCGCCAGCGTTGAGTCGTGACATTCCTTCATGATGACCTCTCTTACCGATGTTGGTACGAAGACGTTCCAGAACTTCTTCGAGCTTGTCGTCGACACCTTGACTGTTACTTCCTTCGACCACACGCCATCCTTGAGCACCAGTCCTGACGGTCTTTCCCCATCCTCCATGTCCTCCTGCGCCTTCTTGATCATCTCGACAAGTGAGTCCCTGGATGTGTTAACCGCTGCTCGTACCAACCATTCATTCTTGATGAACGTAACATCTTCGTTATCGTGTTCACCCTTGTCGTAGTCTGCACGCCGTGACAATAAATCCGCTTTTCCGAGCGTCTTTCCCGGCTTGTGTACAAGTGTGAAGTCAAACTCTGCCAAGTCAAGTCGCCAACGAGCTTGTCGTCGGTTCAGCTTCTGAGGAGCCTTGAAGTACGTCAGGTTCGCGTGATCAGTCCAGACCTCGAATGGTTGATTAGCCCCTTGGAGGTATTGACGCCATTCCTTCAACGCCTGAACAATAGCGAGCATCTCTTTGTCATAGATCTCGTAGTTCCGCTCAGCATCTAAGAACGTTGATGATCTATAAGCGACAACCTTCCATCTACCTTCTTGCTTCTGAAGAAGTACGCCTCCAGTTGCAAAATCTGACGCGTCAGCCTCGACACGGAAAGGGTCCTCATTATTTGGGATTACCAGGACAGGGGGGTTCGTCAACCGCTTCTTCAACTCCTCGAACGCCTTCTGCTGCTCCTCTCCCCACCTCCATTCTGCCTTCCCTGTCAATGACGTCAATGGTTTGACGACTGAACTGTATCCTTCGACGAAACGACGTAGCCAATTGCCTAGACCCAAGAATTGCTGTACCTCATGAACGTTCTTCGGAACTGGCCATTCCTGAACAGCGACTACCTTCTTCGGATCCATACGTACTTCGCCATTACCAATGATGTGTCCAAGGTACTTGACTGTGCTGACCTCGAACTCGCACTTCTGGGGTTTCAGGAAGAGTTTGTTCTTCCGGAGGATCTCGAAGACTCGTCTGGTTCGTTCGCGGTGCTCTTCCAGGGTATTTGAGAATATGAGTATGTCGTCGAGGTAAATGATGACAATGCCTTCGTGGATCAAGTCTCGGAAAATGTCGTTCATGAATCCTTGGAAGGTAGCCGGTGCATTGCATAAGCCAAAGAACATTACCGTCGGTTCGAACAATCCCAGGTTCGTCCTGAATGCTGCCTTCCATTCATCGCCTTCACGGATCCGGATGTTGTAATATCCCCAACGGACGTCGAGCTTGGTGATGTACTTAGCGTCCTTGACCTTATCTATGAGCTCATTGATTAGCGGTAACGGGTACTTATTCTTAACTGTCCCGTCATTGAGCTTTCGATAGTCCTGGATCGCTCGCAAACTCCCGTCTTCCTTCTTGATAAAGAAGAACGGCGATGCTATTGGAGATTTCGACTGCCTGATACGTCCCGATGCAAGGTTTTCCTCAATGAATGCCTTCATCGCCTCTTGTTCCTTGGGCGACAGTGGGTACACCTTACAATCACTTGGCTTAAAATCCGGCTTCAGATCGATGGCGTGGTCCCACGTCCGATGATCAGGTAACCGTTCGAAAGACTCCTCGCTGAAGACGTCGGAGTACTCCTCGAGATACGATGGCCATTTCTTCGCTTCGTCCACCCTCACCCTTCGTACATACTCATCATCAATCTCTTCCTCCGATGACACACATCCGCACTCCTCAGGACACCGCGTAAAATCGATCTTTCCAATCTTCCAATCGATCTCGGGGTTATGTCTTTGCAACCAGTCATGACCGAGGAAGATGTTGGACGATGCCAGTGAGGTTACTGCCAGGCGGAGTTCTTCTTCATGTCTTCCAAAGATCATGCGTACAATGACATACTCCTTGATCAGACCACTCTCGTTGCTCGTTCCATCAGCATTGAAAACAGGTCGTGGACGAATGTACTTTTGTGTCGGAAAGTTATACCTTTTAACAAAACCTTCGTCAATGCAAGAGCCGGTGCATCCCGAGTCGATGAGGGCATGGGCGTCAATTAGGTACTCATCCTGCTTCGATGGTTCTAAGGCATCTACCTCGTCGTCCTTCGCTACCTGTGGGTGTACAATGCTGACGAAGGTGTCAAGTTCTTGACCGCCTCTCCTCCTAACGAATTCCCCACACGTTACATCCTCTATCCCTTCGCGCCATACATCAGCCGCGCGCCTGCCCACAACATCCCATATTGCCTCAGTATCGTTCGCCTGGGCGACAACGTTCTCACGGTAAGGTTTGCCCGTCACAACCTCATTTTTTATAGCGGTTTGAATCCGCTCTTCCGCCCTCCATACGTCTGAGTCGCCTCCTTGCGTACTCACTCTTCGAGCAAACAACTCATCATAGACGCCGAAATCATCGTCCTCTTCTGATTCGTTGGGTGTCACGTCGGATAGGACATTTCGAAGGTTAAAACCGCCTCGCATATTCGCATCTAGGTAGTGTACATCGGGGCGATTATATTTTAACGAACGCGACGAAAAGAGTCCTTTAGCCGTTTGACCAGTCGTTCCGACGTTTACGCCTGGTCGTCCTGAAAACCCTCACCATCAACTATCTCCTCCAGCTCAGTTGGCACTGCTCGCACGTCGACGCTTTCGAAGTCTGATTCCTTCGCATTGCCGAGTTCTTCGAGGAAAGCCAATCTGTCTTCTGGTTCGAGAGCGGCGATGATGGACCGTATTGCCTCACGACCGCGTGGGCAATCTCTAATGAAGTGGCCGACCTTGCCACACTTGTAACATGCACGTCGGGCACGTGCTTGGTTCATAGCGACGTCCATAGGCTGTCCTAGTCCTCCATACGTTACTCCCGTTGCGTCACGACGATCCTGTTGAGGGAAAGGTGCCGTTGGTCTTGTCACTGCTTGAGGGTAGGGTCGGGCAAGGTTTTGTTGACGAGGAGGTGGTACCATTGGACGTTGTATTCCTCGACGTTGTTCATGAAGGTGCCTTATCTGGCGTTCGACGTTGTCTACCGTGATGGCCCGCCTCTTCCAATCATCATACGTCTGTGGCTCAGGATCGGTTCGCATCACGCCATCGATCACGGCTGCGTTAAGTGCCTTCTTCAGCTTGTCAATGAGGACTCCATCGTGTTCTGGCTTCGTAAGTCCAGCATTTACTCGTTCGATGTCGAAGTCATTCAAGAATTCGCTAGCAGATATACTTTTCTGCCGCATTCCATCTAGCTTCTCGAAGGCCTTCTGGTGGCGGTTGGGGTCGACAAAGGAGGTATCTAATTCCTTGAGGAACGTCTTCCAAGTGTCCGTAATTAGGAATTGGCCAGTACTCGATGCTTCATTAACATAATTCTCCGCCCATGTCGCCGCTGATCCTTCCTTGAGGTAAGAGAGGACAAAGGTTATCTTGTCGTCGTCATCCTGGAAACTCGAGTTGTAAGCCTTGAAGTAGAGTAATACTTCGCGCCTGAAGTCAAGGTAATCTTTTCCACCCTCATATTGGCGTGGGGGTGCTACTCCCTTCTTCATCCCTCCGCCATTAACTTGACGTAACGCTAATGCGACTGCCGTTGCGAGGATAGTGGCATCAATCGTAGGCTGTGCAGCAGGCGCTGACGTTGTCGGAACTGGGGGAGTCATTGATGGTTCTGGGGTTGTGGTTCGACTTTCGACTTCGGGGATTGGTTCTCGTGGTTCCGTGAAAGACAAGGATGTTGTAAGTGGTGGGGCTTCAACTGGAGTTGTGATGATTGGTGGTGGAATGTTCGATGAGCCTTCTTGAACGTTGAATAAGGAGATGTTTGCGTCGGGATTGGGTGCCCACGGAAACCAGCTTCCTTTTGCGTCTTGCGACTTCCAAACCTTCCGTGCGTTGTCCCAGATGAGGTCGTACGAAGTTCCGTGAAGGCGAGCTCGATAACACTTGTTAGTTTCGCTCCAACGGACTTGGGGAAGAGCGCGACGTTGCTCGTCAGTTAGGTCCACCTTGACGAACTGGGGGTGGAACTGGGATGGGTGTGTTCGAATGGGCCCGACCTCGGATGTTCGGCTCGTCGTGGAAATGAAGGACTACGCGAAAAACTCCCACGTAGATGACGAATGAAAGACTAGAAGAGGATTGTACTCGTCGTGTTACCCACGAGCACGTCAGATGACCTCCCCACCAGATACTAATGCGGAGTGCCACAATGACTTAATCGAATTCGAGTTTGATCTCGGCCTCTTCAATCTTAACCTCGACTCTAGGGATGATTGGCTTAAGATGGTATCCTAACCCTACAATAACGTAGTCTCCTTTCTTGTCTTTTCGTGTGATGACGTCGTTCGGGTCAAAGTCTGGGTGGAGCACAACGTCTTCCCAAGGGATGATGTAATGTTTGGGTTTCACGTAAGGACCACGGCGTTGGTTACGGGTACGGCGCTTAGGGGCCAGGGTGGTGTTGTTTTCGGAAACTACCGGAAACACGTCGGAGTCAATTAGACTACGACGGGCTAGATAGGGGTTGCTCGGATGAATCCGGGATGGGCGCGGTGGTAAACCGTCGATGTTAACTCCTTGCGTGGAGTAGCGATAGCGAGCGCGAACAAACGTTTACGCGGGCTAGAGGTAGGTCTTACTATTATGTTAGGCGGCGAGACTAACAGGCGTCGATCTCGAGGCGGCCAACACAACAACAAACAGTAAGCTAGACGCGAACTGTCGAGCGAACGCACGCTATGTCGAAGTGAAGGTAAGTAGAATTCAATAAACTAATAATACAAGAGTAGATACCTATGTCGAAGTGAAGGTAAGTAGAATAGTAAGACAAGGAATCGAAAGAGTCAAACTATCTACTTATATAGACTTCGAGCGTGTGAAAGGTCTACTCTAATAAGGAGTCACATGAGAAGGGGGTGGAGTGATTAGTGAGCGTCTTAGTCGGAAGGAACGGATTTAGTCATGGCAGATGACTGAAGATGAATAAGCCACGACGGAGTAAACGGAATTAGTAAAGGTGAATGAGTCATACAAGGAAAAGGTAAAATGAGTGAAATAAGGACGTAAGAAAGGAAAAGGAAAAGAAAAAGAAAAAGAAAAAGAAGAATAAGAATGTTCGAGTCCTAACAGCATACTTCTTCAGAAGCAAGAAGGTAGATGGAAGGTTGTCGCTTATAGATCATCAATGTTCTTAGATGCTGAGCGGAACTACGAGATCTATGACAAAGAGATGCTCGCTATTGTTCAAGCGTTGAAGGAATGGCGTCAATACCTCCAAGGGGCTAATCAACCATTCGAGGTCTGGACTGATCACGCGAACCTGACGTACTTCAAGGCTCCTCAGAAGCTGAACCGACGACAAGCTCGTTGGCGACTTGACTTGGCAGAGTTTGACTTCACGCTCATACACAAGCCGGGAAAGACGCTCGGAAAAGCGGATTTATTGTCACGACGTGCAGACTACGACAAGGGCGAACACGATAACGAAGATGTTACGTTCATCAAGAATGAATGGTTGGTACGAGCAGCGGTTAACACATCCAGGGACTCACTTGTCGAGACGATCAAGAAGGCGCAGGAGGACATGGAGGATGGGGAAAGACCGTCAGGACTGGTGCTCAAGGATGGCGTGTGGTCGAAGGAAGTAACAGTCAAGGTGTCGACGACAAGCTCGAAGAAGTTCTGGAACGTCTTCGTACCAACATCGGTAAGAGAGGTCATCATGAAGGAATGTCACGACTCAACGCTGGCGGGACACCCGGGAGCGAATAAGACGGTGTCAATGGTAAGCCGAAGCTTCTGGTGGCCAAACATGTATGTCGATGTTCGGAACTACGTGCGAGGTTGTGATCGTTGTCAACGAACGAAGGCTCTGCGAGTGACGAGGGCAAAGGTTTTGCACCCGAATGAGGTACCGGAGGCGCCATGGCAGATTGTCACGGTCGACCTGATTGGAGAACTCCCTGAGTCTAACGGTTTCAATGCAATATGCGTTGTGGTTGATCGCTTCAGCAAACAGATTCATGCGATTCCAACAACGACGAAACTAACAGCAGAGGGCATGGCACGCATCTACCGCGACCAAGTCTTTCGACTACACGGACTGCCAAAGAAGATCATCCACGACCGAGGCGTTCAGTTCGACGCAAAAATGATGAAGGAACTGTACAAGCTCCTCCATATCGAAGGTAACCCCTCGACGGCATACCATCCCCAGACCGATGGCCAAACTGAGCGAGTTAACCAAGAACTCGAACAATATCTAAGGCTATACGTCAACCACCGTCAATCGGACTGGGCAGACTGGTTAGCGCTTGCAGAGTTTGCATATAACAACCGCGAACACTCAGCAACGAAGCTGTCCCCATTCTTTGTCAACTCGGGAGTACACCCAGTAGGCTTCACGGGCATTCGGACTTCATCTTCAAACATGTCAGCCGAAGAATTCGCGAAACACGTCAAGGGTATTCATGAACTCGCGCAAGCAAACCTCGTCAAGGCCAACGAAGACATGAAACGCTTCTATGATCGTCACGCAGGAAAGTCGATGGAATACGAGGTGGGCAGTAAGGTTTTTCTTGATGGACGTAATATCAAGACGACAAGACCGACGAAGAAGATGGATGACAAGTGGTTCGGCCCTTTCGAGATTGTCGAAAAGGTCGGGGCAAGCGCATATCGACTCAAATTACTGCGCACTTGGAGGCAAGTCCACCCCGTCTTCAACGAGGTCCTGCTTAAACCGGCTGTCGAACCATCCTTCGAGTCTCAGCAAAAACCTCCACCGCCTCCACCGGTCCTTGTAGACGACGAAGAGGAATACGAGGTCGAAGAAATACTCGACTCGCGTCTACATAGAGGAAAGCTTCAATTCCTCATCAAGTGGGTCGGATACGACGAAGCAACTTGGCAACCCGAATCGGACGTTGGCGATAATGCGAAGGAAGCAGTCGATGAGTTCTATCGGAAGCATCCAGGCGCTCCAAGAAGATTGTCAATACCCCGGCAGAGTCTTCGTGCGATATGTAAGTTCACGACATCGGAAGGATATAGCGGTTGGTCGGGACGCCCAACCTTGAAGGGGGGGTGATGTTAGGACTCGAACATTCTTATTCTTCTTTTTCTTTTCTTTTTCTTTTCCTTTTCCTTTCTTACGTTCTTATTTCACTCATTTTACCTTTTCCTTGTATGACTCATTCACCTTTACTAATTCCGTTTACTCCGTCGTGGCTTATTCATCTTCAGTCATCTGCCATGACTAAATCCGTTCCTTCCGACTAAGACGCTCACTAATCACTCCACCCCCTTCTCATGTGACTCCTTATTAGAGTAGACCTTTCACACGCTCGAAGTCTATATAAGTAGATAGTTTGACTCTTTCGATTCCTTGTCTTACTATTCTACTTACCTTCACTTCGACATAGGTATCTACTCTTGTATTATTAGTTTATTGAATTCTACTTACCTTCACTTCGACATAGCGTGCGTTCGCTCGACAGTTCGCGTCTAGCTTACTGTTTGTTGTTGTGTTGGCCGCCTCGAGATCGACGCCTGTTAGTCTCGCCGCCTAACAGTATCTACTCTTGTATTATTAGTTTATTGAATTCTACTTACCTTCACTTCGACATAGCGTGCGTTCGCTCGGCAGTTCGTGTCTAGCTTACTGTTTGTTGTTGTGTTGGCCGCCTCGAGATCGACGCCTGTTAGTCTCGCCGCCTAACAGTATCTACTCTTGTATTATTAGTTTATTGAATTCTACTTACCTTCACTTCGACATAGCGTGCGTTCGCTCGGCAGTTCGTGTCTAGCTTACTGTTTGTTGTTGTGTTGGCCGCCTCGAGATCGACGCCTGTTAGTCTCGCCGCCTAACAGCCTTTAACGACATCAGGATGAGACTACTGAAGCATTACGACCATCAAGCACTGATTTATGAGTACAAGAGAGGACTCAATCAGACCATCCTAAAGGCGCTCCTCACGAATACAGACCACCCCAAATGGGACCTGACCCAGTGGCAAGAGAATGCTAGCAATCTGGAGGCCAGTCTTATAGCTGCCAAGGTAATAGGCAGCAACAGGAAGTACACCCCCATGTTTAAAGATGGGCAAGCGGTATCGTACATGCCAGTGTCCCCAGAAGCTCGTCGTCCAGCTGAGTTTCTGGGTGAGCCTATGGACATCGACATGTCTAGGCGCTTTACTGGGGGTTCCCGAGGTGAAAGTTCCGGGGCTTGCTGGGCGTGCGGCAAAACAGGTCACTTTGCACGGGACTGCAACAATGTAGGGCGAGATACACAGGGAAGCCGTGGACACCGTACCAACTACAAGAGACGGGTGCAAAGGAAACAATCTGGGAAGACTGGCCGCTTCCTAAAACACTGGGAAGTTGGGATTAGCAGCGATTCTGAAATGGAGGAACTATTGGACAAGCGAACGAAGTTACCAAGGCGTAAGGAATGGGCTTCGATTTCCTTCGAGGAGGATTCCGAGGAGGATTTTTGAAGGGCCGCCAGTCGACATCGGACACTGGCGAGGGCTCAGCGGATACACAGGAAATAAAGCGCCGATGGACTATTGCTCAACCCAACTCCAACCATCCTACTATACCGATTGATGTCATTCAGGGGCAGAAAAAGGTTAATCTCTCGGCTATGATTGACTCCGGATCTGTGATCACTACTATTAGTCCCACGGTTGTACAGAGCCTAGGACTAAGAACGGTGCCTGCAGAAGGTAATTATACCATCCAGAATGCCGATGGATCAATTAATCATGGAGGATGGACACGGAACATCAGAGCAATAGTGGACACAGGGATTACACGAGGTTTAATGGACATCGCTGTGGTAGACACTCACGAAGACAAGTTTCTAATAGGGAACGATTGGCTTGAACAGTATAAGCCAACCATCGACTGGACAAGAGGAACTCTCCGGAAGGGCGGCAAAGAGATTGCGTTTAAAAGTACGGCACGATTGCATACCATACAACTAGTCCTAGCCCCCAGGAAACTCCGGAAGCGCAGACGATGGCGAAGAATTCCCCAGTACATCCCACCGGAATGGGATGCGGACGATGAGAGAGAAGAAGAATGGGAAACTAGGGTCTACTACCACAGCGATGTGGATTCAGGACAGAGTACCGAGAAGGGGGAAGAAGTCGAAACCAAGGAACCAGCGATTTTACCACCAGAAGAGGATAACATACGAGGCAGCATGCAAATCGAGCCCCCAGTCAGGTTTCTGGCAGTAATGTATGAACCACCAAAGCCACCCACGCTATACTTCGTCAAGCAACAAGGAACGTGGAAGTTCTTCCAGTTGGGGAACAAATACCGACTAACGAAGGATCACCACCAATGGTATGACTACAATACATTGGAGGAGGCCGATGCTGCGGAATACGAAGCCATGATGAGGGACATCACCAATGGGGCTGATGCAACAGCGCTCCAGGACAAATACGGCAGCCTGTATGCGAGTCATCTGCAAGTTCAGCAGATTCAAGAGCATGCCTCGAACGTACCTTCGCCCACCTTTGCCGATGCACTAGCAAGTGTGCAAGCAGAAATACAAGGGCAAATGTCTGTCGATGCCGAGGGATCAGATGTCACTAGGAGAAAGAAGCCTAGTGTGCCGCCGAAAGTAGGGAAGCCGGGGCATTACAGTCCTGATCCGCTCAGGGTACGAAGACAGAAGAGTGGAGGAAGTGGTAACGAATCGAACCCTGTAATAAGGAGTATTAGGGTGGAGTGGACTCCTCCATCCATGCACGAGGGCGATAATGACTCAGCCCTGGCAGTGCAAAAGCAGTCAGTCAGTTTCACCACACGAAACGGAAGTGCAAGCAGGAGCACTTCGGGTCGGGAGCGCCTGGGAACTAATGCCCAGCAGCGTACTAGGTTCGGCCACCTAGCGAGATCTCCTCCTGCGATAGACCGAGGAGTAACTAGACATGAGATGCCGTTCAAGGGTAGGCTAGTGTCTAGGAAAGTGGTCCACCCCAAAGGGAGGGTAGTCCCCACGAACAAGCACAGGGCCGAAGTCAGTACGCCGCAATCATCAAGTAGGCTGGCTTTGGGAGCTCAAGTGCGCCCGCGAAGACCACGGTCAGGAGACCAAATGTAGGGCCCTGCTCCGACAGGGAAAACAAACGGTAACGGTAACGGGTTCATTTTGAATTACGTTGCGATGGAGCAGGGGCTCTTGCAGGGGCGGAAGGGGCGCCGATGGCGCACGCCTGTTGACTCGGTTATGCGGCCGCCCAAAGTGGAAGGAAAAGCGCTAGAGAGAAGAGCTGGATCCAAGACGGAGTTCAAGGGTACCCTAGGATCGCACAAGCCCGCTATCTGGAGATATGCGGAGGACGCCTCTCAAAGTGGAAGGCTACCCAGGCCTCCACCCTATATCCGTCGTATGCAATACAGACATGATCGACAGGTCGCAGCCAGGAGAGAACACCTTCTCAAGTACAACAGCATAGCTCAAAAATATGCCCAAGAAAAGGCTCTCGATGAAAGGCTGGCAGACCCAGCAGGTAACAAATCCCTGGATGAAATTCTTCCGAAGCAAATCTGGGAGTTCCGGGACCGGTTCAATAAGGACGCCGCCAAAAGGCTACCTAACTCGAGCCAATGGGACATGAAGATCGAGCTCCTACCAGGAGCAGAGCTCCCAAAACCTGGACCAGTATATCCACTCGCTCCTGCTGAAAAGCGAGTGGTCAAAGAATGGATTCGCGACGATCTGAAGAAGAGATGGATTCGTGTTGTAGGAAATCAGGTACCAGCTGAAGAAAAGGCAAACACTTGCGCTCCAGTATTCGTCATAGCCAAGAAGACACTAGGAAAAGATGGCAAGCCGGAATATCGCATAGTTATCGACTATAGAGGGCTGAATGCGGTGGTCATCCCTGATCACCAACCGATGCCTCTATTACATATGCTTCCGGATGATCTGGCTCATGCGAAATGGTTCTGTTATGAAAATCGTGGTTAGCTAATGCGGCGTGGTATCAGACAATTCACACACCGAATTATGCAACTGAATCCAGCTTATGAGCAAGGGCTTCAAAGCTATCGACCTGGGGATGACACAGGTCCGCTACTACAGCCAGTACCTAACGAGGTAACTGCGAGCAACGAAGTCGAATTGAGCGAGAGTGATGATTCAGTAGGCATACGGTCAACTATGGCTAGGATGCATATTGGACATACTCCTCCTCCACGAATACGAGGCCTAGGAACAATGGAGAGCAGTAATGTTGCGAGGTATACCGAACTCCTGCAGAAGAGACGTTATCGACGAGGTGCAACCAGACGTCTAGTTCACGAGAGTCTGGTGTGCAGTAATTGCTACTTGGCATACCAACGCAGCTGGGTTCTTTCGGAATGGCTCCTCAAGAATTTCATAGAACGGTTGGTGGTGAAGGAGGCAGCCGATGTCAAGATTCGGCACAGGCCTGGGCCTTCGGAAACAACAGAAGACCAACCATTGCCGAACCGTGGAATGAGCGCATACGATCACGAAGTAACCATATGGCTCAGCGATAGGGATATGTATGCAATGAAGGTCTGCGTGAGAGCTTGGATCAATCAGCATCGTCACCAGACCTTGTGCCCTTACGTCGCAGTGGAAGTCGATTGGCCGGTATACTTGATACCGCCCTCGGACATAATCGAACTCTCGGAAGAAGCAATCAAAGGATTCCTGAAGGCTTGGCGAACATCGGATACAGGGGTTATTACAGTTGACGAATGGCACGGACCTCGACACATCGGTCAGCGATTCAGGTTAACGACGGGCATCGGACTACAGCTATCGGACATTGCAATAGCGGCTAGGCACATTAGGCTGGAAGCCTATTTTACACAGCCGCCGAGATTAACCTCAGAAGATCGGCAAGCGTTGCCGGTCGCGAATCCCGAGATCACGGCCAGCCCCATGATCACCGATTAGCGGCAGAAGCTCGGCCGAGATAACAGAGCAGCCTGGAAGCATGTGCTCGGCAAACCAAGGAAGGATCAGTGGGAAGATCGGCGGAAAGGATTAACATGTGATAAGCGATGGGATTGGAAGAAGCACGGAAGAAGCTTCGGAGCAACGGAGGTTAGAAGGAAGCCTACCTAATCTGGAAGGAAGTATTCGGAGTGGACACAGGTGATGTCACTTTAGTTTATGTCGACACAAGGGCGGTAGTGTTAGGATCGGTATTCTCGGACGAAGTGGCTAGTCCGAGCGTACCGGAACAAGTCCCTGCTTCCTCATTTAGTACTATTGTAGCTTGGAGAGTAGAGTAGTAAAGGTTTAGATGTACTAATAATAAGCGAGCTAAGGGCTCGAGCTTGAATTACTAGTAGAGCAGAGTTTCAATCAAAGGGGTACAGTTATGATTGAGAGTACAAAATAATTTTGCTGAGGGACAATGCCCCGCTCAGCTGGCACTTATATAGACTTTCTACTATTCACTACTTGCTACCTACTGCTACTGGAACCGCCTCACCATTGGGCAGGACAGTATGTTTCAGCGTGAGTTGCTACCCACCTGTGTCGACACCAAGTCCTAGCACCGAGTTGCTACCGCCCTTGTGTCGACATAAAATAAAGTGACATCACCTGTGTCCACTCCGAATACTTCCTTCCAGATTAGGTAGGCTTCCTTCTAACCTCCGTTGCTCCGAAGCTTCTTCCGTGCTTCTTCCGATCCCATCACTTATCACATGTTAATCCTTTCCGCCGATCTTCCCACTGATCCTTCCTTGGTTTGCCAAGCACATGCTTCCAGGCTGCTCTGTTATCTCGGCCGAGCTTCTGCCGCTAATCGGTGATCATGGGGCTGGCCGTGATCTCGGGATTCGCGACTGGCAACACTTGCCGATCTTCTGAGGTTAATCTCGGTGGCTGTGTAAAATAGGCTTCCAGCCTAATGTGCCTAGCCGCTATTGCAATGTCCGATAGCTGTAGTCCGGTGCCCGTCGTTAACCTGAATCGCTGACCGATGTGTCGAGGTCCGCGCCATTCGTCAACTGTAATAACCCCTGTATCTGATGTTCGCCAAGCCTTTAGGAATCCTTCGATTGCTTCTTCCGAGAGTTCGATTATGTCCGAGGGCGGTATCAAGTATACCGGCCAATCGACTTCCACTGCGACGTAAGGGCACAAGGTCTGGTGACGATGCTGATTGATCCAAGCTCTCACGCAGACCTTCATTGCATACATATCCCTATCGCTGAGCCATATGGTTACTTCGTGATCATATGCGCTCATTCCACGGTTCGGCAATGGTTGGTCTTCTGTTGTTTCCGAAGGCCCAGGCTTGTGCCGAATCTTGACATCGGCTGCCTCCTTCACCACCAACCGTTCTACGAAATTCTTGAGGAGCCATTCCGAAAGAACCCAGCTGCGTTGGTATGCCAAGTAGCAATTACTGCACACCAGACTCTTGTGAACTAGACGTCTGGTTGCACCTCGTCGATAACGTCTCTTCTGCAGGAGTTCGGTATACCTCGCAACATTACTGCTCTCCATTGTTCCTAGGCCTCATATTCGTGAAGGAGGAGTATGTCCAATATGCATCCTAGCCATAGTTGACCGTATGCCTACTGAATCATCACTCTCGCTCGATTCGACTTCGTTGTTCGCAGCTACCTCGTTAGGTACTGGCTGTAGTAGTGGACCTGTATCATCCCCAGGTCGATAGCTTTGAAGCCCTTGCTCATAAGCTGGATTCAGTTGCATCATACGGTGTATAACTTGTCTGATACTATTCCGCATTAGCTAACCACGATTTTTGTAACATTCCTCCCCCTAAGATCCACTTCGGACTGCTTAAGGAGAGTGTGGATCCCTCTAATCGTGGTAACCCTTCATCTTCTTGCTGTTTCGCATAGGCGCCTCCCTAGCTATACGCTCCTGATGTAGTAGTCACACATTCCTCTTGACTAGGAATTGGAGTACCGTACATCCGTATTGTTTAACTTGCTCAATACTTAAATGCCTCGCTGAGTGTCGGCTTCAACATACTAGATGCTTCCCAACATGCTAGAAATAGTTTAACGACTTGTTCAGGTCTTAGGCTTCAGGGTCTAAGCCTCGCTGCACTCACTATCTGAGGAGTCAGCACCCATATTCCATCCGCGTGGAATCTCGTAGCTTCTGAAAGCTTTAAGCGCCGTACTTCGAGTGAATGGCCTTTTTGCTGGTCTCCAATGCCGTTTATGCCATTCCGGATAGGCAAAGTCGTGCTGCTTGATACCTGTTCGGTTTCACTTCTTCATTCGTCTGATTACCCTCTGAGCTTCAGGCTCTCCTAGCGCTGAACTCAGGAACTTTACGTCTTCCTTGACGATCTCGACTATCTTCCGTGATATGTCGATAATATCTGCGACCTTCTTCCTAGAGGGAAGGTCCATGGTTGCCGGCCAACCATTCCTCTCGTGATACTCCCGCAATATTTCTGGGGCATTGCGTAACCCTTCTACAGGTTCCTAGGTATTCTCTTCCTCTGGGTAGCCGAGCCACTTAACCTGATATTCCCATTTGTTGTGCCGTTTCCTAATCTCCCGGATCGCCTCAACCTCGTACTCGGTTTCTCCTGCGATGACTTCTGGTGGTGGTCTTGTTCTCTGTGCCGGATCTTTACGTTCTCGATAGGGAATTAATAGTCCTGCATAAAACACCGGGTGGATCCTCAACTCCTTTGGGAGATCCAACTCGTAGTTCACCGTCCCATGCTTCGCGATAATCTGAAAAGGTCCCAGGTTCCTATCACCTAGCTTCCTCGTGGGAACTAGCAGTGTTAGGTTCCGACCATCTAATAGAACCTTATCGCTGACTTCGAATTCTGGCATCGGGCCTCGGTGTTTATCTGCAAACTTCTTCATCGCTTCGCGTGCCTGTTCTAGCGCCTTCACCACTTGGGCTTGATTCCTTTGCCTCCATGCCACATAATCTTGAGTTCCTCGGATCGGAAGCTGAAATCCTATTTCTGGCTGAAATCCATAAATAACCTCGAATGGTGTCTTGCCTGTACTAGAGTGAGTTCGACTATTGTAGGCGAATTCTGCCATAGGCAGATGTTCGTCCCAATCATCTTGTTGCAGGCTGGAATAGCAACATAACAACTGTTCCATTTCCTGGTTTACTCGCTCCGTTTGACCATCGGTTTGTGGATGATATGCCGTACTAAGCTTCGTTTCGATCCCGAGGGCCTGGTTCACCTGTTCTGTAAACCGGCTCGCGAATTGTGGCCCTCTGTCCGAAATTACCGTTTTAGGAGTTCCGACCTTACTGTAGACATAATTGATCATTAGGTCTGCAGTGGTCTTCGAGTTTGCATTTATCGTAGTAGGTATAAAGGTTCTCATTTTGGAGAACCTATCTACCACCACGAGTATAGCGTTGTGTCCTTTACTCGTTGTCGGAAGTCCAGTAACGTAGTCCATAGTAATTTCTTCATAGGGCCTCGTCGCTATTGGCAGAGGTTGCAGTGGGGGTTGTGTCTTGCCTCGTCGCGCCTTCGTCCGCTGGCACACGTCGCAGGTGCGCACGTATTCTTCAACCCATTCCCTCATCTTCGGCCACCAAACTCTTCGTTCCAGTTTGTCGATAGTCTTCTGTATCCCCGGGTGTCCCGACGCCGGTGCGTCATGGCACTGTCGTACAATCTCTTTCTTAATTTCTTCGTCTGGTGGGATAACCAATTTATCATCCTTCCACCAATACCCTTCTTCAAACGTTCCTTCAGCTGGCTCTTTCGAACGTTCATATGCTGCTCAAATCCTCTCTCGTAGTTCTGAACCTCCTGTAAGCTCAAATACCCGAATTGTGCGCATGGGCAGAGCTGTGGTTCGAAATAACTCTGGAGGAAGTAGGACTTGTTCTGGCTGGTCTTCCTGGCCCTGTTCGTAGTCTGGCCTTCTTGATAGCGCATCCGCTCGTGAATTCTTCGTTCCTGGTCGATACTCAATTCGAAATCGAAACCGACTGAGAAATGTAGCCCATCTTGCTTGGCGTCCACTTAGCTTCCGCGCTCCCATAAAATATCGGAGATTAGCTTGATCACTGATCACCCGAATTTCATGTTTCGCTCCTTCCAAGTGGTGCCTCCAATTGCTCAAGGCTTTGACAATCGCCAGCAATTCCTTGTCCATTACTGGGTAGTTATTCTCAGCATCTCGATAAGTGTTCGACCAGTATCCAATGGGATGCAAAATTTCGTCATCCCCGAGCTGCGAGAGCACGGCTCCCATCGCAAAGTTCGATGCATCGGTTTCCAGCACAAATTGCTTGTCGTGATCGGGGCGTACTAGCATTGGTGCAGTGGTGAAAGCTTCTTTTAGTTTCCGAAAGCTCTCCTGTTGTCGTTCTCCCCAGGTGAATGTCTTCTTGCCAGACATCAGTTCCGTAAGTGGCCTAGCGATCTTTGCGAAGCCTTCGATAAATTTTCGGTAGAAGTTCGCAAATCCGATAAACTTTCAAATGTCTCGCTTGCTTGACAGATCCGGCCATTCTTGAACTGCTTTCACCTTGTAAGGATCCATCTGCATGCCCGATTGGTTAACCACAAATCCTAAATAGTCGAGTTCCTTTTTGCCAAAGTAGCACTTCTCTGGCTTACAGAAGAAGTCTGCTTTGCGCAACCTGCACAATACCTCTGCTAGCAGGTCCCAATGTTCCTGTTCTGTTTCTGCATAGACAATAATGTCGTCTAGATAAATGAGGATGCCCTGCCCAATCATGTCATGAAAGAGCTCGTTCATTGCACGTTGGAATACCGCAGGTGCATTCATTAATCCAAACTGCATCACCATCGGCTGGTAAACTCCCATGTGAGTTCTGAAGGCGGCATACTTCTCATGCCCCGGATGTATTCGAATGTTGTTGTACCCACTTCGCAAATCCAGCGTAGAGAACCATTTCGCATGAGCCAGATCGTCCGGAAGCATATGTAATAGAGGCATCGGTTGGTGATCAGGGATGACCACCGCATTCAGCCCTCTATAGTCGATTACTATGCGATATTCCGGCTTGCCGTCTTTACCTAGCGTCTTCTTGGCTATGACGAATACTGGAGCGCAAGTGTTTGCCTTTTCCTCGGCTGGTACCTGATTTCCTACAACACGAATCCATCCCTTCTTCAGATCGTCGCGAATCCATTCTTCGACCGCTCGCTTTTCAGCAGGAGCGAGTGGATATACTGGTCCAGGTTTCGGGAGCTCTGCTCCTGGTAGGAGCTCGATTTTCATGTCCCATTGGCTCGAGTTAGGTAGCCTTTTGGCGGCATCCTTATCGAACCGGTCCCGGAACTCCCTGATTTGCTTTGGAAGAATCTCATCCAGGGATTTGTTACCTGCTGGGTCTGCCAGCCTTTCATCGAGAGCCTTCTCTTGGGCATATTTTTGAGCTATGCTGTTGTACTTGAGAAGGTGTTCTCTCCTAGCTGCGACCTGTCGATCACGTCTGTATTGCATACAACGGATATAGGGTGGAGGCCTGGGTAGCCTTCCACTTCGAGAGGCGTCCTCCGCATATCTCCAGATAGCGGGCTTGTGCGATCCTAGGGTACCCTTGAACTCCGTCTCGGATCCAGCTCTTCTCTCTAGCGCTTTTCCTTCCACTTTGGGCGGCCGCATAACCGAGTCAACAGGCGTGCGCCATCGGCGCCCCTTCCGCCCCTGCAAGAGCCCCTGCTCCATCGCAACGTAATTCAAAATGAACCCGTTACCGTTACCGTTTGTTTTCCCTGTCGGAGCAGGGCCCTGCATTTGGTCTCCTGACCGTGGTCTTCGCGGGCGCACTTGAGCTCCCAAAGCCAGCCTACTTGATGATTGCGGCGTACTGACTTCGGCCCTGTGCTTGTTCGTGGGGACTACCCTCCCTTTGGGGTGGACCACTTTCCTAGACACTAGCCTACCCTTGAACGGCGTCTCATGTCTAGTTACTCCTCGGTCTATCGTAGGAGGAGATCTCGCTAGGTGGCCGAACCTAGTACGCTGCTGGGCATTAGTTCCCAGGCGCTCCCGACCCGAAGTGCTCCTGCTTGCACTTCTGTTTCGTGTGGTGAAACTGACCGACTGCTTTTGCACTGCCAGGGCTGAGTCATTATCGCCCTCGTGCATGGATGGAGGAGTCCACTCCACCCTAATACTCCTTATTACAGGGTTCGATTCGTTACCACTTCCTCCACTCTTCTGTCTTCGTACCCTGAGCGGATCAGGACTGTAATGCCCCGGCTTCCCTACTTTCGGCGGCACACTAGGCTTCTTTCTCCTAGTGACATCTGATCCCTCGGCATCAACAGACATTTGCCCTTGTATTTCTGCTTGCACACTTGCTAGTGCATCGGCCAAGGTGGGCGAAGGTACGCTAGAGGCATGCTCTTGAATCTGCAGAACTTGCAGATGACTCGCATACAGGCTGCCGTATTTGTCCTGGAGCGCTGTTGCATCAGCCCCATTGGTGATGTCCCTCATCATGGCTTCGTATTCCGCAGCATCGGCCTCCTCCAATGTGTTGTAGTCATACCATTGGTGGTGATCTTTCGTTAGTCGGTACTTGTTCCCCAACTGAAAGAACTTCCACGTTCCTTGTTGCTTAACAAAGTATAGCGTTGTAGTGCGCCGCACTAACCTGTACCGGTTCAGCGGCACAGGCCTGTATGGAGCCTACACCCTTACTCTACACCCAGGACTTTCCAGGTACTATTGTCTCCAATCCGCCCTCCACCTTCATTATGCAGTACATACTCCAATCAATGGCCGCTGGGCCTCCGCTGACTTCGGTGAACGCCTGCGGCGCCGCCGCCACCGATCGAATAGTCCGCCGCCGCGGCGTCCCCGGTGCACCTCGAAGTCACCCCACTTGTCCGGCGAGAGAACGTTCCGGACTCCCCCGACCTCGTGAGGGCTGCCCGACAGGCTGCGGCAGATGTATACCCTGCTGCGGCGGGAGTATACGTCACCGCGGCGGCGATGTTTACCCACCGCCGGGACTGACGGGGCACCTCTGGCCTGGTTCAGGATCATCTCTTCGAACGATTTACATCCTTATCTCACCACGCCACACGCCGAGGGCGTTAGCGCCCCGGCGCCCGTTTGCATATTCCCCTTTTAGTATTATTCGACGCCTTGGCGTTTCAGATGCATATGGGCCACCGCATTAGCGATCCGGACGGCCCCGATATCGGGGCGCGATGCCCCGGCGCGTCTCGTCTGATTGGGGCACCGTTAGATATTAGTGCCTTGGCGGCGCGTCTTGGCGTTGGCCCCCGCCATCACGGCGCTCATGTCACGCCTCGCTGCGCGCCGCCGCCGTCACATTCGTTATTAGTAGCCTACAGTATATATTGCCCCCATGTACATACATCCAGAAGTAGTGAAAAAGGAAGAAGCACCCAGAGTTCACAGAAAACCCCAAGACAGAACCGCCCTAAAAAGGGTCGCCCCTCTCATTACTCTTCCCCTTTTACGCTCGATCCGCCGCACGAAACACGCCGCCGCCGTCCCGCGCCGGCTGTAAAAGGAATCGGCGACTCGACCCCCGAATTGGGAATTCTTCAAGCACGTGCCTTCGCCGTCCCCTTTTCCCTGGCGCCGCTCTCACCTACGCTCGAAGGAACCGCCGCCACGGCGGATTATCCCATCGTGCGGCGGACATTCGCGGCACGCGGTTGTGGCATCTGAACTGAGGGTCTTTGGATTCCCCTAGACGGCCTCTGGCCCGGGATACTTCCCCTTGTTACCTTCCGAGATACTGACACCAGCACCGCCTCCCTGTGGTCGAACGCCGCCGCGGCCTTCGACAACGTTCAGGAGGGTCTGATAGTCTACATTTTGGAGCCCACCGCGAGGGAGGTAAAAAGGTGTCGTTCCAACCGGTCTCGGGCCCGCCTAGGGGCACGCGATACTCGCTGAGGCTGCAGAGAAGGGCCGAAAACAGCCAAACGGCCTCAGCTACAACCGCCGGTCAACCATACCACTACTCCACACTCTTTACAAGGGGCCGCACTGAAGAACCCCACCCCACCGCTCCCAGATCACCTTCTGCACCAAACCGCCGACGTGCATCTATCGCCGCCGATGACCCAACTGCCCGGCGACCCAGAAGATCATCCGCCACCCCCCTTACCCGCAACCCGCCACTCGAAGAAAGTATAAGCGCCGCCGCCGCACGACCGCAGCCACCCATCAATCCCCCCCGCTTCATCCACGCCCCCAAAGACCTCCGCGAATCCGAGATCCGTCCCAGCACTCACGTCCGCGTGCCCGGCGGTATCGAAGACCTGTCAATATCTCTCCAGGAACCGCCGGCCACTGGCCCACTAGAAACAGACCTTTTCGCCGACATAGAAGACCATCCCGCCGATCAGCCCCGCCTCACCGGCCTCCAGTTAGACACCGCCGCCGAAGAACAAGAAGACGACGACGACCTCTACGTTCCCGACTCACTCGTCCACGGTCACGCCATCACCCCAAACTCACCACTCACCCCCGTCGAAGAAGAACGATCGGCAAGGCTCTTTCCGCCTCTCCCTCTCTCACCGCCGACTCCAGCCCAGCGCCGACGGCGCTCCCCAATTGACAACCCCCAATCGCCCTCTGCCAGTTCAACCCCTAACTCGGCCTCATTACCAACCATGACTAGCGCATACGCCGGCGGCCCCGCTACACAATATGCGACTTCGGCATCAGTCCCGCCGCCGCCCCAACAACACGGCCTCACCGCACAATATGCGACTTCGGCATCAGTCCCGCCGCCGTCCCAACAACACGGCCCCACCGCACAATATGCAACTTCGGCATCAGTCCCGCCACCGCCCCAACAACCCTCCGCCGCCGCACCAACGTATACCACCCCATCAACCGCCGCAATTGGTGCCCCACCCCCCCTTCCTGACCTCAGTGACCCAGACACCCACCCACTCAGCGGTCCCAATCCCCCAGTGCCAGGTGCTACAATGCCCTATCCGGGAGACCGCCGCGCGCCGAAGTTCAATGCCGCCGGCGACCCTGCGGAAATCCCCATCTTCTTCAATCGAGTCCGGCTATTTGGACGAAGCGCCGGCTTGTCAGACGCTCAGATGATCGCATGGGCAAGATGCTACGCCGACACAAAAGACGACCAGCTATGGTGCAAAAGGCCGGAAACAAGAGGAAACGACTTTATGGCATTTAAGGACGCCATCCTAAAGTACTATCCCAACGCCACGACGCAATACACCCTCGGCGACCTCCATAACCTCATCGGCGCAAGCCGCAACCAAATTATGCTCAACACCGCCGCCCTCGGCGAATATCATAGGAACTTTATCACCGTCTCCTCGTACCTTATCGACGCCGAAATGCTTTCTGAGTTCGAACAGAAGCGCATGTTCAGAGAAGGGCTTCACCCCACACTAAACAGAGAACTCGATCTGAATCTGCGGTTCGTAAAACATGATCACCCTAGCGGCGTCCCTTGGGACATCGACACGGTCGTAAGGGAGCTTGAACGCATACTTACCGGCGGCCATCTAACGACCGCCGACCAGCCACTAACGTATTCAGCTACAACGGCCGTACCCACCTATACCCATGTCACCACGTATACGCCGCCGCCGCCGCAACCCGGCGCCCCTGCCTACGGCGTCATCAATCAACCCCAAGTGAAGCAAGAAGAGCCTTGGGTATCCTTACTTATCCAGGAAATGTGTGCTCTCCGAGAGGCCACCGAGAGATCGAACCGTCGAGCGCCACCGCCGATCGCCGGTGTATCACCCCAGCCTCGACAAGCCAGATTCAGCGGAAAATGCGCCGTCTGCGCCAGCGCGTCGCATTCCACTCGAGACTGCCCCACCAAGATCTCCCTGATCCAAAGAGGAGTCATGCTCGCCGACGCCAAGGGATACCTATACCCGGCCAACGGCAGACTCCCCCAGGGCGAACCAGGAATGTCGGTTCTGGACAGAATTAACAAACTCTTCATCGAAAACCCGAACTACACGCCGGTCGGCGTCCCACTCCCCATCCAACCTGTGCCCGACACGCCGCCGAGGATTGCGGCGCCGCGGCAAGAAAACATGTACCAGGCCCAACCCACGATGCAACACTCAATGTATCAAGGACACAATGCGCCACAGGAATCCATGTACCAAACCACTGACAGGGCACCGCCGCCTGCCATGTACGGCACCGGTTCGCCGAACGGTCTGCCGCCGCGAGTCCAGGAATCAAACTACTTCGAGGCAATCACGCCCGACGAATCCCCAGAAGACGACCCCTGTGAAGGGATTGCCCTCATTTTTGAACAAGAAGAAAGCCCCGAGGACCCCCAAGAATGCCTCGCCGCCGCCGCAAAGCGCTCAGGACCGAGAGAAGTTTTCGACGGCGTTGAAATTGTAACCAGAAAGGGACCCTCAGGACTGAAACCAAAATGGCGAGACGAGAACAGAAAGGGGAGACCACCCGGACATCGGCCAGCATCGTCGCCCACTCCAGCGGCGCTGCAAGAAGAAATTGCCGCAGATCCCAAACCTCAATACCGGACTACCATACCAGCGTACGACGACGCCGCCGTATCAAACGTTTTCGGCAAGATTCTCGACTCAGAAGTAACCCTGCCGATCAGAAGCCTATTCGCCGCGTCCCCCGAGATCCGGCGAAAGTGCAAGGAATTCGTCACCGGTCGCCGGGAACTAATAAGGGAAAACCCCGATCACGGGATGGCAATGTACGCCTCAATCCCGCGGCCCACCTCGCCGATTCCGTACGGCAACGAAGAACCTACCGTTGCGCCGCCGAACATCCCCCTCCAAGGAAATCGAAGTATGGCTCGACGACAAAATTGAAGTGAAAGCCCTGCTCGACTCTGGCTCAACTTTTATCGCCGTGCCCAAGGAAGTGTGGAAAGACCTCGGATCCCCTACTGTATTGAGCCAGGCGATCACAGTAGAAACCGCCGACCGCCAAATCTCGCGCTCAGTGGGACTCATTCCCCACGTCCGACTCACAATAGGCTCTTTCTCCATCGTCCTACAAGTCCAAGTCGTCGACAAGGCGCCCTTTCAACTACTGTTGGGCCGGCCATTCTTCGTACACACAAGGGCACAAGTCATTGACGAATCCGACGGCGACCAAACACTATACCTCACACACCCAGACACGAACGAAACCATGTCGATCCCGACGATTCAGCGCGGCGCCGGGACTGAAAACCAGCGCCCCCCTAACCAATGATGCCCCTGCGGCGCCCGCCGGAATCTATGCGGCGAATACCCATTTCTATACCCGACGCATACGTACTCCATCACGGACCGGCGACTGTAAATATCGGCTTCAATCCTCGTACTATCGACGTTTCTATATCCTTTTCCAACCACTCCGCCGAAAAGAGTTCCATAGCCCAAACAAAACCACAAAAACATCCAGCTTTCTTTATTAACTCTGTTTTCGACGACGAATCGCTCCCAATACGCAACCACACACGCCGCTCCAACAGCGCTGCTAATACAAAGGCCGCTCAACCGGTCGCCCAAGCCTACAAGTATAAAAAGGTCGCCCAACGTACCAAACCTATATCGGCGACCCTTCCTGAAGACTACCGTATCATACGCAAGGCACACCCCGAGCCACTCAAGGGGTTGCCGAAACTCCCTGTTCATCCGCCGCACTTCGAACCTGGCCGCCGCTTCACCCAGGAACGCTTCGACGCCTTAGATATCGATCCAACGGGGTTCCTTAGCAATGAAGAAAAGAATCTCGCTTATTGGACACTCCGCCAACACGAAGATGCACTCGCCTGGGACGAAACAGAAAAGGGCTCCCTCGACTACCAGTATTTCGCGCCGGTCTTGATCCCCACCGTCGACCATACGCCGTGGGTGATGAAGAACATCCCCATACCACCAGGGATCTTCAACGAAGTCGTCCGGATCATCAAGGACAAAATTAACTCCGGCGTCTATGAGCCGTCCAATTCCTCATACCGATCCCGCTGGTTTTGCGTCGTCAAAAAGGACGGCAAGTCCCTCCGGCTCGTACACGACCTCCAGCCGCTCAACAAAGTCTCTATTCGAGACCCCTCCATCCCATACCCCACAGAACACATCGCCGAGACCTTCGGCGGGCATGCATGTTACACCACACTCGACCTGTTCGTCGCCTTCGACCAAAGGAAACTCGATGTATGATCCCACGACCTCACAACCTTCCAAACGCCGCTCGGCGCGTTCCGCCTCACCTCAATTCCCATGGGGTACACCAATTCACAGCAGATCATGCACGCCGACGTTACATTCGTCCTCAAAGATGAGATACCCCACGTCTGTATCCCTTATATCGACGATATTCCCGTAAAAGGCCCCAAATCGAGATACGAACTCGCCGCCGGCGCATACGAAACGACGCCGGGCAATCCAAACATCCGCCGCTTCATCTGGGAACACCTCAACGACGTCAACCACGTCCTACAACGCCTCAAGGTGGTCGGCGCCACCGTCTCCGGCAAGAAACTTGTCATCGCCGCACCCGAAGCAGTCATTGTAGGGCATACCTGCAACTACTCCGGCCGAGTCCCCGATGCCTCTAGGATTAAAGCCATAGTAGACTGGCCGCCACCGCAGGACGTCCATGACGTTCGAGCATTTCTAGGAACCGCCGGCGTCCTAAGACACTTTGTAAAGGACTATGCCAGACTATCCGCCGGTCTCAACAAGCTCCTCTGTAAAGACCAGCCGTTCACACTCGACGAAGACGCCTGCCGATCGATGGACCTACTCAAACACGCCGTAGCATCCTCCGGCGCCATTCGCTCCATTGACTACGAGTCAAGGCGCCCTGTTCATTTCTGTGTAGACTCCTCCATCCACAGCTACGGCGCCATTCTACTACAGCTCGGCGAGAGCGGCGAAAGAATCCCATCACGGTTCATGTCCAGAACCTGGAACCACAGAGAACGAAACTACTCCCAGGCGAAGCTAGAACTCTTCGGCCTCTTCAGAGCCCTATACGAGGCGCGCATATACCTCGTCGGCATCGACCACTTCTTCGTCGAAGTCGACGCCAGCTACATCAAAGGAATGATCAACAACCCAGACCTGCAACCCAATGCCACCATTAACAGATGGATCGCCGGCGTCCTACTATTCAACTTCACGATTATCCACACACCGGCGGCCAAACACCTCGGCCCAGATGGCCTATCACGACGCGGCGCCGCACAATCAGATCCGCCGCGAGATGAAGGTTTCGAAGAATGGATCGACCATCAGTATTCCTTCCTAGCCCAAGATCGCCCCCACGCGGCGTACACCCAAAGCGGCGAATCCTTTCAACTTCCCGATCACAAAACCTCACAAAAAGGGTTCAAAGACATAGACCACATCAAGCAGTTTCTCGCCGCCCCTTCCCGCCCCGCTGACCTCTCAGACACCCAGTTCAAACAATTCGTACGTCGAGCCACCCGGTTCTTCCTCCAACGCGGAGAACTATACAGAAAGAACGAGAAGGGCCGCGCCGCACTCGTCGTCTCGCCGGAGCGCCGAATTTCCATCATTAGGACAACCCATGACGAACTCGGCCACAAAGGCTTTTTCTCCGTCAGAATGACGATTCAGGACCGTTTTTGGTGGCCTGGAATGCATCAGGACATCAAATGGTATATCAGAACGTGCCACCGCTGCCAAACGAGGCAATTCACGAAGATCTATACCACGCCGCAAAGCCCAACGCCGGCGCCGCTTTTCACCAGAGTACACATAGACGTGATGCTAATGCCGCCCTCCGGCGGATTCAAGTACATCGTCCAGGCCCGCGACTCACTCACCGGCTACCCCGAGTTTCGAATGCTACGCAAAGACAACGCCGCCGCCATAGCACGATTCGTCTTTGAAGATATTTTGTCAAGATGGGGACGAGTCGAAGAGATCGTAACGGACAACGGCGCCTCATTCTCCAAAGACCTACCACGCCTCCTCGCCAAATACAACGTTCAGCACATCAGAATCTCACCGTACAATTCTAGAGCCAACGGAATCATCGAACGCCGCCACCGCGACCTCAGGGAAACACTTATGAAACTCGCCAACGCAAGCCCAGACAAGTGGTCCCAACACATATACTACGCCATCTGGGCCGAACGAATCACAGTCCAACGCCGCACAGGCTACAGTCCATACTTCATGGCCCATGGCGTCGAACCCGTGCTCCCTTTCGATCTCGCCGAACAAACCTACATCTCGCCGGCGTTCATTTCCAAACTGACCGACGCGCAACTCATCGCGGCTAGGGCAAGGGCACTCCAGAAACGACCAGAGGACCTCGAACGAGTCAAGGAATCTGTCATCCAAGGACGGTTCAAATCCATCCAAGACTTCGAGAAGGCCCACGCCGCAACGATCAAAGACTACAATTTCGCGCCAGGATCACTAGTCCTAGTCCGAAACTCCCAGATTGAAAACGAGCTGAACAGGAAGACAAAGCCGAAGTACCTGGGACCCATGGTCGTCGTGCGGTGAACCAAAGGAGGCTCCTATATCCTCGCCGAAATCAGCGGCGCCATCTCAGCACTCCGATACGCCGCTTTTAGAATCATTCCTTACCATGCACGCACCCGGATCGTCCATTCTATAGAAGACCTCACCCAGAAATCAACCCCGGAACTCGACAAACTAGTAGAAGAGCCCGCGGCGCACGATCTAGGCGCCGACTCTGACTCACCCGAATCCGCCGCAGCCTCATAATACCCCCTTTCTTTCTCGTCCAGCCCCCAACTCAGTCTCTTGAACCCATCCCCATCTATATACCCCCCCTAATAACAGTCACACGACTGCGGCGAAGCACCTAGTCATTCTCCTTCAACTCTTCACACTGTCCAAGTCACTCCCTTCGGCCCCGGCGCTATTTATAGATCGCCCATACTACTTATTCACCCCCCTCTCTCTTACTAGTACACTAGATATCTTACTCCCTGGTCCCACACAAACAGTTCACAAGAAAAATTTTCGACTTGTTATTTCAAGCCACTATAGTACACAAGAAAAAGAAAAATACATTTTTTTTACTTTTATATTTTCCCTATGTTTTTGTTTTTTTTTTCGGCCCATGAGCATTTCATGGTCGCCCGAGACCTCGAGCCGACGCCGCTTGCGTCGTTTGGCTCGGGGCCTACCCACGGCGTTTACCCAGGGCCTTTTCAGATGCCCCCCCTCCCACCCCACCCGCCGCCACCTCTCCCATCTCCTCCACCCGCCGGCGCAGTACGGCGGCCTCCTTCTCCGCAAGGAGACCCGCCTCGCTTTCCGAAATCTCGCACCGGTGGTGCGAGACTCGGCACGCCTGGCACAAAGGCGCCGGCGGGCGCCTCGTGCAGATCTCGCCACGCAGGATGCACCGAGCACACCCTGGCGACACGATCTCGAGGAGGCGCCGGCTCTGCCCCTTGGGCAGCCGGGCCACCTTCTCGAGCTCCCACCCGCCCTCCTTCGGATATTATAGTCAGAGACGGTGAAGAACAAGATTCAAAGCGATACTCACCGCCTCCTCTCCGCCGCGCCGTCCCTCCTCCTTCACCCTCACCGCAATCGAAGGCGCCGCCCCCGGCGCCCTTGCGTGCTTCACCGGCGCTTCGACCACCGGCTCGGGCAGCCGCTTCGGCAGGGAGGGGACCTATAGAAGAAAACATCAGGGAAGAATAAAATCCAGGACAAGAAACACACATCAACATATACCTCCGTCCCGGCGGGCCCCTTGACCGTCACCTCACCCTCATCAGACTCATCCTCGCTCAGGTTGATGGTCTTTCCTGTAAGTGTCTTCGCACGCCCCCGCCGCGTGATCCAACCGCCCCCAGGGACGAGCTCCCCCCTGGGCGTCTCGCTGCCCGAGCCCGCCACCCCGACTCCGGGAATCGACGACCTGGGAAGGGTGATCGTCTTACCCGTCGCCTTCCTGGCCACAGGACGCGGCCGCACCTTCATTTTGGTGCTCGTGTGTGCCGCCCCGACCTAAGAAAGGAATCAGGAAACGGTGAAGAACAAGATTCAAGACATTACATACCAGGTTCCCCACCTCGTCGCGCCCCTTCGACCTACAGAAGGCTGCCACGACCTCCGGCGCCTCGCCGCGGAAGGTCGCGAGCCTCTCGAGGAAGGAGGCTTTCGCCTCCTCCTCGAGCCTCGCCGCGCTCCGTTTCGCCTCCTTGCGGGCCTCCTCTTCCCGACGAGCGGCGACCTTTGCCACGACCCGACGGAGGCGCTCGACCTCCGACTGGGCGGCCTTCGCCAGCCCCCTGGCGGCGTCCTTGGCCTCACCGGCGGCCAATGCCACCAGGGTCCCGTGGTTCCCCACCCACCTTCCCACACAGTACAACTCGGGCCTTTCGGCCCTCGCCTCGTCGCTGAGCGTGGGGAATTGGTCCCCAACCGCTTTCTGAGAAGGAAAAGAAAAACTTCTATTAACCAACCCACACAGTCATAATCAAGGGGACGCAAACGTACCAGGAGCTCGTCGAGCTCATCCGCCGCGGGTCCCTCGTCGTCGTTCGCCCGGTCGACCCACCCCCTCACCGCCATAATGGCGGCCCACAGGCCGCCATGGACCTCCCCCTCCCCCCCCCTCCTCCGTCTCCCCCTGTGACTCAGGCGGGCACTCCTGCCCACTGGCCGCCCGCGCCATCCCGCCCGCAGCGGGAGCCATCGACGCCGCGTCGGCGTCCACCTCCATCTGCTCCTCGGGAGCCTCCTCCTCGCCGAGGGCATCCTCGTCCTCCCTGCTGCTGTTGCTGTTGCTGTTGCTGTTGCTGCTGCTGACGCTGCCGCTGCGGCCACGGACCGACTGAGCCATGGCGGAAAGAGAAAAAGAAAGACGGAGACCTTACACGCGACCCCCAACAACTATATCCCCGCCGGATACAGTTCAAACTCCGATTTCAGCCCTCGGACACGCGCCCAACCCGCCTCCGATCAACTAAACAATTACTCAATCACCCACATTGCGGCGGCTTCTATTACCACCCAAAATCCACAAGATAATCGGCCACTGTCACACCTAACTGAATCCGCCGGACCATCCTGCCGAAGACACAGCCGCAAGTTCCGCGCCCCTGCCAAGGCCGCCGATCATTTTGACGACCCACAAAAACGCCGCCGCTAAGGCACACAATCAAACTAGCGCTATACCCAATAACCACAGAACTTCCAACCTGTAGGCCTTCATTCACTCCATCCTAAGCAGATTCCAAGCGTCCTCCACCAACTCCTGGACTCCCAAAATCTGCCGAACTGCATTTCCGCCCCACTACCACTCCGGCCACCTCCCCACTGTATCTATATCTGGAACCAGATCGAAATCATGATATGACGACACCCTCCAGAATTAGCCATTTAGACTTTCTCTCCGGCGCCCCTTCTATTCGAAGCCCAATCCGCCGATGCACCGCCTTTATGAAATACCTTCGAGAAGCCCCCCCCTTCCATTCGAAAGAACACTTCAACTCCGCCGCACCCTACTAAACCCAATAACACGTCACGCCGACGTCCCGCCTACACGAAATTCCTCCGTCCAGGCCTCCAAACAGTCGAAGACCACTTCGCCCCCTGCCGCCTCCGGCCACTATCCCACAAACACAGATAAACCAAACCCACCAAACCCAATAACACGTCATGCCGACACCTCGCCTACACGGAACTCCTTCGTCCAGGCCCCCATTAGTCGAAAAACACTTCGCCCCCGCCGCTTCCGGCCCCTGTACCAACAATCTCGGCGAAATAGCCTCGCCGCAGCCCACTCAACCCAGTTACCCGTCCCGCCGACGCAACCCCTATACAAAACACCTTCGCATAGGTCACGTTCCATTCGAACTTCCCATCGCCGATCGCCTGTACCGGCCCCTATACCCAAAAAACACCGACGAATCGCCATTAGCCGCTACTTCCAGCCCTGAATACACTCGCCGAATACATATAAACCAAGCGGCGTCTCCCCCACCGCCCAAAAACATCTATTCTACACAGTACACCCACCCGCGGCGCTTTCCCATTATGCCCCAACCGTTCCCCAACCTCGCCGAAGCCTTCCCATTCGCGCCGGCGATACCACTCCTTCAAGTCCCGCACCCAGTCCACTTCCCTGGACATGCCCAACACCTCTTAAACTTAAACTTCGCCCAGTTGGTCACCATACCCGGCCATCCAATGCTTCTATACCCATGGACCCCTGAATACACCGCCTGTTAGGCGGCGAGACTAACAGGCGTCGATCCCGAGGCGGCCAACACAACAACAAACAGTAAGCTAGACGCGAACTGCCGAGCGAACGCACGCTATGTCGAAGTGAAGGTAAGTAGAGTTCAATAAACTAATAATACAAGAGTAGATACCTATGTCGAAGTGAAGGTAAGTAGAATAGTAAGACAAGGAATCGAAAGAGTCAAACTATCTACTTATATAGACTTCGAGCGTGTGAAAGGTCTACTCTAATAAGGAGTCACATGAGAAGGGGGTGGAGTGATTAGTGAGCGTCTTAGTCGGAAGGAACGGATTTAGTCATGGCAGATGACTGAAGATGAATAAGCCACGACGGAGTAAACGGAATTAGTAAAGGTGAATGAGTCATACAAGGAAAGGTAAAATGAGTGAAATAAGGACGTAAGAAAGGAAAAGGAAAAGAAAAAGAAAAGAAAAAGAAGAATAAGAATGTTCGAGTCCTAACATCACCCCCCCTTCAAGGTTGGGCGTCCCGACCAACCGCTATATCCTTCCGATGTCGTGAACTTACGTATCGCACGAAGACTCTGCCGGGGTATTGGCAATCTTCTTGGAGCGCCTGGATGCTTCCGATAGAACTCATCGACTGCTTCCTTCGCATTATCGCCAACGTCCGATTCGGGTTGCCAAGTTGCTTCGTCGTATCCGACCCACTTGATGAGGAATTGAAGCTTTCCTCTATGTAGACGCGAGTCGAGTATTTCTTCGACCTCGTATTCCTCTTCGTCGTCTACAAGGACCGGTGGAGGTGGTGGAGGTTTTTGCTGAGACTCGAAGGATGGTTCGACAGCCGGTTTAAGCAGGACCTCGTTGAAGACGGGGTGGACTTGCCTCCAAGTGCGCGGTAATTTGAGTCGATATGCGCTTGCCCCGACCTTTTCGACAATCTCGAAAGGGCCAAACCACTTGTCATCCATCTTCTTCGTCGGTCTTGTCGTCTTGATATTACGCCCATCAAGAAAAACTTTACTGCCCGCCTCGTATTCCATAGACTTTCCCGCATGACGATCATAGAAACGTTTCATGTCTTCGTTGGCCTTGACGAGGTTTGCTTGCGCGAGTTCATGAATACCCTTGACGTGTTTCGCGAATTCTTCGGCTGACATGTTTGAAGATGAAGTCCGAACGCCCGTGAAGCCTACTGGGTGCACTCCTGAGTTGACAAAGAATGGGGACAGCTTCGTTGCGAGTGTTCGCGGTTGTTATATGCAAACTCTGCAAGCGCTAACCAGTCTGCCCAGTCCGATTGACGGTGGTTGACGTATAGCCTTAGGTATTGTTCGAGTTCTTGGTTAACTCGCTCTGTTTGGCCGTCGGTCTGGGGATGGTACGCCGTCGAGGGGTTACCTTCGATATGGAGGAGCTTGTACAGTTCCTTCATCATTTTTGCATCGAACTGAACGCCTCGGTCGTGGATGATCTTCTTTGGCAGTCCGTGTAGTCGAAAAACTTGGTCGCGGTAGATGCGTGCCATGCCCTCTGCTGTTAGTTTCGTCGTCGTTGGAATCGCATGAATCTGTTTGCTGAAGCGATCAACCACAACACATATCGCATTGAAACCATTGGACTCAGGGAGTTCTCCAATCAGGTCGACCGTGACAATCTGCCATGGCACCTCCGGTACCTCGTTCGGGTGCAAAACCTTTGCCCTCGTCACTCGCAGAGCCTTCGTTCGTTGACAACGATCACAACCTCGCACGTAGTTCCAAACATCGACATACATGTTTGGCCACCAGAAGCTTCGGCTTACCATTGACACCGTCTTATTCGCTCCCGGGTGTCCCGCCAGCGTTGAGTCGTGACATTCCTTCATGACGACCTCTCTTACCGATGTTGGTACGAAGACGTTCCAGAACTTCTTCGAGCTTGTCGTCGACACCTTGACTGTTACTTCCTTCGACCACATGCCATCCTTGAGCACCAGTCCTGACGGTCTTTCCCCATCCTCCATGTCCTCCTGCGCTTTCTTGATTGTCTCGACAAGTGAGTCCCTGGATGTGTTAACCGCTGCTCGTACCAACCATTCATTCTTGATGAACGTAACATCTTCGTTATCGTGTTCGCCCTTGTCGTAGTCTGCACGTCGTGACAATAAATCCGCTTTTCCGAGCGTCTTTCCCGGCTTGTGTACGAGCGTGAAGTCAAACTCTGCCAAGTCAAGTCGCCAACGAGCTTGTCGTCGGTTCAGCTTCTGAGGAGCCTTGAAGTACGTCAGGTTCGCGTGATCAGTCCAGACCTCGAATGGTTGATTAGCCCCTTGGAGGTATTGACGCCATTCCTTCAACGCTTGAACAATAGCGAGCATCTCTTTGTCATAGATCTCGTAGTTCCGCTCAGCATCTAAGAACGTTGATGATCTATAAGCGACAACCTTCCATCTACCTTCTTGCTTCTGAAGAAGTACGCCTCCGGTTGCAAAATCTGACGCGTCAGCCTCGACACGGAAAGGGTCCTCATTATTTGGGATTACCAGGACAGGGGGGTTCGTCAATCGCTTCTTCAACTCCTCGAACGCCTTCTGCTGCTCCTCTCCCCACCTCCACTCTGCCTTCCCTGTCAATGACGTCAATGGTTTGACGACTGAACTGTATCCTTCGACGAAACGACGTAGCCAATTGCCTAGACCCAAGAATTGCTGTACCTCATGAACGTTCTTCGGAACTGGCCATTCCTGAACAGCGACTACCTTTTTCGGATCCATACGTACTTCGCCATTACCAATGATGTGTCCAAGGTACTTGACTGTGCTGACCTCAAACTCGCACTTCTGGGGTTTCAGGAAGAGTTTGTTCTTCCGGAGGATCTCGAAGACTCGTCTGGTTCGTTCGCGGTGCTCCTCCAGGGTATCTGAGAATATGAGTATGTCGTCGAGGTAAATGATGACAATGCCTTCATGGATCAAGTCTCGGAAAATGTCGTTCATGAATCCTTGGAAGGTAGCCGGCGCATTGCATAAGCCAAAGAACATTACCGTCGGTTCGAACAATCCCAGGTTCGTCCTGAATGCTGCCTTCCATTCATCGCCTTCACGGATCCGGATGTTGTAATATCCCCAACGGACGTCAAGCTTGGTGATGTACTTAGCGTCCTTGACCTTATCTATGAGCTCATTGATTAGCGGTAACGGGTACTTATTCTTGACTGTCCCGTCATTGAGCTTTCGATAGTCCTGGATCGCTCGCAAACTCCCGTCTTCCTTCTTGATAAAGAAGAACGGCGACGCCATTGGAGATTTCGACTGCCTGATACGTCCCGATGCAAGGTTTTCCTCAATGAATGCCTTCATCGCCTCTTGTTCCTTGGGCGACAGTGGGTACACCTTACAATCACTTGGCTTAAAATCCGGCTTCAGATCGATGGCGTGGTCCCACGTCCGATGATCAGGTAACCGTTCGAAAGACTCCTCGCTGAAGACGTCGGAGTATTCCTCGAGATACGATGGCCATTTCTTTGCTTCGTCCATCCTCACCCTTCGTACATACTCATCATCGATCTCCTCCTCTGACAACACACATCCGCACTCCTCAGGACAACGCGTAAAATCGATCTTTCCAATCTTCCAATCGATCTCGGGGTTATGTCTTTGCAACCAGTCATGACCGAGGAAGATGTTGGATGATGCCAGTGAGGTTACTGCCAGACGGAGTTCTTCTTCATGTCTTCCAAAGATCATGCGTACAATGACATACTCCTTGATCAGACCACTCTCGTTGCTCGTTCCGTCAGCATTGAAAACAGGTCGTGGACGAATGTACTTTTGTGTCGGAAAGTTATACCTTTTAACAAAACCTTCGTCAATGCAAGAGCCGGTGCATCCCGAGTCGATGAGTGCATGGGCGTCAATTAGATACTCATCCTGCTTCGGCGGTTCTAAGGTATCTACCTCGTCGTCCTTCGCTACCTGTGGGTGTACAATGCTGACGAAGGCATCAAGTTCTTGACCGCCTCTCCTCCTAACGAATTCCCCACATGTTACATCCTCTATCCCTTCGCGCCATACATCAGCCGCGCGCCTGCCAACAACATCCCATATTGCCTCAGTATCGTTCGCCTGGGCGACAACGTTCTCACGGTAAGGTTCACCCGTCACAACCTCATTTTTTGTAGCGGTTTGAATCCGCTCTTCCGCCCTCCATACATCTGAGTCGCCTCCTTGCGTACTCACTCTTCGAGCAAACAACTCATCATAGACGTCGAAATCATCGTCCTCTTCTGATTCGTTGGGTGTCACGTCGGATAGGATATTTCGAAGGTTAAAACCGCCTCGCATATTCGCATTTAGGTAGTGTACATCGGGGCGATTATATTTTAACGAACGCGACGAAAAGAGTCCTTTAGCCGTTTGACCAGTCGTTCCGACGTTTACGCCTGGTCGTCCTAAAACCCTCACCATCAACTATCTCCTCCAGCTCAGTTGGCACTGCTCGCACGTCGACGCTTTCGAAGTCTGATTCCTTCGCATTGCCGAGTTCTTCGAGGAAAGCCAATCTGTCTTCTGGTTCGAGAGCGGCGATGATGGACCGTATTGCCTCACGACCGCGTGGGCAATCTCTAATGAAGTGGCCGACCTTGCCACACTTGTAACATGCACGTCGGGCGCGTGCTTGGTTCATAGCAACGTCCATAGGCTGTCCCAGTCCTCCATACGTCACTCCCGTTGCGTCACGACGATCCTGTTGAGGGAAAGGTGCCATTGGCCTTGTCACTGCTTGGGGGTAGGGTCGGGCGAAGTTTTGTTGACGAGGAGGTGGTACCATTGGACGTTGTATTCCTCGACGTTGTTCATGAAGGTGCCTTATCTGGCGTTCAACATTGTCTACCGTGATGGCCCGCCTCTTCCAATCATCATACGTCTGTGGCTCAGGATCGGTTCGCATCACGCCATCGATTACGGCTGCGTTAAGTGCCTTCTTCAACTTGTCAATGAGGACGCCATCATGTTCTGGCTTCGTAAGTCCAGCATTTACTCGTTCGATGTCGAAGTCATTCAGGAACTCGCTAGCAGATATACTTTTCTGCCGCATTCCATCTAGCTTCTCGAAGGCCTTCTGGTGGCGGTTGGGGTCGACGAAGGAGGTATCTAGTTCCTTGAGGAACATCTTCCAAGTATCCGCAATTAGGAATTGGCCAGTACTCGATGCTTCGTTGACATAATTCTCCGCCCATGTCGCCGCTGATCCTTCCTTGAGGTAAGAGAGGACAAAGGTGATCTTGTCATCGTCATCCTGGAAACTCGAGTCGTAAGCCTTGAAGTAGAGTAATACTTCGCGCCTGAAGTCAAGGTAATCTTTTCCACCCTCATATTGGCGTGGGGGTGCTACTCCCTTCTTCATCCCTCCGCCATTAACTTGACGTAACGCTAATGCGACTGCCGTTGCGAGGATAGTGGCATCAATCGTAGGCTGTGCAGCAGGCGCTGGCGTTGTTGGAACTGGGGGAGCCATTGATGGTTCTGGGGTTGTGGTTCGACTTTCGACTTCGGGGATTGGTTCTCGTGGTTCCGTGAAAGACAAGGATGTTGTGAGTGGAATGTTTGATGAGCCTTCTTGAACGTTGAATAAGGAGATGTTTGCGTCGGGATTGGGTGCCCACGGGAACCAGCTTCCTTTTGCGTCTTGCGACTTCCAAACCTTCCGTGCGTCGTCCCAGATGAGGTCGTACGAAGTTCCGTGAAGGCGAGCTCGATAACACTTGTTAGTTTCGCTCCAACGGACTTGGGGAAGAGCACGACGTTGCTCGTCAGTTAGGTCCACCTTGACGAACTGGGGGTGGGACTGGAATGGGTGTGTTCGAACGGGCCCGACCTCGGATGTTCGGCTCGTCGTGGAAACGAAGGACTACGCGAAAAACTCCCACGTAGATGACGAATGAAAGACTAGAAGAGGATTGTACTCGTCGCGTTACCCACGAACACGTCAGATGACCTCCCCACCAGATACTAATGCGGAGTGCCACAATGACTTAATCGAATTCGAGTTTGATCTCGACCTCTTCAATCTTAACCTCGACTCTAGGGATGATTGGCCTAAGATGGTATCCTAACCCTACAATAATGTAGTCTCCTTTCTTGTCTTTTCGCGTGATGACGTCGTTCGGGTCAAAGTCTGGGTGGAGCACAACGTCTTCCCAAGGGATGATGTAACGTTTGGGTTTCACGTAAGGACCACGGCGTTGGTTACGGGTACGGCGCTTAGGGGCCAGGGTGGTGTTGTTTTTCGGAAACTACCGGAAACACGTCGGAGTCAATTTTAGACTACGACGGGCTAGATAGGGGTTGCTCGGATGAATCCGGGATGGGCGCGGTGGTAAACCGTCGACGTTAACTCCTTGCGTGGAGTAGCGATAGCGAGCGCGAACAAACGTTTACGCGGGCTAGAGGTAGGTCTTACTATTATGTTAGGCGGCGAGACTAACAGGCGTCGATCCCGAGGCGGCCAACACAACAACAAACAGTAAGCTAGACGCGAACTGCCGAGCGAACGCACGCTATGTCGAAGTGAAGGTAAGTAGAGTTCAATAAACTAATAATACAAGAGTAGATACCTATGTCGAAGTGAAGGTAAGTAGAATAGTAAGACAAGGAATCGAAAGAGTCAAACTATCTACTTATATAGACTTCGAGCGTGTGAAAGGTCTACTCTAATAAGGAGTCACATGAGAAGGGGGTGGAGTGATTAGTGAGCGTCTTAGTCGGAAGGAACGGATTTAGTCATGGCAGATGACTGAAGATGAATAAGCCACGACGGAGTAAACGGAATTAGTAAAGGTGAATGAGTCATACAAGGAAAAGGTAAAATGAGTGAAATAAGGACGTAAGAAAGGAAAAGGAAAAGAAAAAGAAAAGAAAAAGAAGAATAAGAATGTTCGAGTCCTAACACCGCCATACCACATATCCTCATCGTCGCCCTCCGCAGTCTCCAACACCCCTGCCCTGACACGACGACACTCATCTTCCTGCTGTACATCTGGGCCACACCGGATGCACAGCAACTCCTCAGCCAAGACCCGCGCCTCGCCGGCGACAATTGGAAGACGTTCTGCGACCTCCTCGCCGACGCCTTCCCTGCGGCGACGCCATGCCCCGCCAGACACGTCACCACACTCCTCCAAGTCATCCCAGAACTCTGCAACAGACACCACCTAAACCCCGCCGACAAAGCCACACTCGTCTGCCGCATTCGAGAAACGCTCCGTGTCGGCGGCGCCCTCACTACAATCCCAGTCATCCTCGGCGCACCGCTCGGCGACGCCGCTCTGCCCGACGCCCCCCTCGCCATCCTAAGGGAGGGGCCCATCTCTCTCGAAAACGCCGTCATCTACTCCGACGCAGCATCAGAACTCGCCCACAATGCCATCATTCAAGTCCTACGTCTTTTCGACGAGCGCGGCGACGACGACATTCGCGACTGCGCCGCCAATATTATCACTATCATGCTACAATCTCAGCACTACTCGCTCGCAGCAATCGCCGCGGCCCAGGACATCGAAGATCACCTCGCCGAGCTCCGCGAAACTATACAACGCCACCCACACCTTCCCAACCTGCCACAACAAATCGCCACCAACGCCGTCAACCCTACGCCGGGCGCCGCCGAACCACACCAACACTCGCCGACGATCGATCTCACCATAGAAAACTAGCCTAGGCACAGGCCGCAAACATACCACCACTCCACCCCCTCGGCCGCACTCATTCCCGCCTAATTACCCCTACACTACCCAGCATTTTTTTTAATCATTTTTTTTAGTTCGTCAGAAGGAGATGTAGTGCGCCGCACTAACCTGTACCGGTTCAGCGGCACAGGCCTGTATGGAGCCTACACCCTTACTCTACACCCAGGACTTTCCAGGTACTATTGTCTCCAATCCGCCCTCCACCTTCATTATGCAGTACATACTCCAATCAATGGCCGCTGGGCCTCCGCTGACTTCGGTGAACGCCTGCGGCGCCGCCGCCGCCGATTGAATAGTCCGCCGCCGCGGCGTCCCCGGTGCACCTCGAAGTCACCCCACTTGTCCGGCGAGAGAACGTTCCGGACTCCCCTGACCTCGTGAGGGCTGCCCGACAGGCTGCGGCAGATGTATACCCTGCTGCGGCGGGAGTATACGTCACCGCGGCGGCGATGTTTACCCGCCGCCGGGACTGACGGGGCACCTCTGGCCTGGTTCAGGATCATCTCTTCGAACGATTTACATCCTTATCTCACCACGCCACACGCCGAGGGCGTTAGCGCCCCGGCGCCCGTTTGCATATTCCCCTTTTAGTATTATTCGACGCCTTGGCGTTTCAGATGCATATGGGCCACCGCATTAGCGATCCGGACGGCCCCGATATCGGGGCGCGATGCCCCGGCGCGTCTCGTCTGATTGGGGCGCCGTTAGGTATTAGTGCCTTGGCGGCGCGTCTTGGCGTTGGCCCCCGCCATCACGGCGCTCATGTCACGCCTCGCTGCGCGCCGCCGCCGTCACATTCGTTATTAGTAGCCTACAGTATATATTGCCCCCATGTACATACATCCAGAAGTAGTGAAAAAGGAAGATAGCACCCAGAGTTCACAGAAAACCCCAAGACAGAACCGTCCTAAAAAGGGTCGCCCCTCTCATTACTCTTCCCCTTTTACGCTCGATCCGCCGCACGAAACACGCCGCCGCCGTCCCGCGCCGGCTGTAAAAGGAATCGGCGACTCGACCCCCGAATTGGGAATTCTTCAAGCACGTGCCTTCGCCGTCCCCTTTTCCCTGGCGCCGCTCTCACCTACGCTCGAAGGAACCGCCGCCGCGGCGGATTATCCCATCGTGCGGCGGACATTCGCGGCGCGCAGTTGTGGCATCTGAACTGAGGGTCTTTGGATTCCCCTAGACGGCCTCTGGCCCGGGATACTTCCCCTTGTTACCTTCCGAGATACTGACACCAGCACCGCCTCCCTGTGGTCGAACGCCGCCGCGGCCTTCGACAACGTTCAGGAGGGTCTGATAGTCTACAGCGTGGGTGGCTTGGGTGGTTCATACATTGCTGCCGGAAACCTGACTGGGGGCTCGATCTGAGTGCTGCTCCGTGCGTTATCCTCTTCTGGTGGTAAAATCGCTGGTTCCTCGGTTTCGACTTCTTCCTCCTTCTTGGTACTCTGTCCTGAATCCGCATCGCTGTGGTAGTAGACCCTAGTTTCCCATTCTTTTTCTCTCTCGTCGTCCGCATCCCATTCTGGTGGGATGTACTGGGGAATTCTTCGCCATCGCCTGCGCTTCCGGAGTTTCCTGGGGGCTAGGACTAGTTGTATGGTACGCAATCGTGCCGTACCTTTGAACGCAATCTCTTTGCCGCCCTTCCGGAGAGTTCCTCTTGTCCAGTCGATAGTTGGCTTATACTGTTCAAGCCAATCGTTCCCTATTAGAAACTTGTCTTCGTGAGTGTCGACCACGGCGATGTCCATTAAACCTCGTGTAATCCCTGTGTCCACTATTGCTCTAACGTTCCGTGTCCATCCTCCATGATTAATCGATCCATCGGCATTCCGGATGGTATAATTACCTTCTGCAGGCACCGTTCTTAGTCCTAGGCTCTGTACAACCGTGGGACTAATAGTAGTGATCGCAGATCCGGAGTCAATCATAGCCGAGAGATTAACCTTTTTCTGCCCCTGAATGACGTCAATCGGTATAGTAGGATGGTTGGAGTTAGGTCGAGCAATAGTCCATCGGCGCTTTATTTCCTGTGTATCCGCTGAGCCCTCGCCAGTGTCCGATGTCGACTGGCGGCCCTTCAAAAATCCTCCTTGGAATCCTCCTCGAGGGAAATCGAAGCCCGTTCCTTACGCCTTGGTAACTTCGTTCGCTTGTCCAATAGTTCCTCCATTTCAGAATCGCTGCTAATCCCAACTTCCCGGCGTTTTAGGAAGCGGCCAGTCTTCCCAGATCGTTTCCTTTGCACCCGTCTCTTGTAGTTGGTACGGTGTCCACGGCTTCCCTGTGTATCTCGCCCTACATTGTTGCAGTCCCGTGCAAAGTGACCTGTTTTGCCGCACGCCCAGCAAGCCCCGGAATTTTCACCTCGGGAACCCCCAGTAAAGCGCCTAGACATGTCGATGTCCATAGGCTCACCCAGAAACTCAGCTGGACGACGAGCTTCTGGGGACACTGGCGTGTACGATACCGCTTGCCCATCTTTAAACATGGGGGTGTACAGGTACTTCCTGTTACTGCCTATTACCTTGGCAGCTATAAGACTGGCCTCCAGATTGCTAGCATTCTCTTGCCATTAGGTCAGGTCCCACTTGGGGTGGTCTGTATTCGTGAGGAGTGCCTTTAGGATGGTCTGATTGAGTCCCCTCTTGTACTCATAAATCAGTGCTTGATGGTCGTAATGTTTCGGTAGTCTCATCCTGATGTCGTTAAAGGCCCTGTTATACTGCTTCACCCGCGCCCGTTCCTGATAAATCGTCCTGATGTTTCGCTCGGCTTCTTCTTCTAGCCCGAAAATGCCATTGTGGTTGAGCGCTAATTCGTTCCATAGGTCGTGTTCACTGTCCCATCCACCCTTGAGATCAAGTACCCAATTGCCATGGTCGTCATGATGTCCAGTGGAGACTAGCCGATTTCTGTTCACAGCCCATTTGCCGTTCACCCAAGTCTGAGCTTGACCTCGCAGACACTCCAAAATGATCTTGACCCGCTTTTCTGGGTTGTCAGGATGTTTCTCATTCAACCGACTGATCATTTGGTTCTGAAAGTTCTCAAGTGACTCATAGGGGTTTCCCTTAAACAAGGGATACTTCATAATGTCTTTACTCGACATATTGACCTAGACGAATTCAACCAACATTTTCATGAGTATCACTGAAATTCAGCGCATAAATAATACATGGTAAAAGTAACTATGTTATCCAGCGAGTGCCACCTCCGCCTTTTAACTAGCTACCTTACCCTTCCTTTCCGATCGGTTCTTGGGCGTCTTCCTTCCTCTTGGCAAGCTCCCAGCTCTCAACCAAGGCCTATCTCCTTTATTCCCGAGTTTCAATTCGCTCTTCGCCGCTTTCGTGTTCCTCGCTCTCCTCCTCGCTTTCCCAGTCATCGGTCGCATTGAAGAAGTCTTCTGTCGAGGTGCCTTCACTGACATCCTCGGTCTGCATGCCTACATCGTGAGTCTGCACCCAAACTATCTGCACCATGTTTACTACCCCCTGGATTGGCTGACCTACAACCACTGTAGGGGCAGGCCGTGGAGGGCAGCTACTAGAGCGCAGGATAGGATCATACATATAGTCTGAATCAGGGGAGTACTCACTCGACGCCTGGAGCCTATCTTCTCTCTCCTGAATGACTTCGGCACTCGGAGTAGGTGATCCTGGCGGCGAGTTTTCATGGGGGTGCTGAAGCTTGTTCCTCTCGATGTAGAAGCCGTTAACCCCAAGCCGTTGGGGGCGTGCTTCGACTAGCTCTCCGGCCTCGTTCCACATCAGCTCCGGTATATCCTCTTGTTGACCGGGTGGTGGATTCTCCCAGCCATTCCCCTGAGGCCATGGTCGTTGAGGCTCTTCGGGAATTACCTCTCTCAGCAACTCTTCCGCTTGCTGATCCAGGTTCGAGGGCTGGGTGTCGGTGGAAACGTAGTCCGGGAGGTCCTGTTCTTCTTCTTCGGGTTCGACGCTTCGGCGGACTTCCTCTTCTTCTCGCTGTTCTTCTACTTCCACTGCTGGCTCCAGGGATCGTAACCTTTCCAGGATCCCTCGAGCTGCTGTGTCTACCTCTGCCCGAGCGCTCATAAGCCTCTCAATGCTTTCCCTCGTTCTTCGGATGAGCGTCGGGTTGGTCCTGGCAACTTCATTGATCGTCAGCCCTAGTACCTCGGTGGTTTCTGGTATTAGGGCTCGTGCTCCGTCTACAGCCTCGTCTTCCCTCTGCGCACTCTCGGTTGATTCGCGGAAGAAATCCAGCCTCGGTATCTGCTCCGGTTCAGAGTCCGTCTCGGCGCTCCAGCGACGATTGACCAGGGGGTTGCCGCGACCTTGGAGTGGAGAGTCGGGACTAAGACGTATCCCTCTCCTCCTTGCTCGTAAAGTCGTGTAGTCTTGTCTCATCCTGATTGTCTGCTGGACCCGACGAATTCCTTCCGTGAGCGAATACTGAGCGGCGACCTCTTCTTCTGGGTTGCTAATCCGAGCTCGGACGGCCTCGGCTTGTTCGACCAAGTGACCGAGCTGGGTGTAGACATGTAGGAAGTCTGCACCGCAGAGCCGGAGGATCTCACGTTGACTTTCCGCCAGCTGTTGAGAAAGGGCTGATTGACTGCCCTGGCTGGTGATGTTGATGTGGTGAGTGAGACGTCCTTGCAGCATTCCCAGAGCGAAGTTGAGCCTCGTATCCAAGCTTCCCATGGTCGCATGGAAGTCCTGACGAAACGAGTTGACAACCTGATCTCTGATGTGATCCAGGATGTGCGCCAGGTAGTTCCCAACCGTCTGCCCCTCGACCGTTAAGTTCTCCGAGAAGTCGGAGCCCATGTCGTATAGTCGAGCGACAGTAGCTGTGAGAGTTCGGAGGGACCTATCAACGCTTCCAAGTCGGAGATCGAGCGCGAGGACGGCCTGTCGTAGCCCGGACACAATTTCGTTGGTATGCCCGTATGGGCCGACCACTCCGTCCAAGCATCGGTGAACAGCGTCGAGTCGGTCTCGGAGGTCAGCCAGAGTGGATTCCAAACGTTCTCCAGATCGGGATTGAGGTAGCGCCAATCGTTGTCGCGTCTCTTGTAGTATTCTCCGAGCGCCTTGATAGAATGGGGGGCCTGCTTCGTTGACTTGCCGTTCCACCCATGTCCGTAGCTGTTCAAGGCCTGGAAGAATAACTTCTCGATGTCGGAGTCGTTGAGCAATGACGAATACCAGGGAAGAAAACCAGATGACGTAAAGTGTAAACCAGAAACTAGCCCAACCAGCTTGCCACAGTTCCATCGATGGCATAGTGTCTTTGCTAGTGCGTAGTTGCCTTGGTATACTTGAGCGAGTACTTGGTGTAGGAAGTGTGAGTGTTCAAGTAGGGTGTACTCGAACGCTTTATATTGTTGGGAACAGGTGAGGAGTTCTTGTTCTACTGGTGTTGGGCCTCGAAGTACTTGCCAATTGAGGCGTGTTCCCTTCAATAGGCGATCTAGGTGTTTGAGCAGGACCTTTCTTCCTGTCCTCTCGTGTTTCTCAGCGGCGAATTGAATCTCCAGGGCGGATAGTATAACCGACCGGTAGGGTTCTAAAATAGGGGTGTTTGAGCGCTTCTTACCTCGATAGAAGTTTATCGTGCGAAGTGCCGATTTAACTTCTCCTTCGAATGTGCGAAGTGCTCTAACAAAACTCCGATGGAGTGTGTAAGCCTGTTCGAGCTGTAAGCGATACGCTTATCGTCTTATCAGCACGGTTTTGTGTCAGGCACAGAAGAAACCCTCCCGGGGCAGAGCAATACTTACTGATCGATAGTGGGTATTGCACTTCGAAACAGCAAGATTGATTATCCCAGGATTGGAGCAAAATTATAATGTTAGGATCGGTATTCTCGGACGAAGTGGCTAGTCCGAGCGTACCGGAACAAGTCCCTGCTTCCTCCTTTAGTACTATTGTAGCTTGGAGAGTAGTGTAGTAAAGGTTTAGATGTACTAATAATAAGCGAGCTAAGGGCTCGAGCTTGAATTACTAGTAGAGCAGAGTTTCAATCAAAGGGGTACAGTTATGATTGAGAGTACAAAATAATTTTGCTGAGGGACAATGCCCCGCTCAGCTGGCACTTATATAGACTTTCTACTATTCACTACTTGCTACCTACTGCTACTGGAACCGCCTCACCATTGGACAGGACAGTATGTTTCAGCGTGAGTTGCTACCCACCTGTGTCGACACCAAGTCCTAGCACCGAGTTGCTACCGCCCTCGTGTCGACATAAAATAAAGTGACATCACCTGTGTCCACTCCGAATACTTCCTTCCAGATTAGGTAGGCTTCCTTCTAACCTCCGTTGCTCCGAAGCTTCTTCCGTGCTTCTTCCGATCCCATCGCTTATCACATGTTAATCCTTTCCACTGATCTTCCCACTGATCCTTCCTTAGTTTGCCGAGCACATGCTTCCAGGCTGCTCCGTTATCTCGGCCAAGCTTCTGCCGCTAATCGGTGATCATGGGGCTAGTCGTGATCTCGGGATTTGCAACCGGCAACACTTGCCGATCTTCTGAGGTTAATCTCGGCGGCTGTGTAAAATAGGCTTCTAGCCTGATGTGCCTAGCCGCTATTGCAATGTCCGATAGCTGTAGTCCGGTGCCCGTCGTTAACCTGAATCGCTGACCGATGTGTCGAGGTCTGTGCCATTCGTCAACTGTAATAACCCCTGTATCCGATGTTCGCCAAGCCTTTAGGAATCCTTCGATGGCTTCTTCCGAGAGTTCGATTATGTCTGAGGGCGGTATCAAGTATACCGGCCAATCGACTTCCACTGCGACGTAAGGGCACAAGGTCTGGTGACGATGCTGATTGATCCAAGCTCTCACGCAGACCTTCATTGCATACATATCCCTATCACTGAGCCATATGGTTACTTCGTGATCGTATGCGCTCATTCCGCGGTTCGGCAATGGTTGATCTTCTGTTGTTTCTGAAGGTCCAGGCCTGTGCCGAATCTTGACATCGGCAGCCTCCTTCACCACTAACCGTTCCACGAAATTCTTGAGGAGCCATTCCGAAAGAACCCAGCTGCGTTGGTATGCTAAGTAGCAATTACTGCACACCAGACTCTCGTGAACTAGACGTCTGGTTGCACCTCGTCGATAACGTCTCTTCTGCAGGAGTTCGGTATACCTCGCAACATTACTGCTCTCCATGGTTCCTAGGCCTCGTATTCGTAGAGGAGGAGTATGTCCAATATGCATCCTAGCCATAGTTGACCGTATGCCTACTGAATCATCACTCTCGCTCGATTCGACTTCGTTGTTCGCAGCTACCTCGTTAGGTATTGGCTGTAGTAGCGGACCTGTATCATCCCCAGGTCGATAGCTTTGAAGCCCTTGCTCATAAGCTGGATTCAGTTGCATCATACGGTGTATAACTTGTCTGATACTATTCCGCATTAGCTAACCACGATTTTCGTAACAGCAAGAACAACTCCATGCCAATCCACCAAATCCAATAGTACCCAAGCGACATGAAGAACTCACTGTCACCACTCGAACCCCTCGAGATGCAGACCCAATAACTTGGAAGATACTAGGATGGTACAAACCAGAGCTGCATGACCCATGTCCAGCTTCTACAGTGTAAGCAAACCTCTACCTACCGAAGGACGCGAACCTGGAAACCAGACAATTACAACTAGCACTCCAACGAAGGATATGGCATTACATTCGCGATGTTCGACTCAATGGCAAAGCATGGCTAGTTACTCGAACTCAGAGGCATCCACCAGCGGAGCACATACAATTCCAGCTGTGTATTGGACCATACACTACACCAACTCGACATCTCAATACTGATGTCTGAGTTACACTCTCACCCTTCGGGCCACGGGATGAACAACGGAAGGTCACATATCGAGCCGCTTACATTGCACCAAGAGCCAGAGTCCCCAATGAAGACCTCGACGTTATAATAGAGTACTGACTCATCACTCCGACTCGGAACTACGTCTCAGTCAGCAATGCCACAAAGGCTCTGCAATAGCGGAGACAATCTTACAAATCTTGGAGCAAGATGGCACTCGGTGGCACAGCATGAGTAAGGCAATGGTGGAGCGAAGTGGAGCTGAGTGGAGTAATGTGGAAGGAGATGAGTAAGATATAGGACGGAAAATGAATTATCTGAAGAGCATAAATAGGGTTAGAAGTAGGCCCTCATTCCCCATCTTTCGATCCTCTTAACACACTGGTGATCATCGTAGCTTAACAATTATTACTGTGTGCTTTGTACTACTACGCCTCTTGGAAATACCAATCTGCTCTTGCTTACCTTGTATCTGAAAGTATCCCTTGTCAGGACTACGACTAGGAAGGATAGTAAGGGGACCGCGTGGTACAGCCATACGTGGGTAGATAGATCACCTCTGCACAACATACCGCTGCTTAGGCAAAAGGATCGAACCCGGTGTAACTCCGGACCTACACCTCTAACATTGGATCGAAAGATCACTCACTAGTTTTAACACCACCTCTCACGGGCAAGGTTCTTGGCTAGTGTTTTATCGAGGCGAGGACCGTCGACCTCAAGTCCCTATCGACGCTGCTAGTTTCGAGATTAGCAAACCCATTCCCTAGGACAAGTGCACAATCCTGGAGAACACATACGACTCACTCAAATCAACCATCTACTATCATAACCCCTTCACCAACGAAGTGTATCCGATAGCAAAGGCATCTGGTTGCCCTGCAGTTGGAAGCACACAATCAACAACAACCAAAGTAGTGACAGTACCATCTACTATTGCTACATTCAACGAGAAAGGAACGGTTTGGTCTACCGTACCTTATAACACCCCACCCGAAGCAGTACTTGAGAAAGAACGTTCATGAACCAGCCAGAGAACGGAACTGGAGGAAGCAACGGTCATAGAACAAACGAACATCCGAATACTCGAACAAATAACCGAGGCAGAACAGGACTGCAGCAGGAGCTCAACCATATCCAAGGACGACTAGCAAGATTGGAACTAGAACGTGATATTCTTTGGGGAACGAACTATCAATCAAGTGATGAATATCCACCAGTTATACGATACCTACGACAGAGGGTAGTCCAACTTGACGGAGTACAATCCAGTCTGGCTAGGGCTCAGGCAAACAACAACCTGCCAAGCGCAGCATACGCAACTACAGTTGGAAATCGACTTGAAGCACTAGAGATTAATACCAACGGACTAGGAGCACAAGTGGCAACACTGCATCGAAACGACGACGCGCTAGATCGAGCAGTTATACTCCTGAATCAACAAGTCACCTCTGAGATAACAGTAGTGCAAGAGGAAATAGGACAAATTCGCTCTACACTCAGTGCATACGAACAGCGTATCCAAGCAGTCGAGATAGCAACCACTGAACTTACAAGAATAGTTCAAGCAACTCCGAACGTTGCACAAGATATCAACAACCTACGAGAAGCACTCCTTTCACTAGGACGCACAGTCGAAGCGAGTCAGGAAGGTTATCAAGCGCTATTGGCAGCAGTCAATTCAACAGAGAACACTGCAAGGAACATACTCGAGCACGCAGACTTTCTCAGGCACGAAGCTCAGCGAATCCGAGAAATATACGCACGGAACGAACGCCCTTCCGACGATTCAGTATCATCAGACGAAGAGTTATCTCGAACTCTAAGGCCATACGCACTACGAACATTTCGTGCACGAGGAATTACTATTCAAGTTCCAACAGGCGGTTCAGTAGCAACCCAAACACCAACAACGCCAGAAAACCCACCCACTTATTCGCCACCAGCAGTACCAATAGCAACATACGATAATGTCGACAACCGACCAGAGGGTACAAACACTGGAGACTCAACTACAAACTCTTCAGACACAACTCAATAAACACAGCATCAAATTGCCGAAGTACTATGGCAAGCGAAACGAGGACATTGATCTGTGGATTAGTCGATGTGTGTCGAAGCTGGCACAACATGGAGTCAAGGATGAGGAGGAGATTGCGAAGAGCCTATTCGCAGCACTCGAAGGCGACAGTTACGATTGGTTTGCAGAGAAGCAAACATTAACATCATTCGACAACCAAGGGAAGCTCAAACCAGTACCAGCAATCATCAATGCGGCTGGGACAGGCATGTTCAAATCATTCAAGGAGATGATCGATTGGATGAGGATCTGAGCAGGACATCCGATAGTAGGAGAACAGGAAGCACTATTCCACCTATTATGCATCCAACAGAAAGGATCAAGCATCAGGGCCTATAATGACAAATTCCGACGGCTCAAAGCGAGAGCACCAGACTCACTAGATGTTACTATGCTTAAGTACATCTATGTCAAAGGGCTAGACAACTGGGTCAAATGACGAGTCGAATCCGTACAGCCTGACGCTTTTGAAAAGTACAAGCTCGACGAATGGATGACATGGACAACCAACCTAGCAGATGTTGATGCAAGACAGAAGTTGATCGGAAGCCAGACATACACTCCAAGATTTAAGACAAATGGGCAATCATCATATCGACCACCAGTCCAACAGACGAGACGAGATCCAGACGCCATGGATGTAGATGCACTCCGAGGCTTGCTGAAGAAGGGAGCGAAATGCTACAACTGTGGAAAGACTGGACACTACTCAAGGAACTGCAAGGCACCAAGGAAGCAAAAGGGTTCTTCCTCAGGACAGCCGAAGAAGCGAACTAATGGTCAGAAATGAAAGCCAATGACAGCACGAGCTGTAAACTTCAAGGAGACATGTCCCGATCCGCATTGTCAAAAACCAGTCCACTATGATCACATAGCATGGGCTAGAGGAGACGAATCAGCAGGATATACATGCAAGCATGATGAAGAATATCGAACCAACTTCCGCAAATCCCTAGCAAGTAAAGAGCAACAGGGAAAAGACTAAGACCTCCATCGAACGAGACTGCGCGATGTGAGTGTAACAAGGGTGACAAGAACAATGGTTTCAACAACCAGCGATTCATACCTCCTGGGTTCAACCCCAGTGAAGCGATGTACAATAAGCGATTGCCAATACATGCATTGCATCCTCGATTACCTATTCGAGTGAAGGTTGGAACGAAGACCCTAGCAGTCCAAGCATTAATCGATTCCGGAGCAACTTGTAGTACGATTCACCCGAACTTGGTACGACACCATAACCTATTCAAGAAGAGGCTTGATCACCCTCGACCCCTGAATAATGCCGATGGAAGCCCAAACCAAGGAGGAGCAATCACACACGAGGTCTATACATTAATCTTCGATGGACCTAAGCCGCAGCCACAGACACTGGCAGTAGCGACTACAGGACAAGATCAAGTTATTCTAGGCATTGACTATTTGGCCAAGGTCAATCCAGAAATTGATTGGAAGAATCAGATATAGAATCGGAATGGTAATGCAATACCATTCGAGCTCAGTATTATACGAGCTACCAAGAAGCGAAAGCGCAGGAGGCGCAAACGAAAGCGGCAAAGGAAAGGTAAATCTGACAAGACTAGACCTAGGCAAGACACAAAGAAACAAGCTCTGAACAGAGACAACTATCGACACTCTGGGGCACCAGGAATACTATTCGCACCATGGAGGGAAAGTAACAATGGAAACCCTCAAGAGTCGAAGCCGCAAGCGAAACCACTGACACGACCAGGAACACCACAACTGGAGCAGCCAAAGAAGGCGGATGCACCGAAGAGTCCGAGCATGGAAAATATACCAGACTCTATACCAAGGCAACCAGCAGAACAGACGAGTATAGTGCAACGACGAACAAGGCACATACCACGAAGGATGATCCCAGCACGGCAATTGTACCAGACATCCGAAGACGAAGTTACAGAAGTAACAGGCAAGCGCAGCCATGACGAACAGGAGGAAATAAATGACTCTCCTAAGTGATGGAAGAAACAGCCTTTAAGACAGAGAAGGCCACTACCACAGAAGAAACCAGACATCGAACAAACTCAACCTGTGCCAAAGGAAGATCCTGGGATGACAGTCTATATTCATCCACGAGAAGAACGAAGGTCAGAGAAAGTGGTAGCAGGAACGAAACGACATTGGACATCGAGACCAATACCAGTCAAGGAAGCTATCCCCACACCGAAGCGTACAAGATGGGCAGCAGAAGACAGCGATATCGACATGCAGAACGAACAGGAGACAACAGAAGACACTCCTATGCACGATATAGAGCCACTAGATATCGAAAGGCTCAGGACGACCAACCAACCAATTACCCTTACCAGAAAGGAAGAGCTTGCTGAAAAGCTAGAGCTAGACCTTAAACGAAATTGGTCACCAAGGCAGCAATGCCAGGTCTCACAACCACTGAACAAAGCTAGTTCGGTATCACAGCAATACTCGCAGCAGAAGGCAGCTGCAGAAGGGTTACTCAGCACAGCAAACCGAGATTGGCGAAAACTCCTACCGAAGCAAATTGCAGACTATGCCGATGTATTTGATCTAGACAGATCAAGGAGGTTACCCAAACATACGAAATGGGATATGGCAATAAACCTCAAAGAAGGAGTACCACTACCGAAACCAAGGCCAATTATCAAGCTCACTCGAGAAGAGCAGGCAGCACTCAATGCCTATGTCCAGGAACTATTGGACAAAGGATGGATCGAGAAGGTTCACCCACATGAACCATGTCCGGTAGCAGCACCAGTCTTCTTTGTTGGAAAGAAAGACGGAGGAGCACGAGCAGTAACCGACTACCGAGATATCAACGATGCCACAGTATCAGATCCATACCCCATACCGATTATGAGCGTTCTACCAGAGAAACTGGAGAAAGGGAAAGTCTTCTTCACACTCGATATGCGATCAGGATACAACAACCTGAGAATTCGAGAAGGAGACGAATGGAAGGCAGCATTCAGAGTTGGCAATGCAGTCTACAAACCAAAGGTCATGATGTTTGGAATGAAGAACTCACCTGCGATATTCCAACGATTCATGAACGACAACTTCGAATACTGGCTCAGAACGGAGGAGGCACTAGTCTACCTAGATGACCTCATTGGCCAAGCACAAACCGAAGAGGAGCATTGGACACTCCTCAGGGCAATTCTACAGAAATGCCGAGAGCTCGACATTTACCTCAAGATCGAGAAATGTCATTTCCTCCAAACCCAACTCGACTACCTGGGATTTGTAGTAGGAATGAAAGGCATCCAGATGGATCCTTACAAGCTGAAAGCGATTCGAGAATGGCCAACACCAAAGACGAAACGACAGATCCGAAAGTTCCAAGGCTTTTGCAATTTCTACTGAAGATTCATCAGGAACTATGCCGATTTATACACACCAATTGGCGAACTCATCAAGAAGGATCACAAGTTCATTTGGACAGAAGCACAGGACAAAGCATTCGAAGCTATCAAGAAAGCATTCGAAACTGAAGTGGCACTAGCAATGCCAAAGCCTGACAAACCATATACATTGGAAACCGATGCATCCGATGTAGCGATTGGAGCAGTCTTACAGCAAGAAGACAGCCAAGGAGAACTGAGACCACTAGGTTTCATGTCGAAGACACTATCCAGTGCTCAACGAAATTATCCAACGCATGACAAGGAGATGCTAGCAATCATGGAAGCACTCGGACATTGGAGACACTTACTGGAAGGAACAAAGGAACCATTAACCATCCAAAGCGATCATGCAAATCTCTGATACTTCATGACAGCTCAGAATCTGACAAGACGTCAAGCAAGATGGGCACTAGAGTTATCACGATATAACTTCAAAATTCTCCATTGGCCAGGCAAGAAGAATCAAGCAGATGCACTATCACGACGACCCGACTATATGCCAGAGGACAAGGATAACTTGGGAGTTACCTTGCTACCACCGGACATGATCGAGCAGCAGACATTGCGACGAACTGAGATCAATGGCCTATACAGACTAGAGACAGAAATGGGCACTATCTCCGATCCGATTATTCGAACCATCAAGAGACACTATAACTCCGAAGAGGCGAAGCAGGAAATTATAGCAATCAAGAAGAGCAACGGCTACAGTTACAGGAATGGCTTGCACTACGTATCCAGTGCATTATATGTCCCGCCATCTGCCAACCTAAAATCGTTGCTAATCCGAAGGCGCCATGACCACAAACTTGCAGGCCACCCAGGAGCAGAAAAGACCATAGAGCTTGTAAAGCGAGCGTACTATTGGCCGAAGATGGAAGGGATGATCCGAGAATATACCGCATCCTGCGACATATGTCAACGTGCAAAACCGATTCGACAGTTTCGAAATCCACCCCTCCAACCGTTGAAGGCACCGCATCAACCATGGGAAACCATAACCTGTGACCTTATCACCGATTTACCAGTCAGCAACGAGGGCTACAGTTCGATACTTGTTATAGTGGACAAGCTCACCAAAATGGGGAAGTTCATCCCTTGCCAGGGAATACCCAATGCTAAGCAGTTGGCACGCTTGTTCCGCCAACACATCTTCAAATACTACGGGGCCCCTAAACAAGTAATCTCCGACCGAGGTAGCAACTTCACGGCGCAATTCCTCAAGGAGTTCTGTAGACTCATCGATGTCGATTGGAAAACTAGCACAGCATACCACCCACAAACTGACGGTCAAACCGAGCGACTCAATCAAGAACTGGAGCAGTACTTACGCTGCTACGTGTCCTACCGTCAAACAGATTGGGCAGAGTACATCAATATGGCAGAATTCGCCTACAACAATTGGAAACACAGCACTACGCATCAGTCACCATTCTATACGCTGTATGGATGGCACCCTCACCTGGACGTAGCGGAAACCGGGGACTCAAACATCCCAGAAGCAATAAATCACCTAGAGGAGCTTCAACAAGTACAGCAAGAAGCCTACAATTCAATTAGGCAAGCGAACGAGGCAATGAAACTTTATGCAGACCTGCATCGAGGCAAACTGCCGGAGTACAAGCCAGGAGATGAAGTGTTACTAGACATGAAGAATCTCAGTCGACTGGAGCCAACGAAGAAGCTTGCAATGAAGTGGGCAGGTCCTTATAAAGTTGAGAAGGCAGTCGGACAAGTGTCATTCAGATTACGCTTACCCGAAACCCTTCCGATACACCCGGTGTTTCATGCGAGTCTTCTCAGGCCTTACAAACGGAAGGAATACCCTGGAAGACCCACTTTGGACGAACCACCCCCTATTGAAGTAGAGGGAGAAGCAGAATACGAAGTGGAGAAGATTCATGACACAAGGCGGCATCGAAACAAGATTCAGTATCTTATTCAATGGAAAGGATACCAAGAGCGTACTTGGGAGCCACTTGACAATCTCAAGAACTCCTATCAAGCGGTAGAAGACTTCCACAAAAAGTACCCTCAGGCGATGAGGCCACCAGACCTTAGTCAATGGATCGCCGAACGAAGACGAATTAGGAGATAACCACATCACATGCACTCCACCTGATGGAGCCGACTTAGGAGCCACAATGCAAACGATGAGTAAGACCTCCAATGGCCTTACCAATCAATGACATCACAGTGGCACCTCAAGACGAAGACAGAGAGAAACAAAATAGGCAAAAGAAAGGCGATATACCAGCAGACATGGTATAAAAGACGAAGCAATTCGAACTGAAGATCATCAACTCGAACTCGAGCAAACTAGTCATCTCTCGAAGACAACCACTACTCAACTATGCCTATCTTCAATGAACTACATGCCTTCTCTACTCCCGAAGATGCACCTGATTGGACATTCGTACTTAGGCCACCTACTGAACGTTATCAATGGCCACAGTTCTGTAACCGCTTCAACCAAGAGAACTACGAAGAAGAGATCGTACCCCTATGCCCAGGGAAGTACTTCGACGACCTCTATGACAAGTGGCACTCGATCCATACCACCGAGAAGCAAGGTCCTAAACTTATGATCCCAGACCCACCGAACGGCGAGCTGATCAGGCTTAGCAACGCTCGAACAGCATCGATTCGACGACTCAATGATGATGCATTCCTTACCTATACAGTTGAACTCGAAGTACGAGCTCTTAACGAAGGGCAAATTGACTTCAACCACGAACCAACATACAGGAACATCATGAGCATCTATCATTCAGCGGCACAAATTTGTGCATACCGACGAGACCTGTTGATCGCAATCACTAACCGAATGATGCGATGGAGCCACTACCATTCAGCAGGCAACGAGACGATGCGATACATCAACTACCTAGCTGACAAGACGGGCTTCTATGCAGTTGGAACCACGCAGTACACGACACTGCTCAATACAACGAAGTACTATGAGGGTACCGTATACCAGAGGACAATGCGAAAGCAAGGACCTCCGAATCAGATGAATGGTATCCAGATCAATGAAGTCGAACACCACATAGTCGAAGGCGAGGAAGTCAACTACGACCCCCAGTACCTCATAGAACTCAATGAGAACGAAGAAGAAGCAAGGGAGAGACTGGAAGCGACGAGACACCCAATAGACGAGGATCTAATGATCTCAATCTACCAGTATCCGAACGAGCTTTACCAACCAGACAAGATGCTCACCATGTCAATGCGAGAGGACAGCTACATGGACTCGGATGACACGGAATCAAGTGAGGAAGATGGCTCAACAGAACCACTACCGACACCAGAAGATTCAGCACAGGCTTCACCTGCGATCGAGGAACTCGATGATATGTAAACTTTTCTTCACTCCATGAACCCCTTTCTTATGCAACCCCTTTCCATGACGCAAATGGCCAATTATGCTTATGTTACCATCACTCCCTATCCGCTATGGTATCTATTTGCCATATTCCCTGCCAAGTCAAGTAGCAACCCTGTTGTCCCTCGGAGGCTGTCCAACAAGACAAAATCTGTGGAACAACAAGTTGCCCTTGAACTTGACAGCGAAGACTGGCAGCCTATGCATTATGCACCATCCTTTTCATGCTCATTCGGAAGGCTGAGCCGATAAGGCACTATGCAAAGCGTCGGAGCACCAATAATGTTCCAACTCTTAGCACATGCATTATCGAGCCAGCTGCCGAATTAGCACACTATGCTTACATTTTACCTTTCTATGCAGAGGAGGAGGAGCCAAGAAGTTAACAGTCGTTGTGACGCCTTCGGCAGTATACCTGTCAAAGCGACATAACAACTATTCCTAACCTCTCTTTGTCAAATTGGGATGCCCAAGCATATCAGCTTGACAAAGTAAATATTGCAGGTTATCAAGCCCTCCAACTCAAACTTTATTTTTGTTACATGCATTTTGTCGCTCTGATCTAAAGGATGAAGTCATTGCTCGTGAACAAGGCTGGTTAATACAGCCCTGTCGCGAGAAATACATCATGCAGATCACCGACAAATTATTACGAAACTTATGCATCATTGACTGCTATGACTGTTCTTTTCTTATCATTTTCATTCATACCATAATCCTTTTACATGACGCATATTTCATATTTCTTTCATATCCCTTCCCACCACCCACTACAATGTGATGTCAAACCAAGCCCCTTTTACACGATTCTCTTGCGCTGAAGCACCTGCATCGAGGACAACCTTCAGCTCATCGGGATTGGCAGCCTCGAGAGGTGGAACCTCGACCTTATCAGCAGCCTGCTTCGCAGTAGCAGCTGCAGGAATTGATTGCATTTTGTAATCTTCGCTCTTCTACCAAGGATGTCAGCAATTTTGCAATGCAAAGGACAGGGCACTCACAGGGTGGCGACGATAACGCTTTATCCACCACAAATTCAGCACAAAAACCGCCACAAGGATGATCAAAACAGCAGGAACGGCGGCGACAGCTGACATATTTGGGCGACTTTGATGATGGTTTGATAGCAACACCAACTATCACAAGCCGACTCCCTTATCCGAAGCTTTCTCACAGATTAGGATGAACATTTCTCCGAAAGTCCATCTTAGAAGGGGGGTAGTGAAAGGATCCGCTCAAAACTTCGCATCACGATCGACGCGATCGGCAGATCAACAGGATCGGCACTCCAAACATGACCAGTAACCGGCCCAGCAGCAACGCGACCAAACTACCAATCACGCGCCCAAGACAACGGTCACCGGTATCACCGGCATCAATGGCAATACGCGAGCACCTAGCAACCATACGTAAACCCGCGAGGCACTTAACACCGCTGACCGTTACCTTAACACCACCGACCATATACGCCTGACCCGACCCGATCAAAAGAACTCAAGAAGCGCTCTAGAACACCAGAAGTCCAGAAGCCCAGAAGCACAACTACTAAAGCCTAACGCCTAATCGACTAAAGGCTAAATAAATACTAATGGAGACGACACTGGCATTCCAGCACTGTCAGACGTGTGCCCGGACATACATGGCTCTCTATGAGATATACTTTGTAGTATGCCATGCTACAACTGAAACTCGCAACTGCCACATTGAAATTCAACGTCGAACGCAAGAACAACTCCATGCCAATCCACCAAATCCAATAGTACCCAAGCGACATGAAGAACTCACTGTCACCACTCGAACCCCTCGAGATGCAGACCCAATAACTTGGAAGATACTAGGATGGTACAAACCAGAGCTGCATGACCCATGTCCAGCTTCTACAGTGCAAGCAAACCTCTACCTACCGAAGGACGCGAACCTGGAAACCAGACAATTACAACTAGCACTCCAACGAAGGATATGGCATTACATTCGCGATGTTCGACTCAATGGCAAAGCATGGCTAGTTACTCGAACTCAGAGGCATCCACCAGCGGAGCACATACAATTCCAGCTGTGTATTGGACCATACACTACACCAACTCGACATCTCAATACTGATGTCCGAGTTACACTCTCACCCTTCGGGCCACGGGATGAACAACGGAAGGTCACATATCGAGCCGCTTACATTGCACCAAGAGCCAGAGTCCCCAATGAAGACCTCGACGTTATAATAGAGTACTGACTCATCACTCCGACTCGGAACTACGTCTCAGTCAGCAATGCCACAAAGGCTCTGCAATAGCGGAGACAATCTTACAAATCTTGGAGCAAGATGGCACTCGGTGGCACAGCATGAGTAAGGCAATGGTGGAGCGAAGTGGAGCTGAGTGGAGTAATGTGGAAGGAGATGAGTAAGATATAGGACGGAAAATGAATTATCTGAAGAGCATAAATAGGGTTAGAAGTAGGCCCTCATTCCCCATCTTTCGATCCTCTTAACACACTGGTGATCATCGTAGCTTAACAATTATTACTGTGTGCTTTGTACTACTACGCCTCTTGGAAATACCAATCTGCTCTTGCTTACCTTGTATCTGAAAGTATCCCTTGTCAGGACTACGACTAGGAAGGATAGTAAGGGGACCGCATGGTACAGCCATACGTGGGTAGATAGATCACCTCTGCACAACATACCGCTGCTTAGGCAAAAGGATCGAACCCGGTGTAACTCCGGACCTACACCTCTAACACCAGGTGCACGCAACCATATTACATACACCCATCGGGATATTGAAGAACATGCAAGACTACTTGTGAGTGGGTTGCCAATATGCTGTGTGCTTTTCACACATATGCTTCTCAATCTAGTACCGGAATGCCCCTGGTGTAACTTACGATGCTCCACCTAAGGCGCTTAAACTTCTAGATCAGAAGCCTCTGGATTCATACTCAGCCAGAGCTGCTGACGAGAGGATCCCGAAATCATCATCTGCTCCCGCGTTTAGTCCATCTGAAGCAGGACAGCCACTGACCCAACCAGCCACCCTTGGTATACAAACAACGCCTGCAGAGCCATCCGCAGTTGCAGCACAGCACCCACCAAATATGCAATTCCCGGGTTTCATACACCCGGCAATAATCCAACAAGCACTGTCCTCAATGCAATTCCCATCCACGATGCCACCCATTTACCCATTCATGATGCCGCCACTGACCCCTATGCAGCTTCCATTCATGGGACCAGCTGTGCATAATAATGCAGCTAGGAGAAGACCCAGAGATTGGCCACTGGTTGGCAACTGGCTTGAGTCTCTCCATGACGACATTGAAAGGGGCAAGGAACCATGTCCTCCGTATCGTACATTTCGCGAATCATTCGAAAAGAGAGGCTACCTTCGACTCGACGATATTCAACACATCACTAAAGAAGAGCTGCAGGAGATAGCCAATGCGGACAATTTAGACGTGACAATCGGGCTCATTAATCGGATTCTTCGCTATGCAGAACAAGACTGCACTACGATTCAATCTAGCTCATAGATGAACATAGTTGCTTATCTACATAAACCACATTCACCTATAGTCGCGGTAATAGCATAGAATGTAAATCAGTTATCCCTCCCAATCAATCAGAAACCAATGAATGAAGACCACACACCAGCCATATCCGCAGTGTTCATAGAAGGCGCAGCAGTCGGCCACACCGATTGACATAACCTCTCCATAAAGCCTGGCGTAGACTGCGGCATCACCTCCACCCTCTGGCAGAGGAACGCACCGAAGTCGGGATTTGAGCAATGAAAACGCCAGCTCGATTGGATTGAAGTCAGGAGAGTATGCCGGCAAGAACTCAAGCTTCATGCCCCTAGACAGATGCGGCATGATGAATAGCCTGCACACAATGATCCAGCAGGAAGACCGTCTCACCTGGATTCAATGAGTTGGCGCACGTCATCGGACTTGTGAATAGAGCAATTGTCCATGATAACGACCGAGTTCCTCGCCGGCCAGGGCTGCATGCTGTCCAGGAGGGTATTAATGAACGCTGCAAAGGAGTCCGCATTGAACGAGCCTTCCACGATAACGCATTCAAGCATCCCATCCAGAGAGATGGCGGGAAGAACCGAATACCTATGCGAATTGAGTTCCGGCTTGTGTAATTTTAAGAACATAATGCAGCGCACCTTTTTCCCCTAGCAAAGAACTGTTTCCGAGTAGCGTGATGGCCACGCAAGGCCCACGCCTTATTTCGTAAGAAGGTTCGATGGTCACAGGCACTCTCGTCGACAAATACGAGTTGCTCAGGGGTGTACTGTGAGCCCATCCTAAGGCGGTATTCGATTCGCGCAGTTTCGCTTCGTTCCCATGCTTTCTTTGTGATCTGGACCTGGTCAGATAGATATGAACATCTCTGCACGCCAAAGAAGGCTGCACCTTCTTCATTGTGAAGCCCGCGCGCTCTAGTGTCCGCCATACCGTTGAATCCGAGACAAATTTACCAGATGCTCCGCCTAACATGTTCTTGAGTTCGTCAAGAAACAGATCCCTACGGAAGTCGACGGCACTGAGTAGATACTGACAGTGCAATGAGCAGCTCAGCAGGCGACAATACACTCAGAGGCTCACATGGACATCCGGATATTCCAGTATCCTTGGCCTTCCTGTCCGCAGAACGTCTCTCTTGACGCTGCCAGTCTCCTGAACCTGCTGGTTGATGCGGAATATTGTCCGGCGGTTGATGCCCGTCAGAGCGGAAAGATGATTTGCGCTGAACTCCTTGGTCTCAAACAGATTCTGTATGATCTGTCGGGCATCGTTTGAGAGAGCCTTCCCACGGGCCATGGTGGTTATGCCAAAAGCAGAAAGGTGTCACACACTCACACAGCACACAGTGCTCACACAGCACGACACACGTGCCGTAACCACTTCTCCCCTCTTTGGTTTACATCCATGTCTGTCGTGTGTCTTTTGGCTCCTGCACGCGCTGTGGGCGGCTCTGGAGGTGGTTCAAATGAATTATTCCCGTAAGTCTGAACAGATTCCTGGCGGCAATAGAAACAAAACAGAATGATCTCTGGCTAGTGGGAGCCTAGGTGAAGTTACGATGATGCATATGCTCAGGCGGCTTTGACTTGTCCAGATACACCTTTTCGTTCATTGCAGATGGGGGCGGCTGAGTGCATCTACGACAACCATGAGCTGGCTCCTGTGTGGCTCAATCCAAGTGCTTTGCTTGCACCGTATTTGTTGCTGTTCCATGGTCCCTGTGGCCCCCTATTGCTTCATCGGTGTCGGTATGTCTCTTCTCCTATCTCATCTCTCCACTATGGGTGCTGATGCAGACTCCCTGTCCCTGTATACGAGATCGCATGAAGACGCGTGGAGCCTGGTAAGCTGTCCCTATCCTCAAAACATCCGACTTTTCCAGGAGCATGGAAGAGCATCTCTGTCAGACAAAGGCCTACTTGGCGAATCGAATGGAGAAAGCGGATGACCATAACGGCAATGGTTCACTTGCTGTGGATTCTATTCTGGGAAGAGCATGCGCGAGGGCCCGAGAGGCCTGTGGAAATAGAAGATCAATTTACGGCTGATGGAATGTGCAGCGATTTGACTTGGAGGCTCTATTAGAGAAAGTTCGATTGCAATGACCACGGCGTTCACACAGGACATAGCGGTACCATTGGCACCGTCACTTGCTTGACCATTGAATGGTGAGTGGATACGATACAGTCGCAAATGCTAAGGTACGTGCTACTTACCTGGCTTGCTGCTTCTCACCTCTTAGTTCATAGTGGCGCAGCTGAGATAAGGTCAGATGTATGGGATGACCCACTGTGGTGGCAATGGGGAAGGAAAGAGAAGTAGGTCAAGGCGCAGCCAGGTGTCTGTGATCGTGAGCGGAATTGACGGTGGGTCTACCAGATTTGTTGTCTGACTGCATCTCTGGACTGTGTCGATCCCGTACTGTCACCTGTGGCAGTATAGCATTCACTGCCCCTCGTTCTGCTCATGCATACTAGATATGTTATCTGGCTGCGGCGGAGAAGCATTGTGATGATCCAGATGTGACGGAAAGGTGTGGAAATTGATGCAGGTAGGAGTGAGCCACAGTCTCTCGTAGATTGCATAAATAGAAGCACCACATCGAGCATATGGAATGAATACCATAATGATTTCTTCAGATACAAGCAAGTTTGGAATCTGTTGCCTTCGAATGACAGTTCCTGAGAATGCTGCGGAGACAAAAGACACTTGCACTGTTGCACAAATACTGCACGGAACAGATCGAAAGCTTACCAGAGTATTGCAAGGTATATAGACCTAATTTACAGATCAAGAGAAAAACTATGACGGCTTGTGTGAAGAGGAATGATTTTTTGAACAGTCCAGATGACCCGCTGGAACAAGGGTTGATGAAATTGTCTGATGTTTCCTACACAAACACTGGACGAAACGACGCAAAACTTCGTCAGAGCAGTGCCATGTATATAGACTTAATTTACGGACCAGAAGAAAAAATTATTATGGCTTGTATGAGGAGGAATAATTTTACGAGCAGTCCAGATAATCCTTTGGAGCAAGGCTCGGTGAAGTTGTTTGTTTTGTTCCGACACACACAGACAACAAATTACAAATATTTCTACATACATCTACATGCACGAGCTAGCGCTTTTTTTCGAGTGCTAACTGGTCATGAAACATGCAGAATTGACAGAGAAAAGCGTCATTTACTTGAGTTTTTTCTGTTTTGGCTCGGATGTGTCAGAGCACATGAGACGCGGGGTGTGACAACACTTATGAAAAAGGCAGTAATGACTGTAACGGTTTGCCCGCTGTGAAGTTGAACTTCGTTGTGAAATTATGTAACACTACGGGCAATTTAGTATTTTACATCGGATGATAAATGGATTGATATGTAATTTGATATTTTCAATATCATTCAATATCATACTGCATATCCTCATTAGGGATATGCAGTATGATATTGAATGATATTGAAAATATCAAATTACATATCAATCCATTTATCATCCGATGTAAAATACTAAATTGCCCGTAGTGTAAGATGACCTGCTGAGGAAGGCACGTGCCAAACAGCTGGTCATATTATAAAGTTCACTGCATCCGTTAGTTGACGCTCAACGCACCTCGTGAATCTATATATACGGCAGACCTCTCCTTGCGGTTAATTTCAAAGTGGGGCGGACATTTCAAATACTCATATCTCTGAATAACTTAATTGACATATCGACTACGGTGTAACAGTACCTATAAGTGATTACATGCGGTGGCCATTGTACGTCGGCTCGATGCGCACCACGGTATTGTTTTCGATTATGCATCATGGGAATGGGTTGAACAGGGTTCTGCTACACTAGCACAGTACCCGATTCATCGTGCTATTCGAAGTCTACCATGAATGCATTGCGGAAATAGATCGTCCAGAACTATGATGCGCTGGAGCAACAATATTCGATTTGTAACACATATTGATGTCAGTAAAGTATAAATGTCCTGCGGTGTTTGCCTAAGGCCATGCCAAACAAGCCCTTCGGTTGTCCGCCAACATGGGACTTTCTCTTTGGGTGTATTCATTCTTTGTGTTTTGTGCCACCATATACTTTAGGCAGGGTAAAAGGAAGCTTCCTCCAGGTCCGTCGGGACTGGCATTCCTTGGAGGTGCCATGAAAATCTCTCGAACTCTGGCGTGGAGGAAATTTGCTGAATGGAGTAAATCATACGGTGAGGTGTTTTCATTTCGCGGTGACCGGACTTGTTCTCACATTGCAAATATATATGTGTCCTTCAAGGTCCCGTAACCTTTTTAGAGGTGTTAGGGCGTCCAATGATCGTCGTCAACTCTGTAGACGCTGCCCTCAATCTGATGAAGAAGAAAGGCGCAACTCTCTCGGATAGGCCAAGGGCGCCGGTGGCTAAAATGTAGAGCCTTTCTTTGCTTCCACTTCTGAATTTCCTTCTGAACGAGATACAGGATTGGCTAGATCTTTAGAGTCTTTATGTCCCCCCCATGGTCACCCGCAATTTCACAAACATCGCTGGCTGATGCAGGAACTTCTGGGGTCTTCTACCATCCTTTCCTACGACAAAATACTAGTAGATCGGGTCAGGAAGTTCCTTCACCGACTTTGGCTGCTACCAGACGAGTTTTGTCGGGATATCCATGAGTACCCGACTAATCCATATATTCACCAATGATTAGCTGATCAATTTGGTAGGCTTGTCGCAAGCATCATGATCGAGGTTGTTTACGGACACACTATATCTTGGGATCCTCCGGATGACAAAGTTCATCATTGAAAACGAACGAGCCACTCGGTTGACCGCGTTGTGTGGGAATGTCGGACATACTATCATGGACTTCTTTCCTTTAAAAGTAGTTTTTCGATGTTAATCGTCCCTGACTTTCGCATCACCAGTACTCTACGTACCGGCATGGGTGTCAGGTATGGGTCTCAAACGAAAGGTGCATGAGGCTCGAGATGCTGTAGGGACTGCATTCACATTGCCTTTCGAGGAGACAAAATCCAAAAAGGTGACTTGTTGTCCCTGTTGCCACGTTTAGGAGTACCCGCGATTTGATTGTTGATGATTCGAAGCCTTGGAATTGTAGTACTTGGCATCATTCACAAACTGCCGGATGAGTATGATGACTTGCGCGAGATGAGCTCCGAGGACGAAATGGACTTGAAAATCTTTGCGGGAACCGTATACAATGGTACGTTCTGTCAATAACTCGTCAGGTCGCCTAGCAATTACTCATGAATCTCCCGATGCATAAGGCGGCACTGATTCAGTAGGATCAATCATCCCGGCTGCTTCGATTAACTAATGTCTGGTATACCAACGCAGACGAGGACTGCTATTATGATGTTCTTCCTTACGATGGTCCTTAACCGGGATGTTCAAATTGCGCGCAGAATGAAATTGATAGCGTCATCGATCTTGATGGACTTCCGTTGCCAGAGGATAGACCTTCCATATTTTGAAGGAGGTTTTGCGATGCATCGAGGTCTCGATATTGCTCAGACAATGATACTGAATTCGGCGTCATAGTATTCATCTTCCTGCTCCTCTTGGATTAGCTCATGCTTCCTCCAAAACAGACGAATACCGCGGATGGTCAATTCCGGTACGCTCCACGATCATACCCAATATTTGGTGAGTCTCATGTCCATGCTTCGTAATGCGTAGTATTGAATGAAGGACGCACACAAGGTATATGATGAGATATGCTGACGCCTTCCTTGACCCTAAGAAATTCAACCCGGACAGACATGTCGTTCGTGGAGATACGGCCGCAGACGATCCGATTTCTCCTGTGTTTGATTTTGGGAGGAGGTCAATTCTCTCCTTTTTTTTGATATCAGGTAGTTGCTGAATTACATTTTTGATCGTTCCCCAGAGCCTGTCCGGGTAAAGCATTCACGGAGTCAATTATGTGGACTACCATGGCGAATGTCCTAGCAGCACTCGACATCCAGCCATGCAGAGATACTGTAACCGGAGAAGATTGGACTGATCGAAACCCTTGCCATTGATTTTGTCAAGCCATTCAAGTGAAGAATTGTCCCAAGGAAGGAAGGAAAGACCCGCACATACCGTCCTGGATTGGATAGCGTAAGTTGATTAGATGGTGGTGGTTATTCCTTAGCTCTCCAGATGATAACAACAGGTCCTTGTTGAAGTTGCAGAATGTGGATTATCTGACACACTACTTCGGCTGTGCTTGTTTTTGTCATGAGGACATCAAAACGAGAATAGAATACGACTCGTCGTGGATAAAGATCGCGCTGAGCTTCTCGAACTTTGACGTTACGGTGTGTGGTACCTGCAGACCTATTGCGTCTCATGATTCCTTGTAAGCCTTCGCTACTTTGTTTGTTCTTTGCAAGCTCTCGCGCGATGTAAAACTGCAATCACGTCTTTGTAATTGCGCGGATCGTCTATTATAATTGCCCAACTGCATTGTTAGCTCAAACGATAGGTTGGCGGCAACATATCCTCCAACGTACCTCGACAGTGCTAAAGATTCCCGTCGTAATATTGTGCACTATATATCGCCTCGGTTTGATCTGTCTTTCCTAGTATTTACAGCAGCATGCCTCACAGAAGATTGCACCAACTAATCGATGTTCTTGGTTGTCCAAAAGTGTGGTCCGTTTTCAAGTTCGAACGCCGCAGTAGAGGTATGGTGAGACCGAAGGTAAGCCGTTGCTCGAGCTTGGCGTTGTCGTGCAATGATTTTCTGCCTTCCAAATGTGGGCTCTAAAGATGCACCAAAATCCGCATTTCAGGAACAATATTAATCACCGAACATAATTTCTAATCGAGATCAAACTGTTGGGTAGAGATTTCATCTGATCGACCGGTCTAGATCGCCAAAAGGAGGAAGCCGTAAGGAAAAAGTGACTATTAGTTGCAGAACAAGCTAGAAAGTGTGGATTTGATTGAAGTGGATTTATCTGAACAAGGGCCGGTGATGTGATACATATTTGGAGCGTGTACACAGAATAAAAGGAGGGACAATGTGTGTCATGGTTATATAATCAATGCATAGGGAAAGGAGGGGCAGCACCACACCACAACGGCTTCCTAATTGTTCGTTTCATCGGATCGGCACTTTCTCGCCGTTTGAGCAACAACGACAACAGTGCTTCATTCTTTCTCTCCTTTCTCCACCACTGTGCCGAACTGGCATCTTTACTTGCTTTTATCTCTTCTCTTTTTCCTAGTTTTTATCCTTAGAATGGCTCTCACACACCTCTTACGAGCAGCGACCATCTTGCGACGCGCCGACGATGACGACTCGGACGTGCTCGGTGACTTTATAGATGAAAACAATGCTTCGCGGACGCTGGCGCCCGCGGCTGTAGGCTCACAGGTCCTTCTTATGTCTTTGGTTTCTGTACGTCCTGCTGCCTCTTGCTTGTTGCTATCGGAAATCGGCCACTAAAAAAGATTGACGTGGGATTTGCGCTTTTGCAGCTAGGCACCATTTTCGTCTTTAACATTCTTCGGCCAAGAAACAAAGTATGTATCTGTCTGCTTGTCGTCTCGTGAGTGTCGTATCCATGGCGCTCGGAATTCTGTAAGGGCGGGTTAGGAGGCAAAGTGACAGGAGGCTGGGAGTAGAAATATTGGATCTCTGGTCCGTAATACACACTAGATGTGTAACCCGTTAGCAACATGCGCCGAGGATACGTATCCTATGTTATACGTTCTTTTACTGAGCTTTGCATTATAGATCGTCTACGAGCCCAAGGTCAAGTACCATGTCGGCGATAAGAAGCCTCCAAATATATCGGACAGCCTTTTAGGGTGGTTTCCTCCTCTCATTCGAACTCAAGAGCCAGAGTTACTCGATAAGATTGGTCTCGATGCCGTCGCCTTTTTACGATTTCTTCGTATGATTCGCTGGTTATTCACCGCGGTAGCTATCATCGGTTGCGGCGTGCTCATTCCCGTCAATGTCATATACAACCTCAAGAAAGTCAAATCAGAGGAACGAGATTTTCTTTCAATGCTGACGCTCCGCAATCTTTCGGGATCCATCCTTTTCGTTCATGTTGCATCTTCATACGTGTTTACCTTCCTGGTGATGTTCTTCGTCTGGGTAAACTGGAAGCGAATGCTGGTGCTTCGATTAAAATGGTTCCGTTCGCCGGAATACATGCAATCCTTCTATGCGCGTACGCTCATGATCCAAAAGGTTCCGAAGAAGTCCCAGTCCGACGAGGGTATCCGGAGCATTCTTGAGTCCATGCAGGTGCCGTACCCCGCTACGAGCGTGCACATTGGACGACGCGTCGGCAAGTTACCCGAGCTGATCGAGTTTCACAATGATGCTGTGCGCGACCTTGAGAAGATTCTCGTTCGGTACTTGAAGGACGGCAAGATAGCTCCCAAGCGGCCTACGATCACCAAGGGTGGCTTTTTGGGGCTCGGAGGGACGAAATACGACGCGATTGACTTCTACACGTGAGTTTTAGTTCTTATGCCCTTATTTATACCATGAGCCAATTACTTTGTCTTTTAGGAATAAGGTTAAGCGATGCGAAGCGGCCATCGTAGCCTATCGTGAAGAGATAGATAACCGCAAGGCAGAGAATTATGGCTTCGCATCTATGGCAGCTGTCCCGTATGCACATATTGTGGCTCACATGCTTCGCGACAAGAGGCCAAAGGGAACAATCGTGACTCTGGCTCCTAATCCGAAAGACATTGTGAGTTTCTTCCCGCATTACTATAGAGAAGCGCGAAAGCTGATCGTTCCGAAAGATCTGGGAGAATCTCAACAAGTCTAACGCCACGATTGCGAGGAAGAAAACAATGGGATGGGTCTACCTATTCGTTGTGTGTTTCTTCAACACGATCCCACTCCTTATTGTGTCTTTCCTGGCCAACTTAGCTTCTGTGCGTATTTTATTGGCTGCTTTCATTTCATAAGTCCATTCTAATGCCCGAAACTCTAGCTGACAACTTACGTCGGCTTCTTGGAAAGCTGGTCGGAGCACAGTCACGCCACATTCACGATCATCTCTGGTATACTCCCTCCCGCTGTCAGTGCTTTTTTCGGATGGTTCTTGCCTATCGTCATGCGTTGGTTGTCTCGTTACCAAGGAGCTGTCACGCGTTCTCGACTTGATCGTGCGGTTGTAGCTCGTTACTTTGCGTTCCTGGTGATCTCGCAATTGTTCATCTTTACCCTGATCGGTGTTATCATCAGTGCGTACCTGTCTTTCCCGCACTTGTGACAAGGATAGATGTTTAAACTTTATGTTTCCTAGACTCTGTCAGGGAGATTGTGTCGCAGATCGGGAAGGGATCGAGCTTTAAGGAAATCATGGACAACTTGGATAGTAAGCTTCTTGAATTCGTGCCTCTGAAAGAGCCGTTCTGATCGCATTTTTTGCAAACAGAGCTACCCGACACGATCAATCGGACATATATCGATCAAGCGAACTACTGGCTTACATTCTTCCCGTACGTGAATCTTTATTAGCGTCCCTGTACAGACTTGAACGAGCTTCGAATGTTCTGAACTGTAGACTGCGAGGGTTCTTGGCTATATTCGACCTTGCGCAAGGCTTGAATTTACTAATGATTTGGATCAAGACGAAGCTCTTTGGCCGGACACCAAGGGATATCCGTGAATGGACTCAGCCACCAGATTTTGAATACGCCATCTATTAGTGAGTTTCTTCACCTTTGAGTTCTCAAATAGTTACTAATACCTTCGTCAATCAGCTCGAACATTGTAAGACTTGATTCTTACTTACAGTTATGAGCCTAGGTTACTAATGTATTTTTGTAGTTATTCATGTGTGCCGTCGCGATTATGTTCGCTCCGCTCGCTCCCCTTGTAGCTCTCGCTGGAGCTATCATTTTTTGGATAAACTCATTCGTTTACAAGTATCAGTTGATGTTCGTATATGTTACGAAAGTTGAAAGCGGAGGAGTAAGTAGGCGCTATCTGTATAGAATCGTGACAAGGAATCTCACAGTTTCACAGCGCCTTTGGAATGTCGTTATCAACCGACTTCTATGGACGGTTGTGTTTATGCAGACATTCATGGTCTTAAGTACGTGCGCTCTGTCATGATGTCGTCGAGTAAATGGACACTCATTTCGCTTCAGCTATCGGACTCCAGGAAGGATGGAAGTCGTTCCAATGGATATCAACATTGCCTCCAATTCTCATGATTGCCGCTTTCAAAGTGTACATCGACCGGACGTTCTTGCCGAAGTTCAACTGGTACATTCCAAGTGAGGAAGAGTTACGTTTAGCGAAGATACACTCTGAACGAGGAGATGTTCGTGGTGGACGATTGGAGAAGCGGTTCGGACACCCGGCGTTGCATGCGGAGTTGTTCACACCGATGTTGCATGCGAAGATGATGCCGCTATTACCTGAGGTGTATCATGGAAGGATCGGGAACGAGTCGGTTGCTCTTGATGACTTTGGTGGGCAGAAGATGGAGACGTCAGTTCTTCCTGGTGGAATAAAGATTGCAGCTGTCCATCAGGTGGGTTATCTCTTTCTACCGAATCGAGTGAATATTATACTGAGCATGGGTATAGAATGAACTCGAGTATGATCCGGCGCTTTACCAACGTGATCGTGGTGAACTGGACTGGGATCAGAAATCAATGGCTTCGACGACGATGCTCAACGACGCTCCGACTCTGCAGCACCAGAAGTCTCAATTCTACGCTAGCAGCGGTAGCGGGAAGCCGCGAGTACCTCCAGGTTATGATGCGTATCTGGCACACGGACCGACGCACGAGATCGAGATGTCACGGCTTGACACTGACCAATTGCCTTTACTTGCTGAGCAACAGGGATACTCGAGTCGAGCTCAGACGCCTACTCCGCCCGGGCAGAGCAACACCTCGTTACCTGCGTATAGCTTTGGGTATTACGACAACGGGTCGCAAGCGAGCATGCCTCCGCTCTACCCGCCAGGTGTGCCTGTGCAGCAGCAGTACCCGCAACAGCAATATCAACAACAGGTACCAGCCTACCCACAACAATCGCAACAAGGGACGTACGCAGACCGAGAAGCGATTCTGCATCGACCAACACCACCACTCCGACAGGGGTCAACATTTAGCGAAGGGTCGCAGAATGGATCTACAACTAACTTTGCCGGTCGGGGAGCGCATCGCGTATAGCGGTGTAGACGGGCAGAATGGACTTATACTTGGACTAATACTGAAATTGATTTATATATTAGGTAGTGTTATTTAGGTGTTTCCTCTCCGTGTGCTGTGTACATGCGTGGATCTCACTTTGCCCCTCTCTCTTTTTACTACGACTTTCCTTTTCATTGGCAGATGTACAAGAGCGCGCAATAAATAAGATTCGTATGGTGTACCGATGAGGAAAAAATTATTTCCCCCCCCCCCCAAATAGTACGCTTGCTAAATTTAGTAATTATACCTCATGTGACACAGAAAAAAAGGGGGGGAGGATTTGGCCCCCCCCCCCTCCCGGTTTTCGGGCCCCCCCCCTTTTCTCACAACCCCCCCTCTCTTTTGGATGCCCCCCCCTTTTTGGAGCACCCCCCCCCTTTTGGAGTGCCCCCCCCCCTTTTAGAGTGCCCCCCCCCTTTGGAGTGCCCCCCCCTTTTCCAGCCTCCCCTCCTTTTAGGCAGTCTGCATCCCTTTAGGCTACAACCCAGCCATGCTATCTTTGCTATAGATAAACTCCAGTAAGTTTGACTGTATTTTTGTATTCACTGGTTATTGACTTTCTTGGTACCACATAGGGCTGCGTTGAAGGCTGCGGAAGTTAATTCTGCCACTGTCTGCAGTCATGTGCAGCAATTCCAGGAAATCAGCTAGGCTAGTGAAACTGCTTTGCAGTTATTGTCTTCCGCACATGATGAGTATAAGGCATCAACTGAAGCTCAGATTGCACAAGTCGAAGTATGGGAGCTTATTCATCTTCCACATCATATGCTGATCTTCATTGCATCTAGGCTGAATGGAAGGCACTTGACGAGAAGGCATCATCTCTGCAGGACAAGATGATGCGACTTAACACAAAGAATGGTGAACTCTAGCAAACACTTAAAAAGGAATGCAAAGCATACACTCAGGACAAGAAGATGCTGGAGGACATAGTTGTTGATATCAGCAATGCTGAGATGAGCTCGCACACTGATTAAATATGTTGTGAAAATGAGATACGAGAGCAGATGAAGTATGCCAAGGTGGGTTTATTATGATGCCAAGAGCATTAGTGAACTTATCCACTATATAAAGGCCACTGAAGAGAAATATTCTTGTGAAATTGTTGATCATGCCAAGTCAATCAAAGTCGTGAACACTTTCAAGAATGAGCTCAGTGAGGTATGGGCTTCTTTACACGAGAAAAGTTTAAGCTGAGACTGCTCAGGTGAATTCAACCAAATCGGAAGCTAGTTGGAACCAGCAGCAAGAAATTTTTAACAAGGAGATTGCAGATCTCACAGCCTGGTAAGCATAGCTATTCGTTCTCTTCCTCATAGATCTCTAAGCAAGAATATAGTTGCAAAGATCTTGTGGCATAAATGGCCTGCTTCACCAGCACCTAGAGTCTGTCAGTTCTCAGTCCTCCTGTATATGCCAAGTTGCGAATTCAAACATGAATGTGTCAGAGTCAGGTGATGGTGACAATATGGATGGCTGTGTGGTGGAGCTGTGTTCTGTAGTTGCCTATCTGCACAAGGAGAAGGAAATCATTGACCTTCAACTGGAGCTCTCCAAGCAGAAGAATGCATAGCAAAAGGCACAGATCAACCATCTTAGCCCCAGGCTCTAGAGGAAACAAGGTCAGCACTGTCAAATGTTCATCCATACCATTCTGCTTATCCTTACAATGCAGACTAACACTTTCAAAAGGAGCATGAAGAAGCAGCAAAGACCATCAGTAATTCTGCTGAGCATGCCGAACTGTTGGAGAGGATCAACCTACTCAATATTCTCTGTGAAAGCAAGTCACACTTCATGCAGAGAGTGAAGCATAAGCTCGCAAAGCACACCAGCTTGAGATGATGCTCAATCACTTCCAATCAGAACTTAATCTGCTTAAAGAAGAAGTGAAGATACTCTGTGCTGAGCTCTATGCCAGGAAGTCTCAGATTCATGGAGATGAGAGCCATCAACAGAAGGAACAGAATGCTCAGCTTCTTATAAAGGCAAGTTAACTGATCTGAATTTATAGTATTTATACTTGAACACTTATTGACAATGACTAGTATGATCATATTGACCTGAATGACATCCAAGCTCTCAAGGACAAGACTAAAGACTTACACTGTAAGGCCGAGGAAGAGAAGGCGGTTTACACTGCTGAGAAGGATGCTTGGACTAAACTTGTATGTTTGGCTCACTTTCGAAGCAGACAGTTCGCTGACCAACTGACCTTACAGCTTGAGGACATGCAGGCTACACTTGCCGATTTCCGAGTGAGATACTCATCTCTATGCCAGGAAGTCTCAGATTCATGGAGATGAGAGCCATCAACAGAAGGAACAGAATGCTCAGCTTCTTATAAAGGCAAGTTAACTGATCTGAATTTATAGTATTTATACTTGAACACTTATTGACAATGACTAGTATGATCATATTGACCTGAATGACATCCAAGCTCTCAAGGACAAGACTAAAGACTTACACTGTAAGGCCGAGGAAGAGAAGGCGGTTTACACTGCTGAGAAGGATGCTTGGACTAAACTTGTATGTTTGGCTCACTTTCGAAGCAGACAGTTCGCTGACCAACTGACCTTACAGCTTGAGGACATGCAGGCTACACTTGCCGATTTCCGAGTGAGATACTCATCTCTAGGTCAAGAATCTCACAACCAACTTGGGCAACTAAATCATCAGATTTCCAAGTTGAATAAGACTGTTGCTGAGCTGCGAAAGCAAGTCAAGGACCTGTCCAATGAAAAGGAACACCTCGCCAGTCAGGCTGCAGCGACAACATCATCAGATTCTCTGAAGACTCAACTGGCAGCTGCAGTCTAGGAGAAAGAGACATCAGCGAAGTTACTAGCCAATGAAATGAGCAAAGATGAAGGCTGCCACTGATCACGAGGCTGCTTTGATGAGTGTACCGAGTTTTGACCACCAGCAGTAATTTCTTTAGATTTTGTCTAGTCTGCTCCCCATGACGAGAGGGACAAGTTACTCATGGAGAAACATAAGCAGGAGCAAAAGCAGGCCGTGACCACCGCTACTGAAAAACTGCAGGCTGAACTGCAGAATCCGGGTGCAGATGTAGTGGAGATCATGCAAAGGAATTCTGTGTGTTGGAAGCAAGACTCACTGCTAAGCATGAGGAGGAACTGAATGCCGTGATTGAAAGGACACGGAAGGAGGCTAAATAAGAAGACATGAAGGTAGGTGCCGCTGCTTCTTTAGGTACCATGCAGGATATGATCTCGAACGAGGAGCTTGAGCAGGCCTTTAAGGCAGCAACCGAACATGGCACGATGGAGTCTGCGATGAAGCTAAAATGAAAGGATGGTATGCTTCAGAAATCTCTGGAGGGCGTGAAGCATCTCGAGGCATAAATCAAAGGGTAAGGCATGGTGGGGGATATTTACGTGCAATACTGTTCAATTTTGAGAAGAATGTGAAATGAAATACATTTGTCTTTTTTTATTTATTTATCTTTTATAAAAATACCCCATGAAAAAAAAATGGAGAGCCCGAAGATGGAAAGGAAAATCTCCATGGAGAGCATGCCCGTCACAGAGGATGCCTTCAGGAGGGCTTGCTAAGCAGTGCCAAGGCAGCTTCACTGTAAGGGGCAGGTAGACCCTTTGCTTATGGTACACAGGTTCAGCATCTCCTGATCAAGAGATCAATCACGTCCACCCCACCCCAAAACCAGTCTCTTGACAAAACAAAGCATATATATGTGTACCATATGTATCTTGTTCTACACATATATTTGTGTTACAAAAGAGATAATGCATGTGTGTGTAGAGACGAAGCCTCTCGTAGATGAGAATAAATGATCTAGACGAGACCTTCGTGGTAGGTGAGCACGCGTGGATGGACCACAACCGCTTCATCCCGGGCATCTGGCCACTCTTCCTCAACTATGGATTATCCGAATTCCGTGTCAAAATCCTAGTGGAAGATGTGCAGCAAGACTTGTACTATCTGCTGATGAAGCCATATACTTGCATGCATGTGAGCCATTCACACAAGATTGTCTTGTGGCAGGCTCCCAGGAGGAGGAGGCGACTTCGGTAAGAAATGAAGGAAGTGGCAAGTCCTGGTTTCTCCTCTTTATCTATCTTGTTGTCCTCATTGCACGACGTCCATTTCCTTGCTACTTGTTCTCGTCAATTGATGATTGTATTGTGTCTGTATTCCAACTTCCTCATTTACGCTACTCTTTTGCCGTGCTTTCTGACTTGCTTTCATCTCGTTTTGAGTCTTGTCTCCTCCCAATTTGCTCTGATGTTCGAGATCTTGTGATCTCAGTTTTCTTGTTCTGGATGTTGATATCTTGATGCATGATTGCATGTACAGTATCTTCATGAATATGGTATTGCAAGTCTTGGCTCTCTCCAGATATTTGTGTGAACAATTAATGTTTATTTTCATAAGTCGAGGTATGTGATCATTCTTCCATTTGTTCAAAATAACCAAGCATTTTATCAAGTGAGAATAAATGATCTAGATGCGACCTTTGTAGGTGAAGTACACTAAGTGCTCATAGTTCCACCTAGATCATCTAGTGTAAGGTGTTCTACTGATGTGTAGAACTTCTGAGGGCAGTCACCAAGTAGATAGGAAGTACAATACACATGCCCAGCATGTAGAACTGAGTCTGGTACCATGTCGAAATCTTCTCAACCTGTCCCACATTCAAATCCCACACAAGAATCACACCAAAAAAAACTGTTGTTCCACCTGTTCGCAGAAAAGAAAAGTAGCAGGCACACAGGAGTCCGCCGCAAAAATGTGGGTGAGGTAACATTAAAGGTCTAACAAACAGAACAGCGGGACATAATGAATAATGTTGCGACCACTGCCATACCATGCCATCATATGCGCGCACCAACTGAGGAGATAACGGCGACTCCTCGTCAGGGGTGGGGGAGCATAGTGTATATAATTCGCAGCTGAAGTACTTAGAGAGGCCGGAAGGAGATGGAAAGTGAACATAGACCGACCGCTACATAGGACCAAGGGATGGATAGTGAGGGACGAGGAACTGACAGTGAAAATATCAGGTCGAAGATCAGATACTTGCGACGACAGAAGATCAAAACGAGGACCAAGCCGGAAAAGATGAAGCCAGTGAGTCGAACGGACATCGGGTTAACTCCGCTTAGGCGGATGCCTCTACGGCTGCGGCAGCCGCTAGAGACTCCCGGAAGTCAATTTCATTAAGGACATTCACAGCCTCCTTCACCCTGATCGCGAGGGCCTCCTGGGGGTCAAGTAATCCCATAAGGTCATCTTCGTCGAACTCGAGTAACATGCCCGATTCAGTCCTAAAAAGAAAAGGGTAAATCAGTGGCTCAATAAAGAAAAGAATTTAAAGAGTCCACATACGCGATCTTCGTATAAAGCACCTCACCGAGCATCTGCTTGCGTTCCTGCGGAGATGCAGCTGTGGGAACCCGAGGATTGTTCCTAGGAATCTCAGCTTGAAGCTCGGCATCCTGAGCAGGTGCTGCAGCCTGTCCAGCTGAGACGGAGGATGAGGGCCACAAGAAACAGGTGCGGCAAGGGGTTTGTTAAAGGCCTGCGGACGAGATGCAGCTGGCGCATTCATCGGCGGAACACGATTTGGGATGGCACCCGGAACCTATGGACCAGCAGGGTGGGCTCCAGCACCATTAGGAGATGGGACGCCCGGCCCGCTGCAGAGAGGTGGGACAGGAGGAAACTGTCCCGGGCCGGGGCACTGTGTGGATGCAGGAGGAGCACGAGGTCCACCACGAGGTGCGCTGTAGCGGAACAGGCCCAAATCCCTGGGGTGCTCCTTGTAAACATCTGCCGTTCCGGTGTAAAGAGTAATCCCAGGAAAAGGTGCAGAATACACGATATATATTCTTGATGCTGTGACCCGTACGATTATATCATCAAATGTACCCGTTTTCGCTGGCACTAATATGATTTTTAACTCATTTAAATACTTGTTTCAGTTTTTCTCGACCAAACTATTAATATTGAACCTCGAGATCAAATTATTAAAAAGTAAGAGGTATCTCTGAAGCTGAATAGTATTCTAAATTGACAGTTTGACTTGCGTTGCTGTTTGAGACGCGAAAAATGTGCGTATGACTCCTCCGAAACGGGAGTCTCTCATCTTGCTCGGATATATGCAGTATTCTTTCACGCTTATACAGCTTCAACCATAAAGAGCATTTAACATCAATCACTAGAAGATCATCATTGAGATGGGAAGACCATCCAGATCAAGGGTCCAAAATGCACATGTCCTCTTCAACAAATTAAACTAAAATTTTGGGGCATTCATCATAAGCACTGGTCAGATAAGCATCATTCGATTTGGGGCCTGATGCTACATCTTGACCGAGCAACTGATAAAGTCACGTGACAGAACTGCGACGCTTTTTCCACTGGAAAAAGCGTCGCACAGTCAAAAACAATTTCTGCATTTTGGAACAAGGATTGACGCCATTTCAAAAATGACCAACGTCATGAATATTTGGGTTTCTCTCTGTAATTGCAAAAATTGCAGGACAAATGTTAAATTACTTGGTTTATGCGAACGAATCATTTAGTCATCTCACTGATTCCATGGATTTGGATCTGGAAATGTTACGAATTTGCTTGGTAGGTTATTCCCCCCTATGTTCGGAATCATAAAGAGAATTGCAAGAAGGAATTAATTACTGTCGGCCGTAAGTTTCCTTGCGAGGAGCTTTAGTGAAGAGAAGGTCCGAAGGCTGGCTATTCCTCACCACAAAATACAAAGTGAAAAAGCTCTCAAAACTCATAACGTATAGCATCTTTTATTTACAGAGTTCAAAATCAACAGAAATGAAAGGCAGAAATGCCGATAGAAGGTAAAGTACGCGAGGATCACTCTCCGAAAAAAAAAAAAAAAAGAAACTACGACCGTTCTTCCGTAGTGTGACTACAGCGGCTACATTGGACAATTGCAAAAAATGAACAGCACCGATAGTGTTGACTTTGACTTAAGATCTAGTGCAGCCTATTCGCATGAAAGATCACGCGAAACGGTAGTTCGTTGTTGTGTGCTGCTAATTTCCGACGTTGACCTACAAATATATCAGTAGTAGAAATTCAGTTACAATAGTGGTCTTACTGTTTCACATAAAACATTATTCCTCGCACACCATTCACACGTGGTTGGTGGCGTTGTCTGTGGTCTGCGGCACTATTTTATAGCTTCAATCCCAACACTGTGAGTTTCAACCGTAACGCCTACTCCTCTCCTTGCCTGCCTGCAGGAACTGCATGCCACAGGCCGACGTGGCCTCCCGTTTGTCGCAGCCAGTGAAGATGGGTCATAATTGATAAAAATGTTTTGGTAAAAAGCGGGAGGTGTCTGTTGGTCTGACATACTTGTACAAACAGATGATTAGAGAGGCGGAAAAGCTGCGTATGATGTGCTTAATTCTCTTGTGACATGGAGAGCGTACAATCGCGTTCTGTCCCGATTTATACAGAACTTTCATTATTTTAGAAATATATAAAACGGAAACGTAAATCGGCATTGCACATATTTGATTGTGTGCTTCCAGTCACCATTGATCGATGAAAGATGGTCAGCGGGATGTAAAATCTATAAAGAACTGTCGTAAAGTTTGATTTATGAGGTATAGATTGACGCTCTGGAGAAGATTTCACTCATTCGACTTAATCTCTATCTTAGGCATAGGCCTAAACGAGTAACTCCCATATACGGTGTGAGTTTTTCAAGTCAGATGCTCAATCAAGAGCGTGCTTCTGGATTCTATCCCTGATTCATCCAGGCTGTCCTTTCGAAACAGTTCCAAGAAGACGGCGTAAAGTAATTTCTCCCATCGCTTGTTTTTCCAAGTTCGACGTATATGAGGATCTTCTTCAAGCCGCTTAAGCTCTGAGAAGACGTCTCATAAGAATATTCCTTCAATAACCTCACAATGACATTCAATATGCTCTGCCACGGGGATGCTTAGTGTACAGGAGTGTTCAGCATTTTTTAGCAGTATCAGATTGTCCAGAGAAATGTGTCATTTACCTGTTCTTTGAGCAGTCGACAAGAAATATACTTACCGCGCAACTGAGTATAAAATTGTAGATGCATAATCAGATACATACTATGAAAGGTGAAATCTGATTGTCTCGACCTTTAAAATGTGCGGGTAAATTAATTTTGGTGAAAGAGAAAAAGTTGGAAGACAGTCACGATACGTCGCCGTTACTGGACAGCGAATGATTTTTCTACACTGAATACCTTGCTCAAAAAAATTTTTTTTTGATTTCAACACAATCAGTGGTATATCTATCCCATAACTGTTTGCTTTGTCTCGTGGTAGGGGAAGAAAAATCGAGGATGAAATGCGAGTGTTCAAAATAATGAGAAACAAAGTTGTGCCGTGCTAAAGTCACGTGACTGTATTGCGACGCTTTTTCCACTGGAAAAAGCGGCGCAACGTGCCAAGCTGTGCACGTCAAACCCTATTTGCCTATTTGAGCGGCAATATGAGCTCAAAAGTGTTCCAAACTTAGGTTATCATAAACCATTTGCTTCGGGAGTGGGAAGAACTGGTTTAACATCGCGCACAGCCTGCAACGTGCAACTTAGTATTGCTTTCAATGAGATAACGGGATTTTTCAGAAAAACTTACGAGGTATCAAGAAGTAGATCGATGGTGTACTCGTGGCTTGAAGGCTGGAAAGCAATATCAGATATATTCTAGTCAGCAATATGAACAGTTCCTTTGAACTTCCATCTCTACCTTGTCGTAAACATGTATGTGTTTTTTATAGATACATATATGCGAGCTAAAAGACATAGATTTGTACAGTTCATTTGAGATGGGGAAGCTGAACAAGCCCACTGTCACTATTCCAAAACGTCCACGCCCGAGCTGAGGTTCTTTATTTAGTTCTTTATTTCCTTTTAATTTTTTTTATCTTTGTTCCTTACAGCGTTCATCACTGCACAAGATGTCCGTGATGCACCCCAGTCCTCATAATGTGGTACCCTCGTACGTAGTATTTTATATGCGGATCGACGACTGAGTCTTTATCAGTATTAGTGAGAATTCTCTGATTTTTTGGTTCATCCTTGACCATGCGCTTGCTGGAGTTCTTGCCGTACTTTAAGCTTACACATTATATACATACATTGCTGGTATTGATATTTCAAAGCGAGTACTGCCTGTCGCACATCAAAAGCAAGATCCTGAAGGAATAGGATGCTCACTATAGAAGTGGCAGCTTAACAATATTGGTCTGTAATTTAAGGAAACCACCTTGGTCGATTACAGGACCCGACACTACCTTTAGATGAAGAATAACATCTTACTATCCAACCAGCATCGAACGTCAACGAAATTATTACAAATGAGCGTGTTCTTTATGAATCAATTCCGGAGCTACAGGAAAAGAGTAAGGGTCTGTTAGGTTCGGTCTGTAAGAATTTCGGTAAGAATTGTGCACGTCGAGGAGTACAAGGCAAGAGTAGAGAGAGAGCAGGCGAAGCTATTCATGGTCGGCTACCTATGCTACGCAATCATGGACCGGTCTTTGAAATAGTGCATTTTAATCTGCCTTTCTGTTTAAAAATTTTTGACAAATTTTAATTTCAAATAAAATCACCACATGAAATCATCATCTTCAGTGATTGTCTGCACAAAATCTCAAGCAGAAATATTGAGTGTATAAATTGTGAAGTCTAATTCATCATTTTAGTCCGAAGTCTCGTAGCACTATTAAACACAATTTTCTCACGCTTAGTGAATTTCGAGTTCTGGTTATCTCCAACTGATATTTAGCATGTTAATTAGATTTGATTCATCTTTGGCCTCTTTTTACTCTTCGAATGTCAAGTCTGATTAGCCTGGCGCATAGGTCACGTGACGTTTGCAGATCGCGTAGGAACACCCGTCTCGATGACATCCTGAATTTGTTTAAACATAACAATTCAGTATTTTTACTTAAAAATTTGCACAGATGTACTTTCCATTGCATAAATGTCTCCTATATTTTTCCTTTTGTCCACTGATAAGGTATGTCTCGAATAATTGGAGAGAATGTTTTTAAGAAGGTGCAGATCACTATCAAAGGGGCAGTATCTGAGCTATATCTCCACAGCTACACTACGGAGATGCATAATTTTTTTCTGACAGTAAATCATGGGGTTTACAGACTTTGCAGATCATAGAGATGTTTTGTGGTCGAGTAACAAAATGGATGTTTCAGGATGTGTTTCAAGTGACTGTATTATTAGTAATAGAAGCTTGCCTTGGTTATAAACTCCGGTCGCGTAAGTTTTTCTTTTCACTCCGCCCTTTTTTTCCCATTATCTACCGGCCTCCGAGTCCGTGGCGTCGCTCCTTTTGCTTGCTCACCCATATAAATAGTGAAAGGGATGTTTGGTCAAATGGTGTAACGTCAGTTGCATCCATCCCCCTCAGCTACTGGTCAGCTCTATACCCTCCCACCCCTTCCCTCTCGCATCCACCCCGTGCTCAAAAGTATGCATCTTCTGGTTCTGATTCCTTCACTTGGCACCCATGACTGATCATTTTCCGCCTAGAAAACAGCAGATTTCTCGGCACACCCGCCACTGATCAATTGCCTCCCTCATTCTCTAACAGTTATCGTGTCGGGTCGTCCTCCTCATCGCAATCTCAACCAATTGCCTGTTTCGTGTCTTTTACCTCGTGTCGTACCGTGATCAGCTGAGAACATGGATTCCTGGCGCCTGGCTGTTTTGGGAGATGGAGGTGTGGGAAAGACTGCCCTCGCCGTTCAAGTATGCCGATCCTCTATACTTCTTCATTGTGTATGTCTGATTCTATGCTGGATACTGCAGTTTACTCTGAACTGTTTTGTTGGTATGTGTGATATTCTACGTACTTCCCTATCTGAAATCTCACTGCTCTGCATCTCGTGCCGGAACTTCCACGTCATTCTTCCCTTCCAGAGGTACGTTAAGCTCCGCCTCCACAGACTGCTGATTCATCTCATGCCATTACCTTTACTGACCATTGTTTTTGTAATCTAGACTTATGATCCGACCATTGAGGATGCGTATCGGAAACAGTTGGTGGTGGACAATAAAATGTGCTTTGTCGAGGTTATTGACACAGCCGGCCAAGGTGTGCATGCCTAAACAATTCACGGTTTGAATGCACCTGCTGATGACAATAAAAATCAGAGGAGTACGCTACATTACGAGATCAATGGGTCCGGTTCGTAATTACTTGCTAGGTCAATTTCCGTTTCGATCGACTGATTGCGTTGTCCCCACAGGGAAAGCCAAGGGTTCATCCTCGTTTATTCGATCGCTTCACGAGCAACATTTGAGCGGCTGGAGGTATTCCGCCAGCTCTTGTTGCGCGTGAAGCGCAACAAGCCAATTTTTGTCCTGGTCGGTAATAAGTGCGACAAGACGTATGAGCGCGAAGTATCGCGCGAGGAGGGTGCAGCGCTGGCGCGCTCGTTCGGCTGCGAGTTCTTAGAAAGCTCCGCGAAGACGTCGCACAATGTCGAGCGACTCTTCACCAACCTCGTTCGCGTGCTTCGTCAGACGAGGGTTACCGAGCCGAATTCTCAGACGTCGCTCCGACAAGAGCGCGAAAAGAAGAGGCGATGTATCATAATGTAAGGAAACACAGCTGCTCTGTCCAAATGACCAAAATGCAATTTTTTTTCTCACATCAAGTTCGTGCGTGTGTGAAAAGAATGACAGCAAAGCTCGTACGGAATGTTCTGAAAATAGACATAAACATGACATGGCATCCCTTCAAGAGTCAAGAAACGGAGCTTCTCATAACAAAACTGAAGTGCATGTACTGTATGTGATTTGTTGTGCCGACTAATTAGGTCAGACTCGGAACGAGAACGCACACCTGCAAAAGCGCCTAATATGTGCAGACTCCTCAAGGAACTGGGTCGATTGCAGGATGCGACACTGCCTTCGGATGAAGATCTGCAGACTATTCAACCAGCATTGAGCATGGAGGAAGTTATTACGAATAACCTCGTCCTCTAAAAGTCAATTCCGGAGTTACAGCAGAAGAATATAGTACTGTTAGGTTTAATCCAGGAGCGAAACAATTTGAGAATCAGATGATCGATATGCAGAATAGCAAGAAGTATGTGTCTTAATAGTTCTTGTTGAGCGAGCCGTTATTCTTATCATTTTCTCAGTGTCTTCTTAACATCAACTGCTGTTGCGAACAGAGTGAAAAATAGATTCTATTCTGAAGACCTGCCTCTCATCGAGAACGTACGTAGCTGTTACTGAATGATGATGTGCATTCCCTCATATTCTACCAGGATTTCCGTAAGGTCTGATCGCGTATTACTTGTTCTCAGACCTGGTTGTTCTTTCAGAGCGTCTGCAGGCGAATCTTATCACTGGTCTCACCTCTATCCTCCTTCAAGCACAGCAACTCCACACGTCGCACCTCGACACATTGAAGAGCCGCGTAAACACTGCACGCGAGGCCTTGGAAGGGGTGAAGCCGAGTCTAGACCAGGATCTGTATATCAACTACAATGCCCGTCCGTTCAGTATTCCGAATGACTGGGATTGGGAACCTTGTGCTGGACATTACGACACAGGTGAGATGATGGTGGAGCCGGAACCGAAGGTCGTTCTTCAGAACAAGCTTTCGCGATGCAGGGAGAAGCTTGAAGAGATCAATGGCCTTGTTAACGCACAGAGTTCGCCAAACTCCCCATATCACCATGAACGGTTGAAATTGATTTTCGGATGCTCTTGTAGGAAAAGACGCGGACAAGTTGTCTAATGTCCTTTCGACTTACATGAACGACCGTAATTTGGATCCCGTTGACGATATAATGAATGTCAGTATAGACATGTCCTTTTCCAAGAGTTCTATCTGCTAACGAATCGATAAAGGACTATCTCGGCATCCAATACCAATTGACTCTTCTCGAGCTCACAGCCACGATACTGAATGCCGAGATAGAGACCATCAGTGATGCCTTAGGAGGTCCGTTTTGTAACCATGTTGTTTCATTCCTGTCAAGCTAAGCTGCACAACAATCTAGGTGACGAAGGCTTACAAAGTCCTCACAGCTTCAAATCCACGTCTTTCTCCATTCCAACAGCATGCGGATATTGCAAGGTGCGGAGCACTCGTACTCTGGCTGAATAGGCGCAAGGTCGCAACCGACGACGTCAACATCGGGGAATTCATCTGCAATCTGGATTGCCCATATACCGCTTCCGCAGCCGATATCGAGGACACGACGCTTCCTATCAGACGGGGCACTCAAGACCTCTTCCAAGGGCCCTACCCAGAGCTTGTCGCCGTAGACCATGTACATCAACTTGTGGAAGTACTCTTCACGCTAAAATCGCGAATTCAGTCAGTATTCAATCATATCGACACCAAAAAGTAACAAGGCCCGGGCAAATATACACGGATAATCAGACTGAGAACGAACCTTGATCTCATCGGCATCAGCAGGGAGCTGGTACACGGGCTGCATGGTATTGAGCTGCCTTCCATGCACCTCGCGGAACATAGTTGCACGAAGCTCATCCGTGAGGGTATACGTGTACGTCTCCTCATCATCATCCATGACCGAATGGGCTGGAGCGTCGGGAGGGATGATGCGGCGGCGCGGTCGGTTCGACACCATATCCGATGCAGGGCCTGAGCCAGAGGCAGACATAGACGCATCCGCGGGAACGGCGGCACGGCCAGAACCGGACGGGGACACCGGAGACTGGAGCGGCGGGATCGCAGGGAAACCAGCGTGGGCAGAAAGCGCAGGAGGCGGGGGCGGGATCGCGGGTACTGCGGGGATGGACAGCGGCGGCGTCACGCTGTAACTGACAGGAGCGAACTGAGAAGCATCGTAGTGAACATTGACGTTAAACGTGCCCGGAAGAGGAATCATAGGTCGGGGCTGGAACGGCTGTTGAGGCTGCTGCTGCGAAGAAGACGAGGTGTGCAACTGCGACGACGACGAAGACGGATGCTGTGGTGGCTGAGACCGAGAGAAACCTGGAGGCAACGCGGTCATGGTATTGTAGGTTTCACTAGCATAACGAGCGTCGTCGTCGCCGGGCGCGCCGTCGTCGATCTGGTCGTAATAACGCTTTGGCAATGGCATGGGTAGATGGTGGGAGAGAGGAGATGGGAGACGGGGAAGAGGAGGGAAGAAGAGGATGATGGCGGTATTTATTGGAAGCGGGTGATGAACCAGAGACTTGGTGCATATATCCACCTCGCGATTTATTATGTACAAAGAACGAGAAGCAACTCTTCTTTGATATCGTGGATCAATACAACCCGTGTACTCTCCCCAGACCACCCACGGTTGCTGCTCGCACTCACCATAAACCGTGCAGCTCGGTCAATCACTATCATAATAATATTAATATCAAGTCATGGAAAAAGGAATGGCTACACTCACACATCTGAGAGATAATGCCTCCATGGTGTCCTGGGATGATTTTGAATGGAACTCCAGACCCAGCCCGGCCGCCTGTCTCTTCTTCGCTCGCATTCCACAACTGGATGTTGTCATTCGACGCTCTATTTCGTTGTAAACATGTCAATATATGCGCCCCCTTCTGCAATCTGAACAAATCGCAAAACAGAAAAGAATGGAGGTTCCGGCAGATTTCAAACCCAGGAAAGAAAAGAACAAAGGCATCAAAGGGAAGGAAGGATTCTCTGAAAAAGAATCTCTGACGGCAAACTCTTTACTCACACTGCAATATGCCGCCCATCCGGGAACGCGGCGACGCACGAGACCGCTCCCGAGCTCATGGGGTTCCGCAGCGTCTTCAGCAGCCTTGGTTGGCACTCCATTCACGCTAACTTGCCCAAACTGCCGCGTGTCCCAGACGTCCACTGTGCAATTACGTCGTCCCGCGTACACTTGTAGACCAGCATGCCTCTTATAGATGTAATGTAACCGTTACGTTCACATCACAATGCCATATCGGAGAAAATAAGAAGTTAATTCAAACAAATTTGTTCCGAAACTAAAGAGAAACTTCGTGCAAGGTGAACTGAACAGAGAAATTCACCGAAACGCACCACGGTGGAGTCTTGTTGCTGCTCTTCAGTCGGCCAACACCTTTCCTGGGGCATTCACTTGTCGGTCCCAGAGCACGATAGACCCATCGACGGACGCCATCATCAGCACATCAGCTGAGAACGCTCCGTAAGTAGCAGGATCCAAAGGTATCATGACAGATCGATACAACATAACCTAGTATAAATGTTAGCGTTTGTCTCTCGGTTACCGATTCATGGAGACCAAATCGACACAGCACGAGGTTCGTCTGACACCATCCATCCAAATGTGGAACACAGTGTTTCACAGCTATGGTCGCTATACCCTTACTTTGCATTCCTCATTCTGCTCCGCGTTTTACTCACATGCTGTGGTCCAACCAACGCAAGCATGTGCACTGGTGAACGCGTTGTGAGACTGATAAAAGGCACGCATTGACCCATCTTACGAGAACAAGAAAGCCCCAGTCAGCTTTCAAATATACTCGCACTTCGAGATGCAAGAAAAGTTGCCTACTTTTATGTCCTGAAGCTATGTAGAGTGTCATTTACTATAGTGTTCAATATAAGTCTTAACCACATGGTATTAGAACCTAGGTACATCTTGCACAGTGCAATGGCACTTTTCAAAATTCGTTCGACTCTGAAGATCATTCACATTGAGTATGGAATAGCAAATAGTATCTAAACATTATCTATATATCGGTTTATACGTGAATTCCATGTCGGAGAAACGACGGTTGTGTTCCACTTGCTTCTTCAGCCGCTCCATGCGCTCCATGAGAAGACTCTGGAAGTTCCCCATTCGAAGCCTGTCTACAAGCTCCAGCAAAATGACTTGAATATAAACCATATCGAGATCAAACTCTTCTGTTTCTTGCCAAGAGGGCTCGGGCGACTCTACGGGGATTTCGGGCGCCAAAGAGAAGAGATGATTGACGAGGATTACCAGATCGGCGAGTTCTTCCAAGGAATACGCTATTTTCGTCGTATCAGATGCCAGCATGATGAATCTGATGAATCTACTTACTCCTCCTAATCAGAGACTCATTCCCAACGACGAGGTCTGCCAGGGCCTTCATTAGTACGAGTGGAGCCCTTGTATGCTGCGCGTTCGTGATCACGGTCCCGAAGAAGTGCTCATCAACTAGCGCCTGCAGGCTCCTATCCAGTGTCTGGGAACAATAGAAGTGTCCCCCGAGGGCAAAACTGTCTTCCAAGGTTAGGACGGCATGGGGCGTGTTGGGAGGTAGATATCTATCGTCTGTTCAGCCGTCGTAGATGCTTCAATCGCTAATCACTTACAATTCGTCGCCCTCTGAAAGATATACACAATCGAACGCCATCTTAGAAATGTTGAACCCATTTTCATCCAAACGGTAGCCATTGTCACGAGCAATCCACCAGGCTTTCGTTCCCTCAAGAAGGTACACGTAGGATGCGAAACCCGCAGCATCAATATGCACCCTTGAATATGCGCTCGTGTGCCCTGCCAGAGCCCATTGTGAAGCCAAACCATCCAAGCCGAGCTCAGTTTTTGGCAACCAGAACGCTGGATTGCTGTGGGCATACTTCGAGAAGTCGTCGAATTCTCTGATGGATGGCCTTCTCTGAGAAAGTCTTTATGCGCGAAATGTAGTTACTTACAGAGGCAAGCAGTTGTGCAGGAGAGGAATATCCAGCATATTGCAGCATCGTCTCTTGTGAAGATTACCTTTATCTTCCTTGCGGTCCCTCAAATCGCACAAGAATTCCGCAACAGTCATACGCTTCATCACTGTGTCTAAGAGGGTATTCTCCTCACGTACCAGAGTGAGGTCTAGAGTGGATGAGCTTTGCAACCGCAGTGAGATGACATATGCTGACCTATGCATTGACGATCAACATGTAGAGCGATCAAATTGCTCAGCTTTGGGTCCGAGATTCCCTTCAAGCCATACGGCCGTGATGATGGTACACCGACTACATGAATGGCACCGCGCTGGAAACATTCCCTGCGCTGGTGGTACGTCAAGCTGTCCCATCTGGCACGAGAAAAAGTCTGAAGTCGAGTTTGGGGATCTTCAACACGCCGGTCCGTGTAGAGTTTTAAGGTCTCCAATTCTGTAGTCATTTCTTTCTGAGATAGTATTAGTACGCGCCTGCAAAGCTCATGTATGACTTACCATTGATTGCCAGATGGGAATTGTGTGAGTCACTTCTTTGAAGTCCGACACCTCCGCTGCCTCGAAACTGAGAGTATCAGTGGTCGCAGCAGGTTCTGGGATCGATCTATTAAAAGGTACGAGCTCAGTGGAAGTCGAGGAAGGATGGCCCGGAATTTTAACAGTGAACTTTAACGTAATGTTCGTAGAAGGCTGGAAAGATTTAGTCAGAGTACTAAATCGAAGAATGGCACTCACTGTCGCAGGATCGTGACGGAATTCTCTCGTCAGCTCTTTAGTAGAAGCGAAATCTGTCGTGAGATCCGAACGAAGCTTCGGGTCCTGCCCGGCTTCCTCTATCTCGTCCCCCGTCTCGTCCTCTATCTCGTCTTCCGCCTCGTCCTTCCTTTGTCGTCGCCTTTTCTTCCTCTTTGCTGCAGCTTTCATCTTCCGAACTCTCTCTCGTTCCTCTTCATTATGTTTTATCAGAGCTTGAAATGCTTCTCGATCATGCTGAGGCTCCTCTCTTTCGAACAGTGCCAATTCTTCCGCCGTGCTGAGCTTCTTTGTCTGTTCGTTTTCCACTACCCCTTTCCGTCGCTGAAAGCAACTTGATACGAGCCATTCAATAATTAAATAGATGACATACCTTGCGTGCTCCTGTACCATTGCTGTTCTGCGAGCTATCGTTGTCTATTTCGGATTCTTGGAAAAAACTGTTCATGAATTGTACTCATTTCCAAGAAGAGGGCATACCGGATTTGCGCTTCACAGCACTTTGGACGCTCTCAACTATCCATTTCTCGGGCGTGTCCATGTTCAGATCAATCACCTCCCAGTGTCGCCTCTTGGTCTTCGGTGGTTCTACCCTTGAGGCAAGGGCTTGCACCATTAGCAGGCTGGGCGGACTTTCCTCCTGCATCTTTTGCCATTCGATTCGAAGGTCGGCTTTCTGAATTTGTGAAGCATCAATCAGCGTTTTCCCATCCTTGATGATATTTTTGCTCTCCCATTCAGTCATAGACGCTGACATCGAAGGTTCGAATGAATCCCGTCCTCCGATTGCCATTTTGAAGATCGTCTTCATAAGGTCGTATTCGATATCGCGCCTCTGGTCATGTGGTTGTAGAGCGGTTACATTCATACCCTAGCAGGCAGTTAAATACTCGACGAGTAACTATGCATTCACACATACCTTCAGAATCTGGGATAAGCCCAGGCGACATCTTGAGCTACTTGAGTACTGCATTGGTGCGAGAAGACAGACAGGGGATATCGCTGTCGCTATATACAAGGGTCTGAGGAAGCTATAGTCATCCAACTCGCGAAGAGTCTGCGGAAGGTCCTTGTAGAATTCCCTGTAGACTGTCAAAATTTTGAAGATCCTCAAACGTACTAACTTACTGGACAATCTGTACAAGAGGTGTTTCATCATAGCCGTCGTCATCAGCAGGACGCATAGCCTCTCTCTAACGATGGAATTTTCAATTCGTGTCCAAATAAGCCGACGGCGAGGGAGAAACATGCCTGAGCTAAAGCAAAGACTCCTAATGCCGCTTGGCAAAAATTGTCTTGGACTTTTGCTAGTTTTAAACGACTCTCCGCGTCTACTACACCTCCCACGAGAGATGTGAGAATTGATGCCTTTTGCTTCTCTGCATTTTCGTAACTGATTTCGACGGGTTGATCATCGACGGCGGGTTCAGGAGCTTTGATAGCCTTCCGTTTTACTTTTCTCCCCTTCTTCGCCGGCGGCGGCCGAGGCTGCTGTACAGGCTGTTGTACAGAAACGTTTTCGGGTCGATATGTTTGCCAGACTTCTAGGAAGTCGGCTAGAGTATTGTTCCACTTTATCGCAAGGTCATATACTTCCTTGTGTTTCTCAGAGTCCTTGATGGATCCCGGAAACATGTGAGGTCTTGGCAGTGGACGGTCGTCATGCTCTGGACGTTCCCTAAGAGTCCATGCGAAGCGATCGGCAACGATAAGCTGAAGGAAGGCATGCAGGAACTCGGACTGCGTCGTGCGCTCAAGGTTCCCTCGAAACGCGTGTCGTGCGAACGTGCGTGAACTGGCAGAACTTGCCTCCAATAGGCTTCGCTTTAGTTGCGTTTCGTGGCGACGGACATTTCGAAAAAGGAGCGACGCAATAGATTCCTCACTAAAAAGACTGTCGGCATTGATGCCAACAGATTGCAAGATGTGCGACTGCCAAGTATCTGGAGAGCTGAAGTAGGCGACTGAAGCACCAAGAGGCGTCAAGGCCAGTCCACCACCTTTACCGGTCAGCGATCGCGAGACGTATATACTATAAAGTTCATGCTCCAACTTGTCAAGATCGCCCTCGTGCAATGGCGAGACAGCTCGTCCTAAAACCATCTGCAAGTCATCCGTTGAACCTGATAAAGCGTCGTCCAAACCGTCTTGAGCCTCAGCCGGACTCTCATCATCAGCTCCGGATGCGGTCAATTCATAATTCATTTCATGAGTAGGCACCGCAGGTACGCTGTTTCCGGATGCGTTCTCCTCAATCTCTGCCGCGTGAGTGATCTTTGTGGGAGGGCCATTAACGGACGTCCTCGATGCGGCCTCTATTTCCTCAGTAGCCTCAACGATAGGAGCGTCTACAGACCCGGCTGTTGGCTCGTGAGTAGTCTCAGTAGATGAGCCGTCTCCAGACGCGTTCCTATCGGTATTTGGAGCTGGCTTGGTCGCAGTAGCTGGATCATCTCCGGACGTGTTCACACAGCCTTGTGGACCTCGAGTAGTCTCACAGACTGCGCCATCTCCAAATGCGTTCGCTACGGGTGCCGAACTCAGGGTGACTGGCACGTCTCCAGATGAATTCGCGGCCACTTCTATATGTTGAGAAACCTCAGTAGAATCACTCGGCATGGCAGGTGAGTAGAGCCCAGGTGAGGTCGACAGGATGAGGGCAGAAGTCCTTGAACAGCCTTACGTCGTACAGGTCCGGCATATGCCGGAGCTAAGCACTCGCGACGTTTTCTCCAGTGGAGAAAGCGTCGCAGCACTCACGTGCCTTGTCTCTCGAATGAATATACAGGCGGTTCCTCTAAGTCACCCACATTTTAGGTTAGTGATTTGCGTACCATCTAAGGAAGGTAGACAAGCCGATCTCTATCACCTGGCACTTTTGCCACTATAAAACATGACAAGAAAAACCCATGAAATTTATCAAATGTCCAATTTATACTTGAAGAGTACACGATGAAAACAAAATACATAGCAGAGGTGCTATAAAGTGAGGCGCCCTCCGATCACCTTCCAAAAACTGGAGTGACGAAGACTTAGGGGAACCGCACTGTATGAGAAGGTATTTTGATGAAAATTTGGTGAAGGTAATTTACGGGGACTGTCTTGTAAAGCACCAATCAGCACCTAAATCGCGAAGCAACTAGCACAGAACTAGTTATGCATGTCCCTCAAGTGGTTCCGAATACCATATTTACCAGTTGATTCTCGCAGCTGTAGAGAAGTAGTTATAGTGCGGTTTCAGAAAATCGATTATGTTTTTTGACTGACCACAAGGTGAAGGCACTCCTCGTTTGTATGTACCGGCAAGAGAGGTACCGCACGAGATTTCCATCACCAGTACGCACGATGTGGCAATTCTTGAGGTAAATCGCACTCGCACTAAGAATATGCTTATCCTGAGTATTTGTGTTGCCTCCTATCACTAATTATTACCTTCCTTACGCTGAGAGCTCTCGATTTAGTAATGCACTTCATATTAGATGACTATATTGTATTAATGATCTGAAAAGGGTTAGGGGCAAACAGATCATTATTAGTGGAAATGCGAACGAGTATATGAGATGGAAGCTGAAAAAGGAACCCGTGACTGCTTCAATACGAAGGCAGCTAAGGATTTCTCATATACGAGAAGCGAAACTACATACAATTACCAAAGGATAGCAGAAATGTATTGAATGGAAAATGAAATGGTAAAGTAATGATGAGATAAAGACCCAGGATCCATCCGTAGCGACTCTGATCCAGAAGCGACCTAATCCAACGAGTAATTCGACACGAATTCCGCGCTGATCCATCTGTGGTAGTAGCTCAGGTCTGTTTTTGATTATTGCCACATTGGAAGGTACATGACTTACCAGCGTTCACATCCAAGGATTGACATATTTAGCACCCACCAAAACCTCGTATTTTGGAGCAGCCTTCTTCTCAACGACTTCCGGATCGGACATCTTCTGATTATCTCCAGAAATCTTGCTTGAGCCGACACCAAGCATCAGCTGATTTGGAGGATATTCGTCAATGGTGTCATCCGGCAGAAGAATGTCTTCATGGTGGTCAGTCATATTCTACAGTTTGAAAATGACACTTACTGGAACTCGACGGCTCTGAATCTGTGATGGGTACATTAAGACGATGCACAAGCAGTTTGAAATGAAACAGAGACATTACCGGAATTTCGCCTAAGTCTTTTTACCTTTACCCCTGTGCTCGGGCCTGGACTCGGTGAGCGCTTCGCTCGCTGCTTTCCTTTGCCTTTCACAGTCTGAGGAGGCAGAGGAACCGTTTCTGTTTCCGTAAGACTGGATGCATCGTCGCCGTTCAACCAGGACTCGTACTCGGCAAGGTCCAAAGGGGACCGCAAGACTAAGCAAGCAATTAGTAATACATAATTCAACCCAAGGGACTACTCACCGAAAATAAGTTTTGAATCAGTCCAGCTTGACTTCTTATTTTTCCTGGCGAAATCTTCAACGATTTCACCCGGCAGGTCCTCATCTGCACAGAGCAGAAGCTTCCTGCTTCTTCGACCGCAGAAGACCCATGGCATTTCCTTGCCCTTTTCCCAGCCCAAAAACGCTACAAGCTCTTTGAAGAGGCTTGCAACAAACTCATTCGTCTCTCTGAATGTCCAACTTTTCTTGAACCGTATTCCTTCGGTGTGATTCTGAGCTGCGAGCTTCAATTTACGCAGACGTGCAATGTCGTTCTCATCAGGAACAACAGGATTTAGCAGCTCATTATCCTCCTATCGCTAATATCAGCTCCAAGCAGATATATCCCAGAGAAAGACTTACATCTAGCCCATCCGGCATTATGACCACAGTCTTAACAGGGAAGTCGTCGGCCTGTCCCCGAAACTATATAGCTGCAGTAAGCATTCATTACTTTGCCACTCTACAATGCTTACCTTTGCAGACTTTGCAGTTTTACGAAAACCCTGCAACGCCTCTGAACGAGCCTTTGAAGCACGCTTCATTGACTTGAAAGGACTAGAGCTGGCTTGCTGGGTGTCATCGTCTGAGGACAAGTCATCAAGGATCCGATCCAGGTAGCGCTTTGATTTTTCATGACGAGGAGGAGAGTCGTCTTCTGACGAAATGTAGATAGTAGACTTAGACTTCGCCATTCCGCGACAAAACTGAGCCAGAATTGAGTGAGGAAAAAGAACTAGTGCTAAGCAGCGTGATAGTACTGTAAACGAAACAGTGAACGTGTTATATAGTATCGAGGCGAACATGATCTGTTCCGTTTGACGAACTTTCTGGATTTCGAGCTGAGGGAGCTATCGTCAACAACAAATGTTGAACCGCCGAGAGAAACACCCTGAAACACTATCTTTAGTGATGTCAATATTACTGATCAAGTTCTATCGCTTGCTGAGATATTCGCAGCATTTCTCGGACTGTCGCTTGAGATCACTTGCGTCTCTCGCTCATTTATTTCATCATTTTTGTCAAAGGTTTTTCGGCTAGCTATTTCGCGCAACTGGACTGTTTGCATGGCCCTCGCATAAAGGATCTGTCCTAATTCTAACATACAGATGATAAAGTTCTTGAATACTGACTGCACTGTTGGAAATTTCAGTTACTAACAGTATACTGATACATTACTGCATAAGCCGAATTGAAGATGCAGCAGGTAAAACAAAAGGAGTTATGACAATCACGTGCATGCGACGCTTTTTCCAGTGGAAAAAGCGTCGCAGCCCTGAAATTTTACACAGGTGATCGGAGCAGTTATGCAATTGAATACTACTGACTGTGCAGGGCTCAGAGGTACGCTTCCATGCTATTTGGACCCTCGACTTCACTGAAACATACCCTTCCGATGAGTCGTTAGCTGGTGCATACTGGACGCTTATCTGTAAGGGATCTGGCGACGGGGCCAGACCTAAACCACCGTTCCGACGCCGCCCGAGAGGTCGAGCCGAATTTTTGGTCGCCTCAGACGGGGCCAGACTGGGATGATCTGGACCCCACTAGAATTCTTTGCTACAGATGTGGCTCGATAATCGAACGCCTAGCAAGGTAATTTAGTAGTTTCAGTAGTCACAATCATGCGGCGATTGATAGCAAAAGAACTTCTGCTGAACCTGCTAGCGTAGCTTTCCATTTTTCGCAAAGGTCTGAAACATGGCTTACAGCGTGTTCAGAAAACCTTGACAGTGTCAACTTTTCATTTGCTCAGGGTCCTGCCTTACGGGAAATTCTCGGCTGCCCATTTTGAGCGGACTGCGCGACCAGGAGTTTTACATGTACAGTATGCTTGCCATCCTCACCTCACTTCTCACCACAGCTCATCATCCCTCTTGTAATACTAGCAAACACAAGCATTGCAAAGCTATGTTCGTATTAAACAGGTCATGCAGACTGTGCAGGACACAGAGTTCCCAGTCTGCAAAATGTGTCTCTTACATAGTTGATAACGTCGATCATTCGGGTTCACGCGGACATTGTGAGTGCGCGGCTTCCCCAAACCGGACAGTCGAGGCTAAGCGAAAAAAATATATGAAAAGTTGACACTGTCAAGGTTTTCTGAACACGCTGTAAAAAGAACATGCACTACTCATCGGAGAGTCCAAAACCGTGACCATAACTTCTGTGAACTTTTGTGAGAAGGATAAAAGTATCATAATAATCACGTACGTGCGCCGCTTTTTCCAGTGGAAAAAGCGTCGCAACCCCCAATTTTCTACACAGCCGATCGGAGAAATTATATGGGCTGCGCAAGCTCAGAGGTATGTTTCACATGCGATCTGGACTCTCAACATCACCGAAACATGACTTTCCGGTGCTTCACGAGCCGGTGTCTTTCCTCTCCACGTCGGTCTAGTCCTAGTTACTTATGATCATTGTGCAAATTCGATTCTCAGCCAAATATTCATAATTTTGTAGTTCATTTGTATCAGCATAATCAATATTAATGAAGGTATAGTCGCATTAAGAACATGACATTTGCAATGTATTTACGACTCTATGGATTCAACTGAACAAACCCCTACTCATTCCAAGTCGAAACTCCTTCCATATCTCGGAACATATCAATTCCCATTTTAATGATCTGCTTCTCTGCCTCACTTGCCAAGTCAACATTTTCGGCACAATTCTTTTGGCACTCGGGTGACACGTCTGGTTTTGGCAGATCATCTATCCATCTATGCAGTTGGTCCAGCGAGATTCGTACGGTATCGTCATAGTGGAGGAGTCGGTTTGCGATTTGGGTCCACCATATCTGTGTCCAAGACTGCTCGCAGAGCTCTTCATTGGTGCAAGAAGGATGATGATGAAATGGAGGCGGATGGATAGCTACGCGTTTGTAATGTAGCTGCAGTCGCTCGCGAATTGTTGCAGCAATCAAAATAGCTTTATCCCCAATCAACTCCCTTTGTGGGTAGACCAGGTCGCTTAGGGGAGTCCGAATAATGGCTTCGAATGCTTTGTCTATCCAGGCTTCGACGCGATGTGTTTTCGCAAGGATAAAGCGGTTTATATCGTGCATATTCAGTTTAGAAAGGTGGCGGATGGCCCACTTGCGTGCCTGTGGGATGTCATACCGTGTAGAGAGGTCGAGTACGTTGATCAGTTTTTCTGCACTTTCCGTAATGTCTTCTTCGAATCTTCAGCCAGTTAGCTTCGGCTGATTTGTCTCAAATGCTTGAATAAGGCTTACTGAAATAGCAACATGTCCATCAAGTCAGAAAGTTTCTCAGCCGACATCCCCAAGGGAGCCTCGATTGGGCACGCCTCAGAGTTTGCATGGAGATTTTCTTCCAAATGTGCCGGTGCAGGTAGCGTGAACATTGTACGAAAGAATGGTGAATGTGCACTGAGAAGTGATTTGTGTACTCTGAATAGGATTTTCTTTCTCGGTTCACTGTCTGTAATAGCCTATTTGCATAGTTAGAAGGTATTCAAAAACAGAAAGCCTAGCGCACTTGTATGTATAGGTTACCATCTGGCCAGAAGTGGCGTCCGTGCTTCTCTACTGGCATCTCAATCGGATTTTCGGGCACTTCATTCTCGTCGTGCAACTGAGTTGGAATTCCTGGTGCTTGGTTCTCGCTGTGTCTGCTCATGTTGTCAACTGCAAGGGGGATATCTGTGAGTAGGGGCAGCTTGGTCACGCTTGAGGTACAGGGGAAAAGATGAGGTCGTGCGATCTTGACAAATTAGTCTCGGCAAGGTTTCGACTTGCTTATGACAGACCACCATGGAATTCCCTGCGTTACCAAATCTGTTGGACTATCCGGTGCCTACTGTGCAAGCTTATGAGCTGTTGGAGCAGACATACGAGCGAGCATGGGTTCTCCTGCGTCAACATCGGACGGATCCTTTGCGCTATCGTGCACAGCTAGATATCATTAAGCAGCGAGCAGCCCCCCTTCTGGATGCACTCTACCGCCAGATGCCAACTGGAGAAATTCCGGCTTTTTGGGTTGAAAATCTCTTGAAGGTATATGCAAATTTGACCAGTAATCTGAAAGCGGCCATGCAAGCCGGAAGTCAAAGGTATGGTAGATATATGAATTTTTACAATACATGCCAATGACTTTCATAAATAGGGATGTGTTAGACAGAATAACCTTGGCTCCGGTTAGAATTGTTCACACCCATCTTCCTGGTCGCCCCAGAAAGGTGATTAGCAGGACATTCCTGAACTTGGTGCAGAAGGCCGACAGAAGTCTCACGGACGCCCAAGTCGCAAGACTGACAAAGATGTCGGCGAAGACAGTGGGAAACTACCGAAAGCTGTATGGTATTAGGAAGCAATACTCTGGAATTTCTGATCAGCGTTTGGACGGCATTGTGAGGCGGTATAAGCAGAAGAAACCTGACGCTGGAATCCGTTATGTATGGGCCCATCTTCGTTCCCGAAACGTGAAGGTGCAACGGCGAAGGATTATAGATTCGCTGATTCGGGTGGATAGAATTGGAGGGGTTCTCAGAAATCAACGACAAATCATAAGAAAGCCTTATAAATCGCTGCGTCCCAATTATCTGTGGCATTGTGACGGCCATCACAAGTTGATTAGATGGGGCATAGTTATTCATGGCTTCATTGATGGATTTTGTCGAACTGTGAGTCTAATTCAAAGTGATTCCTTTTTACTAGACATTAATCCTTGTATTGACAGGTAACAGGTTTGCGTGCCAGCAACAATAACAAGGCACAAACTGTCGTCAAACTTTTCCTGGACGCTACAAGGTCCTATGGCATCCCATCAAGAGTCAGAGGGGATAGAGGTGGAGAAAATATAGATGTCGCAAGACTGATGATTTTTCTTCGTGGAGAAAATCGCGCATCTTTTATCTGGGGAACGTAAGGGTATTTCTTCGTTTCTCTGAGCTTTTATTTACCTGTTGGTTAGATCTACACGGAACACAAGAATTGAGCGCCTTTGGGTGGAGGTTGGAAAGCAGTTCGTACGCCGCTGGAAGGCATTTTTTCAGCGCCTGGAGGACTTACATGGATTGGACGTTGATAACCCTCAACACCTCTGGCTTCTTCACAAGTTGTTCTTGCCGCACATAAATGATGATTGCAAGACGTTTCGAAGAGAATGGAACGCCCACGCATGCAGGGGGAGTTTCACACTAAATCAGAACCCAAATGTAAGGCAATAGCTGCACCATGCTTTCCGTCACTAACCTCAAGTTAGGTTCTTCGCCTCCAGGGAATCATTAAATATGGTACATATGACGAGAACTGTGACAAGCTGTCTCCGGAGCAGGTCCGAGAGATATACGATCAACACTTCGAGCACATTGAGAACGACGAGCATGTAGATTCAGTACAGGTCCCCGACACAATGTTTCCATTCTTCGATCCCCAGATAGAGGACATCTTTTTTGACTCTATCAGAGAGGCTATGGAGCGAGGAATAATGCCACGAGGTTTCGGGATTCGTCAGGAAGAGTGGCCGGATGACGGGTATCCCACTGGAGAGATTCTGAAGGTCGGAAAAAACCCCGAGGTACCTATTGCTTTGCCTCTAGAGATTTGGTTTGAAAGAGCTTTGCTGTGGGCTAGAGGATTATATGTCATGCTACGAATTCAGGAAGGAGGTCTGGAGCTTCAATTGCAGTGATAGATATTTTATGTTAAGTAGTTCTGAGGATATGCGAGTCAAGTTTTTCAGCTAGGCATTAATAATGGACGCCGTTTATCATCATTTCAAATCTTGAGACTGTGTATATCAGTGATTCTTTTCGATGTATAAATGTGCTCTTTTATCTTAGTCACTCCTGGACGATGAGAAACTGGCTAAATCTGATACTAATACCTCAAACACAGGTCAAATGTGTTAAAATAAATGCACTTATTTCACTGTCGATATTGATTTAGGCCTTACTAAAATGATGATGAAAGACAAGTCAGGTATAACCTGCCGCGACGCTTTTTCCAGTGGAAAAAGCGTCGCAGAAATCACGTGCCCGGTGTCATGTGCATGTCAATCACACAAGTCGATAATATCATCATGACCGATATGCTTCGTGATATGCTTTTCGATATTTTGAATATCTAAATAGAATATCATTAAGACAAATCACTGCGTATTGATGCGATTATCGCGTGCTCGTGTAGTTCGCTGTTAAGAGAGAAAACACCCGAGTACATGGGAAACGCAGCTTACCTACACGGATTCGCCGATAGGTTGTATGTAAGTTCCTGAACTTACGGACTAGCACAAACGTGATAGCTCCACTGAAAGGACCGCCTGTGTAGTTTGGTGTACATCACTTAGACGCAATTGTGTAGTTTTGCATAGTTTATCTTATATTTCCTGTATATTCATGCACTATTAGTGCAGCATTCAAAAATCTGATTTCTATTTGTGAATTTATAGCTTTATTAAGCAATTATCGAAAACATCCTTGAAGGCAATATACCCCATCTTCTCATCATTGGAGACCATACTTCTACAGACAAATGTGCATCCTCAGCCTCTTTGACCATGCGTTCGTTAGCCTCCTCGACAGATGGCCTTTGTCATTGGTGATGGTGATACGGTTCGACTTGCTTTCGTCTTGTCCGAAGCAGAGACGTTGAGAATACCGTTAGCATTGATATCGAACGTGACTTCAATTTGCAGAACGCCACGAGGCGCAGGCGGGATACAGCTCGAACTTGCCGAGCAGGTTGTTGTCCTTTGTACGCGCACGCTCATCCCTATAGATCTGGATAAGCACACCGCGCTGGTCGTCAGCGTATGTCGAGAAGATTTCGGACTTCTTCATCAAGACAAAGTTACGCTTGATCAGCGCGGTCATGACACCACCAGCAGTCTCGATACCGAGCGACAGAGGAGCGACATCAAGCAAGAGGGGGTCTTGGGTCTTCTCCGATGTCACCCTTGAGGATAGCAGCCAACGGTCTTGTTCGCTTGGAGCAAAATGATCTGCCTGGAGACCCACGCTATCTGACTAAGTTCAGCCCCCGTCTCCTCGCTCTGAGGAATGCTACACGGAGATCAGAGACAATAACACAAAGCGGAAGTGATACGACATACTGCATGTTCAATTCATCACCATGGAAGTCGGCATTGTACAGAGGAGTGACGGAAAGATTGAGACGAAAGCCTGCATAAAATTGGTTAGAATTCAGACATGAACATATAGGTCGGGCACGCACTCAAATAGAGCATTAGTCGGACCCTGAGACACATCATAGATGTCTTGTGCAATGATGGCTGTCGGTTGAAGAGGACATGACTGCGTTAATACTTAAGAAAGACGTCCGTACGCTTATTGTACCGAAGATCCATACGCTCCCCGGTATCTCGAATCACATATCGCGCTCGAGGGTATTCTTTCGACCCATCCCACACGAGCTCTTGTAAGTACGCGATATTGTATGGAGTCTCTGTCAAACAATTTAAAATCACACGTCAACCAAGACGCTCTTCCTACTAACCTCTTTCTTGGTACGTGAGAGGCATGGGGATGCTCTTCGGCACGCCAACTTCGTCATGTTTGGGTCTCCAGTGATGACAGTACGTGCCGAAAAATCGACACGTTTCCCGATCAAGTTACCACGTAGACGTCCGCGACAGCCTCATCTGGGTTGATAGACTTGCATGGCGCTTTGCAGTTGAAGAAGTCAGAAAAGAGCAGGGGATACGGGTGGAACCGCCGACAAGGATGATCTCCATGGACATCAGACTTGTTGATCTTGGACTCCCGGAGAACCTTCTCGACAGTCTTGAGCATGGAATGGAAAAGATCTTGGCACAACTCCTCGAATCGGGCACGGGTGATCGAGATGTAGAAGTCGATACCCTTGTAGAGCGAGTCAATCTCGATGGTCGTCTGCACTGCCGACGAAAGTGTACACTTTGCACGCTCTGCAAGTGGTACGGAGTCGGCGAAGAGCACGAGGCTTCAACTAAAGACCTAAGAAAATCAGTGTCAATACCGTGATCGTGCATCATTACAACGAATAAAAAGTGCATACCCTTCTTCTACTTTTGCTTGAATTCCTGAACGAAGTGGTTTACGAGGCGGTTGTCAAAGTCCTCACCACCCAAATGAGTGTCGCCAGTGGTAGCCTTTACTTCGAAGACACCTTACTCAACAGTCAAGAGCGCCGCATCAAAGGTACCTCCACCAAGGTCGAAAATAATGATATTGTGCTCGCCTTGCACTTCTTTGTCAAGACTATATGCGACAGACATCTCACCGACGATTTGGAACACTTGAGGCAAGCAATGAGAACAATGACACTGGCGTCCTTCATCGCCTAACATTGCAAGTCATTAAAGTAAGCTGGGACAGTGACGACGGCCTGAGTGAAGGTGTTGCTAAAGTAGTGAAATGGTCGTGAATGAGATGGATGAAGCAGGGACGGTGATGATGGGTAGATGGAGTGGCATGAAGACAGAGGGCGACACATCTAAGTCCGTCAAATACCAGCTCGCGCCTGCATAGATCTGTGTAGATTTACTAGCTCAATGAGACATTTCTAGCCCAGTTCTTGTACATCAACTCTCACAATTTAGCCAGGTGGTGAGTCACCTAGTCATGGATACGAATGATTCCATGTTAGGTGATCTACAGAAAAACACATACATCTGTGTAGCTGATATACCCTATTCTACACAGTTTTTCTGTGTGATGTAAGACCGTATATTTACTTATCTTGGGTACATACGGCTACACAGGCTTGTGTTAGGGTGCAGTGATTTGCCGTTGTAGTAATCACATGATGATCACATGCATTTGACGTGATCTTGATTTTCTATCAGATGACCTGACCCGAGTCACATGTTAGTCACGCAAATCTCACATGCTCTCAGTTTACTCAAATAGTACATCAGGTGATCCCTTCTCGATCATGTGAATTGTCATATAATGCGGATTTATTATAGGTGTTTATCATGTGACCAAGATCTGATCACGCCAATTTCATATGACGTTAATCTTCCTTATACATTCGTCATATGATCATTTTATGATCACATGAAGTTTATTTGTTTTTTCACGAAATTTCTACCAAAGGGGGGGGGAGGCCAAATCCTCCCCCCCCCTTTTTTCTGCGTCACATGAGGTATAATTACTAAATTTAGCAAGCGTACTATTTGGGGGGGGGGGAAATAATTTTTTCCTCATCGGTACACCATAGATTCGGGCTTAATTTTCCTTCTCTTGTGATTCATGAGATCACGTGTGGGAGTGTGTATAAACACGGGAGAATCAGGTGTGACCAACGGAGAGAATCACAGCTGACCACCGACCAGATCCTGTTCTCTCCTCATCATCAACTCTGGCAACACCAGCAACGGCAACGGCACGTCCCCATTCTCTCGCTCTTCGTTTCTGTTCTTCCTCATTATGCTCACTCAACATAATTCAGCAGCCGTACCACTCGCAGCCACACACAGTGACGACGACGACGACGACGACTACAGCAGCACCGGTCGCAGTAGCAGCTGGAGGTAGCTGGACTGGGGGACGCAGCAGTCATCAGCAGCACCATTCCGGCTTAAGTCCTCGCATGCTTCGCGGCGAGAAACGCGCCTTGCCTGTGGACGGCCCGCCTGGGTCAGGGGGTGGAGGAAGTGCGTCTACTGCCGTGTCAGCGACTAGCAATGGCATAGCTGCAGCAGGAGCAGGGGGTGGTAGTAATGGTGCATCTCCGCATAAGAAACCGGCGAAAGAGAAGATGCCCGACTTCGATTGGAGCGCGGATAACTACGCTCTTACTTGGCGCCTTGTGGATGAGCTGCGTAAATTAGAGAACAGGAACGTTCTGTTCCCTGATCATGAAAACTTAGCTGTGAAGGTTTGTCTCTCTCAACTCTTACTTTCGGCTTGTGAATGGATAGGGCTCTGGGGTCTGGGGAACGGAGTTGGTTATGGCCTGACTTTGTCCGCAAGGTTTGGGCCTGGGCTTGGACTTCAAGCGAGAGTGGACGTCCCCGCGGCTTTGTTCGCTTTGTCACTTCATTCGGGCAGTGCATATTCGCATCCGGTGAGCGGAATGCTCTCCTCAGACTAATGAAGAACGTACGCATATATCTGACGCGTCATCACGACTGCGGGAACGTGGACTCAAATCATGTCATGCAACGATGAAACTTGCGCGCACGAATGTCTGTCTCAATACAGCTTTGCCACTCTGCGTATGTTTTTACCGGGAACAAACGAATAACAACAACTCCGTCCTGGTCGGTCGAAGGGAAAAGGCTCCGTTATGCATTTGACACGCGATACTCGGTCATGTGCGGAAGCAAGCGAGTGTTACTCGCGTGCAGACTGCGGGAGAAGCTCGCGATGATCATCTGGTTAGACTTGTCTGTTTGTAAGGCATTTTGCACGTCGTCCATGATTGACTAGACTGCCTTGCTGGATCGCAAACGCACTGATGCGTTATTGGTGACTATATGCGTCAATCCCTGTCATTTAGTCCCACTAGAGAAGCTTCCTCTTCGAGCCCTGTCCATCGCAAGTTTGTTACTGCGAGACATCTACGGACTAACGAACTTACTTTCAGAGTGGCGACACTAAGGAGGATGTCTATCGGCGGATAGCGAAGGTAGTCCATCCTGAGGCTTACACGCACGATCAACAGATTGCCGGATCCCGCATGAAAAATAAAACTGTCGCGTGAGTTCAATCACGTTACTGATCAACTGTCAATAACGGCATGAGTAGCATGTGGAAGGAATACTCGGGCTACTGTCGAAGACTTCAAGATCTTTGTACGAGTCACCAGGTTGTTGTGCCAGCCAATGGGCCAGACGAGAATTTCCCACAAGAAATCCAGTCAGAATGGAGTAGGAGCTATTCTCTTCTCACAACTTCCGTAGATATGCAAACTTACCGACTTCACTATGTTTAGGAAAGATAGTTATTTCGATGCCCGTCTTCCAAGTCCTCCGAACTTTTATGCCAGTGCGTCCCGAAGAAAAACCCAAGGCACCAACGGTGAAAGTACAACGGGGTGTATCGAGCTTTCCACAGCCACTAATTGAAGATGAGCATGCCGTTGAGCACCTCCGCGATGGGGTAAATTCGGGTTCCTACTCTGGCCCTGTTCAGTCGCCTTCCATGAAACGAGCGTCAGTGTCTCGCGAATTGGTTCTTGGTACTGCGGAGGGCCAAAACTCGACAGCAAATGGCCATGAACATCGTATCCCATCTCAATCGCAAGTGTTATTTTTTTTCCTCAAATGCCCGTTCTGTCTCGTAATCTGACACTGGTGCCGATGTAGTAAAATTAGTCTGACTGACTATCTTGAGCTTCGCCGCTCGTACCAGGAAGATGTCCGTCTTGGCATCTTTACGCCGTCTGAGGCGAAGATGCGCATCGAAGTTCTGGATAAACAGAGGTCCCAAGCCGAGAAGTTAGTTTTGTCGTAAAACTTTCGGCAAAGACGTACTGAGTGACTTAGCTGGCATTCTGTAAACTATTTCAGCTTTCGTTTGATGCCGCCACCTCCGACCCCAACTGCCTCATCTACAGCGTCTTCGACGACGAGCTATAGTCAACCTTTGACGCCACATACGTCGACTCGCGTTATGGCACCAGATCCGATGCAGGAACATACGTATGAAGAGAAAGCTATGCTCTTAGGATTCCGAAAGCCCCTACCTCCACACCCACTTTCTCGCGCGTCTTTCAAGGAGCTGTTCAAGGCCATTCTTGATCACGCGGTTGATTGCGAACTGCAGGAATGCCGTCTTGACCATCGTATGTCGCTTCTGGACTACCTTATGATTTTCGAAACATTGATTTGCGCTTTATGATTGCAGTCCGCAAGACACCACAGCTAAGTTTTATACAAGGAACCAATGGCATGCCTGTCGACATTGTGTTCATGACTCGCTCTGGACTCGTGCCGCTCGTTCACCACCCGCTCGCTGCGTGCGTCCGGTTCCTTTCGCGGCACACGATTCACGTTATGGATGTACCTCTAGTGATACATAACGGCGGTGGCTGGGAGACGACGATTTGGGATTTTGCAAATGCCGTTGTCTCTGCGTAAGTCGCTTTTACAGACTGAGTTGCGGAAGACGATGCTAAGTAGTATAACCAGTGCGCTCAGGAGGCGCTTGAGTATCGAGGAGATCAAGACAGTACAAGCAAATGCACACGTCGTTTCTACTGACCATGCATTTAGGCAGCAATTCCAGCTGCTCAACGATTCTTCAACGTTTTATGATGTTCTACGTACTGGGTGTGCATTTCCTTGATTTTGCTTCTCGAGAATTACTCAGGATCCAACTTTACTTCTCTAGCCTGTTGTCACCCAATAATTGGGTCCCTCTGAGCGGTAGCCAATACGAAGAAGGCATGGAACATCCAGTTCCGCAACACTAGATGTCAACAAACCAGTTTTATGTCGATTCACACATCTTGAAATTTACACGTGTACCCGCCCGGAATGTGACATATCCCTTTCTTTCCGCACCAAGTAATTTGTAATCTTGATTTCCTTTGTTGTCTTTGTTTTTATCTTGACTCGTACGACGCGAGAGGTGAATTGGACGTCCTGTGTCGTCGCTCTTTTGTGACTATGGAGGGCGTTCGTTCCGTTATCTCTTCCGCACGAATGGCTAACTGACTGGATTGACTCAAGCTCTCGGCCTCCATATTTACTCAATCATTCATGTTTACTCTTGTCTTCCCATCCCTCTCTTCTAATCATCTCCCTCATTCTCTTCAACCCTACATACCTATTCATACAAATTGCTCTGTTGTCCGCCTGATTCAAGTTTCGCGTTTCGTCTCTCAGTGTAACCTGTACCCTTCGATCCCCGCTCCTGCCTTCCCGCCCCTAGTCCCTCCGCTCTCCATCACTTTCAATGTCACGCTGCGCTATCTGTCATCCTTGGAATGCACGACTCTGATAAGTAGATATGCTGTGTATAGTGGAAAAGCCTGTATTGTGTCTGTGTCGTCTGTTGGTACAAGAATAAGAAAAGTGGGTGAAAATTTTGACTGTGGTTCGCTGACGTAACGCTGAATACCCCGCGTCTGAAAATGAAATTTCGTCGGATGATCTCTGTGAAACTCTAAGTGACGTAGATAATGTTCTGCAATAGACTCTCGGACCGTTTCTTTTCTGGAAAAAAGTTTCTGGTCAGCACGTTCGTTGTTGCTGCGCTTGTTAGGATTTAGATACGAGATTGCTCAAAGCGAATGATCCTGAGTACCGAACACAGCACGTCCTTTCCTTCTTATTATCTGCGAAGTGATTCAGGAATTTCAGGTGTTTTGGACGCCACGCATCATAGTCAGCTCTGACACACGGACTCAAATAAATTATCTGCGACGATTCTCTCGCCGGAATCGCCAAGTTCCGTTTCACGTATTCATTTGAAGACGCTGAAGATGCACGATCTCGGACCGAACTCAGGTTTTCAAATGCCAAGGTCTCACGCTTCGGCGAAATTTCTAGAATCCCATCAAGGCGACAACAACAAGACCTCTCGGTGCATCTAAACAGATGTGGATTGTGTCCATTCCAGTATATGTCCCTGAATGGATAGGAGAGCCAGGACAACAAGATTGCGATGATGCAATTCTGATAGTAGAGCCCTGAAACTCCGCTCAGAGTTGGGTCGTCTTCCTCAACTCTATATTGTACGTATCACTTATGAGTATCCATCATTATCATGATGTCAGTATCAGTATCAGCCACGATTCTGACTAGCAGAGGATCCTGGATCCACCGGAGTTACGTCGTGAGTTTCTGGCATGGGTCAATTGGAATCAATCCCTCTGAACGGTGAGATCATTGCTCCACAGGTCCCATCTACCCGCTGGCAATAATAATAGTCGAAGCTTCCTCCGATTTGCATCGCATTTGCTAAACGGGAGGTCCAAGACGAATAGCTAGATACAGTTCGATCCTTCTCCGTCCCAAATCCGAGGCTACAATTACAAAATGACATCGTCGACTCTCGATAGGTCAATTGAATTATTCTCCCTTTTTTTCTTGTTCGCGCTGAATACCAAGGAATGCCTCGTGTGTGATCAGTTACACTAGTCTGTAAGTACAATACTGTACAATACAATACAATACAATACGAGGTCGACTTATCATTTGCTTATCCGGCCTCATCCGGCAATTGCTGGGTAAACTCTGATGGTCAATCAGGACCTCCTGTCTACAGAACTCAAGGGATCTTTACTGATTCGGTCCTTCCCGCGAGGCTCACAAGGCACAGATAGACGAAAAAGGTAATCTCCAGTGGTAAAGCAAGCGACGTCATGAAGCATTCGGATGCTTGCGACGCAAGCAATACTATTGCAAGTGATCACGATTCTCGAAGACCAAAGGAGTTTCGGGAGCACAAGGTACAGGTAGATGAGTGAATCCATTCGTTTGTCTCTCCTCGATCTAATGTAAAAATAAACTATTCAATAGATGTTTTGTAATCATTACTCTCATGCAAGATCCGACCTCATGTCTCGTCTACTTCTTTTCTCGGATTCAAACTCACGCGCTCTGAAGTCCACGGAGTGTCGGTGAGGAAACCCGAATTTTGGCCATGAGAAGCATGATGAGTCCCACCGTCGTCCAGTTTTTACCTCGGGAGATGTACAAAATTTCCTAGGATGCGACGGCAAGATAGCTATTGGCTGGCCGAAGAGCCAAGTTATAGGGATCATTTGGTAGACTGATTCCTTGAATTATTTATTCTTGATTCAAGATATGATTCAATGAGGTTGTTTATGCGTGCAAAACCCCAAAATCTCAAAATTTCGGGATTCTCAGGGTTCCCCGTCCTCTGTTGTTTCGCTCATAATGTGCGCACAGTTGGTGAAGGCGTCTATCCGAATTGAGCACAAGAACCCTCTTCATAGTTGCACTTATCGTTCGTGGGACGAGTAAGCGCCAAGTCTTTCATTGATTCCCAAAGGTAAGGCCCTAGTTTCCTTCTCGGAATGCTCTTGTGAGCGATTTTGTTTCAAAATAGGTTGAAAGCGCTCAACAGAGATATGCGACGCGCAGGCATCGCGAAACTCCCTAGACTAATGCCGCATCGAATGAAAGCTCTCACCGAGTGAAGATTAGGCGCGCACTGTCTCAATACCAATCAGATGCATAACAACACCTTTCAATTCTTTTCGAGACTCAAGTCAGGCGCCAATAGCAATACGTCTTGATTCCACGGGTGGGCGCTTTTCATCAAAATGACACCGATTGCTATTTCGCCGCATAGCTCCGAGTCGAGTCAGATCTTCTCAATAAGCGCCCTAGGAGAAAAGACTGCAGGACAATCAATTACATCTGCACGGCCCTGCAGATGAAGATATGGGCTTGTATTTGACTTTCACAGCATCATGATATTCGCTTGAGGAAGACAGTTACTATAGAGTTGGGCTACAGTTGGACATCGAAGAAGGATGGCAGAGATATAACCGCTTACACTCGTTGCTTTGCTTCGATGGAGTCTCGAAATGTAGAACGATTCTATTCCCTAATCTTCGAGGCGCCTGCATTAGACGTCGTGCTTCGTATGGTGACTAGGTGGCTCTTCGAGATTCTCTGGATAGACCTGGATGTCCTCATAGCCTTCAATCAATACTTCACAAAGGAAAGAGACTGCATTATGAGGAACAACAATCTTCGCTGGGCATGAGGCAAACTTACCATCGATAGGGTTCTACAGCGACATGTTCTATGTCTATGATCTTATGAACTCTAGCGACTGAGGTCGGTCTTACTTTCCTATCTTCGGGTTGTGACTCAAGATGCTGTGAGATTTGATGAAATTCGAGACGGTCTAATGAGTCTCGGAAGCGTCGAGCGTCTCGCAATATTAGCTTGTATGAACAAATTGAATTCAGTGATGTTGTCTGATAGACGCCTTACAGACGCCCATCGGAAGCCAGATTTTTCATCCGCTTACTGGCACGTGTCGATGTAATGAAGGCATAGAGAGGTTAGGCTGCCAAAGTGAATGAAATTTGATCTTGGACGCGAGCGCTTAAGAGCTTCGTTCGTAAACCGAGCTTGTGTCCTAGGCTGAAGTGAGATGAAGAACCATAACACGAGAGGCGCCTTTTGCAAAGATGAAGCTGATACTGCTGTACATAGTAGGTTTACTGTCCAGATCAAACAAGGATTCTGTTCATCAGTCAGTTGTCTAGCTCCGAGTCATTGCCTCCAGACCTCCTCGAAGTAGAATAAGATAATGGACAGATAATCACATTTGTTTACTTATTCTGGGTTCGAAGAAGTTTTTAGTGCCTGTGTGCCGGACAGCTTGATATTCTATTCCTACACGGCTGTCTTCCTAAACGCGCTGGCTTTTTTTTTTTTGGTTACCACAGAAAACTGAAATGTTATTAATCGAAATTTGCTCCTTCCCAAACCCCAACGTAAAGATTTCTGCTCTTCGGAGCTCAAGCACATTTTTCGGCTCATCCGGATCGTCGACTATTCGGTGTTCCAAGAAAAGTAAATTTGACTTCAAGTGAATACCGATCAGACGTTGGTCCACAAATAAAGACGTTCGGTGTTCTATGTTATGCTCGAGCACTCCTAAAAGTAACAAGATATCCTAGGCATAATTGAGAAGTGACGGTATTGAATCAAGCAAGGGCTTATGTTTTCCCGCCGTGAACAGATTATCGGTCATGTTCTGCTGAACGCGAGTCTTCTTGTGGAGACACTCTGGGCTAGCTATTAGGAGTCGGTAATTCAAAGGACCGACTTCTACTCACAATCAGACTTTACTTCCATCCATTGGGAAACAGCTGTATACTTCGGAGAGCAGTTCAAATCGTAGGCGGAGTAGCATTCACGGGCTCTGCCGATCGGGGAAACGGACTCCGCGGTAGAGAAGAAGGTTGAGAACGTGACTTCCGAAGGCCTTGCAATAGCGTGTGATTCAGTACATGAAATAGGGTGGTGCTCGTTGTCTTTTGATACATTATAAGTGATGAGGGACATATGCGGCATGGAATCATACTGACAGGAACTCACCGAGTCTCGCCACGTATTTACTCCCTTCTCATGATTCTTATTTAATGCATTGGCATATGGCAAAGTGGGGTTGTGTTGGTCCATGTGTAATCCGTGTTTTGATGGCGACTATATAAGATACGTGTATTATTCTTTGCCAAATATGGAATATAAAGACGTAGAGGCTGATAAAGCCACAAGTACAAAACTGTAGCGAGGCACGGCAAGGCCTGAATATCGTCAGCGAGTGCAGTGCAGTGCATCTACGGATATGCTTGCGACATGATCCGTCGCCCCTAATGGCGAGAACAGAGTGGTTATGCGCTTAAAAGATGCCGCGAGAAGCCAACAAAGCTCGGAACCTGTTTCAATTATCAGAAAGAGGAGAGGTAGTATCCGAGAGTACTCCGGGCCGTATATCGTCTAATCCCACCGTCAGATGCTCATGAGGAAATTGACTCAAAGTCGCAAGCAGACAAAGGTTCTGGTTTGTTTGCAATGCGTGCTATGGATGTTCTTCAGCAAGGTAAACGGGAGTTGTCATACAGCATCTTTGATGTCCAACTTAATACATGATAGGTCTGCGCTAATAAGTGCCGCGAAACGTGTTAAAAGCGAGTTGAGCTTCTAGAGCAGTCTTGTATCTTACGGGAGCTTGATAAGCCGCAAACCAGAGAGTCGACAAGACAAGCGGACGCAGGACCTTGACATGAAGGCGATGATCAATCAGAATCTACTCGCTCCGTTGTTCTCTTCAACCAAGAACTAAGGCTCTTCGATGATCGCTGAATATATCCAACTATCAGGTCTTGATAGTCGTCTTGGTAAGCCCGCAGAGTCTCGACAGAGAAGGACTTTGGTGGGTGTTCACGTTATTGGCAAAAGGGCAGATCTAGTCGTTCAGTTTCTCTATCAGTCTGTCTTGCACAAGAAACTAGAAGCTAGAGCTTCTATTCCGGGCGGAGCGAGACTCGCCTAAGACCGGTCCCGAGAGCATAGAAGCTACATGAGTCCCGTGGCAGTCCACATGCATTTCACGCATACAAGATAGAAACATGGGATGTATGCGTAGAGTGGCGGTGATGAGTCTCTAGTTGCTTCAGTACAACAGTACGGCTCACCTTATTTGGCTATTCCTGCCACATCATGCGTGACGAGCTGTTTTGAGCTAGACTCGGAAGACAATTTGTTGGGCACGCATCGCATCGAGCAAGCCGACGAAGCTCCCCATTATGGAATCGGCTCAGCTCGATGCGCCAACTCCAGTTGACAATAAAATAAGTACCCCTCAAAGATAGCGCGTGCTGTCAAAAAAACTGAGAACGTGCTGTGGTGGCTGAACGGGCGCGTAGTCAGGTCAGGTTCAATGCGTTACAATCAACGTATTCTCCATATATAGCTTGTGTTTTCGATCGCATCAAGTTGTAACTGATTGTGATTGAGATGATTTAGCTCTGAAGGACAACATTGAAAAATCAAGTTGTTTGTTCCGAGTCGGACCGGTACTCAGGCAACTTCCATTTAGGGAGTGTGGGAAAAGGAGGTTGGCTTAATTATGTACACAAAGTCGGTTAGCCGACTATATCCCGCGTAGCCGACACAAACAACACATCTGTTTGTGAAGTCTATTTCTTTTCTCAAAGCCAAATTCACGCAACTGCGCGAAAACGAAGCAGCAGAACAGCTCAGAACACCTTGTATTTCATTTAAATGGTCCTGGCTCGGCCTCCTTCCTACTCAGAGCGCTGATCTGGGTACAAGAATCCGGGCCCAGATGCAAGTGCTCTGCCTATCACGACGGACCGGGGTTATGAAGGCCTCGTGGTGTCTTCAATGTTTGCATCTTTTCGACATCTCCGCCGCTGCCCTGGATTCCATTACAATTCTCCAACTTGCTCAGTTTTGTGCTTCTTACAAATTGAGTTCGATTCGATTGATAGGAATACACTCCGCTAAGAGGCTTAGGGGCACCACCGTCCTTACGGAAGACCTAGAAGCAGGCAGAATATCTCGGAGTAAGAGGCTCACTCGGTGTCAAAAAGCTACATTCAAGTTATCGAGGAGGTTATCGCCGGATCAGCACCCGAAATGACCTTCATCAGACATCGACAATGGCTCGAGGGCGACAACGTGGGTACAGCGTGTGCGTGAGTACGTGTGCACGGACTCCGTTGCAGCAGCAAGTGATACCCCCGCGGTCGCAATGTTCCAACTGTGGCGTGGGCCATTCCGGCAATCCCATAACTACATCCATGAGATTGGCCACTGGCAGCCGTGGGAGGGTGCCTACTGGATTACTTGCGTACTGAAGACGTGTAAACAAAACGTGTTCTGAGCACGTCTCTCAAGGCTACTTGACGTCCGCGGAAAGGAAGCGCCATGCAGCCGAGGTAGCTTTATGGAAGATCCTAATTTCCAGACAACTGTTACAGACAAGGCGAAGGTGATGGTGATTCGACACAAATTCTTCGGTGATTACGAATGGAATGGAGGACAAAGAATCAATCAAACGAGCAAGTGAAGGGAACAAACCTGCAAAAGGCGAAACCGCATACAATGTACAACTCTCGTACGGCACGGTCAGAAACAGTCAGAAAGTTAAAATCTAAATAGGATCGACGCGCGCTTCTTAGGCGCCTACGGGCGCTTGTGGTTGACCAACGGAATCAAATTTTAAAGTCACGATGACTCAAATAGCATTTAGGCATGCCAGCGTAGAATTAGCAAGGATACGTGTGTGCGTGCGATGCGTACGATTGACGTTAGTCTTTATCTGCTTCTCCCGCGCTTTTGCAATGCAAAATCTGGACTTTATATTATATTTCTTTATGTCATCATCGACACGATTGAACCAGGTCGGTCCGGCGAGGGTAGCGGATACTTACATCGTCCACGCCACGCGTTTGTCACGTATTGAATGAGAAAACCAGCCGTGCGATATGTTTTGTCCCGCCCGTGGCTGAATCATATCGGCCGGGACCTGATGAAGAAACATGGAAGTTTTTCGTCATATTCAATGAGTGACGCGCGTCCTGTCTGTCCATGCGGTCCGTCCCACCGTCCCCAACATGATTCTACCTGGCAATTTTTGGAGCCTATGACTCGAATAGTCCGCACAGCATTTTCATACAGCGGATACGACACGTGATCCCCACCTTGAATCCAAAAGCGCCACAAAATTCTGGGAGATTCTGGATCGGACCTTGGGCAGCGGGCAGTGCAGAAGGAACATTCAAGACGGTGAATTCTGTGGTAGCAAAGTAACAAAAATAACTCTTCTTGGGATCCATTTTCACAACAATGCCGTGAACCTAGAGAAGAGTGAAGGTGGGGTAGACATTACCCACATTCCGCAGTACCTAGGGCGATGCAAGTTAATTCTATAGATCCACGCTCGAGCAGTCGGCGCAACTTATAGGAGAGCGCCAAGCTAAGTTCCTGAACGTCCGTGAACACGAGCACTTCGAAAACGGAAAGGCGGTGCGGTACGTCTACTGCGCTCGATGCCAGGAGCTTCGTAAATGCGCCGAAGACGGAAAGAAACTCCCGAATAGAGAAGAGCGCAGTTAGTAAACTAACCTACTCGGAGTCGATTGCATGGCGATCTCCTTGAGCGGCGACATACATATCCTTTATCTGGTCTATCGTTCAGGAGACGTCCACCGCCTCGTCGACTATTCAAGCTTCCATAAGAAACAGTTCGGAACGAAGTTGAAACGGCAATACAGTTCAGTACTCAGTGCCGAGAAGAAAATTTGCAAATGTGTTGTAATCGACCAGAGTGAAAACCGTATAGGGTAGAGGCGTTTATTGGTGATCCTTCTACAGGCCGTTACCATCAAACAAATGAACAAATCAGGAGAACAAAAGCAACATACTGCTTCATCTTCATTAATTATCAATAGTCATAGAAATTCAACCGCAATGAGCAACGAGATGATGAAGCCCCTCGGCAGGTGCTGCGAAGACTGCTTGACAGTATGTGTATACTCATTTCGTCTAAGGATTGTTGACAACTGTGGCTGCAGCTGCAACGCGAGACCATCACGAGAGACATCACGAGATGATAACGTGCACGCCTTATGTACTTGCTGAATCGTCTGAGGCCGCCACAAGAAGCATAGTTTAGCCGCAATTTTTTCGAAGGGAGAGCATGCGAGTTTGAAACGCCGTGACTTCGAAAGAATTGTTTTCAGAGAAGTCAAGGATACCTCGAGCGTCCTCTTGATGATTCATCCGTGCTTCAGGAAAGCGCCAAGCAGATCTAGCAAGCGTCACTTCAATGTTGCTCACCTCACTACTCTCACTCTAGCCGCGGATGGCCGGCTTCATGTATTCAAGACAGGATTGCTGACGAGCTTCGATAATCCGCATCAAAAAGCAGGTGCTCCGCGTAGTAACACAAGGAGAAACAATTGTTGAGCTTCTGTCAGATTTCAGAAAGACGAGTTCCGACTCGCAAAGTATTATAAGGATTTAAATGACCTATCATGAATTCCCAGGAACTTCGGAACTTCGGCCGAGGATTGAAGGTGGCCACATCACTGCATCAACAGACGGAATCGGAAGTGTATGTCAGCTCCGCGTATTCTGCTCCGTTACTTGTATGTTGGCACGGGATGCAAAGCGATACACATACACGTCTGACCCATGGTCTGTGTGAGGTAACTGTCTCAACTCACTGAATGCATTACTCCTCAGATCGCAGCCCGAGCCCCACCGTGAGCATCATCCCAGTATCTGAGTGTACCTGTAATTTAGCGCAGATAATGCGGTCCAAAGTGATGATGATACTCACGTTAGACAAACCTTCAGACATCAATGCTCCTCAATCAGATGTTTGAATTAAACTTGGGTCTCCGCGCCCCTCGGGTGTTGATCCAACCAAAGTCGGGATCGGAAAGATGAGTGTGGGAGAAGAACGGAAGTCTTCTTCCAAGGCCAAGTGAGTCAGAACATGGGAAAAAAGGAGAGAAAAACGTTGTCGTCTCGGTTTTCAGTCTTCGTAAACGGTATTTTGAAAAGCAAGGCCACAACATTCGCAGGGCGCGGACCAGTGACCCGATCCAAGAGAAGCCTCGAACATGTTGTACAAGAAAAGCGTTATGTGCGATCCTGTTCATCTCCTTGAAAGTTTTGATGAAACTTCGATGTGGCCAGCCATTCCGCGCAGGTTGGGAAGGAAAGCTCGGAAGCGACGAAGAAAGCGGAATGATCCAGTCTAATGTATTCTTAACTCCGCGAGGGCTGTCAGAAGCAAGGGTTCAAGTGCTGGACAAAATTAGAATTTGAGTGCGGCAGATTGGTTTTCACTATCCAAGTCCTATACCCTATATGTTGCCGTCACGACTCACCTTGGGAACATGAGCTCCAACAATTTCATCCGACTTCTTCCGTTCACATCTAAGCTCCAGAAGCAAATAATCGATTGCGTTCATTTTAATGGAATGCTTCGGTTCAATCAAGCTGAGATGGATCTGCTACATGAGTCCAGCACAATCCAGTCGAATCCAGAACATACGAACCTCGGGGTGGCACGCGGCCCAGAGCAATCGCAAAATCGGACGGAAGGAAAGCCGAGCAATGCCAGGCAAGACCATCCATGTGCGAGTGAGGTACAATTCAGATCGAGAGAGAGAAAGAGGAAGAACCCGATCAACCCGACGCCAGACTCACCGAGAAACCTAATCATAAAAAAGATGCAGCGGAGGAGAAGGAAAGGCTTTGGAACACCGAGCCCGACGGCACCGCCGACGTACGTGCATTCGCGTACACGTCGGGCTGAGCCCGTGGCTCTCGACTGTTCAGAACGGTTCGAGATCACCGCGCTCTGCGATGTCCCTAGACTAGGTCGTAGCCCGTGGCCGGTCTGGATGATACAGAAAAAAGCAGTGAAGATGGAAGAAATTGTGGAGCAGGCGTCGGCGCCGACTGATCCGGCCATGTCGGGCCGGGATATACGTATGCCGAGTCAAAGGTATAATTTTTTTTTCCAATACAAATACAATACAGTATTGCAATACAATATTACTTTTAGAAACTAGAGGACTCATTCAGCGTCAGCGAAAATACTGGTAAAGCGCATCGCGTGAGTGGTCAAGAGTCAGAACGGATGCCCGAGCTCCCGACACACCGACGCACGCACGGCGGATCCGTGTTACTGCGCGGCCCACTAGTCGTGCGCTCCGCTCCGCGACACTGCCTCGGTAACCCGTCGCTGAGTAACAAAATATCCTTACAACACGCATGTATGGCTGTATTCGGGCCCTACTTGTTCCGCCGATCGGTACGGGTTCAGTCGCTGCGGATCTGTCCAGGCGTCACAACAGCGCCATCCAAAATGCACGAGAACTTTCACCAACATGCATATGCACAAAATTTTGTGAATTCCGGGTAGGGAGCTACAGGAGCGCTGCAAGTGCATGATTTTGCCTGGATGAGGGAAATTCAACGCTCTTCCATGACGAATGAATGCTTTTTTCCCTATCGAAACCTGACTATCGCCACTTCGTCTTATTGCCGTTGCCGCGCGTTTCGGATGATTCGTTCCCGCCGTTGCGAAGGAAATCGAGGGGGAATAAAATCATTCGATACAGACGTTTTCGCTGTGATGCCGATCATCTTGTGAAATTAGCCAGGAGGCCCAGTAAACGCTATTTCTGCTAGACGAATGCAGCAACCCCGGATTTGTTATCACCTTCTTTGCAATGTTGAATGAATAGGCCACAAAGGCATAGCACAGAACCTGGTCTGATTTAGGTGGACGAGGCCATCGAAGATCGAGCGTTGTTCAAAAAGAGACATTTGGGCCAAGGGCCTACATTTTTATGAGTGTGTGTATTGCTGATTTGAATATACCCGAGACTCGCTTCGCTGCCGTATGAAATTGGCAAAATTGGCAAAGAAAACACGCTTTCCTGAGATGTCTTGAGCTTCTATTCGCTATTGTATTTCGCACCATGAATCATCGTCGTTTCGGATGATTCCTAATGCTTCGGCGAAAACAATCCTTATATCCTTTTATCCGAAACGTACGGATTTGGGATATAACAAAAGTAGAAGCTTCCGACTGTTGTTGTGTTGTTTCAACGCTATGTAGCAGCACCCAAGATCATGCCTCCAGATCCAAGTCACCCAGAGAAGTATGCATACCTGTACAAGCAATGACCGATATCCTAGTGTACAGGCCACAGGTTTATCAGTATCACCCAGATTGCCTTCGGAATTGATGTATGGGCTAGATCTGTGTCCTTGGCAGTGGCATTGCGTGTGGCTTGCTATCCGAATGCGCCATGGCAGCGCCTGAGCCTGCGATCCTAGGCGCAATGGGGGTCCACGGACCATAGCGCCTAAAAGCGGGTTGGTTATTTGCTTCCGTTAGGAATAATCAAAAAGATGTATTAGTGCGGTGATCGTAGTTCTGCTAAGGGGGCTCAGAAGCGATAGACGTGATGGATTCTGATGGATTGCGCTTCACAGAGATTAGTGGCTCGACCAGAAAGGCCGCCAAAGCGAGAAGATGTGCTAGAGCTGAGGAGTATCGAGTTGTTTGACAGGTGAGCCTGCAAAATGTTGATAGATGCCCTTGATCTTCCGCCGAAATTTGGGACGTTTGACGATTCGTGAAGATACCTTTTACAAACTGCTGCGGACGCAAAGCGTTTACACAGGCGCGAATTGTAGGTGGCAGATGGAGACTCGCAAACACAAAAAGGCAATAAGCCGGATGAAGCAGAGACAGGAGAGGAAAGGCACACAGTCTCTCAAAGGCGTAATTCGATGTAATTAGACTAGACTCATTCCTTCCCAGCCATGCCATCAGTATCAAGAAGCCACACACACCAGCATAACAAAGAGGGCTCTTCGCGCGCCTGGAGATCATCTGCGTCTGAGTTGAGTTCCCGTTGATTGTGATTTTTTATTTATATTGGCCACGATCATGTCTTTGTGATCCTAAAAAGGGGGAGAATAGGGTACGTAAATCATATCGCGCGGGTTTCTATGTACGGGAATTAGCCGGCAAGGGAACAAGCACGCGTGCCCTAGGCGCTTTCCATGAGGGGTGATCTGAAATCTGATGGAATAGCGGAAGGCGAAGGCGATGTCGCTTGAACCGGGGAGACGGTCTGACACGTGGCGATACAGAAGAGTACAGTAGATTACGCGGCATAGGGAGTTGCCCAATTTGGAGTGTTAAAAACTCTACCCGAAAAGGAAGTGCAGCAAAGAGGCGGATTTTCTTTCTTTCTTTTGAGAGTGAGTGAGTGGAGGGGATGTGACTGATTTGAATCACATCACGCTAAATCGGGAGAGGACCAGGTGTGGCTATGTGAGTGGGAAGAGAAGCCCAGCACAGGAGCATGTGAGCTGGCGTTGTGGGCCGAGCCGACGGTTGCATAAACTGATTGTGATTGTGATTCTATGATAAACATAAACAGAGAAGACAGACCGTGGTACAAAGTCAACGGCCAGCAGACCGCGTGTTTGGTTTGGACCTGGACCCTGACCGATATCCATAAGTAGATGACTCGTGTTGACCTGGTGGCTATGCGTGGGCAAACTCCGACAAATTTCGGTTTATTCATTATTCAATTTGTGGTTGGAGCATGATGCCTTAATATAGAGAGTGGTCCCATCCCGTCCGATTCCCCTCAGCCCCTCCCCCGGTAGCATCGCTCTCCTCAAGCTTGTCCACTCCTCCTCGTCGTTTCATCACTCTTCCCTTGCTTCGAGTGTCCCCGTCAGCGTTTTATAAGTCCTCGACGACGACGACGCTTGACTCTTCCCCTCTGTCTGTCTGACTTACCATCACCGACGACTCCGAGGTGACGCGCTTGACGATCGCGACTACACCTTCACACGAACACTCCCATACACGACGCTCCTACTTGCTCGTCCACGCTTGAGCTAGAGCGCCGTCCTCTCTTTTCCTTTGCTCTACCTTAACATGGCAGCAGTACTTGTAGCGCGACAACCTTCTCATCGTTCGCATCAGAACTCGGCGTCATCTTCAAGTGCGAGCTCGCACTCCCCCTTTCGAAGAGTACATCGAGCGACATACGTTCCGCCTGTGACAGGTAAATCTTCTTCTGCTTCAGCTGCAGCTGCGGCTTCTTCATCGTCATCCGTAAGTCTGGCACCCGTTTTCCTGCGTGTTGATCGGTGCTCTGATCGATTTTTTCGGTTCTATTACGTGCTCATGTCACATTTTTCGTCACTTCAACAATGTCACGCACACAACAGTCCCGTCCTCACACTGCTCACCACAGCTCATCACAAGCAGCGCCTCCCCCTCCAATAGACAATTATTATGGGCACGAAGACACCAGCAAAATTTGTGCCCGTTTTGTCAGTCATACATTTCAGTGTCCCGAGACCATTCCCCTTCCCCCTGGCCAATCTTCAAATGCCGCTGTCTCCCGCAGTGGAACGACGGTAGGACCGCAACCACCCTCGCAAGTTCCCAATACATTAGCACACTTCGTCGCATATGCTCTTCACCGTACACGTTTACACCCTTCCGTAGTTTTCACAGCACTTGCGCTCTTGCACCGCCTCAAATCGAGATTCCCTGCTGCGCGCGGAAGCTCAGGACATCGTCTATTTCTTGCAGCATACATGCTTGCCTCGAAAGTCGTCTGTGATGACACATACAGCAACAAGTCATGGGCCGTCGTCGGTCAAGGCATGTTTGCTTTGCGCGAAATCAACCAGATGGAGCGCGAGATGCTCGGATATCTCGAGTGGAGTCTCAACATCCCGGGTGAGGATTTGGTGAAGTTCGAGAAGGAGGTACGGAGAATATACGGTATTGGAAGAGAGCGGGAGGGCTGGGGTCGTGGTGTTGAGTTGCGTCTTCTCGCTGGTGTTGGTGGTATTAAGCCCCCACAAGAAACGCCAATGGAGGAGCTACCCGTACTTGCCATTCCAGCAATTTGCGGAAATGGAGAGCAGAGTCCACCTCACCAGTTGCCTACTCCCACTGAGGCCGGTCCTGCGGTCGTTCCTGTACCTACTCGTCCTGCTCTTCCTCCTATCTCGACCGCCGTCGTGAAAGTACCGGCATACCCCAGTCCTCCAAGTTCTCCGACCTCCGCTCCTCCTACACGGAAAGCGATAAGCGATTCAAATTGCTCGAGTGCGAGTACGTCACCCGTCGACGGTGAATCCGAGCAGGATGAGTCTGATACCGAGTATGACCCATACCCGTATCCTCGCCGTCCGAGGTTTGAACAAGAGGGAGGTGACGGTAGTCCGAGCCCTACAAGCAGCGAAGACAGTGCCACCTTGCCGACGCCGCCGAATTCTGCGCTTCCGCACCATAGATCTTCGTCCCACAGTTACGCGGGATACGCCCAGAAGATGGGCAAGAGTCATTCCGTTCCAGGGTTTATGTATGCTCCTCGTGAAGCTCCTGGATCTTTGGATGTTGGCCGATCAAGCGCTCCTCCCGTTGCTATTCCTAAGCGAGAACCCGTAGTGTCGAGTGTGAGTGCCTCACACTTTGGTTCTTTCTCAGCAAACCTGGAAGAGGATGGTGATACAGTGATGGATCTTGAGGACGAAAAGCGTGGCGGGATGTCCTATTACACTACCGTTCATCGTCCTATTCAACGCCCTGCTTCGACGGCTGCCGTGATGGCTTCATCCCGGGCATCTGCATCTTCTGCGGTGAAGAAAGAACTGGGTCCGATGAAAGATCGTGAACGAGACCGAGGGAGAGAAATCAAGGAAGGCGGGAGGAGAGATAGGGAAAGGAGTCTACGGACTTACACCGTGCCCTGTGCTTGGTGATTCGTCTAATGGTTTTCCATTGCGACTCCTTTTCTCTCTCCTCTCTTCGGAGTTCTCTTTCGTCTCTGTCCTTTTCTTCGGCGTCGGTTTTCCTCCCTGCTGTGCTATATATTCGATCGTATTTACGGGGATAATCTTTACCCGAATCCTTTAGAAGAGACTAAATTTGTACCATTACACGCGACATCCCCCGAGACGAGAAGAGTGCCGACGCGCTCGACGACACCGAGGCCAGGACGAATAATTCAGAGAGGGAGATTGTGAAGGGAAGGAAGAGAAGAAAAGATAAATGGACACTTCTATGTTATGTTCTGACGACTTATGGCTTATGGATTTTGCTTTCTCTCTCCTGGGATCTTTTGGCCTCGTTTCGCAACCTTTTTGGGTTCGCGCGGAATACGACATGATATGTGTTACTGTGCGCTCCTCTTCCGCCTGCCTCATCCTCCCGACCAGCATTTCCGTTATTGCGATATCTTGCGCAAGAAAATTTCTCGACGTGCTATCCAGGGACTAGACCGATTCGCATTTTACATTTTTCCTCTTCATGTTATTCTCATTCTCATCCTGTGTCTATTATTTGCCGTTTGCTCTACTTTATTCTAACCTTAATTTCTCTTGTGGTTTTATGATGTCGCTCGTTTCTTCAAAATTTCTTCCTCATTATTTGCATTGGCATATATCTCGCTCATTTTCTTGCTCCGTGCATATTTTCCCATTCATACACGATCCAACCAAGCAATCGAATAAAATTACTTTTTGAAATTACCATCGTCTTTTTTTGCATGGCTTGATGTGCGCGGACTATGAACAGTCTTCTCGTTCCTTTCTCCTCGTATGACTCGATTCTCGTGTCTCGTCTCGTTCCTTCTTGTCTCTGTTTCGTTTCGTTCTCGTTCTTGCGATCGTGTCTAGTCATCTGGTGGTTTCCGAATTCCTGTCGCCAGCCTCAGCTTTCTATCGTCGTCCTTGGTCATCTCTTCATGGTGCTTTTTCTTTTCTCTCGTCCTCTCGTTTATGTTTTGGTCTGTACAAAATTCCCCCCTCCCCCAACCGTTCCTCTGACTTACCTATCCCTGCATCACTCCGGTTAATGCGCGTTAACCTTCTGAACATTCAACCAAAGGAATACACATGTATCTATTACGGATTATTAGAAATTGTTTCTAACACTTATAACCTCTTGGTCAACGGTGCGATGTGTAAAGCAAGCAGTAAGTGAGATGCGAAATTGCGATAAAGTCGGATTCGACGTGGAGCTTCAGAGGTTCTTTGTCTCCAGACGTGCGACTGAGAAGCCTCGTTTTGGAAAGAGCCTTGTCTTGTGTTCTGGTTCTGACCGATGTGCAAGGATCGGGGCTAAATAGGGGCTAAACTCGTACTGATGAAAACAATAAAAGCAATGTTTCGAATCGCTATCGCAACGATAAGCCAAGCCCGGACGCCCGTACTTAACTTTCTTACGGGGCAAAGGCGATGAAACACACTTTAAAAGAACCCGGTGTGCCATTGTATTGTATGTATATGCGGTCGAGTCAGATAGATTGTACGAAGATATGCGTATGACTACCAATGCTGCTGTATGTATGGCGGCTGCCGAATCACCAATAATCAACACTTCCGTCGTGACTCCTTATCCCCGCCTATTGTACAATGCTGATATTCGTGATAATTTTTCTTGCATTTACTCATGATCTCGTACGAGCTTCTTACTGGTGAACATCTGACTCGTCGACTTCTTCTCATCTTATAACGAGCGGGTGATCAAGGAGGGACTCGGAGTAGTATGGCGCTTCCTGGAGCTGCGGGGATGCGGGATTCTGGAATTTAATGTTATTCCTAGAGCGGTGCAGATGCAGAGATACCGATATATGCAGATGCGGGATGAACTGCAAGCAGAATGGTAGTGATCGCCCCAAAAAGGTGAGCTCTAGGTAGATCATCCGGAATAGACATGACGATGGCCGGAATAGAAGGAGAGACGGAAACAAAGTTTTGATAGGGGATAACGGAAGGACTTCAGAGCGGATTGGATTGGAAAGTTGTGGAGAAAAGAGTCGATGTTGTGATTCGTCAATCAGCCATCTCGTCACTCGTGACCACCCCTTGAGACAAGCAGAGAAAGACGCGTTTGTGTAAGTGCCCAAAGCGGGGTGGTGCGCAGACGGAAGGAAGGAAGTGTGGAGCGTTAGATTTGACCCGAAGAGGCGAAGGTACGTTGGCGAGATGGTTGATAGATACTGTAGCTTCCGTGGGATGAGAGAGCTATGGAATTGCTTGTGAGGCGATTTTCTTCTTCTGTAATTACCACGATTGAAGTAAGACCTTCACCCTCCTCGTTTACGTGTCTAATAAGCAGGCGATTTCCTATTTTACTCCTCATAAGGGCTGAAATTGGTTAGACGTTCATTTGCTTTACCATCATTGACAGATAAAAAAAACTTACACCTACAGACGATCTAGAGCAAGACGAAGAGCTAGAACTCCGTATGGTCCGATGACCTTTGTAACCAGAGAGTGAAAGCATGTTACTCCAAGAATGTTACTTGCGAGTTGAGAGCGTGGAGGCGCTGGTGGGGTAATGGCAGAATGCCTCCAAATGCAAATCCGAAGATTGGCCCACAAAGTACGTAGATGCAAAGAGCAAATAAAGCTTCTATGGGTTGACTCATTCAAATCGAAGGAGAAAGCGACCATTGGAGGTATTCCTTAAGAAACATAGCTAACTATCTTCCATGTTGCATATTGACGTAGTGTGTGTGTGTGGTCTCTCTGGACACTTAGTAGAAGATAAACGTGTTCATGAAATACCGTCGGATCAGAATGCGCACAAGGTTTAGCACAGGTACCATGCGAGACATTATGTATCTTCTCCGAGCACACAATTACGTGCAATTGGCACGGAGTCGGAAGGACTTCCGACCACGAGTCCTTGCAATTGGAGAAACTAGATGGAGCATCAAACAGATGCATGATTTGGAAGCTATGAGCGTATTTATTAGCTTTCTGATCATATCCTTTGCGGAAGAGTCACTTACCCCAAGCGGTCGTCTCTCTCGAAGGAGGATGGTCCAGTGAGGTCTTGACGGACGTGTGCTGCTTTTGGAACAGCACACGTCATGAAGCGATCATATCGAGTCGTAGCCTCCTCAGCATAGCTGTACATATCGAAAGGAACGCAGAAATACCTCGTGAACGCAACACAGGACGGAAGGGAAAAAATGTCCATGATTGATTGTTGCGTTGCTAGAGGATTTGCGAAATCGACGCGTGAACCCTGGACTTGGACATAGCAGGTATTTAGGCTGTATCCACGCATCAGACCTTGCATTGACCAGGTCTCGCACTTATGTCTGGCCAGTTAGTCAGTACTAGATCATAATATGATCAAATCTGAAGTGAAGGGTTCGTCGTGCGCAGGATGAATCCGTGTCTATCTACACGCGCGGCGTTCTCAGCTCAGCTAGACTTGAATAGACTGAGCATATGGTATCCGGTGTTTCCGTGAAATCCGTTCCGGAGTAAAATTGTGTCCTTCGGAAATGAGAGAGAGCAAGCCCATCCATATCATCATCAGGGCTGGAATAGGAGATGAGATGCTTTTAATATTTGAGGGTCATCAATGATGCTGGGCAGGAGAATTTTGTAGTGATCACGTGGGTAAAATTTCACTATGCAAAATTTCTCAGCCGAATCGTCACGTCACGCTGATTCTTATCAAGCTGAGCAACAAGTTGACCAACCTCTGCCTCATCTAGGTCTTCAGGTAACAGTTCAGTTGTCCTTCGATCTCTTTGGCATTATCAGCTGCCAATGTGTCTGATATCGTTCTGATTTCGCGAGCTCGCTATTTGTATGCATCTCACCTGTCTAGGCTGTGTGCTCTTTGACGTAGGACGGTTCACGACTTCCCGTGTGCTTGGATAATAAAACCAGGTATGCAGCTTAATTTGAATGAGCAGAGGAATTTGCAATATTCGTTAGAAAATGTCACGATGATTGATCAGTCCGAATTCTCCATGGTGCGCCTTCTCTACATGTCGAAGCGTAGACGTCAAATAAACAGCGCGCAAGATAATGGTCAATCCTCGGCTCCAGATGACTAGGATAACTCTGAGTAACTCTGATGCACTGCAGTATCCCTCTCAACCCGAGAGTTCAATATGAAACGGATCCAATTGTGTCAGCGTCTACTTTGTCTCCATCTTTAGCCGGCCAGTATACCAAAGTGGGTGATGAGACAACTTTGGCATCTTTTGTTGAGGACATCTGGGTCATGCGCCGCACTACTGTCGACTGCTATCGAGACACGAGAAATGCAGTGCGTTCACGGTTTAAGGCCGATCAGAGCGATCGGCGCCTTTTGATCGTTGTCGCTCATCGGTTCCTAAGAGAATGACTCGATGCTGCGGTGTGCTGGCTGGCATAGAACGGACAGGAAGGCGACATATAGTAAGTATTCTAACCTGCTAGGGAAAGAATGCCCTATGATTTCCGCTCAGCGCCCGCACAGGTGAACGGCATGGCGGATTGGTGGACATCCCGCTGTACTTCCCGTCCTCCAACTCAGTTCTATTTTCTCGGAAGCGTGTTTATTGCATCATGCGCTGGACCATTCGATGACAAATTCTGAGAGGTGAAACCTCATGTTGCCTGCACGTCGGATCGGATTGGCTATGCGAGCGAAGAATCGCACGCGCCTCGCTTTTTATTATGCGTAGAAGACGAACAGCTGCAGGTGAGAAATGATCAGAGACTTCCTTTTTCTCCTTGGGGTAAAATCGCATCTGTGCTTCGTATAGGTCGTAATTCATCTCCCAGGCCGAAAACGCCGTCTTGTCACTGGTGGGATTGAGATTGTTTCCTTGGGACGATCATGTCGAAGCGTGGTGGCGGGTATAACCATGGGGCGTTGCTCGTTTCTACGCGATTTACATGGGCTGTGTAACGCGAGATAATCCTTATAACTTTTCATACTGTACAGGAACGCAATCTGATCCGGCACTGTGCGCAGAGTTACCGGTTCTATTCGCCTCGGATGCTCACACTGCGTCGAAGTATCAATCCAGGGAGAACAAGAACTGCGCGTTCTGCACCATGATCACTGTGCCGGTGATATCATTGCAATCGCGTGCCTTTTCGTTCACCTTCACTTATTGCCGTATTGAGGCGGCGACCTCCACACACGAATGACGATGATATCTCTTATGAGCTCGCGCTCAATGCGCGCACAAGATCTGCAGTGAGGTCATAATCAGATACCCGGAGTGCGGCGTTGTCCAAGCCGCCGCCGCCGCTCTTTTTACGAGAAACCGTCCGGTGTCAAATGTGCCGGCGCATTAAGCTATGTTTGCAAGTCTTCTTTACTTCTTACTGCTCGCGTAGATCAGCTCATAAAACCCTTGAGCAGTGCTGTTTTCGCAGATTCGAGAAGTTCGATGCGAGATCTCAGTATATGCAGACGGGAAGCGCGCTGGGCAATATGAAACAACACCTAAATCTGTACTTATAAATAACCTGCTGATGTCTTACATAGTCAACTGCGATGTATGTTATTCTGGAGCACAGCTGGCGAGAAATCTGCATTGCGGCGAAGATTCTCTGGTTGCCCGTTGGCTGGGATCTTCACATTTATGACACGGGAATTTCGACAAGATTCACATGTCTGTCAGGACCTACCATTGGAGATCCGTTTCCGAACCCTTTATTGCACAATTACTAAAATATCAGAAAAGGTGTCGATTTCGACTTGTAACTCGCATTTAGGAAAGACAGGTGATGGATTGTACACATTCCCGCGTCACGGAAGTTCAGGTAAGTGATCATCGATGGTCGTCCTCCTAATAGCATCCGTTAGGATGGCCCCGGCTTCCGATCCTAATTAATCTCCGTCTTGATATCTTATATTCAAAGACTATCGCAGGAAAGTTCCACAGCGGCCTTTCAGGGTTTATTCGTTCAAGTCATTTTCGCTTTCATAGTTTCACTCCCTAGTCTACCTCGTCTGTACAATCAAGTGACGCAGCTAAGTAGATCAAGAATACGACGTAATGATTACATATGTACGTACACCAGCGGTGCGGCGTAGTTCTGTTGGTCCCAGTCTGGCGACTCATGGATTATTCTACTAGCTTGTTCAAATCTGCGCCGACCTTGTTAACACTCGTAGCAACCTTAGCTACAGCGAACGATGCCACACAGCGGTACACTCTTACAACCGGAATATCTACAGATGGCAGGGCTGGGAACATTTCAGTTATCATGATTATTCTGAGTATTGAACAAATGTACAGCCTCTCGTTCGTATAGTCACGCACGTCCCCAGTTCCTCCAATCCCATCGGAGTCAGGAGGCGCATGGAATTCATCTGAATCTGGAAACGCTATGCTATTCCTGTAGTATTTTGAGTGCGATTCAGTGAATTCTCAGAACAGGAATGGACAATCAGAATGAAACAGAACCTGTAATTCTGAGTTAAGTTCGTCGTTCAATATGCCTGCTTTTGGTTATCCATGGATTTTTTGGAGCACAGCTTGGGCATGACAAGGTTTCAAGGCGAAGACACCTATTGCTCCAAAAGAACTGACCCTTGAAGGCTAAGAATCAGATATCTTAAATTTCCTTGCGGATTGCGTTCAAGTAAAAATGTAATCGCACAGCGATCACGAATCATAGTAGCACCATGAATCTATCACTGTCGACGAACGTGATTTGAGGACGTTCTCGCCCTGGTCTAGCCAAAGAATCCAAGAGAAATTTCAGCTAGAACAGGATGCAGAGGAGCCCATCGTACTCCTGACTCCTTGCGATTGATGCTGAGAAGGGCCCCTGAATGTGTAACTCTTCAGACGATCGATGCTCGTGAACATTGGCAGGACATCTGACACGCAATCACAAATCAAAGGTGGTGCCCGTAGCATGGATATAGCTCCTCGCTGTGTAAGTAAAGTAGGGACTTGGCGTGGGGGTTGTTTCGTACAACTCATTTCGAGATAAGGTGAGACCGGACAGAAGGTCTTTCCGTGTACTCGATTGAGCCACATTTAGACACGGAAGGAAAAGGAGATCAAGGACGATCATCCGGAGGTGTCTCGTGAGTGCATCGGGGCGTATCATGATCTGGCCATGGGACGCCCTGTTATCTCGCCTTCTCGCGGCCCAGCACACATGGGTATATGCATTGGCTCTGAAGATACAATGAATAACCCATGACTCACGAAAGGTCAGGGGGTGAAATGCTGGTTCATCTTCTGACTTGTGTACATTCGCTTAGCGATCTGAAAAAGACTGCGCTCGAAGCAACGGGATTTCTTTTGCACTTCTAATGCATTCGGGGTTTCGGACTTTTGAGTCAAGAAATTGAATCTGATCGGGATGTCGCACACGCTCTAGATGGACGTCTCATGGTTCAGACAGCTCCTTATTCAAACATAGATCATTAAAGTCTCTGTCATCTGCATAGCTGCGCTCTATTAGCTTTTCACTGTATTTCAAATTGGTATGTAAATTTGGATACAATCTAGACAAAGCTCTCTAATATCGAATTCCTAGCTTTTTTCTTGATGATATGACAGTAACTTGAAACTATTTTAATATCTTTCCCCTCTGGTATCCTTCCAGAATAGATATCATCTACGCCGAATTGGCTGGCAGCTGGCACACGTGCTTGCTCCAAGACATGTTCTTTCAAGAAGGAAGTAAAGTTTCCACTGTGAAAATACCGGAATTATTCCCGCAACATTATTGCGCCAATCTCCAGGATTCCAGCTATAGGGCACTGATAAGAGACATGAGAACCACAGGACAGCCTCAACTAGCCCGAGTGTTCTTGTTTGTGAAATCTCGGGGAGCACTTGATCAAGACGGACGACACGAGACAAACGGCGCTCAGAAACGGGGCTTCTATCACAAGACGCGAAGCGCCAGTTTTCGAACGCAAGCAAAGTGTTTCAATGCAGCTTCCGCGCCTCATACATGCACAAAAGTCAAGCACGGTACGAGGGCATCCCTTGACACTTTTGGGATGTGGCTTCAGTGTGCGTCATCCCGCACATGTTAGTACTTCCTGCTCGAAATGCGCTGACAGGGCTCGATTTCATGTCCCTTCCATGAGGATAGAATCCAAGCGGCCTGGCATGAATGATGTAAAATCTCTTGGGAATGCGGTTCCACCGCTAACAGCTATATGACTGATTCCGAAAGAGCATTATTGAAGTTAGCAAAGGCACTTGAGCCACTCCTTTGTGAAGAGTATGAGAATCAAGGGATAATCATGCTCCAAGCTGATTACTGGAAGGTGAAGAATCATGCATACGAAATCGTCTAAGTCGCTTTGGGTATCAATGGGACTTGCCGGAGGATATTGTGCAAGTTGCAGTAGTGCATTCGGTCCACATGTAGATATTTGCAAACCGGGAGCTGCGTTTCGGATCTATCAAAGCTCAGAAGAAAAATAGCTGACAATGCTGAGCAGCAACATATTTTAATTGATTCGACGTGCCCTGCAGAATTTCCTGTACAAGAGTTAGAAACAAGGCTCACAGGCAGTGCGCTAGTCAAGGCAATACAGCAGCATAGTACCCAAGCAGATACTACAGCGTTTCAAGCTGCAAATAGGAGGGGAAAAACTGCAGGAACACTGTGGTTCCAGGTTTTCTACACCAACAAAACAAGATCACGTGCTTCCGCGAAATCATTCAGAACTCAAGTCTTGTCTGCTCTTCCATCCGAAACACCGTCGTCCCTCGCTTATTCCGGCCAGTGATCTCGAAAACAGTGGCGGATGCCCATTTTCGTGCTTCTAACCATTCTATCGGACTACGGGGTCTGGAAATGGCTGGAAGTAACTTCTACACCTTTTTCTGTTACAGTAGATTCAGATAAACCGACTACTCCGCGTCGTCTCGTTGCTACTCATACCCTGAGCAAAAAGGATTCATCTTCGTCTCAGCTTTGCAGCATTATGCTTAGACATGTCTGTGGCCCAATGCTAGGAACGAATGGGACATGCATAATACTTATTTCCAAACTAACGTTAAGATTACATCACAGAGAGTTGTCGCTTTCAAAAGAATAGACTGTGCATAGAAGACGATATTACGACAATGGGCTGCTTCGCATTCTACACTCAATGATCTGCCTCAGAAATGGATAATAGTCGCTCGTCCTTACCAGGGACATGGTCTCTCCCTAATTATTATCAGTAGAGATCCTAGCTGCAGACCATTCGTTGGCCTAACAAATAGCTCAGCGCATGTCAATGGGAGTGTCACTTCAATGGTCTAACCAACTGATACAGATCTTTTCTGTAATTAAGACTCAGGTGCTCAAGACAAAGATCTTACCATGTGAACACACTTGAAGGAGAAGTGAATTATAGTATACCTTCCGCAATTTTCTAGTATCCATAAGCGATGCAGCAATCCCACCGCAGCAATGTATGCTGGATCTTGCCCTGAAGCGGAACTAGGTCCGTTAATTGTATTCGCCTTTGAAGCACTACGTTTTCTCTCTCTTCTTCAATCGATTTTGTCTGCAGGCAAGTACTTCTTTCTGCTTTTTGAGTAATCAGCTCACCGGTAGATCAACCTGTTGGGGCATCCTAGACACAGAAGCCAGGCACTTACAAGACGATTCGCGGATCTTGGTGTCTCCTTTTGGACTTCTACGTGTACACAAAACAGCACGCTTACGAGAATGCTTTACTACCTTAAAAAGTCCCGTGGATCACGGCGGAGAACTTGCGAGCCGCGCAGAACCCTGATTTGGCATGGCCTGCTTGGTTTCGACTTCGAGATTCTGCAACTGCGTCATAATCTTGATAGATGGATGGGATATCTCAAGTTCATCGTACTATTGAAGCTACTTTCCTTTCTGACAGCATGCATACGTCCACTGGATGGACATTATTGCAGCTGTTAACTGACCCCGATGCGGATCAGGTTTATTGCGGGGAGGAAAAGATGCGATACAGGAGAAGTTTGCTCGGTAACTTTCTTTCCACTTGATAGCAGCAACTGTTTAGCCCTATGGTAACATCGAGCGGTGGTTGCTCCACTGGCGTGAGGATATACTTTCTTTTAATAGTTTCTTTGCTTTTGACTTCTTTGCTACTTAGATATCGGTATGCGATCGTTCAGTTCGCAGCATTCGGCCATGATAAGGCATGTTTATCTTACAATGAAGCAAGAGGAATTGTGTTCAGGCAATATTAGGCGGAATAACTGGTCTCCAAGATGCCGATACTTTGAAACAGAGGGATATACGATGGATAAACTAGATATATTTCGAATCTTCAGTGCTTGCTTGAACCCCCCATGAAGGACCGCTCGATTCCTCTGTGAAGATACCATCACCGAATAGATCATCGGCGTAATTGTCTGATTAATATTCGAAGACTGCGCGAAGCGGGACAATGCATTCGCCGAACAGTAGAGATATCAGATAGTCTAGGAGCCGGCTTCGGCAAATTTGAAAGCAAGAGCAAAACAATGCCGAAACTAATGAGCCTGTTTTTACGCGGAATCATCAGAAAATGAGCTATTCCAAATTTAACAGGCAACCTTAGATAGAAATGTGGCTGACAAGCTAAAATTGAATCCTGTGTACTCATTATCACCAAGAAGTATGGATCATTTCTTTCACCGGTGAAGAGCCGAGCTACAGCTGAAGAGCTTTCCGCTTGTGGTACTTGATTTCAATACAATCTGAATGGAGAGTCTCTGTAAGAGTATAGCTGTAAAGTCCGAGTCGATATCGACACAAACTACATGAGTTCAAAACAGGGTTGTTCAGTGGATGAGACCAAGCAATACAAACGCACGCCAAGACTCGCTTTCACGAATAAACGGAAAACATCTCCTTTGAAACTCGATGAGTGAGAAAAGGTGACCAGAAAGAACGCAGTGCACGATGCTTCCAAGACCATCTGCCGAGAGTTCAGGCTGCAAAGATGTAACCATGGAAGTAATTGCGGGAGCGTCTTATAGACTGCAATGGATGTCACTTGAGTCTTGGGGAGAGATACGGATCAGAAGATTCCGGAATAAACATCTCGGAGAAATTCCTATCTTGTCTGAGAACCGCAGAATTTTGTCGATAATGACAAATCGCGGTATCAGAGAAGCCACTGAGTAGGCCACATTCGACGATGATCAAAGGCACCAACGAGCTTCATCGAAGAGGCAGATCGGTAAAGATCAGCCACAGAGCACAGGGAGCAGGAGCTTAGATCAGCTATCAGTGCAACCGAATTACAGCCGTGAGTCAGGGATAGGCTGCCTCAAAGAATACTCACACAGTTAATTTTGATTCATAAGTAGGTGGAGCTAACTCGCTCAATTATTCAGCCAGTGCATCTGAACTTTCAACAAACGTGCAGCAATTTACCTGAAAGAGCCTCCGACCGGTGCGCCACCATTCCGCACGAAACAAATCAATGCTTCATGGCAATACGTTCGCAGAAACGTGCGCTCAAGGTGCTCGTGACTCGTCCGTCTCCCAAGAAAAGTCTCGAATACAACTTCCCAACTTGAATCCGCGATTAATACTTTAGATTACATTGAGAACTGCTAGATGAATCGTGTGACGGTGATCAGATCATCGTGGACCTCCTCTCCTTGAGCTCTAGGACAGGATATAGAAGTGTCTTCAGACAAAGGTGGGGGCACGCCTCCTTGCGATGACATTCATTTCCAGTGAGCAGCCATGCATGTCAGAGAGAAAACGCCGCGCGATCTTGTCCCGACCGTGACTGTGACTGTGACTAGCGCTTCATAGGCGTCTCGCCCGTCGCTGCCGGTGCATCTCAAACCTGAGGACCTCCACCGCGTGCGCTTCTTTTCGTAATCGGAATCCGGGAATTACTGAATGCGTCCACTCCTTTACTTTTCCATAAGTGCACTTAGAAATTCTGTAATATTTGGTGCTCGAGGACACGTCACTCGTCGACTTTCGTTTCAATCATATCGTGCAGCGCCAGAGTTGGCAAGACTTACTTCCGCTCGGGCTCGGCATATTTCGACGAAAAATAGCTTTGAAAAGAAGCCGGATGAAAAAGTAGATAAAGCAGACAAGTCGGAGCTTGAGAAACATTATGAGAACTTGTCGTTACCGGTGTCATTCCCTGGAGGTCCTGGAGGTCAGGGAGGAGCAGGTGGCGGTGGTCTGTTCCGAATAACCAGCTCGCCGATGTTCGATGCGGCATTGACTACGCTTGTCGGGATCACTATTGGTGAGGATGCACATTTCGCGACGTCTGATAATACAAGTCTTACCATTAGAGATAGTTTTCATTGGTGGTACCGCGTATATAGTATGGTACAAATGGAATGTACTGCGGAAGGTCGGTTTGAAGTCATTCATAAGAAGTAGCTATCTTATCTGCAAGAGCATAGATGGAGAAGGCCTTTGATCCTGGATACGATCCCGCTCTTGAAATTGCATCGCATGCGAAGAGCGTTGGGCACTGCGTCTCGGAAGGCGATGGCGATGGCGAACATCTACGCCGCCAGGAGCAAGATTTGGTCGATCGAATCATCTCCGGGCAGTCAAAGGGCCACTATTACATGTTCCTAGGTCCCAAAGTGCTCGATTTTATCTGAAGTTTGTGTCAGTGCGGCAAGGCTCATCGAATATCAGGGCGCAGGCAAAACGACTATGATCTATGATGCCATGGCGAAGGTCAATGCAGACGGAGTCGCGGTTTGCGATGCTCATCCGGATCTTGAAGTCTTCCGACTGCGACTCGGAAAAGCGCTGAACTTCGAGTTCAACGAGGACTCGCAGACGGGACTGTTTCAGCGGCGGGATCCTCGAGAAGGTCAGTTGTCAGTACTACCAGCGACCTGTAGCTGATACTCTGAGCTTTTTCAGCCGGTCCTGCTTTGGACATCGAGCGAGGTTTGTTTCATTCTTTCACGGAGTACCGTGACCTGCTAATCCTGGCCATTAGCTCTGAATAAGCTCGAAAAGGTCGCCTTGCGCCGTGCCAGAAAAACTGGCAGGCCGCTCGTCCTAGTCCTCAACAATGTTCATTTCTTCCAGCATACGGACGAGGGCCGCAACATGTTGCTACAACTACAGCAGCGTGCGGAATCGTGGGCTGAGAGCAGTAAGTTGCGTCTCCGTTTTGCGGCCTGTACTAGTTTTTAAGTCAGCTTCCAGGAATCATGACGATGGTTTTCAGCACGTAGGTCTAGCTTATGTTTGTATGAACAAATTCTTACCATGTTCACCAGTGACGATTTCTGGCCATATCTCGTAATGCGTGAGCATCCGAGTCTACTATTCTCGTCGAACTTAAAAGTGACTCTGAAATAATCTAGGCAAGAGTGCAAGTCGTATGCTGACGCTCTCAATATCCGATCTCAAGAAAAATGAAGCTCTACAGGCCGCACGACGTCTCCGACGCGCTTACTTGCATCCGTATGGCCATCCGAGCGAACCGATTGAGGACGTGCAGACGTTTAGACAAGTACTTTCGTACATCGGTGGCCGGCTTTCGTTCCTCAGCAAAGTCACAAAGGCACAAGACATGATCGGGTTCGCAAAGCAGATGGTCGAAACAGAAAAGGAATGGCTGCTTAGTCAAATTGGGCTGATTTCGGATTGTGACGATGATGTTATGGACGAGGTGCGATGCGCAATATAAACCATGTTCCCAGATATGTTCCTGAATTCATCCCCCAGCAAAAATGGAGCTCGTGCTCTTGGCTTCTTTTGCGAGAACTCGTGCGACGCTACAATGAGCACCAGGAGCAGCTCGCGGCCGAAGGGAAGGAGGGCGATGAATACTTCCTTCCATCGGTTTCTTATGTTCGTACATCTTGGCAGTATTGACCGTGTAATAATTCTGATGTTTTCCTTGAAAGGGCGAGGCAAGGCAGACTATGACTAGGACGGACTTCATCGATGGTGCGTACTTCCGTTTGCTCCTCTTTGATAGATCAACCTAATCTACGCAATTCCATGCTTTAGACCTTGATAAGAATAATATTATCTCCATAGACGTGTGTTGAAAACATGTTACCTTTCAGCTACGCTGACGAGATTTTGAACAGGTCAATTACAATATTCGGCCAGATTCCATGGTTGTTCTTCAGGCTGCAAAAGAAGTGGTCGAGTCACCCGGTTTCGATGAAAAGCTTGATGATGTACGCGATCGCATAGACGAGATTGAGAGTTTACATCGCACGAGAGAGCTTACCGTAAGTCTTGAAGTGTCTTTGTTAAAAGCGGCTTATCTGATGCACTTGATCGTCTGCGCTTAATTCTAGTTCAAGGACGTGAAGGCAGGGGATCGGATACGACTTGTAGTAGATAAAGGCGGTGCTGAGCTTCTGGAAGAGTGACGTTACGCAATGGGACGCTTTCAAAATTCCTGCGTCTCCGTTATACCCTGTTATCCTTCGCTACTTCATTTTCATTGTTGTTATCGTCTAGAGTGCTAGTGCATAATTGTCACAATCGAGGCAAGTTTAATTATCCGGTACGATTTGCGCAAGTCTCTCCTTCCTTGGAACAATCCTACACTTGAATGGCTTGACGAAACTAACCGGAATTTCAAGTCAGCCGACGTTAACGTATGCGACAAGGAAATAAGAACTTACTGGACAAGGCCGCTCTCATATTCAGAAATAGGGTAAACATCTTCTCCCGTAACCGGATCTTTGGATGGTAGGATGTCGAATGCCGCTAGGACATTCGCCATGGTTGCCCACATCACTAACTCTGCAAATGTACGGCCTGGGCAGACTCTAGAAGACCAGACCGTAACTCAGGCAACACCTATTTTCATAGATGAGAAACTTTACTTACCTTCTTCCAAAACCGAACACAGGAAAGATCAGATCGTCTGCAGCCGTGTCTCCACGAACGGCATGTCTGTCTGGGTCGAATTTCTCCGGGTCAGGGAAGATGTTCACGTCTCTCATCATATGCCTGGTGTACGTCTTCAGTCCAACACCGTGTGTATTGATTCATCGACACGAGACTCACCAAATGTTGGGCATGATCATGGTGCTTGCCGGTATTGTCCATCCGCGATATTCGTCCGTTTGGATGGAGGCATGAGGGAATCCAAGAGGTGAAGGAGGATGGATTCTGTGACAGAAGTCTAGTTTCACTGGATGAGCGACATCGAGGGCTCAACATACCTCAAAACCTCCTTCAGAATACAATCGATATACGGAAGATTCGCCCTATCCTTCGGCAACGGAAGTCGATTGAGACCAATAATGTTATCGATCTCGTTCTGTGCGCGCCTTTGCACGTCCTGGTTACGAACCATCATAAGGAAAAACATTGTAATGGCAGTTCTGGTCTGTACTGATGCGTGAGACCTTCAACATATCTGAGTAACGGTGCATTGATCCTACAGAGTCAGTGCCACCTTGTTCATCGAGAAATTCGTGAGTGTTTGTTGGATCGTTCCGACTAGTCCTTGACAGAACCTACCGATATAAAAGGTACCCAAGAAGTTTCTCAAGCTCACTTCGTCCTCGGAGCTCATCTCGAGCAAGTCATCATACTCATCCAGCAGTCGATAGACGATACTAGGCGCCAACATCCCGGATAACTTCAAATCGTCAGCGATCATACCGTGGCTGTTCGTCACCTTTTATCAAGAACAAGAACAGTACCTTCTTGGATTTTGCCTCCTCGAAAGGCAGCGAGAAAGCAGTCCTCAGCGCATCTCGAGCCTCAAGCGCCTTTCGTTTGAGGCCCATACCTGGCACCCATATCGGTACGTAGCGCACTGGTGATGTGGTGGAAGTCAGAGAAGGCCGATGGCGAGAATGCTTTTCTACAGACATAAAGGAAATATATCTATGACAGTAGCTCCGACACTTCCGCACAGGGCGGTCATTCGAGCAGCCCGTTCGGTTTCAACAATGTACGTGTCGTTTACAGGATTCCCAGAGACACTGCGTCCGTAAACAACCTCCATTATAATGCTTGCGAAAAGTCTATCAAATCCATCAGCGAATTATCTTGCGAAGAGAATATAAGGGTTATCCCGATACCCATGGATATCTTGATAAAATTCGTCCGGGCACAACCATAGGCGGTGAAGGAATTCCCGGACACGATCCACCAGTATCTCATCATAGGAATGGATGGTAGATGCACCGAGATGTTCCTGCATCAGTCGGCGCTGTTTGCGAAATTGCGCATGACCATAAGGCATCATAACGATTGTTTCGCCCCAGCCAATCCTGAGTCGCATTCAGTAAGTGGTATGGAAGCAGATAAGCAGTGAATGACTTTTACATTTCAAGTAAAGGCGCCTTTGGCCTATCCGAAAGGTTTGCACCTTTCTTTTCCAACAGATCGCAGGCCGCATCGATAGAGTTGACGACAATCATTGGACGTCCCAACGCCTTCAGAAAGATTACCGGACCTTGACGGTCACAGATATACGTGAAGTATGATAAGAAACATAGTCGTCTCGAGAGGTAGAACAACGCACCGTATGAATTCTCCCATTGAGCAAATGTCTTCCATGGCAAAGTCTGAGGGATCTTCATGACATGTCCAAGGAATGGGAGTCCGGATGGACTTGGAGGAAGCTTCCTTGTTCCTTTCCTGAAGTATATGGCGGCACAAAACGCAAGCAATGGAAACGCAAGGTACAGCCAAAGAGAGAGTTCCATCTTGACGCAAACATCCAGGGACATTTGGGAATAGGACCAGGCAGAGAGGGCATTTATACATTATCAGCACCATTTACGGCAAGTACTGATGAAACGATTTATACGTTTCCAGCGCATCCAATTTCCTTAACGATCTACCTCCACGATGCGTTGCGGAACAACTAATGGCGTGCTGTTAGAGCTCCGCAGCGTATCGTACATAGCGTATACGATATGGCGTATACGCTATATGCGTGTATGCGTATCGGCTCAAATATAGGCGCGTGTTTAGTCGAATGCAAATATTTTCAGGGCTTTAAACCTATGAGAAACTCGGACTTGGATGAAAAAATAACCCCTTTTATATCCAAGTTAGCTGTTACTCCTCGAAATTATTGTTGAATATTTTCCCCAAGACCTGAGTACCAGGTTTAACATTAGAATCAATGGCTGTCTGCTTATATCGTGACTGACAGAATCCCGTCGTCCATGATCAAGTTGAAATCTATATCAGCTGTTTTGAGTCAAGAAGTGTCCGGTAAGCATTTTTTGGGCTCAAACGTGAAGTGTAATGGCCAATATATTATACTATTTAGCCTAGTCCCGTATACTATACTTGCGTATGCGTACAAGCCTAAAACCATACGCGTGGAGCCCTATGCCGCGTTTATCACCTCGACGTGCAATAGGCAGATGAAAAGTCCAGGTGATTATCACACAGTTGATGCGTTGGTCAAGCCTCGATAGACAGTTTGAGACAGCAGAAGAGGTCCATATAACAATGCATCTAACCATAGTGCCAGGATACGAGAGTGTTTCGGCACGCCGTCAGACAGTTTCTGAAAGTGATACATCTCGTAACACGTCCTTACTTCCGAACCTCAGTCTCTGAGAAATGCTAGGTATGATCATTGATCGTATACCTAGTCATGATCCTTCGCTACTTTATTCGTTCTTTGTTGTCATCATCTAAAGTGTAATAGTAAGGCATAATTGCTACTATCGAGGCAACTTTAGCTATCCGGGGCGATCTGTGCAAGTCTCTCCTTCCTTGGAACAATCCGACACTCGAATGGCTTGACAAAACTAATAGCAAGGGTTTCATTTCAGCTTGCGCTTACGTATGTGAGAAGGAGGAAGAGATCCTACTAGACAAATCCACTCTCAAATTCAGGAACAGGGTAAACATCTTCCCCGGTTTCAGGATCCTTGGATGGTAAAATGTCGAATGTTGCCAGGACGTTCGCCATTGTTGTCCACATTACTGACTCTGCGAATGCACGGCCTGGGCAGGCTCTAGACGAAGACCAAATTGTATCTCAGCGATCAGCTACTCTCATGAACGAGAGAAGAGCTTGCCTTCTCCCAAAACCAAACACAGGAAAAATTAGATCGTCCGCGGCCGTACCCCCACGAATAGCATGTCTATCCGGGTCAAATTTCTCCGGATCGGGGAAGGCGTTGGCATCTCTCATCATGTGCCTTGCGTGTGTCCTCAATTCATTACCATTCATGTCGATTCATTGAGACGAGGCTCACCAGACGTTGGGCATAATCATGGAGCGTGCTGGTATTGTCCACCCGCGATATTCGTCCGTTTGGATGGAAGCATGAGGGAAACCAAGAGGGGCAGGAGGATGGATTCTACAACAGTAAGCTTAGTATTGTCATTTAAGTAAGATCAAGAGCTCGACACACCGCAAAACCTCCTTCAAAACGGAATTGATATATGGGAGGTTTGCTCTATCCTTTGGCAACGGAAGTCGATCGATACCAACAATACTATCAATCTCGTTCTGTGCGCGCTTTTGTACATCCTGATTAAGAACCATCATAAGGAAAAACATCGTAATGGCAGTTCTCGTCTGCATTGGCACGCCAGACCTTAGCAAACTCAACAAATGGGGAAATAATTGAACTTACAGTATCAGTGCCACCTTATAAATTGAGAAGTTTGTAAGTGATTGCTCATTTATTTTGACGAGTTCCTGAGAGGACCAACCATTATAGAAGGTACCCGCGAAGTTTTTCAAGTCCATTTCTTCCTCGTTGCTCATCCCGCGCAAGTCATCATACTCATTCAGCAATCGATGGAGGATACTAGGCACTTCAATCCCGGAAGCCTTCGAATCATTAGCAATCGAATTGTGGGTATGCTCTTTAGCATATGGCAGAGGCAAATCACCTTCTTAGATTTTGCTTCTTCGAATGGCAGCGAGAAAGCAGTCCTCACCGCATCTCGAGCCTCAAGCGCCTTTCGTTTGAGACCCATACCTGGCACCCATGCCGGAACGAAGCGCACTGATAGTGCGGAAGTCAGAAAGAATTGATGGCAAGAAGGTTCACTTACGTACAAAGAGGAAAGATATCTATCACAGTGGCTCCGACATTCCCGCACAAGGCGGACATTCGAGCAGCCCGTTCGTTTTCTACAATGCAAGCGTCGTTTACAGGATTTCCGGAGATACTGCGTCCGTAAACTGCCTCAATTATGATGCTTGCGACGTGTCTACCAGGAAAGTATAAGTGAATTGGTTTCTGGATACAGAGATTAGTTCAGTACCCATGGATATCTTGACAAAATTCGTCCGGGTACAGCCAAAGGCGATGAAGGAATTTCCGGACACGATCCACCAGTATCTCGTCATAGGAGCGGATAGCAGACGAGCCGAGATGTTCCTGCATCAGTCGGCGCTGTTTGCGAAATTGCGCATGACCAAAGGGCATCATAGCGACTGTTTCGCCCCAGCCAATCCTGAGTCGCATTCAGTAAGTGGTATGGAAGCAGATAAGCAGTGAATGACTTTTACATTTCAAGTAAAGGCGCCTTTGGCCTATCCGAAAGGTTTGCACCTTTCTTTTCCAACAGATCGCAGGCCGCATCGATAGAGTTGACGACAATCATTGGACGTCCCAACGCCTTCAGAAAGATTACCGGACCTTGACGGTCACAGATATACGTGAAGTATGATAAGAAACATAGTCGTCTCGAGAGGTAGAACAACGCACCGTATGAATTCTCCCATTGAGCAAATGTCTTCCATGGCAAAGTCTGAGGGATCTTCATGACATGTCCAAGGAATGGGAGTCCAGGCGGACTCGGAGGAAACTTCCTTGTTCCTTTCCTGAAGTATATGGTGGCACAAAACGCAAGCAATGGAATCGCAGGATACAGCCAAAGAGAGAGTTCCATCTTGACGCACACACCAAGGGGAATTTGGGAATAGGAGCAAGCAGAGAGAGCATTTATACATTATCAGCACCATTTACGGCAAGTACTGATGAAGCGATTTATACGTTTCCAGTGCATTCAGATTCTTCACCAACGATCTATCTCCACGATGCATTGCGGAAGAATTGTACATGTTGCGTGTATCTGCATCACCTCGACGTGCAATAGGCAGATGAAAAATCCAGGTAATTACCACGCAGTTAATGCATTATATGAGCCTCGGTAGATAGTCCGGGATGACGGAAGAGGTCCGTAACAATGAATGTAACTAGGTATAGTACGAGGATCGTTAGGTTAGGATGGTATGGGGTATGGCTTTCGGCGGCCCGGGGGGAGTGTTTCGGCAGAATCGGCACGCCCTCAGGTGGGTCTGAATCTCGTAACACGTCTCCGAGCTAGCCGAGAGCAGCTTTTTCCATGCTTACGTACTGGTCATCATGTCCGCGACTCGCTTCAAGACGACAGTAAGGACGACGCGACAAAAACAAATAATTATAATGTCAGTTTCCGACGCGTCTTGCTAGTGGGTCTCAAGAATTGGTCCTGGTGAAGATCGACGACAATACCATACGTAGAAAGGCGATCATACCTGACTGAATATAGCTGCATCGATCGCATTCTTATGAAAAATGATTATAAACTAGCTCCCTTCAATTTTCTATATGACCATAGTATTACTTCACCGATAAGCACCTCCGAAGTCTTATAGCGGCAATACCATCAGTTGTCTCGAACGATCTGGACAACCCTGCCCTTCCTCGGTACGATCCTGCATTTAAATGGCTTAATGGCGCTGAGGGACAAGGACCACGAATCAGTACCCGCTCGGAAACGTACGAAGACTAGGCTCCTACTTGACAATGTCACTTTCGCATTCAGCGATAGGGAGAACCTCCTCTCCGGTAAAGGGATCCCGCCATGGAGTGATATCAAACGCCGCAAGAACGTTTGCCATTGTTATCCACATTACGGATTCGGCAAATGCGCGACCTGGACAGACTCTGTAAACCAAAAGTATCATCGCTTAGAAGCCGTCCGATTCGTAAGAAGAATAACAGAGCTTACCTTCTCCCAAATCCGAAGACAGAAGCAACGGGGTCGTGCAAGGTCGTATCATCCGAACGTTTACCGCCTGAACGGGTCAGATGTCTGTCAGGGTTGAATTTCTCTGGATCTATGAATATCTCCTCATCCTTCATCATATGCCTATTTATTCCTTGAGTCAAACGTGAAGAATTTCAGCTCGTCGTATTGAGATTCACCAGATGTTAGGTATGACCATGGATTTTCCCGGAATGTCCCATCTACAGTGCTCGTCTCTCGGAGTGGACTGATGAGGTAGCCCGAGAGGAGCAGGGGGATGAATTCTATGACTCTAGAATTTAGTGAAAAGGCATTGTCTGATCGCCGCTCTCAATGCACCTTAGAACTTCCTTGATAAGGCAATCGATGAACGGCAGGCTTGCTCTATCATTGAGCAAAGGGAGACGATCAAGGCCAATGGTCCGGTCGATTTCTTCCTGAGCTCGCTTTTGAACCTCTTGGTTATGCACCATCATCAAGAAAAATGCTGTAAGAGCAGTAGCAGTCTCGATGAATGCGTTAGACAGAAAGCGGGCATATTGTAAGCGGTTAATTAAGCATACTGTCTCTGTACCACCTAGTCTTTGAGTGTCATCACTGAAAGTTTGAAGATAGTACATCAAGCTCACTTAGATAGAAAGTCCCGGAAAAAGTTTTTATGTCCTCCTCTTCCTGGGAATTGAAGTCACTCGTGGTTTTGTACTTGTCCAAAACCTTATAGAGCAAAGCGGGATTTGCGGCTCCTGAATCCTTTGATTGCACGATGATCAATCGTGTTCTTCAGACAAAGGAAGAGAATGCTAATCACCTTTCTAGATTTTGCCTCCTCAAATGGCAATGTGAACGCAAGCGAAAAGGCGTCACGCGCCTGCAAAATCTTTCGTTTGAGACCCATGCCTGGCAGCCAGGCAGGCAAATGACGGACTGTCAAGGATGAGCTCAAAAACACCTGGAGAGCAGAAGAATTGGGAAACGGACGGAAGGGAAACAGATCTATTATTGTTGATCCTATGTTGCCCGTGGCTACTATCAATTTTGCCGCCTCCTCATTCACTCTGATAAGAGGATCATCTGAAGGCTTGCAGGATACTTCATGGCCGTAAACGGCTTCGAGAATGATGCTAGCAACGTGACTAACGAGCAAGGTAAGTGAATATTTCGAGACTAGGCATGGCAATACAGTCGATTACCCGAGACTATCTTTATGGAAGTCGTCCGGCGAAACAAGAAGACGCTCCAAGAACTTTCGAACACGTTTTTCTAAGACGCAATCGAAGGAACGAATAGCAGATGGCCCAAGGTATTCTTGCATCAGGCGTCTCTGTTTGCGCTGTTGCGCGCTACCATACTGCAGCAGAGGAAGTGTAACGCCCCAGCCAATCCTATGTGCCATTTAGTAAGTGACTATCAGGGCGGAAGCATTGCATTACATTTCAAGGACAGGTATCTCTGGCCTATCGGAAAAACTTGCACCTTTCCTTTCCATCAAATCGCGAGCAACAGTGATGGAGTTTACTATGATCATGGGGCGACCTAGTACCTCCGCAAACGCAACAGGTCCTAAAAAGATACGAGATATGTGTGTCAATAACGACAAGGAGGAAGATAGCATTGCAAGCATATTAATCCCACCATATAATTTGCCCCAGTCAGCGAAGGTCTTCCATGCCTGAGTTGTTGGGATTTGCAGGGCATTTCCAAGTACCGGGAGTCCCGGTGGACCCGGGGGAAGCTTGAGTCTCTTTTTTAGGAGTAGACGGGCAGCAGAGCAAGCAAGCATAATCAGTACTACGTACAGCGGGGAAACGAGATTCACCATGATAAGCATAAATTGGGGGGTCAGCAGGACATGCCACTAGGAAAGGTATTTATACCCTATCGACACCATACAATGCAACAAATCAAATAGCGCTACGCCAGAGTAGCTGGTTTTCCATGTCCGCGTTTGGGGCCTCTGTATTTCCATTATCCACCTCAATGTGTCATGGAAGAACTTAAAGATCCGCGACAAGCAAGCATCAAGTCGTAGTACATTATACAAGAATAAGTAAGTCTTGAGACCAGATAAGTCGAGTCATCCAAAGCCGTTTATGTCGCCAACATCGAACAGTAATGAGAGCCTATCAAGAGCTCAACGAATACTAATCGGGCAACCAAAGCAGGCTATGATAGCGCCACTGTGTCACTTACGCGTCTTTCAAGTTCAAAGGCCGGACTTTCCATCACCGCATTTCACTTCGATCCATCAACATCTTACGAGGATAAGGTTAGGAGTTGAGTAGAATGAAGAAAAGGAGAGACACGAGACCTACTCGATTGTCCCACGGTATTCATCACTTAAAATTCACCAGCCAGGCTTCAAATGTTTCACTTACATCAAACACGACGGTGTTGAAAAGCCATAGAGTAGTTAAATATCACAGTATATAAGTCAGGTATGCGATGGGAACAATCTGTGATTCGATCACTCTACAATCTAAGTTGTCTCTGACGCCCATATACCGACTCCCGAGGCAATACAGCTTTTATTTATTCCTTGGCTGCAACGCTCTTCGCTTTTCAACTTATCCGACGATTCTGCTGTCGTTCATACGCACAGTAACCAGTAAGAATAGGCTTTACAAAATCATCATTATCTGTGAGACGAAGTAATAATAATACGGCTTGTGCTTGATTCATTTTACATGCGAGTTTTACTAATGGTGGCCTGTTCCTCCGGACATAATGAGCTGTTCCTGGAAGCTCTTATTACGCTAGATTTCAATGCTCTCGAGTGATTAGAGCAAATCTCTCTTTTCTCGGGACAACCTTGCACTTGAATGGTTTAATAGAACTGACAACAGCCAAGAAGGGACACATCAGTACAGTCAACAATTGGACAGACATGGGAGACGGATGACGTACTTGACAATCTCGCTCTCAAACCCGACAACAGGGAGGATCTCCTTGCCCGTAACTGGATCCATGCACGGAAGGATGTCAAATGCTGCTAATACGCTCGCTATCGTTATCCACATGATGGAATCCGCGAATACGCGACCCGGACAGAATCTAAGTGGCAGCAGTCAATGTTATCATCCAACACTCGCGTCATGATATCAAATTCACCTTCTGCCAAACCCGAAAACAGGCGCAACAGAGTCATATGCTTCATGATCTTTACGAATGATATGTCTGTCGGGATTGAATTCCTCTGGATCCGGGAATAATTCTTCATCTCTCATCATACGCCTGTCATACGTCTATTCAGTCGTCTGCTTCTGCTGGAGAAATGGAGTCAAACCTCACCAGATGTTAGGAACAACCATAGATTTCGCTGGGATTGTCCATCCAGAATACTCGTCTTTGTGATTAGAAAGGTGAGGAACACCGAGAGGAATGGGGGGATGGATGCTGAGAAACCGTCAGCATTGAGGTATTCTAAGGCACAAATAGACGGAATAGAGCGAACCGTAAAACTTCTTTCATAACGCAGTCAATGTACGGAAGGTTCGCTTTGTCACTTAACGATGGGAGGCGCTCAAGGCCAACTACCTGGTCAATTTCTTTTTGCGCCCGCCTTTGCACTTCCGGATTCAGAACCATCATCAAGAAGAACATTTGAAGAACGGTCCTTGTCTGGATTAGCAAATGAAAAATAAGCCTTAAGAGGGAGACAACGCGAAATGAAAAAAGGGACGTACGGTATCGGTACCAGCTAGTTAAGTGAAAGTAATTCATAACTGATTTTCGCGACAAAGCCACTTTGACTTACCGTTGTAGAATGTCCCAGCAAAATTCTTGATGTTAGTCTCTTCTTCAGAAGTCAGTCTTCCTTCGTACTCATCCAAGAGCCGGTAAAGAACACTAGGAGTTGCAGTTCCTGCAGCCTGCAAACCATTTTGGGATTAGAAGGACGCAACACATATCACCGAATTAAAGAAGTTACCTTCTGAGACTTTACATCCTCGAAAGGCGAAGTAAACACAATTTGCATGAGCTCGCGAATCTCGAGCGCCTTCTGCTTCAGGCCCATACCTGGGACCCATGCCGGTACATGCCGGACTGATCACTACGTGTCAGATAACGGCAGGAGCTACAAGGGAGCATACGTACGGAATGGAAAGAAATCAATGAAGGTCGCACCAACGCTTCCAGTGGCAGTCGTCATATTGAGAGCTTGCTCGTTTAATTTGATAAGAGGATCATCAGCAGGATTGCTAGAGACGTCGTGACCGTATACTGCTTTCACAACAATACTGGCAACATGTCTATGAATAATTGTGAGTAAATGAATGAGGTACCGCATGAGAACAAGTGGACTACCCGTGGACTTCTTTGTAGGAGTCTTCTGGTGATACCAGAAGTCGGTGAAGAAACTTGCGAACATTCTCTTCCACGATACCGTCATACGACCGAACAGCAGATGGTCCGAGATATTGCTGCATCCATCGTCTTTGTTGGCGGAATTGAGGACTTCCGTATGGCAAAGTGGCGAGAATGACGTCCCAGCCGATCCTTTATGTCGATCAGCGCTAGAAGGTGGTTGTCGTTCAGACAAGTATAGACTTACATTCCAAGCAGAACCAGCCGAGGCCTGTCCGAGAAGTTTGTGCTCTTCTTTTCCATTAAATCACGCGCGGCAGTGACGGAATTCACAATGATCATTGAGCGCCCCAACACCTTGGCAAAGGTAACAGGTCCTGATATAGAGCAAATTGGTATGTTAACAAATGTAAGCATTGCTCTGAACAGACATTTCATCTCACCGTACAACTTTCCCCATTCCGCGAACGCTTTCCATGTCTGACTCTGAGGGATCTTGAGTGCGTGCCCAAGCACCGGGTGTCCTGGAGGACTGGGGGGGAGCTTGCTTGTAGTCCGCGTTAAGCATCGTGCAGCATAGCACACAGCAAGGATTAACAATGCGCATAGGTAGCGAGACAGTTCCATCTTGAGAACGTCGTCAATCTTGGAGAAGGAGTCTCGTCCAAGTTGTGCTTTTATACCATTGTCTGACACCAATAGTGACACAAATGAGATGAAATCGCAACACAGCTTTCTTCTTTTTATTCTGTCCTGGAAAAAAACTGTTCCACTGAGATGCGGGTCGGCCGGAGATGGGCAGTTAAGGTGCGTCACATCTTCCTCACGATATGTTAAAGAGATGTTGCAAAGTTTGAGAACAGGAATATCCGCGTATCACCGATTCGACCCCGCATGAGCAACCCTGCCCCAACCAATACTGGAATGTAACAAAGATAGAGGAGTAGTCCTCGTTCTCGTATTTCGACCGCTGACTAGAAATTATTTCAACAGAAACACAGGGCAAAACCAACAATTACACGGAAACAAAAATGAAGAACTTGAAACAAAAAAAATTCTTGAAGTTCAACCCCGGTGAAATTCTCACGATCACCTGAAAATTCTTGGATACGCACTGCGTAGTCCGCAGGTTCGGCGTCGACATCGCATTCGTCAACAACGCAACGACGACGGACACGGACCTGCGCCTCCATTTCACTTGAAGCATAGTAAAGAGTTTGCGAAGATCTAAAACATCGATATTCGCTATTGCCGTCTTCTGCTCATATCGGCGCCGAAACCTAGAGAGGACACGTAGCATCGCGTCGATCGCGTAGATTTCACTTGCACCAGACTCAAACGTTTTCTGTTCTTTGTACTCTGACGACGACACTTGCGACATCTGAATCAAAATGATGTCCGACTCCGACACAAGCACTCGATCGATAGACCTTGGTCCTCTTCAGCCGCTGAAGACGCACTATACCCGAATAACACGCCAGTATCGTGCGTTACTGGATCGTGTAGCGCCGCACCTTATGTACAGATGGCTTGGAACGGCGGGTCTTGTCGCTGTTTTCATGCTTCGAATCGTCTTTGCTCAAGGGGTGAGCCCATATTGCTGATAAGATGAAGTACTTGCTGATATACTTCTCCTGTTTGTGCAGTGGTATATCGGTATGCTCCCGTATCTCTCATTCCGCTGTAGTGCTAACATCTCTTACCCTTTTCTGCTTGATACTTTGAATAGTTTGTTGTGAGTGTTGTATTTATCGCCCAGAAGTCAACGTCTTTGAACATTTTATCTGTTTTGTTAGACGCACTCGCCATCTATCTTTTAAACCTGCTCCTTGCCTTCTTGCAACCTAAATTTGATCCCTCGCTCGAAGCGGACCTCCAAGCTGACGAAATCGAGGAGGGCGGTACGGAGGATATGCCGTCGTTACCATCACAAAAGGATGATGAGTTCCGACCGTTTGTTCGCCGTCTGCCAGAATGGAATTTCTGGTGGGTTTTGTTTGTCCACAGTCAGAGTGGAACAGAATTTGAATATGAATCTTTTTAATTTTCGCATACCTCAGGTTGTCCTCTACACGCGCTACACTTATTGCGCTGTTCTGCACGTTCTCGGAGTCGTTCGATGTCCCAGTATATTGGCCCATCCTCGTGATATATTTCTTCATCCTCTTTACCCTTACCATGAGGAGACAGATACAGTACGCTTCAATTTTTTCTCTTTGTATTCCACGTTTGTTGATGTTCGACTAAACTCTAGGCATATGATCAAGTATAAATATATCCCCTTCGATTTTGGACGAAAAGTACGCTATGGATCTCGGTGATATTGCAACGCAGTCGTCGTGTACAAGACAGCGTATCTTGTTCTACTCTCATGAACTCTTCGATCTTCGGGCAGACTCGTCTGTAATCTGTGCTAGCTGTCACACGTTCTATTGTTTTAGATTAATATTATGTTATTGTTTCTTCACATTTCCCAACAAAAATAGCGAGAAAGTGTAAGTCAAGTGAGGATAGCAGCGTGAGGACAACACAATGTTCATGTTTATTGACGAAATTTACGGAATTAGAGGCATTCTTTTGTAGTCATAGTCAGGGAATTATACTACATGCGACCTCTGTAAAGATGTGGTAGTATGATAAACACCTTCAAAGGAAGGGGGAAAGGCCAAGGTGGCACTCCTCCTGCAACCCGAATTTGAGAAGAATGGTGTCCAACAAAGTGGGCAAATCCCAGCTACTCGGCCCATTCATATAAATAGTTTGGATATGAAATGCAGCGATAGTATGAATTGTTATCGCCTTTTCCTTCAGTTTTCTGCCCGTTCCATTTTCTCTGATGTAATCCGGCGAAGACTGAAGAGAGTCTCTGTGTAGAACGTTGGTCATCCTATTCAGGATTCTAACGCCTAGCCAAAACGGACCGGATCTCAGACGAGCTACCGCCATCGCATCTTCATTTGATAGCCTTTTACCAGGAATGTTGTGTCTGTGCGCAAGCATTTCAGAAAGCACCAGGCAAGTCAAAATTATAAGGGAATATTTTGCATTCTCGGAGCTACTTGACATGGTGTGCAAACGCCTTGTCAGGAATTACAGGATGAAAGGAATCACCGCCCTCCTTTCCTTGGGGTAATCAGGGAATTTTGAGAGATACCACTGGTGGCCTCTGTACGCACGAGACCACATCACAAAAACCAACGAAAAGAAGAAGAGCCAAGGTGGGTAAGCCGTCGTGAAACCCGTATACGACAAGGACGGGAACGGCGCGGCGGCGAGAGAGAACCCGGCCCACTCGATCCACTCGCAGAAATAATTCGGGTATGAAATGTAGTGATACAGGTAACCCCGAGGAATGCCGTAGTGTGGCTTGTCGCTACTTTTCGTTCGGCCCTTGTCCACTAATTCCTGCTTCTTTTTGAGTGCATCCCGACGGATATCCATCAGTATTTCGTCGTGCAAAACGTTGCCTGTCCAACCAAGGAACCAGAAGGTTATCCCTAACCAGAATGACGGACGGGAGAAGGCAGAGCCGAATTTTTGGGAGTTGAGAAATGCGTATGCTTCGGGTGAAGAGAAATATGTGCCGAGTAAAGATCCGCTGGTTGTCTGGAAGAACAGAGCTGCGAGCGGAACGCAGATGTGTGCTTTTGAACGTGGAGGTGAACGCAACGGATAGATCAAAGCGCGATTGACATAATGAATAAGGAAGAGGAGTGAAAGAAGTGTCCGCGGATCCCGGAGACTCAGACTCAATGGAGGTATTGCGCTGCCTTGCGAGAGTGGAGCTTTGATGAGGGTAGCTACGAAGGTGATCGGACAAACGATTTCCATTATTATCCATGACTTATTTCCTGGATAAGGTCAAGTGAGGAGTAAAATTTCGATTCGGATAGTTTCGCGACAAGGAAACAGACCATCAACAAGCATCCGTGAATTGTCTGAGAGCGTGAAGCGGCCAAAGGGCGCGTCGAAGAACCGACTTATTAGACCGGCAATAGGTGGAGTGAGAGCAAACCACTTGCATGCCTCTACACATAAGATATGTTTAGCCTAGTATTCTCTTACTTTTGCTTTTGCTTACCCCTATAAAGAGATCTTACGCTCATGATGCTGCAGTGCAAGGGTGTCGTGGTATGGGAATAAGTACCAGATGAGCCCACTGCGGGGTTTGAAAATCAATTTATTTATCAGATCAAATCACTACGGGCAATTTAGTATTTTCCATCGGATGATAAATGGATTGATATGTAATTTGATATTTTCAATATCATTCAATATCATTATGCATATCCCCATTAGGGATATTTAAAATATCATCGAAGCAGATATCCCTAAAAAGTATCCTGATTGGTCAATCAGAATATCTGCTTTGATGATATTCTAAATATTTTGATGATATTCTAAATATCCCTAACGAGGATATGCAAAATGATATTGAATGATATTGAAAATATCGAATTACATATCAATCCATTTATCATCCGATGTAAAATACTAAATTGCCCGTAGTGAATCCTGCATTTCTCGTGCACGTGATCGAGACGCGTCCAAAGGCTGAGGATCCGAGTCGCTGCCCACGAATCTCTCATATTCTGTCTTTCACGAGGCTACCGACAAGACCAGGCGGTTGTATCTGCTCGAACTAACAAGCCAGCCAGACTACTGTGGCTGGAACTCGACATATCAGAATCGAAAACATCTGAAGTCTTCGTCTGCAGCCGTACCACCAAGACCTGTTCAAAAAGTCGTAACGACCAAAATGTCGGAAAAGGACAAAGGTTTGCCCTTTGAGAAAACGTCTCGATTCCATTCTTATACGTGCTTCTGTAGAACAGTATGCTCTCAACTCGCCTCCTTTCGATAGTATCTCGTCTGTGAAGTTCTCGCCTACTAACCCAACACACCTGCTTGCTTCGTCCTGGGACACGGTTCGTCTTTCTTGCCTTTCTATGCAATTTTATTCGCAGTCTCAACTACCTTTTATCTCATTATCAGACTGTGCGATTCTACGATGTTACTGTGAACGAACAGAGATGCAAATTTGACCATCGTGCCGCCGTTCTTGATTGTTGCTTCTCGTCCGATGGGAAGCATGGGTTTAGCGGAGGTCTAGACACGTCTGTACGAGAGTACGTGTCTTATTTATCTCTTATTTCATGGCTCTGAACATAAGATTGCAGGTTTGACTTAGAAACAGAGAATTTTCGTCATTTGGGCCAGCACGATTCTGCTGTCTCGCGATTGGTCTATGCTAAACCCCTTAGTTCGTTCATCTCTTATCTGAGTCAACAAATGCTGAAAACCATTATTCCAGACCAGGTTATTTCAGGCTCATGGGATCGAACTCTGCGCTTCTGGGACTCTCGAGCACCGAATGCGCTGCAGTCCACTCATTCGTTACCTGAACGTGTGTACGGCATGGACATATCAGGAACGACTCTTGTAGTCGCAATGGCAAGCCGACTTTTCCATATATACGACGTTCGTCGTATGGATTCACCGGCGCAAGTGCGGGAAAGTAGCTTGAAGTTTCTAACGCGAGGGACTGCGTGCATGGCCGACGGACAAGGTAAGTCTATTCAAAGAGCCACAGCTCATTGATACCAAACGATTGTATTCGTTTTTCTCAGGATATGCGGTCGGCTCGGTTGAAGGCCGAATATCCGTCGAGTTCTTCGATCCGAGTCCGGAGGCCCAGAAGAAGAAATATGCCTTCAAGTGTCATCGACAATCTGTCAAGAACAAGGAAACGGACAAAGATGAGGAGCATGTCTGGCCGGTGAACACGATCGCCTTCCATCCAGTGTATGCAATCGTTTCTCTCTTATTACGGGCTATGCACGAAAACTGACTCTTTGCTTCATCACACGATGGTTTAGCTATAACACGTTCGCATCGGGTGGATCCGATGGCACAGTATCCTTGTGGGATCACGAGTCGAGAAAACGATTACGTCAGGTCGGTAAATATCCTGAAGCGATCAACTCCCTTGCGTTCAACTGCGACGGGACTCGTCTTGCAATCGCCGTAAGCTATAACTGGGATAAGGGCCCCGCCGGCTTGAAAGCGTTTGGGGAATCGAGTCCGAAAATTTGGGTTCAGAAGGTTGGAGATGATCTTGTTAGGGTAAGGTTTCTCACTGTCTCGACGGACATCGCTAATAGTTACATCGATTACAGCCTAAAGGATGGTCTGGGTAGAAAGGCATTTGCTCGTCGGAGCACTGTAGTCGTTCATGTTCACTTTATCCCGTTTGTACATAGGTAACAGTATGCGTGTTTGCGCGTCTGGTTCGGAATCAAGCGAGCGCTGGTACCTCATTTCTGTAGATCTTATGAGGATGCGTATTCTTTTTCCTAAGGTCAACTTATCAGAGGCGGTACTGTTCGGCAATTTCCTCGGGGTACCCCGTAATCTTGTAATCTTCTAGACCTGATGCAAGCTTCAGATAATTTACAGCTATGGAACAGGCTTCAAGTTGTAATGCTTATAAGACGAGTTACCCCGCCGCTCATCTCTAAGGCACCCACCTACCGTTTTCTTGCACAGTGATGAACTGTCATGACCTTGATAGCGAAGGCGATACATCCGAAACCACGACTGATCCTCTTGCTTCTATTTCCCAGGCAATCCTTGCAGAACTCACACATCTCGACCTCGGTAGTCGTCTTGTCAAGAAGAGAAGAATCGTCTCCGGAGGAGCCTATGGCGACATCTCTAGAGGTCACTGCTTAATCGGGGAAGGTATGGTCAACGTGGCAGTCAAGTGTCTCCGTTTCTATTTGAAGAAAGATATCAGGACGGTGCGTAGTCTGAATTCCGTCGCTATAGCAGACAATTGATGATTATCAGTTGTTTGAAAAAGAGATTTACGTGTGGTTAAAACTCAGACACGAAAATATCCTTTCATTGCTGGGGTATGTATTTGACGCTGAGACTGGATTTCCGTTACTGGTATCGGAATGGATGGATAATGGCTCAGCTTGGAATTAAGCGAATTTACACCCAGATGCCAGTGTTTTTAACTTGGTCTGTTCTGAACTTCTTCGATGCGTGTGCTTAAGTCTTGACGTAACTTAGGTATTCGGAATCGCAAACGGTCTTGCGTATCTTCATCGGAACGGAGTCGTGCATTCAGACATCAAGGCTGTAAGTGTATTCATATTTTCAAAATACAAAAGTGTTACGGAAACGTCTCGACTTCTGTCATCCAGGATAATGTGCTTGTGTCAACTTCTGGTGACGCTCTTATTTGCGACTTCGGATGTTCTCTTATGATGGCTGCAAGTCGCAGTTTGGCGAACCTTAGTTCAGGAGTCAGAGGGACGACACGTTATCTTGCTTGTGAACTAGTTGCACCACTTCCTTCAAGACACACGGAAAAGACGGATGTATGGGCATTTGGAATGACTGTATACGTTGGTACCAATGAGCCATTGACAATAATAATAAACTGATGCCTTTCACTTTCTCAGGAACCGGCATTTCGTCGACGGCCTTTTGCGAAACTCTCGGATTTCCAGGTTCTGACAGCTTTACTCGAGCATGCAACTCCATCTTTTCCTACGCCGTTGCCAAACGACTTCCATAACGAAGAAATCCGAGTTCTTCAAACTATTTGCACTGCATGTTGGAGACGCTCTCCTCAGCACCGGCCCGATATGTCTTGGATTCTGGACAAGATATCCGATTCACCGGTATTCCTTCATATACAGTCGGACTTACAGGCGCATACGCACTTTGGTGAGTGTACTGCTGCACAGACGGGTTCGCAAAGGTGTTTTATTGTGATGCTGACAACTTTCATATCTCTACCCAGACTCCAGACGACTCAGCGAAGATCACTCTTATAGTGGTTTTGAGCTAACCGAGTTAATATCTGCGATAGATTCCGAATTCAGTTGTGACGATAAGAGCACTATCATCGAGCCTGGCATCGAAGGAAGCTCCATGTCGAGCGATCCACTCTTGCAAATAGTGGACATGATTTACCGCGCAATGCCATCTCAACCAGCGCGATCCAATAGCGGAAGCGCTTGCCAAGCTCGTAAACCTCGTAGGAAGGTGACAAGGTGCGGGGTTCCTCTGTTGTATCATTACTGAAATCATTGTCATTGTACACATTCTAGCCAGGCGATGAGGGAGCTTACGCCGATGACTCTTTCAAGTCATCTAGGCGGCTATGACATCAATGTCCGGCTATTAACACAAACCACGTGTCTATCCTACTCAATCAGTCGCTTTGTATCTCAACTTATCGCCCAGGGGAAATATCACCTCAGACTTGCGGGATCAAGTCCACACTTTGTGAAAAGCAAATGCGATGATCGATGGTCTTGTTCAAGCAATGCCAGGAAGCTACTTTTTAGATTAACGCGAGATGGAAGTCTACATGTAACTTACCCTTCAGACTAGGCTGATTTGGTAGGGAGAGAAGTACGAATGGATGACTTAATCAATTTCAGACTATCAGATTCAAAATGAGTACAGGAGAGGAATGACCAGGGATGCGGTGCTTGCTGTACTTGAAACACAAAGTGACGGAGTCCATACTACGAGGAACGGATCGTATGAAAATCTAAACAAGGAGCAGTCGGGCACTTTGAAAAGTGATACAGCGGCCTCAGAACTAGCATATGAGAGTGACTTAAGTAAGTTTGGTAGATGATCTTGACCAGAGCCAAATTTCCCAACTATATAAGTTCTCTACCCTCCGGTTCCGAAATCCGTCATCCTTGGCGCCACGTGGAAAGTTACCCGTGCTCTGCTCACGTGGCTTATATAGACATCATACTATACATGCAATATCATTTGCTGTGCACCTGTGTACCAATCCAGGGATCATCTGCATCACAGCGCACAATGAGGCTGTTCCGTGAAAACCTCTGTTTTGCCATGAGGCTCTGCTGTGCAGTTCGAAGAGATACCAGCTCAGCATTGGCGTTCCTCTTCTCATAAGCACCCCAACCCCGTTCTGAACATCCATTACCTTTCTTAACTGCACGGTGAACGATTCTGCATGGATAAGGACTGTAGGACGCCGAAAGCCCACTTGAGTTCTCTCAAGGTTATATCTCCATCGATTCTCGCGGAACTTGCCTCACTTAATCTTACCGGCCGTCTCTCAAAGACGAGGAAGGTTATCTCCGGGGGCGCTTATGGAGATATTTCAAAAGGTCACTTCCGCGCTCCCGATAGACGTGTCAAAGTTGCCGTAAAGTGTTTACGCTTCTATTTGAAGGAAGACATTAAGACGGTGAGTAATGACTTTTTGAACGTTTCGTTGTTCCTCACTGATAAGAGTCATCAGCTGTTCGAAAAAGAGATTTATGTATGGTCGAAACTGGACCATGAAAATATTCTACCCCTGATGGGATATTCTATTGATATCATGACCGGATTTCCGTTCCTTGTATCACGATGGATGGAAAACGGTTCTGCTTGGACTTATGTAAACTCTCATCCAAACCCCGATGTGCTACGTCTGGTCCGCATTGGAGTTTCATCCCGTGTTTTTCTTCTTCTAACAAAGTCTCAGGTGACTGGTATCGCCAGCGGCCTTGCGTACCTTCACCGGAACCGCGTGGTACATTCCGACATCAAGTCGGTATGTGCTGTAGTAGTTGTCTAGGTGTACCAACTTCTAGAACGTCGATTTTAGGATAATGTTCTCGTCTCTGCCTCTGGTAATGCTCTCATCTGTGACTTTGGATGCTCGCGGATGGTAGCTGCTAGTCGGAGTCTCGCTAATCTTAGTTCGGGGATCAGGGGAACATCTCGTTATCTCGCATATGAACTCGTGGCGCCTGTTCCTTCTTGTCATACACAGAAGACAGATGTCTGGGCATTCGGCATGACTGTATATGTGCGTCAATGATCCGTAAACTCTTCTGAAGAAATCATACGCTGACCTTTGTCACAGGAATTGGCCTTTCGGCAACGACCATTCGCAGGTCTCACAGACTTTCAAGTTGTATCTGCAATTATGCACTACGATCTACCTCGTCTCCCGACATTAGACCCCTTTGATCATCATTTCGAGAGGAAAGAAATTTTCAAAGCTATTTGTGTCGATTGTTGGAAACTCGATCCTGTGGACCGTCCGGACATGTCTGCGATATCAAATAAGTTAAAAGAAGAACAGAAGGCCCCGCAATTATGGACCTTGCCTATATCCGAGTCCGGCCCTGGCCCCATATTAATGAGAAATACGGCGCTGCCATCATTCCTTTTCAACTCACGTTTTTATGATGGCAAGTGCAGTCCTTGGCTAATGTGGAAATTCTGCTAATGTGTTTTCTTTCTCCGTAGAGGCCGAGAGGATCGAACATAACAAATACAATCACGAACTCTCCGGACCAGTGTCTTTCGAAGTCTCGGAACGTGCTCATGATACGGACGACTTCTTTATGCAAGCGCATGTCTCGGATTCCAAACGTATGCTCAAGACATTGGGTGGTCGGAAGCCTAAGCGAACCAAAAATACCAGGCACGGATTAGGTTGTTTCATCGGTATTCAACAGAAGGTTGTTTTCTTCCGTCATCCATCCATGACTATATAGTCATTCATCTCTATTTTTACTCTAGAAATGTGACGAAAACATAGATCCCGATTGTTCTTGTACGCCATGCACACAACTTCGGTGCCAACGTCTTGGTACAAAGTGTCCGGACTGGATGCAGGTATGTGATATGTCTTTGCTCCTATGTTTGCTTGCTTCATCATTCATTAGGAATGGGATGAAGAAAAGATCAAGGCCTTCCTCGCAAAGAACGAGAAGGTCAAATCTTCCTCTACATTTACCGACAATGAGCTGTGCAACCCAATCAGCTTTTCTGTTCCCGTTTATCACAACACCTCCGGTATTAATGAGGATAGTGTCCATGGTGATGGTATGATGAACAGGTGTACCAACAGTGTGGACATTGGATGTGGCGGGAGTAGAAATTCATTTGGGATGGACTTGTTAAACTATAGATTCGCTGGAAATATCTCACCTGGCATATGAAAAATGGACAGACGCCAATTGGGGAAGAGAGTTTTACAGAGATGGTTCAGCATATCCGAGCTTCAAGTAAGGAGTAATTTTAGTTGTGGAGGAGAGCATTCGAGTGGGTAGCTTGAGTTCCTGCGTGACTATAAGCTTGCCGTGCTCGTTCTGCATCATTGCAGCTGCTGCGAACGGTGTTGACGAGAACTGGACAATGCCACATCATCCAAAGGATGCCTTTATTGAAAGCAAATACGTAAAATTCTTTGTGTTCACTATGTCCCGTCACATTGACGCAATTGCATGGAGAGTTTTCTGCAATAGTGTTTGTACGCTGATACACAGGAGAGGTTAATAGAGGAAGATGTGAGGATAGGACCTCTGAGGATTGGCGTTCAGCGCTGTTCTCGCTCGTTTGATCTAGTGAACTGTATGCATGTGGTACCGACAACTTTGATTCCTTTCCTGTACAGGAACAGGCGGTCCTCGATGGCCTGTTGCGAGCCTCTTTGATTTTTACAGTTAAATGCAAAAAAAAAAATCGAAATCTCGGGCATGCCTTGCCCCCTTTTCTGAAACAATTGAATTAGAAAGCGATGCATTCTATGTGAGAGATGGACAAAAGAATGATAGTGCGAACTTAAACTTGGCTCCCGAGTTGTCAGCTAGGAGCGACCTGAGTTTTGATCTTTGCAATTTGTAGAACCCCAAAAGTAGTTGCGCAGATCACCTTCCAAAATTGGTATGCGCTAGTACTGTACGGTTTCTCTCTTTGGAGGCCGTCCGTCACATCCGTCCCTCGACAATGAAATCAACAGCATCATAAGACTGTGACACTGTGCATCTGCAATGCCTTCTAACGATCATTCACAGCGTTTTCATCTGGTTCTCAGTGTGGGAGTCCTTGCCATGAGGCGTTGCTGTGCAGCAATTTAATACTCCTTTTCTCATAAATGACCCCAACTCATTTTACACATCCATCACCTCAATCGAAAGATGAACGATTCCGACGTGGAAAGCGACAGCGAGGCACCAGGATCCGACTCGAGTCATCTCAGGTTTATCTCTCAGTCGATCCTCGCACAACTTGCCCATCTAGATTTATCCAGTCGTCTCTCAAAGAGGAGGAAGGTGATCTCGGGGGGTGCTTATGGAGACATCTCAAAAGCTCGATGTTCTACTTGTAGAGGTCCTGTTAAAGTTGCCATTAAGTGTTTGCGCTTTTATTTGAAGGAAGACATCAAATCGGTGAGTGATAGTTCCTTGTGCGTTTCGCCGCTCCTCATGGATACGAAGCTCTTCGAGAAAGAGGTCTACGTGTGGTCAAAACTGAAGCAGGAGAACATTTTGCCTCTGATGGGGTACGCCATTGACGATATGACCGGATTTCCGTTGCTAGTATCAGAATGGATGGAAAATGGCTCTGCTTGGACATATGTGAATTCACATCAAGACCCTGATGTGCTACGTCTGGTCCGTATTGACCTTCCATCCCATGCTACCTTCGCTAACTGAAGTCTAAGGTGATAGGCATCGCCACAGGTCTTGCGTATCTTCACCAAAATGGTGTGGTGCATTCTGACATCAAGTCGGTATGTCCTGTAACGTTTGTTCATGTAGAACCGATTCTGGAACGACGAGATTAGGATAATGTTCTTGTCTCCGCCTCTGGTGACGCTCTCATCTGTGACTTTGGATGCTCGCGGATGATAGCTGCGAGCCGGAGCCTCGCGAATGTCAGCTCGGGGATTCGAGGAACATCTCGTTATCTCGCGTATGAGCTCGTGGCACCTATTCCTTCTTGTCATACGCAGAAGACAGATGTTTGGGCCTTCGGAATGACTGTATATGTGCGTCATTGAGAGCGTAACTTCTCCTGAAGAAGTCACGTTGACCTTCGCCGCAGGAGTTGGCTTTTCGGCAACGACCGTATGCAGATCTAACAGAATTTCAAGTCATATCTGCAATTATGCGTTATGAACTACCTCAGTTGCTAACGATAGATACTTTCGATCATGACTTTAAGAAGAAACTGATATTCAGGATTATTTGTATCGGTTGCTGGACACGCGACCCTGCAGAACGTCCTGACATGATTGTGGCATTAACTAAGCTAAGAGAAGAACAGCAGTCGCTCGCGCTTGAATGGTCCACATGGCAACGCTTGACTACCACCGCATTCTTGCCATCATTTTCTTACAACTCACATTGTTATCCCAGTAAGTCCAAGCTGTGCCGAAGTGGAACTTCTCCTGATGCTTATTTTCTTTCCGTAGCTGAACTTACAGACCCAAGTAGAAGCGGCGTCGAACTACCAAAGTTAGTGTCTCCTGCAAGTCCGGAAGGTGATCTGGGAGCGGTCAATTCCTCGGTCCAGTCAGACTTACCAAGAAGCGTTGCTTCAAGTGGTTTATCCATCCCAGTCCTTGGCCTTGTACCTGGAACGTCGAGCAATCAGAAACCCAGGCGAACTAGACGTTATAATAGCAAATCGGGTTGTTACACTTGTAGGATTCGACGAAAGGTTCGTTTGCTCCACGATCCACTATTATGTGATCATTCATTTCGCATGCACTCCAGAAATGTGATGAGAAAATAACTGCTGATGGTTCTTGCTCGACCTGCGAACGACTGCGACTGCAATGTCTGGGCTTTGGTGTAAAGCGTCCTGACTGGATGCGTGTACGTTTCAGGTCTTTGCTCGCACTTTATATCGTCTCATCATTTCATTAGGAAGAAGGGTCTGTCCAAGAGGCTCGTGAGAAGATCAAGGTCTTCCTAGCAGCGAATGGGATGATCAAATCTACCTCCATGCTTGCCAGCAATGAATAAGTGAACCTCTTTATCGTTTCCTCGTCTAGCCAGATGCCTGTCTTCTAGTGGCATCGGTATCTGTGGCGACAGTATAACCTCTGTGTTTGCTAACGGTATGGAAATGGCATTGGTGGAACTGGAAGTTCGATTGGGAAGGATATATTGAATGTTGATTTTGCTAGAGATGTCCCATGTAGTGTCGAAGGATCTGGGCTGACAGCAATTGACAGAGCAAATTTACAGATACAGGCTGAGGATATCTTCGCGTTCAGTGAGGAGCAATACTTGTGGTTTCGAACGGAGCACGAGAGGTAGCAGATCTTGAGTACCTTCATGAGAGCTCTTATGAGAACGGCAGAAAAAGCTGAGATAACAATTTTGTTAGAGCAGTGGCCACACAACGAGTGCTTGCCCAACTTATCCCCTAATCCTTCGCGTTTTGCCAATGCACAGTGATTGATGTATTCTCTAGACCCCTTTGGCTCATCTATGTTGTTTATTTTGTCCCTTGTATATCACAGCTTTCATGATCGTTCTGAGCACATCTGCCAGTTCTCTGCCGTCAAGGCCTCCTGTTATGTAGTTCTTCACCCCATCACCTTCTATGTCTGACAGAACCTGCAGCCAATCGTGAAACAGACAAGAAGGTATCAGCTAAAGAATAGATAAGCATGCATGACTGTACATGAATATATGCGAAGATCTAAAGGTCCTTCACATCTTAGGAAACTTGCAACTGTGATCTTGATCAGTCAATAAAGAACAGTGCAATCATTGTATCCCTCTACTCTGACCAAATGTGGCTTTGCCTCTCTGTGCAGATAATTATCCTTCGGTATATTCCCGGGCATGGATCCGATACACGAGACTACGGGCCAAATCTGCACACGAAAGGAAGAAAAGTTACGTGCTGGCGGTACAAAGATTAGCATGCACATTGTCTATGTCGAGATCAGAACGAAACTGCAGAGTATGACGCGACGGTCATATCCATCAAGTATTGATCTAGCTTTGTGATGACATCAAGAGATTCCGTTTTATATGAATAAATTACGGAAACATAATTCTTCAATTGTAATAAATATATATGCATCAATGAACGCAACTGGACGCAATGCATTACTAGAGACAAATAGCTAACCATCCGACTCGCACGACAATGAAGAATACGGTGCAAGCCCGTATTCCTTTTATTTTCTGGTGAATAGTACCTGAGAGGAGATAAATGTCGGACTGATGCATTGCAAATCTCCGTTTACTGAATTTTTCGTTTCTTGTACTTGATCGTAAAGAGAGTCATGAGCACAATATGTCGCAGTACGGATGGGAAGGGGCTACTCACCACAGTGACGACCGTCCCGTCATCCAGCGTCTCTTTTGCCGGGTACAGTTTATACTTGCCAATTCGGGGTAGAACCTGTCTCCACATTGCCCAGTAGATGACCCCACCCGCGAGAACGCCAATGGCAACCAAACAATATCTGTTCGATGAGAATTTCAGCTCGAGCTGCAATAATTGCATGTTCAAAGGTAACAAGAGCGTACAGATAGTATGGCAGCGGTGGAGTGTCGCCGACACCGTTCGCAGGTCGGATATAGGGAACCACAATCACTGTGGAGACAGAAGGCATGAGCATTGATTGCGTGGAAGCCAATAAGGAAGCAACGACGTACAGAAGACAGCAGTAGCCATGAAGAAAAACGCAACCGGCCACCAAACTACACGCAAAATAAAGAATGTTCGTTAGTGTCTTCTTCGAGAAATACAGGAACGGAATAAGTTGGAAAACATTCTTACCTTTAAACGGCCTAACAGCGTCTGGCTTCTTCCAGCGGAGGTAAAAAAGACCCTGACATGTGAATCGCATAAGAGTGCTGCCAGCGAACGGATGGTGCAGAATACACACAAAAATGATAAGCAAATTAAGAATCTGCGTCGGATAGCCTTCAACATCGAGAATGAAAGGATAAGCGACATCTGGCGGAGGTGCGAGGATGACGATGGCCTGTGAAGATCCGGTCAAAAAGTCGTACAGCACACCAGCAACGTTGACAACCCACAGAAGGAATGAAGTGCAACATCAACCCGGGCAAGGGAGACTTCCCAGTCGGCCAGTTGGATGCCCAGAACTTGTTGCCGAACGGCAATGGCATACCCTCTTTCGCAACCTCTAAGTACGGATAAGATATCAGCTGCGCAACATGATGAGAAGCTGTCAATAGCATACCTTGATTTACACGAGACATTGAGAAGGTCTAGGAGGTGCGCATTTTGTAATTATTTTGGACTCGAACTCATCGCACAATTCAAAATTTGCGTACCACTGTCATCACATTCTGCAAAGCGCGTCAATAAAATTTTTGAGCTCAGAATCGACACAGAACTTACACTGAACAGTGCAGAAGGTCGGAAGATACCTGTCAGAAATATTGATATTTATAGATTAAGCGTTTGCTTACCCAAGAGCACTAGAAATCTCAGCGTGAGATCTGACTATCTAATCGCAGATATTATAGCAGAGACTTACCTCAAACCGACAAACACGCTCAGCGCTCTCTGGGCCTGTTCGCCAAACACTTTCTTGAAGAATAACGAGGCAACAGTGACCTTGCTAGCCAAAATCTCCTCCTTCGTGGAAGCACTGGACACCACGAACGCGAACACGATCCGGTCGATCGAATAGAAAAGAGGGAACTAAGATAAGTCTCGTCTTGGCAGTATGGATGAGGGCTGACTTACGCGAAGTAGGCAATGTTTGCGAAGATATAGGAGACCGCGCAAATACCCAGACCAAGAGGGCCAGCGATTTTGAGAGTACGCACAGGATCCTTCACCTCGTTCATAACATAGTTGATGTTTGACCAGCCGGCATATGCATTTATTACTTTAAACATCGCTGTCGCGTACTGATAGGATGAGATTAGAGCATAATCATATAAATCCCAGAAGATAACTGACATCACCGCTACTTGGAGAACTACCAGCGAATGCATCGCGGAAGTTAGCATGTGGGTCCTCAACGCTTGTCTTCCCACCCAGGACAACCCATCCTGTCAAGGCCATTCGCCTGAGTTGATGTACAGAAATTGGTGGAGCGATACTTACCGGTAACGATGACGAAAGCCAGAAGGAATACTTTGAACAAACTGATCGCCTGGGGGGTGGGTGGGTAGATTAGGATTCAGCAAATAAAGGAGCCAGTGAAGGAATCCTACATTCATGATCCAGAGACCAAGTTTTGGAGTAAAGCCATGGACCAATGTAACAAAAGTGATTACTGGAACCGATAGGAATTCAATACGGATCATTTTGTTCAGGCGTTATTGTCACACTTACCGCCCAAAGCGATGCCACGTGCATTCCAACGACCAGCTTCCACGCCCGCAGTTATCAAGATGCTGATCCCGAGCGTCAGAAGCCGGAATTTCAGAAACTCCGTTAAATACGGAAGCACGCACTTGTTTGCAAATACAATACAGCCACTAGCTGTGAAGCCGAGCAGGATAATCTGGAAGGCATAGAAGACTGTTGCCAGTCCTTTAGGCCTCTTATAAACAGCCTCGAGGTAGACTTTCTCTCCTCCTGACCGCGGAAACATGGTACCCAGCTCGAGCCAAACTAAGAGTCCAGAGAAAGAAAGAAAGAAACCGAGCACCCAAAGCATAAGCGATGCGCCAACGGAGCCTACCGAACCCAGAATGGTGGAGGGAGTGGAGAAGATACCGGTTCCGATGATTCGTCCGACACTACTTCTTGGTCAGCTAGAAGAAAATGACAGTCAAAGGACAACGCACATTAGCATAGTACAACTGAAGACACCCAAGTGACGGCCCATTCCCCCTGCGGCATCTGCACAAGGATTAATATTCAGTAAACCGACTCGGTAAAGGAAAATCACTGTTCACCTTCTTCGAATGAAAGGGCACCAGGGTTCAATGATGGATCAGCCGCAGTAGCCACCTCTTCGTCAACGGGAGCTGGGTAGGAAGCCAGCGCTTTGCCATCTTTCTCTTGTGAGCTACCGAACGACGCGCGATCATCTGTTGAAGAAGGGTGACTTGGATTTAAACGATGAAGCGCTTCCTTCAGGCCAACCATGGTTAGCAAAGACGGACAATGGGTAGTCAAGCTTTGACTTGAGGACATGTGCGCAGATAAGGCTCATACTTATATAGAGCCTGGATCACGAGCTGACAGAGGAGCGTGCCCGATAGGCAAAGCGCCTGTAGTATGATACCATTCTTCGCTGAGTGCGAAAAGTCATTATTTGCTGAAGCTGAGGCAATCCGGATCCTAGATAACGCCATTGAAAAGCGAGTTTTGTCCTACCATCATCGACCGCTTTGATGCAAAACACAGGGTCAGAGCGTGTTTTTTCTCTGGTCGTGCCTCTGACTGTCGTTATGTCGCAGACAGTCCTCCTGACAGCAAATACACCTCTTTACTTGGCGTAGTAGATATCAAGGTACGCAGAAAGTAGACACAATGAAGGGGAAGCACTTCTGATAAGCTGGAAACAAGGTTCTTGATATTCTTCCGAGTTGACGGCATCAAAAGCGTTGGAGTTCCTAATTTGGAGAGGATGTAATTTTAGACTGTCACAGTGTAAGTGTGTCGAGTGGGACGTCACGTCACGTCACGTGTGCGGATATCAAATTCAAATCCACGTCGGGATACCCTCCTTGCTTTTTTACCAGAATGCCTCGTCTCCATTTGAAGAGAACACCAGCTGAAGAGGAAGAACGAGCCAGGAGAAAATCCAGGAAAACTTCAAAGAAACACAAAGAGAAGAGAAGTCGATACACTTACTCTGACAATGATGACTCAGAGCGAAAGCGACACCATCCTCGCTCACGGTCAAGAAGCCCAGGTCGCGGTTCAAACCATCGTTCCAGAAAGTACTACAACCAGGATCCTTTTTTAGGAGATCCAGGCCCGTCTTCTTATGCACACAGTCGTGTATACGCGAGTTCCGATGACGACACTTCTCAAACGCGTGCGGAAGAAGAGCGTTTCGAAGAGAAGTTACGTGATGCATTGGAAGACGACGGGCTGTATGACTCGACGCAGCGTCTTGATAATGTCGAAGCACGGTTGAACTCTTATGCTCACATTCCTCGCCGGTGGCGGGGGACGGACGATGGATTCAGTGCAGGCCTCTGGATGGAGGACGCTCGGGAGGATATTGGTCTTGAGCCGTGGCAAATGAACGACGACGAGTATGCCGAATACATACGTGCGGGCATGTGGAGGTTTGCTCTTTCGCTCAAACTCGCGAATACAGCGCTTATGTACATCTTTTTTAAAGGAAGAAGAATCAGGCGGAATATGAGGAACGCTTACGCAAGAAGGAGGAACGGAGACGAAGGGACGAACGCGAACAACGTCGTCGAGAAGAGACAAGGAGACTCGAGCGCGAGGCACAGGCGGAGCGCGAGAAGCACTCTGCAGCAAAAGCCAGGCGGAGGCTTGAAGAGGCGAGGCGGTTATACGAAGAGCGATGGACTATTCTACTTGCGCGTCCTGCCTCGAGTAGTGCCACTGAAGATCGTTTACCCATATCTTTTGCCGACATACCGTGGCCCATTGCAGTCACGAAGAAGATTTCATCAGAAGAGTTCATCGAACAGCTCACGAAGGACGCGGTGTTGTCGTTCTTGCTGCGTTCCGGAGAGGAGACCAACAATTCAGATGGATCGGCGCCTTCTACCAAGGACGTACTCCGTACGACGATGCTCAGATTCCATCCTGATAAATTCGAGGTACGTGTCCTGGCTCGTGTCGAGGAGAAGGATAGGGATCTCGTCAAAGAATCCGCGAGCGTCGTTATACGGATTCTCAATGACCTGATGAAGGATCTTCGTGATTAATCGATCTTGCTTCAAGAGGGAGCTCTTGTATCTAGACAGCCTGATCGTGCTGCAGCCCAGTCGTATCTGGAGTTTATACCATGTCCTTCGGAGAGCTTAAGGAGAGTCATGTTCCGCTTGTCTAGGAGCATGAAGGACAAGCTACTCTTTAATATCCGCAGTATCGAGATATCATTCCTCGCCTCGAAAATGGCAAAGCCCAAAGCCTCGAGGACAAAGTCGAGTGTTCTTGAATATACCTGCCGTTTCTGGGTTGTTTATTTTAGCGAAAAATCAGTCCTTATACACACTTCTGCCGAGTTTTCGTCGTAGACAGGGATAACTGATAGACAGACTTCCTTATACAATCCAATCGAGAAATACTTAGACTGACTTGGAGTGTAATAAAGATGATGCGGATACTCTTCCTCATACTGTCAGATTGCCCGCATGCTCGGCACGGCTTGCCGCTAAGTTTCAGCAGATGCACTCATAATTAGGGTGTCAACTTTGCTGGGTGCATAAAAGGCGAAACCAATGCTGAGGAATTTGAATGTGCTGCCCGGAACCCAACGGATAGCGCAGTGCTCGAGCGGTGCAACAGGCGAAGCACGACCTCCAACAAAGGGCATCGCTCCAGGGCCACCGCTGAGTGATGCCGAACGCATGAATCGCTCCTCGCTCCTGAGCTTCGGTCCTGCAGAGAACTGGCCCATGGCGAAGTTCGAGCCAACCTTGCCGTTCAAAGGACCAAGGCCTAGTCCGACTGATCCTTGTCTTGTGGTTGAGGTCGGCGGTCCCATCGAGCCCGATACACCCCTTCGACCAGAACGACCGCGACCCATAGAATGCGACTGATCGACTGGTTTCAGGCCAATTGCTTCCAGATTAGGGAGGTTGTCTGGCTTCTCCTTGCACACAGACATGAACTGAAGGAGGAAATCACGATCATACCTGTTCAAACAGAGAGCTCAGCATGTTTTCACCCATTAAATAGTAAGAAAATACGAACCGGAATTTCCCGTCCTTCGCATTCGTATTGAGTTCAGGCTTAGGACTTCTGATTCCTTCGGGATATGGAACCTGGTAAACGTCTTGGATATGACGGGCGGTGGCAAGGGCGGACGGAAGGGGTTGCGCGACAGATTTATGGGTTGATGAGAGGTCAGGAAGACCAGCCGCATCTTGACTGGGCGACGGGGCAGCGTCAGACGATAAAGTTCTTGAACGCAACGGCGGCGAGGCCACGCCCTCAAGGAAGAAAGCATTTACAGGAGACGAGGTCCTGGGGTCACTTCCGCGACCCCGGAAGAACGGCGGTATATCGCCTTTTGTTGGCTTGTGCGTCGCGGAAGACAGACTAATAACTCCATCCATCAGGCAGAGTATGAAGAAAGGGGGACTCAAGACGTCGCGGATACATCTGTTTGTACTTAAGGGGCACGAAAGGTCTCCTGATTCGACGCGCCTCGAGGTGAACTTGTAAGCCTGCATAGCAAGAATAGACCACCCCATTCTAGTGACATGAAGCATCGAGAAGCTCCCATGCTGGATAAGGGCTGCCCGACACGGATAAGAGAGAACTGCTTTCCTATAGAGAACGATTCGAGGACTGAGCGCCTTCCAGTACGGGCGCCTGAGAGTGGCAATGCAGCTAATCAAAGCATCAGAATAGCTAGTACTCCGTCGACACATAGACGAGTTCGCGATTCGACTTTGGTCATGACAATGAGACTCGCCTCTGTCTCAGTTTCCTACAGATCGTATGGTCAGATGAGGTCGTTCATTACTTGCAGCTATCGATGTCGTTACCTTTCCTTCATCTACTTCTAAAGACGCTTGGGCGTCTAGCCGATATATCTATATCGTACATCATTACGCTACTTAAAGTTTAAGTCCCCTCTTGCACGTTCTCAACCCAATAGCAACGTAATGATATGCCCTATTGCTTAGCCGATGCAAGGACTATCTCAGCGACGGAGCATCTAGCAAGCAGTGATCAAACTTAGAACTGGCGCTAATATGGATGAAAAGGCAAGTTGGCCACCTGACTGGATAAAGGATGACGTAATACTATATAAGGAACACTTGATCCCATACCATAAATGTTTCATCCCGACCAGAAATGAAATGGGCCTATGATGGATGTCCACCTCGCCACCCCGCGAAGGCGAAGTCTTACTTTGTACCCAAGATTTATGACAATGAGAGCGACATGCGATCATATTGCAATGTTGCGTACAAAAGTGAGAGTAAAGATGAGTGCAAAAAAATGAAAACAGTGGCTATACAGAGGACCGCCGATGCAAGATGGAAAGAAAACACACAGAGTAACAGAGACACGGAAGAAAGAAAGAGGAAGAAAAGCAACAAAAAATAATAATTGAAGGACAACAAAGCAGGGATAAAAAGGGCGCGCGAGGAACGACTGCAAAAAGAATAATATAAAGTGTCATGCAGGCACAGAAGAACGGGAAAGTGAGCTTAGGGAGAAGAGACCAGTATTATGTCGGGGCAGGTGCGGAAAGTATGACTTGAGCGCCTGATGAGTGATGAGCAGTATATACAGAAGTCACAAAATGTAGGAAGAAATCTAAGATAGAAGAGCAAGCAGCTTGTCACTGTCCATAGACTTGCTCGCTATACGCGTCCGTCGTTCCTCGTCTAACTTCGCACCTTTCATCATAATTGCCAACAGATCGAATGCCTTGGGAGCGTCGATGGCTATATCGTCAAGCATTTCCGTAGCAGGTAGGAAGCCTTCTTCAAAGGTCGCAGGCGAGCAAAGATTTCGTGAGTTAGCACGTTCGAATAGGTCTGCAACAAGTTTCGCCTCCACTTCCTTTGCCTCGAGTGCATACAGGATAAGCTTCTCGATGAGGATGTGTCGATGTTCCGCCGGAAGCGCAGAGAAATATTCTTCGCCCTCGTCGAGGTCGCGAATGGCAAAGAACTCTTTCCGGTCTTGATCGATCTTCTTCTCTGCCTGCTCCTTCGACATCGACGGTTTACCAGAATCCTTCTCAGTGATCTCGCCTTCCTCACCATCCTCATCGGCATGACTCTCGGCCGGACTCGGCTGAGACGCCTCCGGAAGAGGCTTCGAACGAGGAAGTAGATTGAGTTTAGGTCGCTGCGAAGGAGTCGATTCACCAGACGCGTTATGCGTGAGATCAACACTGGCAGTGCGGCTTGTTGCGCGACTAGCACGGGACGACGTTGACGCAACATGAGGTTCATTGGCGGCTTCGGTGGCTTGCAGCATCTGGAACATGTTCGTGTTCGAACTTGCTCTGGACAGACTTGCAGTGTCGCGCTTGCTGTCGCCCTTCTTCGTGAACACACTAGCCGGACCGAAGTTCATGGCACCGCTGCCCTTCTGGATCTTCCCGAAGTTTGTCAAGTCACCGGCCTTGTTGGCAGGTCGAGAAGGACCAGAGGCAACAGCCCATCCATCAGGACCAACTTGTACATTGCCATCACGGTCCTGCCCGCGACGCGACCCACCGCGAGACATTGCCTGTCGAGCCAGATTATGTTGGTCTTGCTGTGCCTTCTCCTTTGCAGCCTGCAAAAGCAATTAGTGCTAGAGACACAAAAACAATAAATCATACATACTGTCTCATGGATCTGCGCAATCGTCTGCGGAGCAGCAGCTGCGTTGCGTGGAATCCATTTCCGTTCTCGCAACTCAATCACGTCCTGATAGGAGAGGTTAGAACAGATAGACCCAGACGAAAGTAGATACGTACCTGTAACATAAACTGCATACGAGACGACACATTGCTGCTCCTCGCGAGCTCCTTCATCCGAGTGAAGTAGACATCCATATGTCCCCGAGCCTTGGACGTATCTAGAGCCTGGCCAACAGTCGTCAGAAGCTTGCACAGACTCTCGATTTCTTCCTCCTCCGGGTTATCCACATTACTGAGGAGCTTCTTGATGCATTCATGCATGATACGCTCCGTGAGCATCTGCAACTTGTAAAGCTCGCCGATGAACTTGATGAGACCGAGACCCTGACGCTTCGCCTTCTGGGCAGCATAGTATTCTTCGGAGTAAAGCGAGATCTCTCCGTCTTCTCCCTTGTTCTTTTCGTTGGCATTCTTGACTGCTTGATCCTCAGTCTCCTTCACCTTTGCAGCCGCAGCGGTCGTTTCTTTAGCCGACCAACCACGTTCGAAATCCTCCTGACAGCGATTAAGAAGGTACTTGCGGAATAGCAGACCACCAGTGATAGGCTTGCCCTCGGTATTGCGAATACCATCGTCTTGGACATTCGGACTAATCTGTTCCATCATTTTACGGCACAAACGTGCATACATTTCGCTCCAAGCAGCCTCGTCCGTGGCCTTTTCGAAAACAAGCCGAATGACCTGAATAAGCGTGCGCCCATCCTTCTCATTTTCGCTCTTGTTCGCCCAAGCGATGATCTGGTTCGAGATAGACTCGAACTTCTCCATGGTGAGCTTGTTGAGCAAGGCACGAACTTTCTTATCCACGATTTCTGGCGAATCATGGTCAACCTGCGCGCCACGTCTGCTCGTGCTGCCCGGAACCCAACGGTTAGCGGAGTGCTCAAGTGGTGCAACAGGTTCGAATGGTGCGCCGGTATTCATGTTGAACTGAGTAACAGCAGCATTGATGCGATTTGACTCGTTTCGCGTTGCATCACCGCGCTTGCTACGCGTTCGTTTGCTGCCCATAGCACCTGGACCACCTTGACTAGACGACCGAACCATAGGCGAAGCACGACCTCCAACAAAGGGCATCGCTCCAGGGCCACCGCTGAGTGACGTCGAACGCATGAATCGCTCCTCACTCGTCAGCTTCGGTCCTGCAGAGAACTGGCCCATGGCGAAGTTCGAGCCAACCTTGCCGTTCAAAGGACCAAGGCCTAGTCCGACTGATCCTTGTCTTGTGGTTGAGGTCGGCGGTCCCATCGAGCCCGATACACCTCTTCGACCAGAACCACCGTGACCTATAGAATGCGACTGATCAACAGGTTCAAGGCCAATTGCTTCCAGGTTAGGGAGGTTGTCTGGCTTCTCCTTGCACACAGACATGAACTGAAGGAGGAAATCACGATCATACCTGTTCAAACAGAGAGCTTAGCATGTTTTTTTTTCACCCATTAAATAGTAAGAAAATACGAACCGGAATTTCCCGTCCTTCGCATTCGTATTGAGTTCAGGCTTAGGACTTCTGATTCCTTCGGGATATGGAACCTGGTAAACGTCTTGGATATGACGGGCGGTGGCAAGGGCAGACGGAAGGGGTTGCGCGACAGGTTTATGAGTAGATGAGAGGTCAAGAGGACCAGGGATAGGTCGTCTCTTCGCAGTTTCCGGAGAAGAAGAGAGAGGAACATCCGTAACGGCAGAGGCAGCTTCGCCCTCTTTCTTTGACTTCATTTCGACTGGAGTAGACTTCGGCTTCTCCGCTTCAGTCTCTGCCTTCGCTTTATCCTCCTCCTCTTTTCGTTGTCGTTCCTTCTCTTCTTCCTCTTTTCGTAGACGCCCTTCTTCCTCCTTCTTTCGAATTTCGTCCTCCTTCCGTCGCTGCTCTTCTTCTTCCACCTTACGGCGCTCCTCTTCCTCCTTAACTCGTTTTGCCTCTTCTTCCTTGCGTAGCCGCTCTTCTTCCTCTTTGCGAACTCGCTCCTTCTCCTCCTCTTCCTTTCGCAAGCGCTCCTTTTCTTCCTCATCCTTACGCTTGCGCTCTTCCTCTAGTCGAGCGCGCTCCTTCTCCTCTTCCTCCTTTCGTCGCTGCTCCTCCCCTTCCTTCCGCTTCCGCTCCTCTTCGGCCTTTATCCTTGCCTCTTCCGCAACCTTCGCCTTCTCTTCCTCCTCCCTACGTTTACGCTCTTCAGTTTCCTTTGCCTCCCTCTTCTTTCTCTCCTCTCTTTCTTCCTTTTCTTTTTGCTGCTTCTCCTCCTCGATCCTCTTCAATCGTGCCTCCTCTGTCTCTAGCCGAATCGCAGCCCGTCGTCCATTCTTATCAGAGGGAGGAGTCGTTGAAGTCGTTGAAGGGGTAGCACCGTGTTTGCGTAGTCTATCCAGATCGACTTCATGGCCAGAAGCATCCGTAATCTTGATCTTGCTCTGGCGCTGAGTGGGAGGCGGTGCGTGGCTAGGCACGAAAGCGCTGGCGTTAGAATTCAATCGAGGACCTGCACCAGGAAGCGGTGTCTGCATTCCAGCCGGAGGCGTTCCTGGCGCCTGGAGGGGAGCTTGGGGTTGGCGAGGGGATGAGACGGGAAGACCATGGGAATGAGCAAGTGGAGTCTGCGGCGGTCCAGTTGGACCCGGAGGCCCCTGGTGGGGATGCTGGGATGGATGCATATGCCACGGTTGCGGCGGGGGATAATACATGTGATGTTGTTCTGTCCCTGGGATGTTTTGCATCGGCATACCGGGCAGGTAAGGGTACTATCGTAAAATTAGCACTAAATAATTTAAATTTATATCGAATTTCTACTGACATAGTAACCAGGCCATCCAGGTACAGTTGGCATATGTGGCATACCTTGGACGGGGGCAGGCTGTCCCTGGTGCTGGTGTTGATGTGGGACATGAGGTTGAGGAGGGGCGAGGCGAGGCGAAGGCATGTTACTATTATTCGGGCCAGGAGGCCCGCTATTCACGGGAGGTCTACCCGGTGCGCCATTCGGCATCGCACGAGCGATAGAAGGCGAGCGAGGACCGCCTCCGACTCCCGGATTTCGCATAGATGCAGGTACAAAAGGAGGCGGAAATTGCTGCTGTGATTGTTGATGTGGATGGTGCTGAACATGAGGATGAGGACCAGCGCCAGGTTGACCAGGCGCATTTTGGGTCGGCGGCGGGGGAACGGCAGGCGATAAAGTATTTGAGCGCATTGGCGGCGAGGCCATACTCTCAGGGAAAGAAGCATTTACAGGAGATGAGGTCTTGGTGTCGCTTCCGCCTCCCCGGAAGAACGACGAGATCTCGACTTTTGTTGGCTTATGCACCGTGGCGGGTGTCGAACTCCCAGTCGAAGGTGCTGAAGAAGTCGATGGGGCGGGGGCGGGTGCATTTGAAGCAGCAGATGTCGCCAACGGTTTTACCGTCGATGACATGTTGGTCTGCGTTGCTTCTATAGACCCGAAGGACTGCACGGGTCGTGACTCTGGTTTAGCCAGAGGTGGCGACGGTGCCGGTGGGGAAGAAGGGGGTGCTGGTTTGTCACCCGGTGTACCATTTACGGTACCAAAGCTAATCGAATTTGCTGTAACTTTGCGTTAGAACGAACGGGAACAATTTTTGAAGTAGAATAAGTACTAGCATGACGTACATGTTTTAGTGGGGGGAACATTGCCCCTTGACCCGCCCGCGATACCGACACCGACTGCATCCTTGAAGCCACCCAGTTGCGATGACCTTCTCGAATGCGACTGCGAGTGTGCTTGCGAGACTGCAGGGGCTGGTGATTGAGAACGAGGAGAGGACGTTAAGGAAGTAGCTTGAGGAGGGCCCTTGGCCCAAGCAGACTTCTGAGGGAGCGACGCGGGTGTCTTTGGTTGAGACGTCGATGGACCCTTGTTCATTCTACCGCGAGCATCAGACAAAAGGGGCCTTGTTTCTATGGAGTTCACTTACAGATTAGTGAAAATGGGTCAAATCTAGTTTGAAAAAAGATTTTGTTTGGGCTTTTTGTTGCGGTTGATGGACGATGAAAGTCGCTGTATGGCGGCGAAACTCGACCTGCCAGCAGGCGAACAGAGACAAATGCTCGACGAAGCGAGTGCTGGCGGTGAATACTAAAGTTTATGGACTGTTACAGTCCCTTGTGCGGTCGTCCTGTGAGAGGAACGACGGGGCAGGAGGCAGGAGCCGTGTCTTTCGCTCAGCGGCAAAAATTACGAGTGTAGCATCCCCGTGGGACTCATTTGCCTCATGTGACTGCAACCGCTTGGTAAGCTCTCCACAAGATCACTCACTCACAGTGCTCAGATCAGATCAGGTCAGCCTGTGTTCAGCCTGTGTAAACTCCGTAACGCATTGTGAAAAGACATTCATACAAGTGCAGCTATTTACTTCCCTACTCAAATAAACACTTAAAGGAACATCAAAAAAGAGGGCAAACGTCATCACTGAACACGCGTCGGGGGTTCGAGGGGGTTCCGAGTCGCCGCTCGGCCTCTCTTGCACCAACAGCCTCAGCCTTATTCCTCCGGCTCTCCCTTCATCCGAGGATGCCGGCAGGCTTGGTAAGTCCGTCCGTCCATCTATTCTATAAATCAATGTAATCATTCATGTCCTAAAATGCATAAATTAGCATACTTATAGTATATTCCCGAGGATAGCTGCTCACGATCATTCTGGAGCTTGATAACTACGCATGCGGGAAGTAATCGGTGTTAATGCGTAACATGACGCATACTTCGCAAACTTACTTGTGGATTCTGCATCGTATCTTTCCTCCTCAACTGCGTTCTAGGATAATAGCAAATAAGATGGATTATTAGAAATGCCAAGCTAATTTGAACATACCGGACCGAAGTCATCAGCTCATCATACGTGCTCTTCCTTCTCATCTCTATAATGCATAGGCGCCTTAGCGCTCTACCTCCCTCATCAGCATAGGAAGTAGCGAATAGGGCGCACTTAAGCTATCGATGAACGCCTAACAAACAAGAACACGAGGATACCGATCAGATTACAGTTCGCAATCTCAATTGAAGCTTTTTTGTATGTACTTACCTTGGTCAACATCCCTCTGACTCTCCTATACTCGTCTCCAAGGTCTGTCTTCTCAGCGGCATATTCTGCGTCTGCACATGCAGATAGGAGGACTACGTTCCCTTTGCTATGTTTACGTCTTATCGGACGACTCGGAGTACGTTCAGTCGAATTGCATGCATCCTTCTCCGCTTGGAGAGCGTTGTACGGAAGATCTACGAATCCATGTTGATCTAAGTCCAAGAATTCAATGAAGAAGTAAGAAAAGCACAAACCGAGGCCTGTCCCAGAAGAGCAACAATCCAAAACAGCCTTCAGTCGATCGGTGAGGGCAAATGAAATCAATAAGAGAGCTCGAAACAGGATGCACCATAGCGCGTAACTCACAGTCAAATGACAACCCTCAGGAATAGGCTTCACCAAGATTTCGTGTAATTCATCGTCAACGAGTAGTTGTCCGTCGCAGGAGACCAAAACTATTAACTCTAGGTGTCAGAACGGACAAAATATTGTATAATTTATAATTTAATTTCACCTTCATCCTTGCCATCGTCTTCGTCATCATCTTGATCTTCTACTTGACTGCCGTGACCAGAGACTAAACAAGGTGCCATTTAAAACCACAGTGCATGTCGCTCGCAAGACTCGGAGAAGCTTACAATAAAAGAAGAGATTATCCCCGGGCTGTGCGTCCTTCACAAGCTCTTTAATTTCGTGCCTCTGAAAGTTTTTGCATCAATTCAAGATGTGAATCACGAATCAAAAAATAAAATAAAATAAAATGAAGCATAATACTCACAATATTTTCGAGCGTCGGTTGATTTTCCCTCGGTCCATTATCGTCTTTCAAGATTCTGAAGCATTCTGTATCCCATCCATAAACATCTTACAAGATAGAACAATGTAAGTCTTCCAACCACAAAAGGCAGAAAACCCGAAGAATTGTAGATACCTTGAAGCAGCCGTTGTACCTCACGCACATCGTGATGTGGACCCTTCAAGCTCGCAATACGAGTATTATTGTAGTATCGAGGTCTGTAGTATTTGATACCAATCTGATCGGCAGCATAAGCCAAATTTCAGTCCTCTAAGCGGTAGCAATAAAAACTTACGAGGAGAGCTTTTCGTCGGCCTCGCCGCATCGGGATATGTGTCTTCGTCGACGTTTCATTTTGAGGCAAACACAAAGTACCGTCTCCAATACTGAACTCTTCCGACGTCGGTGAGGACACCAAGCCACTCGCAGCTTCTCCGCAGAGAATTTCGGTCTGGGTTTCGAAGGAGTCTAGATCTTCGGGTTCTTCGCATTGCATGTCGTTGCCTAACCACGAAAATTCCGCCGCCTTGGGCGATGAAACGAGAGGAATGATATTCCCAGATTCGCCGAATGCCACCTGTGGGTCACCAGAGTAATCTTCGGGTCCGTCAGACTGTACATCACCGCCAGACCACGTAAATCCTGTTGCCTCGGGCGATGAACAGAGAGGGACAATGTCTTCAGGCTCGTCGAATACTACTAGAGGGGCTCCAGAGTGACCTTCGAGTTCGTCAGATTGAGCATCACCGCTCAACCACGAAAATTCCGCTGTTGCGGGCGATGAAACGAAAAGCACAGGACTTTCAGTTTCATCAATCACCTGGGGCTTTTCGAACGCGAAAGTTCCCAGTTCGTCCACGATAAACGCGTGTGAATCTTCTTGAGATTCGCTTCCGTCAAATGTCTGCACCATGCAGTCGTCCGGCTGATCTGGGTTTGGGATGTGTGAAATGAGAGCTTCACTGCAAGACAATGTCAACTTGTGAACCAGATAGTTATTTCAAATGAGTCGTGACTTGACAGCACGTACACTTCGCCTTCCTGAGGTGGTTCGATTTGCGAGTCTGTCGAGGACGATCGGGTTAACGAGGGTGTGGGTGTCGAAAGATCAATTTCCTCATTGAAATAATCCATGTCCAGCATTTCTAGTAACCTGCTCCACCAGCGGAGAAAAGTAGAAGAAACCAAAGAGAATGTGTAGAAAGAGAGGAAGACAAGTTCAAACCGAGTCTGTCGAGACACAAGCGAAGTGCAGGGCTTCAATATCCACATTAGTCTTATACCATGCGCCATGAATGCCTCAAGCCTTGCTCTGACCTCTCCGTTGATTAGGGACTTACCCAACCATAAGTTAAGTACTCTAATGAATCAAGACGCATCCAGACTCTTTGCCCATTCGCATCATTTGGTTGCTCGCGCCTAACTATACATCACCAGAAGCAGCCATTTTTGCACAGCCTGTGAGAAAACAACAGCAAAACTTTGAAATAGATAAGTATATACCGCCGAGCGAGATGAGCGCCCATCCCGCAGTGGAACATGACGAGATACGGATATATTTTGAATGTCTGAAAAATGTCGAGCGTATCCGAGTTCCCGTCCTATATCAATGTCGCTGGTAACCGGAGAATGCCCCACGGCCCAATCGGCGCCGATCCGATAAGTAAACCGGCAAGATGCATTATGCTTAACGAATTGAGTCGAGCAACGGAAGCGGCAGAGCAACAGTGATGGTCGCAATCTAATCCCGACCCGGACTTGAAGTTCAAGAAATCACAAAGTTTCCATGCCTTCCAGATCAGGGCTTCCGAATGATCCAAATGAGTGCTCACGTCTCAGACGTACTGTGATCTCGCGCCGACGGAAAGCGAAAAGCACGCCGGAAAACCTTTTACGTCAAATGATCGTTGGCTTGATGGAAGAGTGAACATGAATCGGAGAGTAATCTCAAAAGACGAGTTTCTTTCTACTAGTGTCTTTACCGTATCATATTCTATAGACAGAACGACCAATGCGATCGTAATTCCGCGTGAAAGATTGCCATAGCAATTCGCGTGTGTAAAAAGACTATCAGTGTGCGTTGGAGACAAGCAGCTGTTCGCAAAACTTGAGAAAGATAAGGAACAAATCCAAGGCAGAGAGCAACTCCTATCGCATGTCACCATTGGGGGTAACGTTTGCTTTCGGGCCTATCGACGGCTCTCGTTTTCGTTTGAAATGGACGAGCTCACAGTTAGTGTTGTCATGTTCTCCGCCTCGGCGGATGACGTCAAAATAACGTGATCAAAGCGAGCCTTTGAGCCTCCTATCCTATCACTCTTGTTTAAAGTACCCATCCTGCCATTTTGCTCTTCATTACGCGTCCATTTGTCCCACAACGCAGACGAGAGGACGGAGAACACAGTTGGGAGGGAATAGACAACAGGATAGTTGTCATTCGCGACTCTTCTTATTTGTTTCCTGACGAGATCAATCCTGTTTGAACCGAGGCGAAAGGGCAGCTAGCTCAAGCCGAGCGGGTTCGAGTGGTCAATTCTCCTGTATCGCAGTATCGTATTCTTTTAGTTGATCTGTCGGGCGGTGTGCTAGCCGTGCTCCCCGGCTTGTGTGACTGGTCGTTTTTCTTCTCTACACAAGCCGAAGTGCCTGACGTCCTAATTTTCTCGTCCGCGGATCCTTCAAACTCATCCCTTTGACGTTTACGATTCGGCGTGTGGCCTGTCAAAGTCTCGTCATTTGAGCCTTCCCCGGACTGGCCGGATTCCGCCGAGGCAGGACTGGCGTTTTTCAACGCACGCTCCCGTAGCCTCGACAAGATAGTGTCGACCGGCTCTGGTAGGACATTCGACGGTGACGCCTTTTGACGACACTTCCTGAAAGGCTCTCCGTAGGGGTCGACCTTCAGCCTATGCGTGGGTGGTAAACCTTCAATTTCCCGCTTCGAATCGTCGATGTCAGTCGCTAACTTCCGGAAGTTTTCTCTTACTTTGCCCACTTCCCGAAGCAGTAACGTGTTCGCGGTCAGAGTCTCTGCCTTTTGCCTGGAGTGTAAAGAACCAATTCCTCGTTTCGTTGGGACGTTCGTCGAGCTGGGTTTGCTGGAATGTTGCCTTCCGTTGCGAGGATGTGATCGTCTTCTTGCGTTTCTTGACCAAGTCGATCAACGGATCCTGATCGTTTGCTGCACCGGTACATATCGGTTCGTTGGCGATCCCAGGATCATTTGCGTCGAGTTGCGTCGCAGACGAGACCGCCTTACTCTTCCTCTTTTCTCGCCTTGATCGTTCTTTGGCCGCAAGGGACAGGCTACTTCTCTGCGTAAAATGTTCCTTACCCTCTGCACTTCTACGGGTTCTCTTATTCCTTGCCGAGTTGGATGTGGAAGAATGGGTACGCTGGCTATTTGATGGAACTTGCTGACTTGCTTTTTTGGCAAGTCGCGAGGATTTGCGAGTGCTCGTCTCTGATTGAGCCTTGTTGGTAGTCATCGAGAACGCGTGGCTAATGAACGGAAATGGTGCGTGAGTCTCCGGGTCCTGAGAATGCTGGTCTACCCACCGGTTGATATTGGATATAGCGCTCGTTTGGTTCTGTAATGTACGATTGATCAAGCTGTTCGTTTCAGCACCATTCGCCAGATCTTGCACTGTCAAAACGAATATATACCTACTAGTACAGCGAAATCTCGCAATCCCGAAGAATGTTGTTAAGCAGTGGTTTATTGAGCTATCCAGAATGCTGTGCGGGTATCAGAATGAAACGTGTAGCCACAGAGATGCCACTTATTTATGGAGGGTACTGGGCCTCTTAAAGCTTACATAGTATGTAAGGCCACCGTCGGCCCAGCTATAATGGGCCACAAGTAGAAAGGGATGGTAAAGGGATGAGAGAACAAAAGAGTTTGCTCTGAATACTTTCAACTTTCTTTATATCATTTGGTTTCTTTTTCGGGCGAGAGCCTTAAGCCACAGGAGCAGTGGCCTCTCACAGTTTACCGCGGGCTTTTACTCAATCAACTTCCTTGTTGGACGTGTCTTTTCTTTTCTTTCTGTCTATCTGAGCGGTTACACCCAGAGTGTCTGCGAGTGGGCCGATGGTTTCAGGCATTTCTGGTGCGTATCCCGAACCATCTACGTTACTCCAACTTAGGGGCGTGCTTCCGGAATAATACGCGCAAGCCAGATCGGTGGAAAATATAATTTCGACTTGCCTTCTGAGTTTCTGATATCCGAGGAGTTCGAAGATAATCCCGTTCGATTGACAGAGGCAAAAATATTTATGCTTCGTCGTCGACGTTGGTAAGCTCCTGGTATCTTCGCCAACTGACTTCCATTAGATTTTATAGGATTACATTTGTTGAATTCCATGTGCCTGTCAAACGCACGTCTGGGATACCTTCGACAGACCAATGATCATAGTCTTTTCTTATGACACGAATATCGAAGTTCCTATGAATTATGCACTAGAAATTCGGATTTCAGAATGTCAGGAGAATAATCGATGGAGGAGTTAGGTGCACTCCTTAAAGAACGTGCATAGGGAGAAAGGTCAGAATAAAAGGCTGATCAGGCCTACGATTCGTTGGACCAATGAGGTTCACAATGCGTTAGCCCCAGACAGCAAAAGAGATTAATTTTCTGAAGTCACATCTGTTAAATCAATGAAGGGCACAAACAAGCAAAGTAAGTTGATCATCATTCTGGCCGAGCTTTAGAATGTCGGCCTTCTAGTTCTCTCACCGAAACTATGTATGTCGGGTATGAGTTTGAGATCTGTCATGCATACAGGCTCTTTTCGTATGACGTCCGTTTCCTAGAGCTGTCCTGGGTGGATATCGATAGGCACAGATACTTGCTTTGAAATCCTATGCGCGAGTGTAATAGTGTAATAGAGGGCAGTGATCGTGCCCCTTTCCGACTTTGAGGGTGTGAAACTTCTTCCACCGAATTCCACCGTGGTCCGATGGTAACCGAACACGAAATGTCTCAAAGTAAATGGGCATCTTTGTTTGCAATGTTCGTCTACACAGGTACGTAACTTGGTAAAAGAAGTATAGTATCAATCGGATACCATAGCAAAAGGTCTCAAAAAGATTTCGTGTTGTCAAGGACTAAGATTGACAGAATCTTTGATCCATCGCCTCAAATTGCAAATAAGTATGAGAGGTGGTTTGTCGGATTGCTGCCATCACCGACAATACCAATAGTACCTGAATTAGAATTGGGAGAGAGAGAAAGCGGTATTCTCTGAGACTGGTAGCGATGAGTCGACTTCTAGCAAGCAATAGTAAAATAAGGACAGATTCGAAAGGGGATTTGCTATATAAAAATTCCGACAGAAGCTGGTGATACATGCTTGTTCAACTCCTACAAACCAGGTCCCAAATCAAAAGATGTTTCTAAAAAAAACATTTGCATCGTAGATCCACCATTACACTACAACACGAAACGAAGGAATACAAAGCAACAGGAGAAATAGGAACAAATTTGCAGATATTCAAAGGTCTCCTTTGCGTGGTAAATGATTACGTATCAGCAGGGATAGCAGTTGCAAAAGTCTGTGCGCCGCAAGCATTCTCTAAAGAAGCAACGGCGTCATACTGTGGTGGAGGTTCACCGGCCTCGCTCTCCTCACCAGCAACGAGGCGAGCGAATTGTGTATTTCGTCTGTACAGCGACGCCAGATCGGCCGGCACTTCGGAGGAAAGGCGAGAAAGCGATTGACCGCCGGAGTAAACGCTGCCGGGAGATGTCTGCTCTTCCATGGCAGAAGGAGCCTCGTTATAATCGAAAGTATGGAAGAAGGTATGGAAAGGCGAATAGTGGGAAGTGGAGGAGCTCGCGATAGGACCGGTTGTCACTGGCGGAAGTATCGCCGTTTCAGTCCCCTCAGCCTCGTCTTTCCTCTGTGTGCAGGGACAATTTTGTGTTCCAGGGTAGGAACCCAGCTCAAGGCGCGAATACCGGGGTAAAGAAGTCCATTCTGGATTGCATCGGCACTGAACATTTGATGAATCTAAGCTGTGAGCCTCAACAACAAGGAAAACGCACCGAAAGAATATGTAGGGGAGTCTGCACGACGATATCGAAGTGTTTTCGACGACCGGTCTTTGTGTCAATAAACTGGTCATCACCTCTCTCGACACGGAACACGATCTTCAGGACATGTGCAATCCCAATATTACTACGCTTATGCTTGTTCGTGAAGTGCATTAGAGAGCATGACTTGGGCAACTGCAGCAGAGCCTGGATGGACCAAGGACCAGGACCCATCAAAGAGGAAGCAGCCTCGGACTCGTCTTCCGCATCGACGAGTCCGCGTAATGGTGAAGACGTGAAGTCAGAAGCCAAAGGAAGAATAGGAGGGCCATCTTTTTCGTGATAACGACAGGATAGCAGCTCAAACTTCTTCACGGCTTCCGCTCGAGCGACTTGTTTAAATTGAGTATAATATGTTATTTTTTCTGTAAGTCATGGATAAATGAGAGACGCTCATGCATAGAATGTTGAAGAAAAACGCACCTTCGACTAGAGCTGAAATTCGGAATATTTTTATCTTCGCAATAGGCATGAACGTGATATGTATAGGAATAGAGGAGCCAATTGGAAAAGATCTGCCGGAAATAATGATCAAGTAGTGCATCTGTGAATCCCATTCGCGTTGAACAACGATATTATCAGTCTCATCCACGTCGTCTTCCCCGGGAGACGCAATCAAGGTAACTTCGCGAGTTGCATTTAGTCGATGCGTGAAAGCTCCTGGCCGGTGCACTACCGCCTTTAGACGGTATTTCACAGTGCCAAAGTCACATTCTAATGAAGGAGGGGAGTCTCCTGGTATCGCAAAAGAAATAGGGTATGTATAAGTTCCTGGTCCCTTCGTCAGTTGGATGATACGTGATGGATCAGAATATCAAACCTTTCCGGAATTCCTTCCAGCTATCCCCTTCGCCAGGTTCCGTGCTCAAACCAAGAGCATCAGTGATTCGTCCTAGTGTTGACTTCTCCTTCTCTTTGTGCTTCCCGAAATCTTCTTCTCGAGATCTTCGCCTGCCGCGTTCATCCTCAGAATCAATTATGTGCTCTGTTACGCCATACGGAGGGCGGTTTGTCCGACTACCCTCAGGACTGTGATCTCTAGATGCGGTAGGTGTTGTCGCTCGCTCCTTTCCTTCTCGGGGTCGAGAATTCGAGCGTACTCTCTCCTTTACGGCATCGAGAAGAGCATTACTAACCATCGCAAGACTAAACCGCGCATGACGGCGACCTCGCTCTCGCTGCGGCGAAGGAGACAATATACGAGCTTCTCCATCAAGATCGCGACTCTGTGAAGGTAGTATACTTAAGCTATTGTTTGCGCTGGTAGTAGTGCTGTTCCCAGCAGACTGGCGAGAAGAAGTATGGGAAGGAGGTCGATGAGAAACGACGAGTGGTGACGTAGGGGCGGTTGAAACGGAAGGAGTGCGTGAAGCCGTTGGAGTATCGCTCGGACGTAGCACAGGTGAGCGCGCCCTACCGCGACTTATACTTCTTGCATCCAGTGGCTGATCTTGATCTTCATTGGATGCGCGTCGCGAGAGAGAGTCTTCTGCAATTGAAGAGGATGATGACTGTGGCTCAGAACTTTCGCGGGACAGATGAGGCACCTCTGTATAGGATGAGCATTTCCGCAGACAAATGACATTCCATGAGGACGTACCAGTTTCTTCTCTTGTCCCTGAGATGTTGCTTCTGTTCGAAACCCATGGCGAGGTCCGCTGTGCCATTTGCGGCGCAGCCATTGTGATCGACTGGCTACTTTCATGCGTACGCAGGGAACCAGGCCGCGTGTTCGGTGGGGAGTAGGGTGGTGTAGGTAAATCGTTCGAGAAAGCACGCCGCATGAACTGGTAGTCCATGCTGACCCGCCTCCTTTGAGGGGGAAAAGTCGGAGACCCAGAAAAGTGGGATTGATAGCTGGTTTCTTCGTTACTGACCGCCTCTTCTTCAATTTCGTCATGGTCAAAAGCGAGTCCCGGTCCAACCGATGCAGTTCGCCGTCCCATATCCATCTGGACTTTCCCTGCTCGAAAAAAAACTGTTGTTGCTGAGAAGATATCGTGCTCTTCCGTCACCTCTAACTTCCGTGCACCCGCACCTGTGCTATTTAAGATATTTGATAACTGAAAGAACATAAGACGAACCTTCAGGCCAAGTGACAACACTCTTCCCTTCCTACGTAATCTCAATGCTACTTATTTTCGTCGGTTTGTCCAGCGATAGAGTGAGGAGACCCCTAAGCATTGCCGGCGGCGCGTCTCTTGTCGTACGTCTTCCAGTTACCGTCGTCTCTGCGGAACCTCGAAGAAAGACGACGGACTCGGTGAGACGGATGCTTAGACTGCTCTTGGGAGCCATCGAGTCAGCGTTCGTCGTCGTCGTCGTCGACAATCACAAAAGGAAAGCGGGGAGTCGCCGGCACTCGTTCCGAGGCTGCATATGGAACAATAAAGGAGAAAAAAATGATGAATTGTTTGCCATGCGAAACGTAATATTTCATCAGGACTCACCTCGAACTAGCCCTTTCGAAATACTGATGAGACTGAATTTTTGGTGATCGTACGGTCCAGACAGGAAGAGATTAGAGAACGATAGCGAAGGATGCTTCAGATAAGTCCGAACCGGAAGGCCGCATTGGGCAAATCCGTATCACGTGCATCGGTATCCCCTTTTTTTCTCCTCCGAATTGATCCAGACACGGCAAATTTAACTCAAATTTATCCCGAACTGATACCTATATATAGTTTTCGTTTCATTGGCATCATGCACATCGAATTAATGGTTAGTCAATTTCAATCTCCAAATTTTACTTTCGCTGATTATCTGTCTGTTGTAGTTGTTGCCTTACCATTCATTCCTCAATTGACTCAGTAGCATATTCAGTGAATGACCATGATATAAGTAGTATTAATCGCATCGGAATGAATACATATATGGCCTGCTCGAATTGTCGGATCGTATCAACGGGCTGCGATAGACCAAGTTTTGCAGTAGCTTAGGCAGCATCTGACCTTCCCTATCTCCAACAGATATTGCTGCAAAGAGAATGCAGATAGATCTATGCGATACATTTGAACATCGAGAATTGGCCGATAGACAAAAGAGAGTCTATGTACACAGCTCATGAGAAGTTCTACTTTTTAACCGATCAGCTATACGTTGACGTATACGCTTTGGGCTTGAAGAGTCTAATAAATGCTTTCCATAATCCTGATGTCTTTTTGTACAATACAACCACTCCCATTCCATTGTTTCTATAATCCTCCCCCCCCTTTCTTCCAATTCTCTGTAGTTCTTGTGTCTACTGTGCATTTGGATGTAAGCAGCTAACCGACACACGTAATAAATACATGTTAAAAAACGAGTCCAACAAAACTGGTTATTATGAACAATAGTTAAAATAAGGAGAAGAAGATGAACAAATCCCATCGTTCGTTTAGTGACTCTCGATTCTCGAAGCGACGTAGCTAGAATTAAAAAAAAACAGACCTTTATACCTATCCTCTCCCATTGGAGAGTTCGCAAAATCCAGCTTTACCAGAAAATGTGCTCAGTACAACCGTTTTCTCGGTGCCGCCGATTAATGAGTAACATTTTTGTCCCGTTATTGGCGCACTTTTAGAAGTGAACAAAGCTCGAGATGACGAAGCATTTTGAAATCTTGCGTTGAGTTATTGGTAATCCTCGACGAAAAAGGCAGTTCGTTCAAATCGGACTTACTAAGTCGGGAAGCTCACAACTCTGCCGACTTCATACGTGACAAGAGCCGTCTCTTGACGCGTCGCTCGGCTCGCAGTTTTGCACAGACTCCTCTCGCAATAACCCAATACTGAGCTGAAGTGCTTTCTCTCCGACCCTGAGGATGATTAAGAAAAAGGACTTGCGATGGAGTTTGGAGGCGGTCGGTATCGTATAAATACAGCCTCGGGCTGAGCTACGGCTGGCATCTCACAGAAACAACCATTCAAACGACTCAGCTTGAACATCTTAGACTCCTGCTTCATACTCATACTCCGAACGAACAAGCACCAGTAGAAAAAAAATGTGGAAACTCTGGGGACCGCCTGCTCCTGCTTCGACTCCGCTGGGTCGTTATCGCGTCTTGTCCCCGCACGCAAGTGTACGCGTATCGCCCCTCCAGCTGGGTGCCATGAGCATTGGCGACCAGTGGGCAAAGCTTGGTATGGGTGCGATGGACAAGGAGTCGTCATTCAAACTTCTTGATGCGTTCTTTGACGCGGGCGGAAACTTTATTGATACATCAAATAATTAGTATGTTCAGTTCCCTTTGTCTATATGTTGGTATTAACTGACTTGCAATTTGTAGTCAAGATGAGACCTCTGAGATGTTCATCGGAGAATGGGCAGAGAAGCGCGGTATTCGCGACCAGCTCGTTATTGCAACGAAGGTTTTTCATTTTTTATCTTTTTGGACTTCATGCATCTTTGCTTATTCGTCTTCGATAGTACTCAACGAACTGGAAGCGCGCAGCTCAAGACATGAAAATCAAAGTCAATTACCTAGGAAACAGCGCAAAGAGTCTGAAAGTCAGCGTTGAAGCGAGCTTGAAGAAGCTCCGTACGTCGTATATCGACATTCTCTACTTGCACTGGTGGGACTGGAATACTTCTATTGAAGAAGTGATGGACAACCTTCACCATCTCGTCTCTCAGGGCAAAGTCCTCTATCTCGGTGTATCCGATACCCCTGCCTGGGTCGTCTCTGCCGCGAATCAATACGCGAAGGACCACGGGAAGACGCCGTTCGTCATTTATCAAGGCGCATGGAACGTCATGGATCGCAGCTTCGAACGCGAGATCATCCCAATGGCGCGTACTCTTGGACTTGCACTGGCACCGTGGAACATTCTCGCAGGCGGACGTCTTCGTACGGACGCAGAAGAACAGAAACGATTAGCCACTGGTGAAACGGGACGCACGACTTTCAATCCTGATTGGCTGCGCACCGAGGACGAGAAGAAGATGAGTGCAGCGCTGGAGAAGGTTGCAAAGGAAGTCGGCACGGAACATATCACTGCTGTTGCGATTGCATACGTGATGCAGAAGGCGCCTTATGTGTTCCCTATCATTGGAGGACGCAAGGTTGAGCATCTCATGGCAAACATTGAGGCTCTGAAGATTTCGCTTTCTGATGAGCAGATCAAGTACATCGAGAGTATCCTGCCATTCGACGAGGGATTCCCTATGTACTTCATCGTAAGTCGAATTCACTCTTTAACTTCTTATCTCGCTTCTCTTACTGATTGCTGTTTGTGATGCCTTTTCAGGGAGACGGGACGCCGGAGAGGTCAACTCTGATGTACGATCATGTTGCGGAATGGGACCGCTGGCCACTTCAGCGGGCTATCCGACCTGCTCCTGTTGCATAAATGTACCGATAATTCAATACGATATTTTGACTTGCTTTTGTTATTGTACCTTCGAATTCCAGTACCTGAATAATCAGTCTATCATGCGGCTGCTTGGAATATAATCATCGGTTGGAACAATTCAATAAAAGTAATACTCGAAGTGAGCCATCTTAAGAAATTACGTAGCAAAATTAATGGATAAAAGACGAGTGAGTATCATCGTCCGGAGGAGGATGTAGCACTTCCACTGCTAGTAGATGAAAGAAAATCTTTATGTTGGTGTGCAGTCGGATTTATCGACACGTATATATTGAATTACTTCTCGCAAAGGACGCAGGACTATCCTCAGCCCATTCGCTTCATCGTTGGCCGCCGGTTGAGTTCCTTTTCCGTCAGGCGGAATACCTCGAGCAGAACCGACGTTCAAGACGTCCATTCCAATCAAATCTCTACGACCATCAAGACCAATTTCCGTGCCATTAGGAAGCTCACTGCTCATGCCACCCCCCACGGAAGCCATCCTCATTGATCAGGTATGTATTGGGATAGACAAGCACGAATGAGGCCTTGGGTGTTCCGGAAGGCTCTTGGGCAATGTTACCCTTCTAATGAAATGACGATGTTCCGCAAAGTACGAGCAAAGTCCTGAGGTCGAAGTCGTAGCCGGGTGTGGTAGTTTGCCTAGGTTTTCGAATTTCCGAAGTCTCGATTACAAGATTGGGGTCCGGAAGGGACATACCGTCCGGAGCCGTGTTCACTGGTGACTCTACCTGGATCAAGGAGTCATCCGAGTAGTCATCCAGTTTATGAACGCGTTCTGGAATTGTAAAAGACGTTAGCTCCTTCCACTCGAACCTCTCAGTCTCTACAGAGAGAAAATATGTTTGGTCAGGACATGGTCTGAGACGCGACAAAAAGCATGTACATAATTGCGATGTAGAATGTTCCCGGGCCTGTTGTTCTTCTCTTAACAGCAGACATGTCCGGACGCTCCCGGACGCTCTTTCGGATCGCGTTCTAGCAATCGATACAAATGTCCTTGAATATCAGTTTCTTCTTGAATTCATTATCGAGGACATCTATTGTTGGGAACTGAGGTAGTTCATGACACATAAATCTACGAGGCCTGGAAATTGGTCGTTGCCGGAAAGCCAATTCCTGCAGCGAAAGTCAATATGGATTCAAGAAGTTGCAAGTTCAGTGACACACATAAACTGTCATACCGAGGGTCCAAACATCTAGTCCCCCGTATATATCCCGAAGCAGATGTCACGAGCTCACAAGCGAGATATCGATATGTCCTTTTGAACCCCGAACTTAGGTTTGCAAGGTCCCGATTTGCAGCTATCATCCGCGAACATCCAAAGTCACAAATGAAGGCATTATGATCATCAAAGGTAGAGACAAAGACGTTATCCTACATTCGCCGTTCTAAATTCGTGCTGCCGAAATAATCAATTCGAGGCATACTTACCGACTTGATATCAGAATGCACCACCCCATTTTGGTGAAGATACGCAAGACCGTCGGCGATAGCCGATCACCTTGGATTCTCGTTGGAAAGAAAGGCTCAGGATCAAAGGTCAATACATAGCAGACGGAGGACATCAGGATTTGGGAGCGAGTTCATATATGTCAAAACAGAGCCATTTTCCAAGTAATGGATATCCCGTCATAGTGCCAAGAGCATATCCCATCAAAGGTATAATATTTTCGTGTTTCAGTTTTGACCATATGTAACTTGAAACATCCTTCTCGAAAAGCTGGTAATCCTTATCTGTGAGGGGCAACAAAATGTATCAAAGACTGTCACTCACCCTCTTCATGTCTTTCTTCAGGTAAAAGCACAGGCACTTGATGGCGATGTCGACATCTCCGCTGGGAGTGCAGCATCGATCTTTTCAGATATCTCCATAGGCGCCCCCACAGATTGGCTTCTTTGTCTTTGAGAGTCGACCACCGAAATTAAGATGGGAAAGTTGTGCAAAGAGTTGATGGAGAAGTACACCCGAGAGAGCTCGAACAGAATTCTGGAGTATCATTTGCGTTGCCCAGGTCAAAAGTTCTTGTTTTTCAGCTGAGGAGCAATATGTCCGAGCTAAGTTGGCGTGGTCAAGAGATGTGTGTGTCTCTTCGCGACCAGTCTGAGTGTACTGCATGCAACATCTGGTGACAGATTTTCCTTACCACATAGCCTATATAAAATGCTGTGAGTGTTCAATCCGACGGTCACTGGATAACATCTTCAAATGTCGAAGTGTTAGTCAGTCCGTGCCTCTATAGTGAAATCCACCTGTAGAGAGAAGGGTATGGTAGGAAATATTGTATAAGGAAGTGGTTGTATTAATTGGACGGAAAATGCTCACCTCCGTTTGTGTGATACACGGCTGAGAGGCAGTCACGGATAAGAGATGTTGCCAGAAAAGGGAATGCATTTGACGTCTTTCGGCCAACTCCGAGAACGCACATTGGCACAAGTCGAGCCACTTCTCTTTCTTGTTAGTTGTACTGCCGCTCTCACGTATGCATAGGTGCCTTCGTGTAGAGCTTATGGCTTGAGCCCTTTCATTTGTAGCAGAAAGTGCAGCAGTCTTCCGGGCACTGATGATCGCACGAGGTGTTTTCGGTACGTACGTTTCATTAGCTGTATCTTCTAGTTCACCCGCGTGATAAGTATTACGTGTGCCTTTTATTGACTCGGAAAAACTTGCTCTGGATCAACTTGTTCTACACTTGTTCATGCATTTGTGCCATGTTTTCCATGCACACTCGCGTTTGCACTCGAAGGTGAGCTATTTCTGGTGGCAGCGTTGTTTATATCGTGATGCAGAGTCTGACAGAGCGTGGACAAGTTCCGAGCGCCAATCAAGGGACTCGAGTAATCCGCCTTCATGGTCTGCATATGCATATGCTGGCATGTCGCTTGCTTGCTTCTTTATTGAGACACGCGGGATGTTGTTGTGTTTTCCAGGCCGAGGAAGTCGTTTCTCGTAAGCGCCGGATGTGCTTGAAACAAATCGCTTAATCATGAGAACGTCGCCTCGTTCGCTCGCGCCCATCCACTCAATTGAGAGGCACCTGCAGATCTAGGCGTTATAAAGCTCATTATCATACGAACAGCCATTCAGGTGCATATTATGGACTATCTTTAGTGCGAGGATCTGGCTCCCTGCCTTTTCATTCAATCGGGCCTGACGTGAGTAGGCAGATCATGTATACCGAGATGATAGCGTCAATTTGAACAGCGGCAGCAAAGCCTTCCCGAGATATGATTCTTGCGCCAAAGCCTGGACTTCTAGCGTATGGAGTTTCTTTTCCGAAAATGGCTTTGTTTTCTCGAGATTGAAACAGGGACGATCTCAGTGATTTGAATGTTGACAAGGTCATTGACATTGTTGACCTGCTCTTTTATCTATCGTCCTGAGTTCTGGATGCTGGCTGCAAAGCGCTAGGACAACCTATTCTGACAGTCACATTCACGCCGGTGAGGTGAGCGTAGGACACTGACAAGGCGGGCGTATAAGTGTCTGTGACAAAACTGTCGAGCTGCCTTTTCAATAAGTCCGTCCACGATGTCTTCGTCAGAACTGCCTAACATCATGGCTCCTAACGTTCAAGCATCCACGAACTCACATCGCGATAACCAGCCCTTATTCTCTATCTCACCGCAGCATACAACGCACGACTCATCTGGTCCAGCGTCAATGTCCGCTGTCAGAACGTCCCAGGCAGACTCGAACGAGGGTAATAGCTCAGCAACTGCCGCTGGAGATAGAGAAGGAGACAGGAATTCAGGCTTAGGCATGGGCACGCCTTTGCCACCTGTACAGTCCCCCTTGCCTCAGCAAGCACAGTCGACGGCCACGCACTCGCAGCCCACCACGTCGCTTATGGTAGCGCAAACCATGTCAGAATCGCCTTCATCTATCGGAAGTTCCGTCCCTCGCGGCGTACCTTCACCGGGTCTTCAACGTCCACCGTCGCCTCCACTTCCACCGCCTCCACCCGTTCAACGTCCTTCTCAAGTAGCAGTCTCACGCTCAAACACTGGAGTCAGTGCTCCCGGCCGATCATTATCTTTCCTTGATGCTGCTCCACCGAGCCGACATGGAAGTGCCGGCGCTCGAACGAATAATAATGAATACAGACTAGGATATAACAACAACAACAACAACAATATAATCACAACAAATCGGGAAATGGAAATGAGACCACAAACGCATGCCGAAATTGCGACCGTCGAACAATGTCATCCTTCACGTCGTCAATGGAGAAAGCTGGTATATTCCTCGACCAAGACCCGGCTCGTGCTTTCCATGTCGATCTCGGGTATGAACATGGTGTCGATCAGCAGGATCCGCGTTATCGCGACAGCGGACTTTCAATGCCCGTTCCAGGCTCGATGGGTGAGACGCTCAATAGACAGATGGATGGCGGAGGTGATGGAAACGGAAGGCCCCACATTAGAGTCTCAGCTACAAGCGATTCGATCGGTGTACCGGTGCGCGCAACTTTAGTCGAAACACTGTACTTCCTTGAATTTCACATCACTAAGTCACATTATATTCAAGCTTATTCCGCGAACGGTCCAAGAACGCCTCCAGCCTACTATCAATCACGCCACGGAGGAAGAAGTCAAGTATGCACGAAAAGGTAAATATGTGCTCCTTCTAGTACTCTTGTGGACCTGATTCTGATATGATGATCGTTTTCATTCTCGTATTTAGCACGGATCTCCGGATATGCGTTGAACATCGCGATAGGTCTGCAGGTCTTTCTCAGTGCGCTTATCACTGCACTTTCAGCTGTAACTACAGGGAGACGAGTACGTACCGCTTTATTCTATTGGATTTGCGGAATTAAATTAAATGATGCTGATTCTCTCTGTCCGCGTCTGTAGACTCAGATAATGACATCGGTTCTGGGCGGTGCGGGAACTATAGTCGCTTCCTACCTCGCACGCGCGCGAGGATCAAATGAACCCGAACTCAGTATAGCCCGTACAAAGGATCTGCAGCGCTTCATACGTACATGTGATGCTTTCGTGCAAGACCACGGACTAGAGACAGGTTTCGAGGACAGCGAGGGCAAACAAGGGGGCACTAGGGATCTACAACGAGCGAAAGAACTCGACGATAGAATTGGGGAACTGCGAATCGAGTTGGAACATCTGCTTGGGAATGGAGATGGGTAAGTTGTCTCTCGGATTCCAGCGGACTTTCCAATCGTGAACCGCTGGACGGTTGACTCTGAGCTGATCGAATGACGTTGCAGAGTACGCAGGCTGGCACCTCTTGTCTAATGATCTGTCAACCTTGCATCACAAATCGGTGATTTCTCTCATGAGTATAACAGATGCGTCTACCGTTGTATGTAATCTATCTCCACCATCCATCGGCCTTGTGCAGAGTGCCAGGTCATGATATTTGTCACTTTTTGACATTCACCATATCTTACGCTGTATTTCGATACTTTGTGCTTTCTGTAGTAGCGTAAAGTTCACTGTTGTAGCTCAACGTATACATAGATTCAAGATTCACGCCTTAAATCGGGCTTTGTACATACATAGTAACGAACAACTAAATGAGAAACAAATTTACGCCACTGAATGTGCTTTGTATCAGTAGATGTACCTGAACCCTTTCCTTTTCTCCAAAGCTTCATCAAGTGTAATCCCTTCCAGACAAGCGGCATCTTCTACTCGCTTCCGGTTCACACCCTTGAGAGCTTCCGTCTCGTCTTCGTCAAGCTTCTTATTCAAGCGTTTGAGCTTGCAGCGCATCACTATGATTTTGTATACCATTAGTATCTGAAATAAGGTGATACAACAATTATTTCAATTACTTACAAAACGCGATGGTCGAGCTCAACGTAAGGGCTGCGATGCTTATCACCATCGATGGGCGATAGCCCGGAGCCCAAGAATTTTTCCAGATGTAGGAGCCGATACTTGGAAGAAGATTGATCCACGTTCTAATAACAAGCGAAATAAATCACTCACAAGTTTCCAGCATTACCAAATCCTCCGACGACACCGATGGCAGCAGCGCGCTTCGCAGGCGGGCGGGGAATTGAATTTGAGACCCAGGCAAGTATTATGGAATGACCTAACGCAAATTGGCCAAGAAGACTTTGAGACTTTGAGAGCTAAATATATACCGAACTTACTACCACGTCCCACTGATAAGAGGAAGAGAGAAAAGAAACGACCTCCGGTGGAAAGAGTGGAGACGGCGATTATGAATCCTGCTATGGTACTCCAGATCATACCGAAGGCATGAAAAAATCGCTCGCCAGTTTTGTCTAGAGAATTCAATTATTGCACACGAGTATTCAAACAGACCACTTACCTGAATGGAAGCCGTTGAGGGTACAAATGATGGCAGCGAAAATCCATGGTGGTCTGGTGAAGATTTCGATCAGGTCTTTCAAAAAGCGCGAAAAAACACTCACGCCGACACCAGTAGGGTCACCGTATCATCGTATCCGAGCGTCTTCGTCAAACTAATAATTGTTTCAGTATGTCTATTCTAAACGGGCGAATAATTTGATTGACTCACGTTGGAAAGAAATGTGTAAAAGCAAGTCCCACATAATTACCCATTAAAATAAGGGAGAAAGCAAAGACTTTGACGTCTTTGATCACCATTTTCATGCCAGACCACAAACTGATAGGACATAGAATTTCAGCAGATTTGATCCAGAGAAAGTATCGCTCACGAATCTTCGGACAAGTTTTCATCTGCTTCACCAGCATCTTCAGCAAGGCGTACCTGAGCAAGACGTTGCTCGGCATGAGACATCCAGCGTGTGTTCGCTGGCTATACAAGAAAAAATAATAATGACTAGATTCGGACTTCGACCATTCCATACTTGTAACCTGAAAACATACCAGATCAGGAAGAGCCCATCTAGAAAAGCCAACGTAGATTAAGTATCATATTTCGCATGAACTAAATAGCATACTCACAAAGACAAGATTCCGATAGCAACAGTGATTACACCCTATTAGGAAGGTCAACGAACGGCAAAGCGATAAACAAAAGTCTCCTGAGTTCACGTCTATTATGAATGTCCTTTGCTTTTATTAGCTCGTGAAGAAATTCAGAAACTACTTGGCTACACCTACCATTGCCAGCCTCTGATTCCGTATACTCCTTCCATATTTGAAAGAATGGCCGCTGCTATGAGCTGAAATGAATCCGGCAAAGTCATTATATCTCGACTGAGAGGTGTCAAATAACGCACGCTTCCGAATGCATGCGAAACCATTCCACCAGCGAGCATGAGTGAAGTGCGTAAAGCAAGCTCCTTATGGGTAAAGTAATGATCACTAGTTAAACCTTCGGCAGAATTTCACGTTACGATTACCTTTCGAGTATACCAGCTTGAGAGGAGATAGAATACTCCAGGAACGTACGCAGCCTGTAGAAATAAAGATCGTAGTCACTTCGTGGATACCGTACGTCAGTTGATTACTACATACTTCAGGAAGACCAAGGAATATACGGCAAGTTAGGATTCCACCGTAGTTCTTTGTGATCTATCAATGAGCCATTATCAGAATGTCACGTCCTCAATTACCAGCACAACTCACACCCATCAATCCGCATATAATGCCCCCAGTAATGCTGGATATCCCAATATACAGTGAAGGTCTATAAGTGCAGCAAAAATATGGTGATTAAAATTACGTTCACGGGAATTCACCGTGTCTCTGCATACCTAGAAACTCGATTCAGGATCTAAGTGATTTGAAGGACACGTCATTGGCTTCTCGCATAAAATTAGTACTTGGCCTACCATACTGAATGGAATTTGTGCCGGAATGTATAAGATGAAAAGTCCAACCACGGCCGTATCATACTGCGTGTCTGTGTCCTTGACATAGGAGATTATGCGTATGCCGCTCAACGTGAAAAGCTTACCAGACAGGCCCAAGTCGTGTTCAAGGCCCTTTAACCTTGCTGTTGCTATGGCATTTCTCTAAAAGCGGTTGAGAACTGATGGATACAAATAATAGAGCAACTTACATCGACATCACTCATGATGTACAGAAGAATCATAATGGGGATGAATCTAAAATCCAGTTTTCGTACTAGACGTTTCTCCTCCACGGCGCGTTCTTTCGAGATCATCACTGCCAGAATCGCTTGATCAATAGGAGGATTTCCAGGACACCTTGCAACTCCAAGGACTCTTCTGCAGCTGTGTAGATATAAGGGTTTTTTTGCTCTTTCGACGATTTTCGCAGTCGTGTATATGCTCAAGACAGCAATGAGAGGATGCAAGACGAAGGTGAAGAAAGCACAAGTATACGGCTGTAGACCGTTGGTCCAAGGGCGGAGGAGCACCAAAGGCCTTTATAGACGGAGTTGCATATGCACAAGGTCAGCACGTTTGCACCTGTGACTCGCTCACCCCGCCGAAGCTACAAGGATTTCTCTTTTTTGACCAAGGTAGAGCGGTTGATGACAAAGTTGCATCCATAGATATTGATCTTAAGCTTCCATGCCCTGAAGTTGTACACGTATTCAAAGTCCTTATCGTCCAAAGATGTTCCTTCCCGCTCCTCACATTGCAGTAGGACAAGATGGCGTGTATACACCTTGTCCTTTCTCGTGAAATTTCGAGATAGATATGACTTAGCAATAGGACTCGATTTAGTGCAGATTCTATTCATCCACATCCGAGAAACGAAACATACCAGGCAGTTGCGTCGTGCTTTTTTCGACAAATCAAAATATCACAAGCTAGCTCGCATCCGATCGCTCCGGATTGCGAAAGTGATCATCCTTACTTCTCTTCCTGCCTTTTCTCCCTCTTTAGGATGCCGTTCTATGGCAGTGATACGGCTTCAGTGGTCAAGATAACTGTTCATAAGTCAATAGATTCAAATGGACCTAGAGCGACCGCAATCGATGTTTGTGTGCATTGCATGGATATTATCGGAGAATACGTTTGATAAAGTCGAAGACTAGCTCGTCGTCGTTGTCAGATTGGAACATATGTACAAAGATGAACATGTGAGATTTGAGCTCAATATAAGGAAAGTCTATATCGCGCGTCCACCGTGCGTCATTTTTTAAGTCGGAGCTACAAAAAATTAAAATTATACTATTAATCCTTCTCAATTTGACGGTCAGTGGGCGATGGTCAGTCGGCATGGGCATTTGCACCTACGTTATCTCGGCATCCTCTCTTCAGGGTCCCCAAGCCCTGCCGAACTCACTGACCATCATCCCACTGCCCGTCAAATTGAGTTTTGCATTCTAACGATCGGGCCGAAGAGTATTTTATTCGGCTTGAACTATGCTCACCTGCGGTCATTTCTGATTGATACTCAATGTAAATATCGGAATTCTTTCCTCCTTCCTTTGGCGATATATTTTCAAGCTGAGCAGCATCTTCGAGTATTCATGATTGGCAACTTTCAGAGCTCTATAGTCGTCTTCGTCGAATTTCTTGCTCACACGCTTGAGAGTGTAGCGCATTACTTCTGTTGTGCACCATCATCAGCAGACGTCATGTCATGCGGTGAATACATACCAAAAGCGACAAGTGTGTTGAATGAGACGGATGCCATGCCGAATGCAATCGGATGACGGCGAATCATGTATGCTCGTGTCTAGGCTCAAATAACGACATTCGAGTCGGTCTTGGCGGTATAGAAGCTATAATAGCTTCCTATCTCGCACTCGCACGAGGAGCAAACGAGCCCGAACTCAGTATAGACCATACGAAGGATTTGCAACATTTCATACGTCCATGTGATGCATTCCTTCAAGACCATGGACTTAAGACATGTTTCGAGGATAGCGGAGGCAAACAAGGGGACACTAGGAATCTACAACGAGCGAAAGAACTCGGCGATAGAATTGGGGGACTGCGAGTCGAATCGGAACAACTGCTTGGGAATGGAGATGGGAAATTTGTCTCCCGGATTCCGATAGACTTGGCAATCGTGAACTGCTGGACGCTGACTCTGAGCTGGTTGCATAGTGATTTCTCTTCATGAGTATAACAGACGCGTCTACCGTTGTATGTAATCTATCTTCACCATCCACCGGTCTTGTACAGAGTTCCAGGTCATGGTATTTGTTATTTTTTGACATTCACCATATCTTACGCTGTATTTTGATACCCTGTCTCTTCTGTAATAGTGTAGAGTTCACTGTTGTAGCTCAACGTAGACATAGGTTCACATCTTGAATAGGCCGCTGTACACAACTAACGAACGAATAAACGTGAAGCGAAGTTACGACGCTGAACGCGCCTTGCATTAGTAGAGGTACCTGATCCCTTTCCTTCTCTCTAAGGCTTCATCAAGTGTAATACCTTCCAGACGCGCAGCATCTTCCACACGCTCTCGATTCACACCCTTGAGAGCGTCCACCTCAACTTCATCAAGCTTTTTGTTCGATTGCTTGAGCTTGCAGCGCATCACTGTTGAAAGTCCATTGGCTTCAACAAAGTAAAATAAGTAATAATTATTGTGCTTACGAAATGCAAGAACTGAACTGAACGTAAGCGCCACGATGCTTATTATCATTGACTGGTGATATTCTGGGGCCCAGGAAGCTTTCCAGACAAACGAGCCGACCCTTGCGGAAGATGAACCCACATTCCAAGGAAAACCGAAGCAAATACTCACAGGTTCCCAGCATTGCCGATTCCTCCGATGATACCGATAGCGGCAGCACGCTTCGCCGGCGGTCGTGGAATCGAATTTGATGCCCAGGCAAGAATCAAAGGAAGACCTAATGTAGGTTGATGAAAATAGAAGGCCTTGAGAGTAAAAAAAAACAACAACAACTAAACTTACTACCATGTCCGGTTGCTAGAAGAAAGAGAGAAAAGTAACGACCTCCTGTGGAAAGTGTAGAGACGCCAATTATTAATCCGAGTATGGTACCCCACATCATATTGCAGACATGAAAAAATCGTTCGCCAGTTTTGTCTAAAAATTTAATGACAATCACCACGTACAAATATCCAAAGTAGACTACCAACTTACCTGCATGGAAGCCGTTGAGGCAACAAATGATGGCAGCAAAAATCCAAGGCGGTCTGGCAAAGGTTACGTTCTTGCATTTCGTAGAGACGTTAAACAAGACCTACGCAGACACTAGCAGAGTTATCGTATCGTCAAATCCGAGTGTCTCCGTCAAACTAATGATTGCTTTAGTATATTCATTCCAAAGGAGTTGAAGAATTCATTGACTCACGAGGGAAAGAAGTTCGTGAAGGCAAGTCCCAGGTAGTCGCACAGTAAAATGAGGGAGAAAACAAAGACTTTGACGTCTTTGATCGCCATTTTCAGGCCAGACCACATACTAATAGGATACAGAATTTCTATATATTTTATTCAGAAGAAAGGTAATACTCACGAATCTTCGGTCAAGTCCTCATCCGCTTCACCAGCATCTTCAGCAAGGCGAACTTGAGCAAGATGCTTCTCGGCATAGGACATCCAGCGTGTGTTCGTTGGCTATACTCACTATCAGATTCGGACATGAAATCATGCTTTCAACCTGAAAGTATACCAAATCAGGAAGAGTCCACCTAGAAAAGCAACGCAAACTAAGCATCATGCGATGCATGAAATAGTCCGCGTACTCACAAAGACAAGATTCCAATGGTAACGGTGATGACACCCTATTGGGAAGATCAACAGTAGACAAGGAGATAGCAAAATGTGTCATAAGTATACCTCAATAATGAATACCCTTCACTTCCTATCAGCTTGTGCACAGATTCGCACGTCACTTTGTTATACGTACCATCTCCAGCCTCTGATTCCACGTTTTCCTTCCATATTGGAAAGAATGCCCGCTGCAATAAGCTGAAATGGACAAGGTAAAGTTACAACACTTTAGATAGAAAACTGTGAAAGACACCATACGCTTCCAAATGCATTTGAACATATTACACCAGCGAGCGCGAATGAGGTTCGTAGAGCAAGCTCCTTACAAGCAGATTAATGATTAGCTGTCGAATGAATCTTCGTTAGAGCTTCAGCGCATGATTACCTTTCGAGTATACCAACGTGAGAGAAGATAGATTGCTCCGGGAAAGAATGCGGCCTAAAGAAACACAACCGTAATGACCTCGAGAATGTATCACCTGAATACTTTTACATACTTCGGGCAGGCCGAGAAGTATACGGCAAATTAAAATTCCACCGTAGTTATTCGCGATCTATCAATGAGCCACTGTAAGGGGGCCAGATACATTCATGTTCACCTATGCAACTTACACCGATCAATGCGCATATTACACCCCAAGCGATGGCGCAAACTCCAATATACAATGAGGGCCTATAAATATGGTGGAAAACATCATGTTTGAAATCTTCACATAAATACGCGAGAACCTTCATACCTAGAAACTCGATTCAGGATCTAGATGATTTGAAAGGCATGTCAATACGCTTCTCTCATAAAACGAGCTCTTGACCTACCATATTGGACGGGACCTGTGTCGAAATGTATAGGATGAAAAGAGAAGCCACAGCTGTGTCATACTGGGTGTCTGTGTCCTTGACACTGAAAATCTAGTATGGGCCGTGCGATGCAATACGCTCACCAGAAAGGCCCAAGTCGTGTTCAAGTCCATTTAACCTTGCTGTTGATATGGAATTTCTCTGATAACGATTGAGAACTGATGCATATAAACAATAATGTAACTTACGACGATGTAGTTCATGATGTACAGAAGTGTTATAGTGGAAGCGAATCTAAAATCCAGTTTTTGGACAAGACGCTTCTCCTCCACGACTCGTTCCTCTGAGTGCATTACTCCCCGAATCGCTTGATCAGCAGTAGGATTCTCTCGAGGCGACTCCAAGGCATATTCTGCAGCCGCGCAGACGTATCGGATTCTTTGTTCTTGTGAAGATTTTTCGCAGTCGCGTTGTACACTCATGGCAACAAGGAATGAAGGACCAAGACGGAGAATGCACAGGTATACCGTCGTAGACCATGAGCTCCAAAGACCAAGAAGCACAAAACAATCTTCTAGATATAGTCGCATAGGCACAAGGTTAGAGCATTCTCACCCGTGATTTGTCAGGCCTAAATTGACCAAAAATAGAACGACGGACGACAAAGCGGCAAACATTGATATTCAATATCCCAAAGTTGTACGATTTATCCCATGAAAATTCGAGATAAATATAACTTAGCCAGAGGACTCGATTTAGATGCGGATTCTATCCATCCATGTCTGAATATACGCGCACCAGAACCCATATAAGGTGAAAAAAAGGACACACCAGGCAGTGTATATCGCTTCTTCTCTTGAGACGACGCATGAAATCTCAAGCCGGCTCGCATCCGGTGGTGTTTCTCGCATAAAAATATTTCTCCTTCTGTTTTTCACTTCACTAGTACTCTTATGGAAGCCAGTTCTCTGGCAGGTGATATAGCTGCAAAGGAGAAGATAACGATTCGTGTGATACGAGGTTTAGTCCGGGCGCAGAGCGACTGAAATAGAGAACGGCGCGAATTGAGTGGACGATATGGCAGAGCATGGTGGATATCACTGGATAAAGTCGACTATAGCTCGTCATTTCAATTTAATTTTCATGAATGAACCACCAGGCACGGCCACGTGAGCCCTAAGCCAAATATGGAAGCTCCGCATCACGTTGCCTCGACGCGTTACTTTTGAGTCGGAGTTGCAACAGTCATTACATAACTCTTGTATCGCTTGTCTGTTCCTTTTATCAAGACGCGGCAAGTTGCGCTAATTTCCAAAATCCCTTACACCGGACTCCACCATTGTGTAGCAATGCATAACGTGATCAACAGTAAACTTAAATTCAATTGTGTGCATATCAGTTTCTTTCTGACTGATCAACAAGAATTATATGTGTTGAGCTCAATACAAATACCTAAATACTTTCCTCCTTTCCATAGCTTCTTCGAGCGATATGCCTTCCAACCGAGCAGCATCTTCAACACGTCTGTGATTTGCATCTTTCAGAACACTACCGTCGTTTTCGTCAAGCTTCTTGTTCATACGCTTTAGAATGCATCGCATTACTAGTTACACATGTCTTCGTCAGCAGATACCTTAGTCAATGGTATTATGTATACGCACCAAGTGCAAGGAGCGTGCTGAATGAGAGCGATGCGATTCCGATCAGCATTGATTGATGGTATTGTGGTCCCCATTTCGCTTTCCATGCATATGATCCGATTCTAAAAAAGACAGCATTAGAATATGGCCATACATAGATCAGCGCAGAAATATCACTCACAGATTTCCCGTATTTCCTATTCCGTTGACCAGCCCAATGGCTGCGGCGCGTTTCGCTGGAGGGCGAGATATTGTATTAGAGACCCATACGAGCGTCAGTGCGAAGCCTAATGAAACCAATTCGACAAGTAAGTTATCATGATTTCTCTTACTCCAAAAGAGCATGAATATACCTGCATGACCACTTGCCAGCAAAAACAAAGCCACATATCGACCACCAATGGAGAAAGTAGACAAGGCAGTTATGTAGCCGATAATAACACCCCACCACGAGAAGCAGGTATGGAAGAATCGCTCTCCGGTCTTATCTGTGAAACCGGAGCCTTAGCATCGCAATTTTAGGGTTCGCTATAGGAACATACCGGCATGGAGTGCACTGACGCAACACACTATCGCGGCCCATACCCACGGTGGTCTAATCAAAGAGTAGGGACCTCAGCGCCCGTTAGAGCGATACAATGAAGGCCACGTACGCAGCAAGAAGCAGGGTGATTGTTGTATTGTAACCGAGGGTCGATGTCAAGCTTCAAACGACATTCAAATACTTGCTTCTCAAACATCTTGTTGATACTCACGTCGGAAAGAAGTTGGCAAAGGAAAGTCCTAACAACATGCTCAACTCCATGATCGCAAAGATCAGAACTCTGACGTCTGTTATTGCCATTTTCAGGCCTCGTAGCATGCTAGAGTGCGACTCAAAATCTCAAAACGTTAAAGACTCCAAGATACACAAATACTTACGAATCCTGAGCAAGATCTTCGTCCGCTTCTCCTGTGTCTTCTGCAAGGCGAACTTGTGCTAGCTGACGTTCAGCTGGTGACATCCATCTTGTGTTGTTCGGCTAAAGCATGATCAGGAGCATTTCACAGATCAGACGACGATGACTCACCAAATCCGGGAGCGACCATCTATAAAATGAATCAAATTAAGTCCATTGTAGCTTCTGCCAATTTCTCCGTTGCTCACAAAGATAACAATCCAACGGTTACAGTTATGGCTCCCTGGTGAACATTCTTCAGGAATGACGGAATCAAAACGCTGGATCGGCATTACCTCAATGAAGAACAGCCTTCATTTACATGCATGCAGGTGAATGAACGAAGCAACCCTCAGGAAGACATATCACTCACCACCTCCATCCTCTAATCCCTAGTCTTCCCTCCATGTTTGATAAGATCCCGGCTGCCATCAACTGAAAAATATTACTCGCAGTTACAGACTTCGGGTGAAATAAAGTAGTTCATAAAGATTTACATACACTACCAAATGCACTAGAGCACATCATACCAGAAAACAGAATTGAAGTCCGGAATGCCAATTCCTTAAGTGATGAGCGGTTCTCAGCTGAGATCCAGGGGTCCAGTGAAATCATTTTCTATCCTTACTTTTCTTGTGTACCATCGCGAGAGAAGATATACAGTACCAGGATAGAACGCGGCCTGAAAGTCGACATTGGAAAAGATTCCGAATATGGCGCTGTGAACGCACCTCCGGTATCCCGAGGCAAAAGCGACACATCACAATTCCCGCATAGCTCCGCGTAATCTGATCGATTCCAAAATTAGCGTTCTTTTAGCAGACTCCTAACGACTAACTCCGGTTAGTGCACTTGTGAGTCCCCAAGCAATAACGCAAAGTCCTATGTAGAACGAGGGTCTGCAATTGCGTATAAGATAGAATAATTGCAATAGTAGATTCTTCGCGCACCTCGACACTCGATTCAAGAGCTATCATGCGAATATGGTCAAAGTTAGGTATTAACTGCTAAAAAACCTTTTTACCATATTGGAAGGAATCTGGCATGTACAATATGAGGCATAGAGAATAGCCACAGCAGTATCATACTGAACATCTGGAAATGGCTGGCGTAAGAGAAACTCGATAAAGAGCAAACCAGTGTGTTACCAGTCAGGCCCACATCTTTCTCAAGACCCTTCAGTCGAGCGGTCGTGATGGCACTTCTCTATATTGTACAAGGACGAAACTGAGTCGTTGCACCTTCTCCATGCCAGATACTCACGTCAATGTAGTTCATTATATATATAAGAACGATAGTTGGCATGAATCGCATGTCCAACCTGTGCAATAGGTGTTTCTCTGCGATGGCGCGAGCATTTAAAGAGGTACAAGGCGGGGCTCCACCATCGACGCCTTTCTCCTCGGAGTTGACTGATCCACGGCGGTCTTCCGTGCATTCGAATATTTCGTAGACGCTCTGCTGAGCAGTATCCTTCTCGCCGGTGAGTTTAGTATTCATGATGGCAGAAAGTGGAACAATAAGAACAGGTCGGTTGCGGACATCAGCTCCAGTAGCTTCACCCCAGACTAGTGATCACGGACTAGCGCAACAGCCGTGCCGGTTATGCAGGACAGAAGCACATCAGTTGTTGTCTCATGACCTGCATTTGTGCACCTGTGATATGCAACTGTCGGATTCTTCTATCTATCATACAGGCTCCATCTCCGCTTAGCGGGGGATAGTTGAATCAATAGTTTCGAAGCAACATCGGGTCAGGTGCTAGTGTGTAGAAGGAGTCGGAGATTAGAGGGAAATTTTACTCGCAGTCTTTGTGTCGAAGAACCAACTCATGCGTTTGCCAACTACAGACGGAAAGAACCAGCTTTGGGCCTTGCAGGGTGGAAGACAGAACGAAGACTGACTGAGCGGGACATTATAATTCCAATCGATAATATCGTAGCCTCGAATATTCATCCAGGAGAAGAAATGAAGTACGAGCAGAATTGCGATTTGAGAGTGAATGATGCAGTCCTTCGCCTGGTACCAACAGCGTTGGTGTGACCTGGAGGAGACAAGACAACGCAAGATTGAGGGTATTTAGTAATTATTACGTAATTAACCTGTTTTCACATGGCATGGACTCTTTACTTTACTCCATCTTATTCCAACTCTCCTTCACTTAGAACTGCGACATCCAACTACCTGCTGGAAATGCAACAATAGGTGTAATCAACTCGGCCGAAAATACCAGAGAGGCAGCCCAAGAACTAGATATTTTATTCACTCAAACAACATTTGTCTCGCCACTTTGCCGTGTGCTCGCCATATAAGCCAGACCAGAATTGCTGTACGGCCTGGCTCGTTCTATATCATAGTATTGCCAGGCCAGTGTACGACGTGTAGTGCTGAAATTGTAGTGGGAAATCTCTAGGTGAGCCCGATGCCTCTGTATCTCAACCCATTCTCATCAAGAAAGGCAGCAGACGATCTACAATCTATGGCACGTCTCCCCTTGCTCGGGAGGCTTTACTATCGCGAATACGTCGCCGTGACTGTCGGCTTTCTCGTTCTCTTCTTCGAGGGCATTCTCCGATTCGTCATATTTTTCTTACCTAATCCAATCATCTGGTGGTTCCGCGAGCAAACACGTCGGCTCTTCAAAGCGTTCATGCACACAGATGGGCCATTCAGTCATTCGATGTTCAGTACCGGCGTATCCAGCGAAGAAGCACATAGGGCACATTTAATCCGTGTCGCCGTAGAATTCGGGGACTTGTGTAAAGTGTATGGGTATGAGTGGGAAGAGCATATTGTTCATACGAAGGACGGGTTTTTGCTTGCTTTGCATCGGATACCTCGTGCCCGTGGTGAAATGGACGGTGACAACGCCAAAAAGCCGGTCGTGTATCTCCATCATGGGCTACTTATGTGCTCAGATGTCTTCTTATGCACGACCCGCGCATCACGCGCGTTACCTCTCGTTCTCGCCGAAGCAGGGTACGATGTCTGGCTGGGCAACAACCGCGGGAACAAATATTCTCGCAAGCACATGTCTCTTTCACCTCACAGTCTCTCCTTTTGGAACTTCGGGATGGACGAATATGCCCTGTACGACATCCCTGATAGCATTGGTTATATCCTCGAAACAACAGGAGAGTCTAGTTTGAGTTACGTTGGATTCAGTCAGGGAACCGCTCAGGCGTTCGCAGCATTGAGTATCAATCCGGCACTGAATAAGAAAGTCAATGTATTTGTTGCGCTTGCACCTGCGATAAGTCCTTCCGGTTTGTCTGCACCGCTTGTGGACGGACTAATGAAAGCTTCGTACGTCGGCCCTTTTCCTGCATTGTATTTCAAGTGGCTCACAAATCGTCCCTATTAGTCCTGCCTTGATGTACCTCTTTTTTGGCCGTCGCTCCATCCTCGAAAGCGCAACAACCTGGCAATCCATCCTCTATCCTCCAATCTTCACGGCTATCATCTCACGCTCGCTCTCTTTCCTGTTCGCTTGGTCCTCCGATCGCATAACGACTACGCAGAAGATTGCCGCATACGCCCATCTCTACTCGACTACATCTACCAAAGCTGTCGTTCACTGGTTCCAGATTATGCGAAACGCGGAGTTCACCATGTATGATGATGACGTTCTAAGCGGACTCTCTCCATTGGTGTTCAAAGCAGGAGATAGGGGCAAAGCAAGATTTTATTATCGCCCTGCACGTTTCCCGACACGGAACATCAAAACTCCTACGGTGCTGCTTTATGGAACGCGAGATTCATTGGTGGACATCGATGTGATGAGAAGCCAACTTCCGGGGCACGCCAAAGCTATACCTCTGGATGGCTACGAGCATCTAGATATCCTTTGGGGGGAGAACATTCATCGGGAGGTTATTCCGCACGTACTCAGAGCCCTCAGAGAGAATGCGAGGATCCCGGAACCGATTATCAACGTGAAAACTGAGCCTGGCACGGCAAAAGTGAATGGGTACGGAAGTGGAAGTGAAAATGGACATACCGGGGATACTATTGATATCGACGAGCTTGCAGACATTTGATGGACATATTCAATAGCACGACTTATTCTTATTTATTGTTTGTTCGGATACCCCCAACCAGCATAACATAAGATGCGGACACATCACATATAGGCATTAGAATACAATGGCAGATACTATAGCCATAGTTTTATGAAATTTACTAGAACTGTTCTCAAGATGACCCGTGAAATGCCCTCAGTCGATATAAGCAAGGCGATCCTGGTCGTCATAGAATATGTCAAATGGCATTTATTCCGCATAAATATCAAATAGTATGAGAAAGATATAGCATTTGGCCAAGACAAACTAGATTCTCGGAGCGCGAATACACCATAAAAAGCATAAGAAATTTGTAACCAAAGCCCAAGTGATCACTCTAAACAGCCGGCGACTTCGGAGGAGAATATCATCCATCCTAGGCCCAGTCGTAACGAGTCATTGTGACTTAGAGACATTGCGAATAGTAGGGATTGATAACCGTGCACGTAAATGGTGAAGCACTGAACGGGAATAATGAGAAATTTCGCAGAGAAATCCAAGTTGCAAACGTACCAAGTCGTAGCGCCAGCAAAGCCTTGACCACCGCATTGGGCGTACTGAGCCGCTCCGACAGTCGTTCCGCCGGTCGAAGACGGCGCCGCAGATGAGATCACAGAGGTACTGGGAAGAGGTGCAGACGACGACGGAAGAGGCGCAGATGATGAGGGCGCGGGCGCGGGAGATCCACTTCGAGCACCTGCATATAAAGCAGGTCCAGGGATGACGTAGGTTGTCTGTGCCTGTTCTGTGTTGCTGTAGACATCGATGTTTACTGAGGTGCAGATTAACTTAATAATCTCGAATACAACGATAGAGGTTGAAATGTTCTTACCACCGGGGTCAGTGTTGCTGTATGCACCAGGGAACTTAACCTGCGAATTGCGAATAAATACATAAAGATTGGATTTGGAAAAGAAACGAGAAGATACTGACGAGCTCAGCAGCAGTCGGTTCGAGGCTTCCACCATTTGTGATCTCGATCTGGGCACACCTGATTGAATAGATCTAGTGAGTCTCGCTTCAGAGCAACATCGGGCTAGCGTCTCACTCAGGGTAGAATTGCTAGTAGCAACACAATCTCGGAGTTAGAGATATCAAAATTACAGGGACTTCCGAACAGGACTTACAGCTGGCATGGAGTGCAGAGCAATCGTTTCGAATCGGATGAGGTAGTTTCCAGACGGAACACTGGCCGGGATTGTCGTCGTCCACGAACTGTTTTGCTGGATCATTTTGCCTGAGGCCCATTCGCCGTCGAAGACAGTGCCAGAAAGAAGACCGGCTTCGTCGATTTTGAACTAGCAGGACATTGTCACCGACGACACAGAGTACAAAATGACGAGTACGCATACCCAAGAAAGAGATTTGGAGTCGACTCCAGTACAAGTTGAACCTGGACAGCTTGCGAGGTAAGTTAGCATCGGACCAATGGCGTGAGGCCAGACTAGAGTTCCTTATCAGATATACAATCTTAGCGACACGGAATCGATGCAGACCTTGATTCCAGTATGCAGTGATGGCGGTACCAGCCGGAACGGTAGCAGTAAGCTGCAGAGCTCCGGAAGAGCCATCGTCATTGCATGAAATAGTCGGGTCTGTAGCGTCGGTAATAGGGTTGCTAAGTCATTCGCGTTGGTGACTGGATCTTAGCATGGGAGTGCACATGAAGCTTACTAGGTGGCCCAGGGCCTCTGAATAGTCGTCTGGCCAGTGGGGCTTGAGGTTGGCGGAACATGGTCAGCAAGGAAGACCTGAAAAGGTGAGTTCGAGGAAAGCACCTATTGTATGGCGCCCAGCCAAAGTACCATTTTTCAGCCCATGAATATTCGAGCACACCACCGTGCGCGGCGACCTGAGTTACAGCAACCGCAGAAAGAAGAGCAAGAGTACAGAACATTGCTTTCGTTCGTCGGGTTCAAGACAACTGCCCCTCAATAGTGCACAGACGTGTGTCTTTTATACTGCCACAAGCATCTGTCATTTGCATGGACCTAAACGATGCCGGTGCCGAAACCAATGAGCGAGGTCGTGAAGAATAGCGAATGCCAAGGCAGTTCGGCTACGGTACAGGAATAGTATATGCTGACGGACAGGCACAGACATGATGTCGGTGTACAATGATGAACTCGTGAGCAATCCTTTCTGCCCCACCGGTCAATACAGGGACAAGAGCGAGGACGTCGGAAAATTATGCATTCGGTGGACGAGAAATCTTCGGCTTTTCCGACAACATTAGGGACGCAGTACCCAGATCAAGACTAGAGCTCCGGAATCTTGCCTCCTGAATATATGCCATCGAAGCTGACGAGATGCCTCGTTTTCTAGTAGGATACCATTCTGATGAACCGGCAGGACAAAAATAGCAGGTCAGTACTAATCCTGGCCGCAAAGTCTCTAATCTGAAGGATAGAAAACACATTGGTTACAGACAAATTACTGAAAAGAAAGTCATCCAGTTTCTAAGCATAGAACGAATGAGATGCGCCAGCGCGAAGTCTTCGGTTTGTTGGAGGAACATCGGTCTAAGAAAAGGCTGAACTTCGGCGATAGCCCCAGTCATCCCGTAGTTTCCCACGCGATACGCGAGTCGCATGCCAGAACCGAGTCAACCAACTGCTTTCATCATGCCGTCCAGATTATTTCGCGATCTGCTGTCGTCTCTTCTATGTCAATTTCCTAAGCCATACAATGCCGAATAGTATCGACAATGATGTGCTCCTAAGAATAGCCTGTAAGGTACCCGATGTTGGTCCAACATGAGAAAACATGGTTCCCTAATGTCAATGCGTCCGTTGACAATTCATCTAGGTCCGGGCATGTGTTCCGGTCTGAGATACACTTAAGCAGTTCAACCAAGCCGGTTCGTCGGATAAGAGTAGCAAGGGAAAAGACGCGGTCGGAATATATAATTTTCTAGGAGAAAATATCGGACAAGGATCTCGCATCCCATGACATACAAAGAATGGACTCTGACCGGCAAAGAGAAAGAAGTTGGGCTTCATTGCATTACGGGACTCCTCTATCATCATCCACTCTAGATTCATGTCATGTTGAACGCAACGCCTCGGACTTCAATAGCGTTGTCCACGGTACCACTGATTGCACCGAGCCTAGCTGCCTCGAGAGATTGTTAGAAATGAATATGGCGCTGATCACAGTAGCCTGGAAGAATAAGAAAGACAAAGCAGAATGGGAGAACACGGCAAAGTCACCATTATCGCACTTCCAGTTTTCCCACGTACCTTCACACTCAAATTGTACAGAGCGAAGAGAAAATCGTACGTAGTCAATAAAGGTATCTAAACCCTTACTCCTTTTACATTGCTTCCTCCAAGGTGATACCTTCAAAGCGAGCACGCATTGGTGTTCTACCTCCTTCAATGTACCTGTCTCATCCACGTCAAGCTTCCTATTCTTGTTTTTCAGAATGCAGCGCATTACTGGGCGTATATTAGACCCCTTCACTAAGGGGCGAGAATATTTGAACTGCGAAATGAGCATACCAAATGCAAGACATGTGTTGAATGCAAATATCGCGATGTCTATTTCCATCGACCCATATTCAGGAACCTTTTTGCTTTCCAAACATACGAACCCATGCTGGACTAGTATTCAGTTTATATTTCCCCTGAAGCACAGTCATTGATCCATAGATTTCCAATATTGCTAATTTCGTTCACGATGCCGATAGCGGCGGCACGTTTTGCGGGAGGACATAGGAAGGTATTCGACTCCCGCACAGGGTTGAGAATGAAGCCTTTCGACAGCAGATTGCAGGTAATGATTTCCGCGAACTCGGAAGGACATTCCAGTATGACCGCTCGCTTTTAAGAATAAGGCAAGTAACGGCGGGCAATGGTGAATATTGCGACCCCGAATATACATTGTATATCCAATAATTACGCACCACCATGCAAACGTGGAAGAAACGCTCTCCAGTTTTATCTGTTACGTGTCAGCAGTACGTAAATGAGGCTCGTAAGTGATACGTACCAGCATGTAGGGAATAAGGCAGCAAACAATTGCGGCCCAAATCCACGGAGGTCTAGCCTGGAAAATGAGCATCATGGCAGATATCCACGAGACACATAAATCACGCAGCAAGAAGCAATGTTATTGTGGTGCTATACCCGAGTCTCTTGGTCAAGCTTCAGGTCCTGCCAGTACGAAAACATGCAGGGAACTCCGCTTTCTCACGTCGGAAAGAAGTTGGTAAAAGATAGCCGTATCAGCACGCTTTGCCTATGAGGATGAAAATCGGCACTTTGAGGTCCTTTATCGCCATTTTCAAGCCTTTCCGCATACTAAGATCGCCGTGTAAATTGAATCATGAGCTGCATCAGTATCGTAACCAAAAAGTGAGAAGGTACTGACAAATCCTGAGCAAGGTCTGCATCTGCATCCCCAATATCTTCAGCAAGCCAAGCTTGAGCCAATTGACGTTCTTCTGGTGTGATCCATCTCGTATTATACGGCTAACTTCTTAGTTAGCCGACATCGTGCCTGTGGCTAGGAGATAGACTCACATAATCCGGAAGAGACCAGCTGAAGAGGATAATTAGGATAGAAGTCAGCATTCAGCGACCTCTTTATAACACTATAACACTCACAGTGAGAAAAAGCCGAAGGCGACAGTCATTGCTCCCTGTTATGTATGTCCCTCGGCTCCAACTCCAAAAGGGACGGGAAGGCGAGAAACGACCTCAACGAAGAAAAGCCTTTGCGAGCATCAGTTCGTGGGTCAGAAGCCGTACGTACGGAAAGATACACTTGCCATCTCCAGCCCCTAATTCCACGTTTACCTTCCATGTTTCCGAGTATCCCAACGGCTATCAGCTAGCATGGTCAACTTCAGAGCAATCTTCGTAGGATTCTTTTATGTCGTCTTACGCTTCCGAAAGCATTTGAGGACATGTCCCCTGAGTACAAGATCGACGTGCAGGAGGCTGGCTCTTAAGATGTCGTGAAAGTTAGATTTCATCTCGCTTGACCTTTCGGCCATGACAAAGCGAACCTTTCGGTTATACCACCAAGATAGCAGGTAAATTGCACCGGGAAAGAAAGCAGCCTATCGGTCTAGGATCAGCGTAAGTATGGAACCTTGGTCCGTGGACGCTCACTTCCGGAAAGCCAAAATATACGACAAGTGAGGATGCTGCCAAAGCTTCGCGTAACTATGGGAGTCGCTGGTTAATCAATTCACTGGAAGTTCCTGAGCTTGTTCTTTGTGACGTACCCCAGTTAATGCGCTCATCACTCCCCAAGCAATGCAAAGCCTGATATAGAAAGATGGTCTGTTGTTGCAACCACGTCAGTAAAGGTATTTACTTGCTCTGATTGCTGATGAGTACCTCGAGACTCGGTTCAGAAACTACACGGCCGACTGTAAGTAATGGCTATCCAAAAATTTGCATTGGATATTAGCCCATCATGTTTGACGGAATTTGAGCCGCACTGTACGAAGTGTAAAGGATGGCTACGGTAGTGTCGCATTGTATATCTAGACTGACATCAGGATCCCCGGATGGAGCACTCTAGAGTCAACCGTATCTAATAAACATAGGTCTTGCTACAATCCTTGAAGTAAGCTGTTGTGAGAACAGTCCTCTGCACTCATATAAGCATCTTGGAGTCAGTTTCTAGCAAAAACTTACATCGATATAGTTCATGATATAAATCAGAATGATACTCGGCAGGAATCGCGTGTTCAGCTTTCGCAAGAGACGCTTTTCCGCGATGGTACGTTCCTTCAAAGCCCAAAAGCCGTCCTTCACGGACCGCTCGTCCAAATTGTCTTCGGAAGAACCGGATACTCTTGAACTTTCGCGGTCTTCGCAAGTAGGAAATTTGACAACTTCGTGTTGGGTGGCCGTGATATGAAAGAATTGTATAAGCGAGCAGCCGGGAAGGTAGCCGCTTTTACACAGAAATGCGACACAGGACTCCGTCGTGTTCCCGCCTTGGCGATGGATCGAAGAAGCGGAGATGAATCTAGTGATTTTTGAATATGGCAGAAGCACAGCACAAGGATACTTGCGGGAAGAGCAGCATTCAATCACGGGATTTATTGCATCTTCTCGAAGTGTATACAAGTGCCAGGTGGCGAAAATATCGGATCGAAGGCGATAAAGCGGAGAGCTGAGTATATTCTAGGTACATGCTGGATTTTGGGACTATCAGGGGCGTTTTCAAGACCATCGTCCTGGTCAAGTGTCGGATAAAATTACTTGATATACGGAGGGAGAAGCTCATCATGTACATTGAAGAATCTTGAAAGATGGCTTGAGTCATCTTACCGAATGCGAATTCAATGGTGAACCTTCCCACCTTTGTACTTTTCCCTCACCGCGACAGGTTCCTCTCGTCCCTTCATTATGCCAAGTAACTATCCACCGTCCCAAAACCTTGCCCTGTGCGTCCATTGTTTCCGCGATTGTTTCTTCTGGTGGCACACCTTCACTCGATTTCTGCAAAGTAACAGATTCTGCAAGCTCCCATTTCGCAAACGGTCTTCGTGCTTCTGTCAAGAACGTGGTGTCATATACATTCGTAAAGCGCGGACGTAAAGTGAGTGTAAAGGTCTCGAGCTGAATGCCGTCCATTGCCGCCTCCGCGGGCTTCGCGCTGTTTCCATTCGACAAAACGCGAATAGTTTTCACATAGGGGTGCCCGCACCAACTGACGAGAGCCGTAGACACTCCGCTAGTTCCAAGAGCTGTTGAAGCAAGGACAACTCGAGCGGCAAAAGGCAGTGATGTGTCCATGATGAACATAAAGGGCGTCAAAGCGGATGCAAGTCCCAAGGAAGATAGTGAGAATATCTTTAGAGAGCGAAATGTCCGCGCGAGTGGACCCTCGTAAACAACGGTCTGAGAAATCGGTGAAAATAATTTTCCCTCCGAGTTCTTCTGAGATGGCAGCCGTCGCGGCAATGAAGTTGAGAAATAGCGATTGGTTCTTAAAAAGCAGGTATATGAGCCGGTTACTCGTAAACGCATGATTTTGGTACCGCGAATGTAGTACATAATGGTAAGTAGCGGTGCGAAATCAAGGCGCGCGCGAATGACGTGTTACGTGTGACCGACGCGTGATGTTTCGTGACAATTGCATTTCGTTTCGTGCACGCAACCTGTGTTCCTTGTTGAACTCAACCTGCTCTTTAAACGTTATGCCTGGAGATGATCGCGAGCCCCCACCCGTGGATGACGCTGGTATCGACCACCCACGAACACCGCGAAATACTGAACCACCTGCTGGTCGCAGCACAAAGGAGACCCCAGCGAGACCCCGATCAGTTCATTCGTCCAATTATTGGGATGGTACTCTAGGAGAGAAGCGGTTGATGTTGCTAGAAGAGTTGGGCTACGCCATCCCAGAAATCGGCGTGAATTCATTTCTTAACTTTATCATTCCACCCCTGAAGCACGGGATCGATGTTGGTGCAATAATCTCGTTGTTGCGCAGTAACGAAACCATTGGAGAAAATGGCCGGTGGACCACCTTTCCGCAGGACCCTGGATCGTCCAAAAACGAGAATACAGTCTTTCATCCTCTTGAAGATATCTTTACCCAGGTTGCTGAGGCAGCTTCACACCAAGCGAACGATCTGGCACAAACGTTTGTTTTGCGTCTATTGCCCAATGATATCCCACAATCTGAAAGAGCAAGCAAGACAAGGCCGGATGGATGCGTCGTACTCAAAGAAGCTGAGGATCTCGCGCAAGAAGCGGACAATATAGTCTATCGGTGTTACGATTTTGCTCTCACCTGTGAGTTTAAATTGCGTGACATCGACGAGAAACGGGACGACGTGAGCATAGAGTTTCTGTCTTCTAGCATTCGCTGACTGGTGTCTATAGAACGTGACGAAGATCGTATACAGCATGCAGCACACAATGACCCTAGATCCTTGTAAGCGTTTTACATTTGGGATCACGATCGAGAATACAAATATGCGGCTGTGGTTTTGTTCTCGTGCCATAATGGTGGTCAGTGAGGCGTTCAATTTTATCACGGTAAGATTATCGTCGACCCGATTTCATAATAAGACTGAGGATCCTTCAAGCAACCTGAGATACTTGTACACGTATTTCTCTCGCTTGCCTTCGCAAGCAAACCGGAACTAGGATGGGATCCTACGATACGGGTTGTTGATCCCGATGCACAGAAGCGAGTGTATCTCATTGAGGTTCATGGACAGTGGTACGAGGTCTTGGAGGTATTATCAGACTTTGGTGCAGATGCCATCATCGGACGAGCCACGAGAGTCTTCAGAGTGAAGCTTCTCGGCACAGACCAGATATTTGTCCTGAAGGACGTGTGGGTAGAAGAAGACCGTGTTCTTGAACACGAAATTTATGCGTTCATACTTGACGACGTCGAAAGGACCTTCGGCAAAGACACAAGGAGGCTTGTGGCCTCACATATGTTGACACCTGTCGACAACTGGCTAGTCAAGACCATCGACGGTCAGGACGATCACACGAAGGTCATCATGATGCGAGGGTACGAACCGACCTTCGAGCAGACTTTCAAGCTTGTAGCCTCAGTTCCTGGTGATAAAGATGGCTCTAAAAGCGTGGCACCGATGAGATCTACAGACAGGGAATTGCACGATGAGCTCAACATGCATCTGGGATCTCGGATAGCGTCCGAAAGGCATCAGGCAGTGCTCAGGCATAGAAAACACTATCGAATATTCTTTGTCGAACTTGCCTTGCCTATATGGGCTGTGATAAATTTGCATGATTCGTTTCTTGTCTTGAGAGATTGTGCAATTGGTGCGTTTTCTAACTTAGCGTAATATCGGCTTCCTCATTTGCTTCTAGCTCTCAAATTCATACACGGATCAGGCTGGATCCATAGAGACATTAGCGCAGGCAATGTTTATTACTTTGACGGGCGGGGCCTCATTGGTGACCTGGAGTATGCAAAGAAGATAACTATCGATGGAATCCATCAGATGCGAACAGTACGCTTGCTTATTCAATCAAACGGTTTATGATTTTGACATATTGAGATTATTAGGGAACACCAGACTTCATGGCAATCGAGGTTATGTCGAACTGCTATCTATTTTTGCCATCACGATATTCTGTTAAAGCCCACAGATCTCGACTGGAGGCGAAGAAATCGAACAAAGATCCAAGCAGTGTCCTCCCACAGCGTTCGGGCAGACCGAATTTTGTACAAAACGAGGCTCATGACATCGAGTCGTTGTGGTGGATTTCGATCTATATTTTATTTTTCAATGGCGACGTCGCCCATGAGGAAACTGGGCAACAAAGACATGCTCGGAAAGTATGGATCCAACGAATTTTTCCGAGCGGTTTCTCGACGACTCGTCAGCATTTTCTCATAGACGAAGGAGAATTTCACGAAGGGGTCTCGTGGCTTCCAGCTACGTTCCGAGAGCCGGCAGACGAACTCGACTCTCTTAGGGACTGTCTTGTTGGCTGCTATCACGAATTCGAAGCCGCTTTCCCACGCATTTACAAGGAGGTCTTTAGCGACCTGAATGACCAGGCTATCGATATCTTTGAGCTTTGTATGGGATCAGCAATTGATACCAAGATTTCGTCCTACAAGTTACTGGGGAAACAACGCCAGGAAGCGTTATCGCGGCCAATACCTCCACCTATACCTGTTGCACCTTTCGAGCCAGGGAAAGCTTCCGGCTCGGCACCAAAGCGACGGGCACTCAGGGACGCACCAGCGCTCCCAATGTAAGTCTCGTTGCTCTAGGTAATATCCTGCATATTTTCTAATCCTAATTACACAGTAAAGCTTTGAAGATGCAGAGAGTTCCTCGGCCCCGCCAGCCTTGAAAGTGGCATCATTTTGTTTACACTATTGTTACTGCTTTCATTACTATCTGCTCTCTGCGTTATATTGGCTTTACTTTGCATATCGTGGATTTTTATCGTTATATTGGTATATGTATTCGTTTGACAGGGCATTCTGCCGCGAGAAGCCGCAGATCTGAAAGATATGAAGCGGGTCGACTTGGTAAACTGCATTGCCAGGCTGGAAAACGGCTGACAGAAATCTAGAGCAATCGAATAGCTCGCTTGTTTTACTCTAGCGGCATCCAGTCAGGACTTGACTTGGAGTTGAATTATCTTCACAGTTCAGTTCTTCTACAACCTCTAGCGCATAATTGAGAAGATCAGCAATGGCCTGATAGTGCCCCGTTACTGCTGAAATCATTTCCCCTCTATTCATATCACGATTCCGAAATGACCGGGATCATATCCAGTTCCGTGCCTTACGAAGGCCGTTGTACTCGGGTTGCGCCAGTCTCACCGAAATATGATTTCAAGCTTCGTTGTACAGCAGACCTTAGCATGCGAGATTATTGCAAAGGACGAGTCCGGTTCGCAATTAGATGTATGCTTTCGTGATGCTACATTTTACACCTCCGATCAATCACAACTCGACGCGCCTTAGAAACGTGACCTCATTCGGTAGCGTGATAAAAATCCATTGCCGGAGCACGCGTTTCTGTCCAACCACTCACTTTCACGCCGTATGCGCCTATGAGTGGACCTAGCAGGACGCAAATTGGAGGGGAATATGGCGATGTTCGAGCTACTATTGACGTCGTGAAGCTCAACGAGTATTTGGAGAAGCATGTTAAGACTGTCAGTACACCGGTCACCGTGAAGCAGTTTAAAGTGAGTCCTGATATTGATGAAAGTTGGAAACAACCATGCTGAAGTTACATGAGTAGTTCGGACAGGTTTGTTCTCCGTCTTGATACTAAGAGGACGCATCGTTGAAAAAATCTTACAACGCAAGTCGAACCCGACATATTTCCTGACGGATGCTACGTAAATATTTCCTCTCGAAAGCAGCCTTTGTAAGTTTCGTACTCAATTTGTATTTCAGGAATACGCGCTTTGTCCTGCGCAAGAAGCCAGCTGGGAATCTTCTTAGCAAAACTGCTCATCAAATAGAACGCGAGTATACCGTCCTCAGGGCTCTACATCTGCACAACCAGCAGGCCCTCACTCGCCCTGAGGACCGGGTACCTGTCCCCGAGCCCATTGTACTCTGCACACATGATAATGTAATAGGAACGCCGTTCTATATCATGGAATTCATTGAGGGTCGGATATTCACTGACGTGAGGATGTTGGAGATCTCGCCGAAAGATCGACGAGAATGGTTCGTGCAGATTCTCTTTTGATTCGCAACATGTATGTATGGATAACTCTCCCGTTTCGATTTTTTCCAGTTGGTTAGCAGCTGTACGTGCTTTAGCTTCACTCTCCATCCTCGATCCCTCCACAATCGGGCTCTCAACCTTCGGCCCCTCTACACCCTATTTCCCTCGTCAAATCAAGTCCCTCTCCCGAGTCTCCCTCGCACAAGCCGAAGCTGTCGATATCGAAACCAACAACCCGACAGGCAAAATCCCCATGTTCGACGAGATGATCAAGTGGTATGCAGCACATCTACCGGATGAGAAGAAAATCGGACTGCGCGTGGTACATGGGGATTATAAGCTTGATAATCTTATTTTCCATCCGACGGAGAATAGGGTTATCGGTATTCTTGACTGGGAGCTGAGCACGCTTGGGAGTCCCGTAAGTTCAATGTCTCTGTTCGCGCCACGCTCCGTGTTGAAAATATCCCTCCTCGAAGCTCGTGGACTTAGCGAACCTGCTTATGCCATGGGCCGTAGACCCACGCGACGTCCCGAGCGACGAAGCGGGTTTTCATGCCCTACTCTCCTTCGGGACAGTCGATCAGCCCATTTCACTGGATGAACTCGAGCGCGAATATTGCAGGCTCATGAAACAGCCCTACCCCATCACTGAGATGGTTTTCGCGCGCAGTTGGATGCTCTTCCGAGTTCGTCTTTTCTTTCATAGAATCACATGCATATTGCTCCAGAACTGACCTTGATGCATCTCTTTGTTTTATTTTTGTATAATCGCGCTTGGGATGGGATGGGAATAGCTATCTATCATCTCGCAGGGAATCGCCGCACGCTACGCTCGCCGACAAGCCAGCTCGGAGAAAGCTAGTATTCACGTTCATCTCTTCCCGATCTTTGGAGAACTGGCGAGAAAGGTGCTTGAGAGACAGGGGATTGACATTCTAGCTGGCGAGAACAGTTCTGGGAGGTCGAAACTTTAGTTGTTATCCTTGGAATGGCTGCGTGAGAGTGTAGGAGGGGAGGGGTTGATAACACATCTTGACACATTTTAACCTTCAAGATTGTAAGCCGAACATACCATCTTGAAGACTTCAAATATCAAATATCTTGGAGCAATCTCTCTTCCAATGTACTACGCATACTCAGATTCGGTGGAAATTGCGTTTTCTTCCGATACAATTGCAGAGCAGAGTCAGCCGCATGTCGCTACACCGCGCGTACATGAGTATGTAAGAAATAGTGAGTCTGAGTGGGGCGTATCAGTGAAAGAAAGTATGAGGAAGTCGAAGGGACTAAATATTTAGTGGCTGTAGTATACGATATTTGCTCGCATGAGAGTACTTTTAAGGAGTTGTCTAGTTTGTATGGCGGCAATGGATGAGGTGGATAAACAGAGGAGCATGGAGATGGTTGACGGAGCGAAGGGATTATCAAGAGTACAGGGCGAGAAGAGGAAGAATAATGACTAGAGAAAACGTCTTTTTCAATCCTTCTTCTCTGGGTTCTCACTCGATGTCTCCGAAGTCTCGGAAGTGTTCGCCTCGGTGTTTCGCTTCTCGTATACCTTCTGGAATAGTCCAAGTGAAGCCTGTTGAGCCTGGTCGATTTTAGCCTTGATGGTCTCAGCGTCGACGGAGGCGTCGCCGGTCTGACCCTTTGAGGCGAGTTCTCGGAGCTCAGAGACGAGTACTTGGACTTTCTCCTTCTCGGTCGCGTCGATTTGGTCTTTGAACTCATTCATGGCTGAAATAATGATATAATCAGCCTCGTGAAAGCAATAGAGGATAGGAATGGGAAGCTTACCCTTCTCAGTGTCGTGGCACACTGACTCCGCCCTGTTAGCCTCCTCGATAACCTGCTTGCGGCTCTTGTCTGCCTCAGCATATCGCTCAGCATCCTCAACCATCTTCTCAATGTCCTTCTCGCTCAAGCCCGAAGACGAAGCAATTGTCATCGACTGGTCCTTGTTCGTTGCCTTGTCCTTGGCCGTAACATGCACGATACCGTCTGCATCGATATCAAAGGTGATCTCGATTTGCGGGACACCCTTCGGCGCGGGTGGGATACCGACGAGGTTGAAGTTCCCGAGCAGCTTGTTGTCCCGAACGAGTTCACGCTCACCCTGGTAGATCTTGACCTCAATAGCGGTCTGACCATCAGCGGCGGTAGAGAAGACCTGGGACTTCTTCGTCGGGATGGTGGTGTTGCGAGGGATAAGCTTGGTCATGATACCACCGAGTGTCTCGATACCGAGGGACAGAGGAGTAACGTCAAGAAGCAGAATATCCGTGACATTACCTGCAAGAACACCAGCCTGGATCGAAGCACCGATAGCCACAGCTTCGTCAGGATTAACACCTTTGCTGGGCTCACGACCGAAGACACTCTTAACGGTGTCCTGGACCTTCGGCATACGAGTCATACCACCGACAAGAATGACTTCGTTGACCTCTGAAGCCTTGATACCCGCATCCGAAAGAGCCTTCTTGCACGGGTCAATTGTTCGCTGGACAAGCGGGTTCACAAGCGATTCGAATTGCGAACGAAGCAACTTCAAGTTGATATGCTTTGGTCCAGAAGCGTCAGCAGTGATGAATGGCAGGTTGATTTCCGTCTGCGATGTCGAGGAAAGTTCAATCTTCGCCTTCTCCGCAGCCTCACGGATTCGCTGAATCGCCATACGGTCAGTAGACAGATCGACGCCCTGCTCCTTCTTGAATTCCTTCAAGATGTGTTCAACAAGGGTATTGTCAAAGTCCTCCCCACCCAAGTGCGTGTCACCGTTCGTCGATTTGACCTCGAACACACCCTTCTGCATCTCCAGAATGGATATATCGAAGGTACCACCACCGAGATCATACACGGCGATGACGTTCGAGTCAGCACGATCCATACCGTAAGCTAGCGCCGCAGCAGTCGGCTCGTTGATCACACGAAGGACCTCGAGACCAGCAATCTGACCCGCATCTTTCGTCGCCTGTCGCTGAGCATCGTTGAAGTAAGCCGGTACAGTGATGACGGCATGACTAGAGAAAAGAAAGAAAACTCAGAATTCTTCCGGTACCAAAGACACGAAACTTCAACTTACTTCACTTTTTTGTTCAAGTAGTTTTCTGCCGTTCGCTTCATCTTAGTCAAAACCATAGATGAGAGTTCTTCAGGCGACTACAAAGTAGGAAGAGTCCTTAGCCCAAAGGCCAATTATTGCCGACACCAGAAAACTCACGTAAAGCAACTTCTTGCCGTCCTGCTCAACCTCCACGGTTGGTCGACCATCGGGGCGAGATATAATCTTGAAAGGCCAATGCGCCTTATCAAGCTGCACCTCCGGATCTTTGTACTGTCTCCCAATGAGTCGCTTAAACCCAAACACAGTGTTCTGGGGGTTGACGACCGCCTGACGTTTCGCCGGCAAGCCCACAAGACGTTCACCATGCTTCGTGAAAGCAACGACAGAAGGAGTCGTCCTATTCCCCTCTTCGTTCTCGATCACCCTGGGAGTCTTACCCTCCATTATGGAAACACAGGAGTTTGTCGTCCCCAAGTCAATACCGATGACGGGTCCATTGACTTTGCTGTTCATGTTCCGCGCGATCATCGACCGCGGGATCTGAGCAAACGCGCCGGAGCGCCGAACGAGAGCCTGAGGGCGGGGGATTGCACGACGAGCAGCGTTGAACATGGTGGTTGGCGGTGGAAAAGGACGAGCGAGTGACGTTTCCAATTTTTTTTTCTTCAAGTAAGCGTCCGTCTTTCCGCTTTCCCACACTCGCGATTGGATACGCTTATGTGATACAGTTTTCCTCCTCTGCGCCGTTTCTCTTGCCTTCTGCGGTTTTCTACGGTCCAACGGTCCTCGATTGGTATATCATTCTAGGTAGCAAATACACGAGAAGAATACAGTAATATATATCTTATTAGTTGGATTTTACACGTCCTATATCATGTTCGGGCAGCTCCGCATTATTCCCATCATCTCGTGCTTCAACTCGAATCGCTGATGTGCTCTTCAACCTGAAGATACTTCCGCGCCTTTCTGAAGTATGTGTTCGATTCGCCGCCCGGGACAAAGACCTCGGCCAATGCGGTCTCCGCTTCCGTTCCTTCGACACATCTCTAGTCCCTTCCGTATTTTTCTCCTTGTCCATCTCCTTCTCTTTGCCTTTGCCTTTCCTCCGATGAGGCGTTGAGTCAAACGAAACATCCCTCGCGATGCCTTTCGGGTCCTTCTCAACAGCATGCTGCTCCACCTTCGCTTCATTTTTCTCCAGACTCAAGCGGTTGACAAGGTAGGTCCACAAGTTATTCCCGCTGACCCGATGATCATGCGTATCCGCTGGTAAGTCCGCGATCCTACTTAACCGACGAGCTTCCTCCGTGTCTCGACGCGAAACAATGCTACTCGGAGGCGGTCGTTCCGCGCCATCGAGTGCCCAAGCCCACGCCCAACTTGCTACCGAAGGTTTCAGACCTTCCTTGATACTCGGACCGGCCTCTTTTGCTTTCGCGTGCGCAGCATCCCCGCTATCTGCTTCAACTATCCCTTCTTCTCCCTCAGCATGCAAAAAGAAATGCATCTGGAGTTGAGGTACAATCTGCGCAGCGTCATGTTTCGCAAGTTTCAAACTATGTGCGCGCTGTTTGCGAATATGTTCTTTCGCCTTTGCGAACTTCTCGTTCCATTTCGTGCTTCCTTCGATGTACCTGCGTAATACCAGTTCATTGACGACACCAATCCGATCCAATGACATAGTACATGCAACCAACTCGGACTCGGGCTCGAGAGGGCGGATTTCCCCTCGTGTAGATACACGCTCGCGAATCATGTTGTCTACAAAAGGCGAAGTGAGGTTGTCCTGGGGTCGCGTGTATATGCTAGGGTCGCCAGCAAGTCTCACACCTTCCGTCGTAGTACTCGAATTTAATCTTTCAGACGTAGAAGACCGACTGCTGACTGTACTCGTCCGTCCAGGGCTATCAGTAGTTTGTGCTGGGCTCTCCAAGATTTCACCTTCCGGCTGTGATTGCGTCTGATAACTTCCATTTGGCTCTTGGTGGAATGAGGCTCGTTTCTTCCGACTACCCATCATGGACAGCCGCCTCGAGACGGAAACATTCAGCGAAGGAGATCTCCCCAGCCTGAAACTCTTGCGACCTTGCAATGAATGTATATCGCTAATGCCTCTACCGTTGACGTTATTCGTAGATGCCGAAGATGACATGGGAAGCGTCCCGAGTACATATTTGCTGAAGTTCGCCATGGCGCGGTAACAGAATTTCGAAGAGCTGCAGACGAAGAAGAGAACGGGGAATGTATGTGCCGCGTCTAATGATTTCGTATGGTTAGTTTAAAGAGGCGAACGAAACCAGTCAGGATGGACCTACGATCGTAAACTTGAAGATGCACCTTCGTTGGTCCATATCGATTTTCTATGCCTTCAAGTTTCGGGTATAGCTTCTGTGCTTCAGGTTTAACAGGATAGCGTTCAGGATGAGCAGCTTTGTGAGCGCTATGAAGGCAACCGTCAACCCTCAGAAATACTCGAACGAAACCTGAAGAAAGGAACGCACGTATAGATGATCTCATCCCTAAGCACTTCCCCGTCACTCGCAATGATAAGAAGCGGAGGTAGGCCACCAAGATAGGACATCGCAGGGCTCACGAGTGGATGAACGAGCAAGTTATTCGGCGCGTACATGTGCACCTGGTCCCGTACTTCTAACATGTCTCCGCTTTTCGCTTTCACGCTCAGTGTTTGTATCATCGTATCGTTGGCAGTTGGCAAGGGACCAGATGGACCTGTGTCTAAGTTCATATCTGTCTGTTTTCCACCATCGGTTTCGCCTTTTCGGGATCGCGATCTGGATACAGCAGCGGCACGGACATCTCCTGTCCTAGCATCGTCCGCTAGAGTCTCCCTGGACGCGTTCCGGGACGAATCACGGCCTCTCGAAACACTTCTCTCCTCACCGTGTCTATCACGCACGTTGGCGTTAAAAGAAAAACCCCGTCTCCAAAACCTCGAGCGCCTCACAGGCTCCTCCTTGATTACCTTCCCATCAGCCTCCTTGCGATATTGCCGCGCAATCTGCTTTATTCTCGAACGTATACCGGCTTGAACTTCGTGTGTTAGATCATCCGAAGGAGGAGGCCATAAAACAGAAGGCTTGTATATTGACAGGCCATATTTAGGTATGACGTCCGTGTCTGTGTTGAGATGAATGCTGGGGAACGAATGTGTAAGGTCACACCACGGAGATATGGGTATCGCTCCGGCAGGCATTGGTAAGCCAGTATCACGAATGACTTGAAGTAATGCCAAGGTCAGACCGCCGCCGGCCGAGTCTCCGGCGACGATGACATGTGCGGGATTGACAGGGGTATGAAGAGCACCGGGTGGAGGTCGTATCAAATACAAGTCTAGAGGCAGCTTTAGTAGGACAACCACAGGAAGAGAATGGACACCCACAGGATGCCACGGCATCTTGAATAGCACAAGGAAATGGATATTGAGGGGCAAGTCGATAACTTATGGCGAGAAGACGGCAACCGGATTTCCGAGCGAAACGCTGGATGAAATATCTACAAAACACTTATTCTTATTTGTTCCAAGGTGATTAGGCAAACCCAGCATACCTCTCCTGGTCTACACTTCCGAAATAATAACCCCCTATATACGTCCTTCAATAATTACTAGATTTTCGAACTAAATAGTGACGTACCACCGTGAAAATATAGAATACATCGAAGTTCGTCCATCTCAGGATCGTACACAGCATCTTCCTCGTGCTGATCTTGTTTGAGTTGTTCGGCTTGTTGCCGATGCTGCTTCTGTTGCTTCCTGACCCGCTGATGGTCTTTTCTCGCAACGATCCATTGTGCGTCAACACTTTTTGCCATTTATCATCAGCGACCGAATCAAAATGATGAAGAACTGACCCTCTGACGCCTCGCACCTGCCACCACTTCGTTCCGCCAACAATTTGACGTGTCTTTTCTTGGCCACCGAGAGCGTCTATGAGATATTCGGCCGCATCATCGCAGCACGACAGTGGCACGCGAACGCGCATCACATGCATCCATGGAGAGCTCGGTATTCGCGTGTTTGAGAACTGCTGCAACTCTTCTATTGTGTGACTACTAAAGAGTGAGTGCGTGGCATACGGGAATGGGCAGCATGTACATACTGTGTCGAAACCTCTAGGAATGACTGCCGGATACTGCTCAGAATGCGCTGACAATAAAACGATGAAAATGCAACGTACTTTTACAATATGAAAGACCTCATCATACAACAGCTCGTCGCGCCTCAACTTCCCACTCTCATCGTTCGCCGAGTCCGCGTCGCGCACACCCTCCTTCCTATCGTGAAACACGCGATCAAAGTAGTGCCTCACAAGCGTCTCCAACAACCAAGGCCCGGCTTTCAGACCAACATGTGTAGTCAATGCATTCGGCATGGCGAAGCGTCAGTGATAGTTTCCGTTGCTCGTCGTGCGAGAGCAACTAGCATTTCCTTGTTTTGCTATTGGCGAAATTATGTCGGCGTTCCGACGCAAGGAATCGTGGCTGAGCGCGATGTCAGTAAGGCTGACTCAGAGAATTCTCTCGTAAATTCGATTCGGATAATGGACGAGGCCAAGACAATCGAAGGCGACGCGTGCGCTTTGCCTGGTGGTCAAGGGTGGAAGAAGGAGGGCCCGGGGAAGAGCCCGGGAAGAGGCTGTGGTTGATGGCCCAACTCGGTGCAGAACAAAACACATATTTTCAACGAGTACTCCATGCCCTCCGCGACTTGAGGGGAATGACGACACGTGAGTCGCATATATTCAGTCGCAGCTATTCAATATTTCAATTGAATTCGATCAATGCACACTCGTACTAATGTTATGCACAAAAAAATCAATCTAAATGAGGACGAAGACCTATCCTCTCGGTCGACTACTGGGACTTAGAAAGACTCTTAAAATTCAGCCTCGATGAATACCATGAACTCTCCCCAGTCGTCGAAATTGTTCAAAGCGAGTTAAGATTTCGTGATCAACTTTGTTATACGCCTCAAGACAACACAAGAACAAATTTCAGAATCTTTTCTTATATTTTTCTAATCTATTATCCTTGATCCTATCAGAACAAGAAACAACGAAATACTACGTTGGTGATCAATAACAGTAGCACTAACGATGATAACAGGATGGTACTAATACACACAGCATAACTTATTCAGAGTCACAAAGTCCGACAAGAAAACAGTAGCTCTACGGCGGAAAGCATACGACGGAAAGCGGAAGTACGGAGCAGAGTTGATGAAGCAGGAGGAAGGAATGCGTTGACAACTACTTAATGACCAAGCAACAGCGGTAGAGTCTCGACAAGGAAAGGATAAGAAGAAAGGCAAGAAAGCAGGTGGGACAACCCGGACGGACAACGACAACGAAATGTAGATGAAAGCGATATCGGTAATGACAGGACATATGGGATGATATGGGGACCAAATGCAAGAAAGCCGACAGAAGATTAGTCGGCCACAAAGCAATGCTGCGAATGCGACTTGATAGATATGCGTAACAAGAAAATCGGTAGAGATTGTATTTGTAACTCGAGGACGGAAAAGCACGACGCGATCGAGGTCTTCCGTGAATTGATTTTGTTCGAATACGGAGATGAGGTGAGCTTTCAACGTGGAGATGATTGATGTAGTGCCGAGGGAAGAACATGAGCCAGTAGTGTTCATGCTACTATCCGAGGCGGCTCGGGCATGGGCGCGGGTTCAGGTTCTGCATCACGACGACACATTAACCCACAGCCTGCTTCGGGGTCGGCTTCTGCTTCACGAGCGACTAGCGGCGGTGTGATCTAGGGTAACGTTAGGAATGTTCGAGCGTGAACTCTGATTCGTAATATACTTACACTTAATCCACTTAATCCGGCCACACCTGGCGCAGCATCAGGTATAGGGGCTGCAGCAGCTAGAAGGAAAGTCGTCATTATATCGCTCATGCTTATTGAAGCACGTCACTCACCAGCAAAGGCTATTGAGAGGATGGCAAGGATTGAAAGAGTGCGCATGTTGAGGAGTTAGATAGTAAAACTTCGGTATGACGAAGGAGACCTGCAGAGCGCAGCTTGCGAGGGATGATGGTGTTGAATCCAGACTGCAACATTGGGGCCAATGTTATATACGAATTCCCGCTCGGAGACGAAAAGTCAATTTCGAAGGCTGACAAGCGAGTTTCAACGATTTCCTTTTCCGACACAACGGTCCTCTTCCAAATTTGGGCGTGTCTTTCAAGTCACATCTTTGACGGCATCTTCCGACGTGTCTCTTTCATCCCAGAAAAGAAGATGTGCACCGACATGGAGGATCGGTGGGAGTTATGGATCAGTTGCCGAGTGACACCAAGTGACCATCACGTCGCTGGCCATATTGGCCTCCTACAATGGCCCAAGCTACAACTCCTTATAGAACATTCAATATCACTCGTCTATCAAGACATACAAATGGTGGACTCACTATAGTCATAGTTTCAGTCGAAGTTGCATTCAACTAGCACATGCATATCTGCATGCCCGCTGTCCACAAGTGCGAAGACAGATAGCTCTGTTCCCTCCATGACACATGGCGCCGTCACCAGCACCATTTAGTACGTCCGGATCGCTAGAAGACAAATCACCGCAGATGACAAGTGACTATAAGACTGCGATGGTCCAGCACAACATACTACAACGCCGCAGGCCTGTGATCAGATTGCCACCGAAAGCTCCGGTGCACCAGAGACCGTTTACCATCAATTGAATCAGATCCCGCAGATTTCTTGCGAAATCAAAGAATAATTTGTCGCTGGTCGATGCGAACAGTCTCGGCTCATGTCTCCCGAGAGATCGTGCGAGCATTTGACGGCACAAACTTCTTGACCTTTGAAGTCTAGCTCGTAGGTCTGACAAGCCATCAGAAATTGGGTAGGGCACTGTAGGACCCTTTCCCCCTGGAAAACGATGATTCCAGATCCGATCGACGTACGTGACGACACTTAGGCCTCGAGACGCTGGATGAGTTGTCAGGCGTGAAACAAAGGGATCCTGTGCATTTGTGAGTATTTGGAATTCCAGATACAACGGATCACTTTACAAGCAAACACCATGTCGCAGGTATGCTTCCGTCGCACGTAGGTGTTGAGTAGACCACATTTGAGAGACCATTCCATGATAAAATTCACGAAAGCGATTAGGCTTGCCCGATTTGGTAGTGTCAAAGGTCTCAGGTCAGGTCGCAAAGAGCAGATCTGCCCGGCCCCTAGGCTCCCCTAGGCCAATCTGGTATGCTGGTTCTGCCTCAAGGCTGTGCGGCCAAAGGGCGGAAGCCAGATCACGAAGGAAGCAGACGGAATTATATGAGCTCTCCCATGCTTGTTTGCGAATATATTACTCTTTGGCAGAGCTTCTCTCTAAAAATAAGAACGAGAGCTGCGGACCGCCGCGAAATAACACCAGCACTGGCGTTGGACGCAGTTGGGCTGTGCACTAACCGCTAATCTGACAACAACTCGACGAAGGGATGAACAAAGAGACGCTCGACATGGCCTCAAAGAGAATTTGACGTCGGACTTGGTATAGTCGCCCTTGGCTTGAGGCACGACCGAGTAGTCCACTCGAACTCATAAATTTCACCTAATTCCAGGGCCATGAGTATTCAATAGACTACAAATGGATCTTTACTCACCTTGAATATCACCAGTCACAACAGACTAACAAAAAGTTCGATAAAACCACGTCTCCGTGTCCGTGTGATCGATACGTCGAAAAAGAGGAATCCATATCGTGCTTGTATGCTGAAACGGGCAAATCGTAGTCCACAAGCCAAACTCTCCCCTTGACCGTGGTGTGATGTTCTCAGAATTTTGAATGGTGATCCTCGTAATTCGAAATCCCAAAGATGAGCGGAACACGGCCAATTTGTTCCAATTTCACAAGAGTAACATTGGACCTTTCCGGCGTATATGCTAGGGATTGAATTTCGAACGCCCTTTTAGTTCCATGCGATCGAATGTTCCCTGAATAAGCACCCTCCTTCAACCGGATCGGACAAGATGGGCCTATCAGAAGACCCACGAAGTCGCTGAAAAACGGGGACAACGGTGACCGTTGGCGCTATGCCGCTTCTAAAAAGACCGCCCGCGGAACGAAAAGAGGCGTATCCGGCGCGTGCTTCTCACTAGAGGACATTCATGTTGAGTGGTCGACTAAAGGGTGTTGGTGAATTGCCATCGCAGATACTGTGATAAACTGAATACTTACGAGACAGTACTAGTTTGGAATTTAAGTACAGTACTGTAATCAGACGTCGCCATACCAATTCATTCTATGGTACATGTACTTCGTACGAGGCGCGTACTCTCTTACCTTTCGACCAGTCTTTACGGCGCGTGCCTCTAGTCCAGAGCATTCTGGTATTCCGCTCTGCTAAGAAATTATTCTGTCTGTCAAGGCCAAAGGACACGTTAAGTCCGAGAGAGTTCATCTCTAAAACCTCTTATTAACCTCTCCAAAACTCTTGTTCACCACAACAAACGCCAGCCAGTCCACCATTGCTCGGGAAAGGGAGGAGAAAGCTCAAGTCGTCGCGCCCAGAGAGGGCGTTAGGGTATGAAGTTGAAAAGGATACCGACACGATTTCTCGACGGAAGTATATGTATGTTGTGGGCATTGCTCACGTTCCGTAGAATGTAGAGATGCCCATTTTGGGCGAGGACAATAGCAAGATCGGCGCCTCATTCTTTCGCCTATTATGGACATCTTCTCATGACACGTGAGCCAAAGCTTCTGGAGTTTGAGTATTGTACAGTATTTTGCAGTCCGTCTGAAAGTTCCAGATGAGCCCGATACAACGAGAGAGAAGGCAGTTCGGTACTTTATTGCACATTTTTCTTCGAGTGCTTGCACGTTAATCTTCCTGGGCGTCACGGGGAACTGCGTTAACGGAACAAAGTACTGGAAACATGGAGCGCTGTGAATTATTTAGTGCTGCTGGCGCGCCTGTTTTGTAAATAAGTAGTACTTATCTCTTCTGTTTGCTTAAGAATATGGATTTGTATGCGTCATCTAACATCAATGTTGTAACAATACTAACAAGTTGCGTACAAGCGGAAGATCGACAGATCGACGTACGGACGTGTCTTCATCACATGACCAACCGAAGAGCTTCAATCCCGACCTGCGAAGTTCAAGCTGACAATCGCAAGGTGCTTTGAAGCTTACGCTGTCTTACTTCTCTTTGGAAAGCGCGTGAATTAATGAGATGAACTCGTATCCAGCTGAGCTGCTGGTGCATCTCGCTCCTGTTATGTTTGTCGCTGGACTCGAAAGTCTCAAGGCAACGTCTCCAGGACCAAGTTCAGAGCAACTGATTGCAGTACCTGGTACTCCTACATCTGAAATACCGATCCCGGTAGCACCAACACCAAGGAGAGCAAATTCCTCTGATCCATTTGTGCTCTTGGTTCACCGATTACGCGAAGCACTCGGTGCTCAACGGAAGCCCGCGATTTGGGTGCCGGATCAAGTTAGAAAGAGCAAGACATTCCAGATCGTTTTTGTAGACAAGGTATGCACTACTTGCTGGCTTAATGATACCAGGAAGATCTCTGCTTATGTGCTTGAAAGACGATCCAATTCCCTCCACGAAAGATACCAGACCCAACTTCCTCTCAGCCTCCACATTCCCCATTATCACCTCTCCATCCTTCTTCACCTCTCCATCCGGACGGTCTCATAGCACCACTTTGGATTCGGAAGCACACTACTCTCGTCCCCTCTGTCTTTGTCTTATTCCTGCGTCTTTTCGAGAATCCCTCGCCTCCTGCTGGTCCTCGCTCTCCTCTCGAACCCGACGGACCTGACGTGGTAAAGGAACGCGAAGAAAGAGAGAAGGAAGACCGTCGTTATGATGCGGAGCTTTCTCGCGAGATCTCCGAACGTAAGAAGTCCACACATGAACGTGGTATGAAGCTGACCGTCGTATTACTTGCGAGTCGGCGTATGCTCGACGACCCTACGCTCGATGGTCGATTGACGTTTATCCGTCGAACGAGTGGTCTCGACTCCCGGGCAGCATTATTTGTTCTCAGCCCCGTATCTCCTGCAGAATTATCCGACTTCGTCAAAAGGTATGATTTGATCTCTTATCACTCCAACGCAGGGTTTGATCGTCCATCTCAGCATCCAACAAGCACTGTTTGATCCTGCAATCGAATACTACACCTCACATTCGAAAAGGGTGCGAAGGAAACGGAATCGGCATACACAAGCTTCGGCACCGAACCCGTATCCTCATGGCCTTGCCCCCACGGCTCGTGCGCTTCCCCTTCGACCGGAAGGTTGGACAGTTCGCTATGAATACAAGATGGCGTGTTTTGCAGAATTTCGAGGTGAAGAAGAGGTTGCTCTTAAGTGAGATATTTTGTCTAGCTTTTATACCTCTACTTTACTAGTCATGCAAGGCACTATCAGGATGCGTATTCAACCTTGTTGAGCATGTTTGGCTCTCCCACCATCCTCGTCCCCCGCACAAAACGGTGGGCGGAAGCCAAAGTCCTAGCAGACTCTATTAATATCAAAGTGCGTGCCGTGAATCTCTCTCTCGAGCTTACTCATTCTTACTTCCCCAGATCTGCAAGCTTTTCCTGTACAATACAGAACATTCGTTAGCGCTTTCCCAATTCAATACGCATGTAAGACGGTTCTCCGACCTGTCGCGCGTATGGGGGATCAGCGAGGATACGTACGAATACTGGAGCTGGATTGCGCGGCAGTAAGTCATCGTTTCTTTCATATTTTATTTTTCTAAACTTGCAATGCAGATATCGCGTATTCGCTGAACTCCTTGAGCAGGGCACTCATTTCGGTATGCCGATCCCCTCACATTCGCCGTCTGATAGCACTGCGATTCCTGAGGCGGGACAAACACAACTCGAAATAGAAGCTTTACCTGCACTTGGAATCAATCCGAGCACTGCGTTGATGCATCCTGGATTTTATTACTATTTTGCTGCGGAATGCACCGAGAAAAGAAGGATGCGGTTCTTGAGAATGCTCGAAGATGAGGTTTGTCCCTGGAAACTAGCAGAACTTATGTGACTCGTCTTCGAACCTCACTACCTTAACAGGCGTCCTCGCAATGCACAACTCAAGCTCCTGGGTTTCAAAATGAGAAGAAGGTTGATCATCTGGCTAGCATACTCGAGGTACGTTTTGGTCTACTGTCGAGTCTAGGAAAGGTTCTCATAACGTTTTGCAGCTTTACACGAAAGCTTACGAGGTCTTCAAGAAATACAGCTCCGCACCAGCGACCACGCAGAACCAGATGCAGGGCCGCTGTACACTATGGATTGCCCATCGTATTGCGCAGACGTATTTCGATTCGGGTAAATACGAGATGTCTGTCAGGTAAGCCTGCATTATGATATCAAGTAGGCAATGGTTGATTTTTAGGGACTAGGTTCTTTGAGCGCATAACTCGCACATACGGTCGAGAAAAGTGGAGTGTTTTGTTGTCACCCTTGCTCTCGACCTGGTATGCCTGCTCTCAACAGCTTGGAGATGTAGAGATGAGCGTCCGGCTTTTGGTGGAAATGATCGCTAGAGGCTGCTGTCTGTCTTTTCTGTAAAGACTGTTCTGGTCTCGTACAAAGCTCATAATTCCTTTTCAGCAAATGAATCCGATTCACATGATGACGAAGGTACTGTCGCAGAAGATTTGAATGCTATCCTGAAAGTGAGTTTGCGTTCTATTCATGACAGGATTGCATATATTCAAACTGTATTGAACGATAGAGTACTGTTCCGAAGTCAAATGACTCGCTTATCGTTGACCTGACGGAGATTGAGCCCCTATGTAAGTGTCAGTCTTTCACCCTGATAAGAAGTATTCTCGATCATATTTCTAGTTGATTGCTCCGTCAGTTTTTGGACCCCTGAAATTAAGCTTGGCGAACAAGTAGCATTCCAGATTAGTTTCAATGTTTCGCCAAACGTGGTTCTTTCCGGGCTTCCAATCAGGTCTCTCCGATTGTATACTTCTGACGGAAGGCCGTTGGTCAAAATATGCCGCAATAATGACCGAGGCCAGGAATCCGAGACGATCTCCTGCATTGCCATTGGACACTTAGCTCTGCCATTTGCCAGTGAAAAGATCGTCGAATCAGCCTTGTCGTTCTCGAGCGGCGGGACAATTGTACTGACCGGAACATTATCCTCTGAAGTTCCGCAAGAGATCAAAGTAACGTCCATATCTTGTATTCTTATGAAATCACGGACTCACCTTTTGGCAAGTTTTCGAAGGCCGAGCTATGTATCTCTGAGGGTGCTTGGAAAATCGAAGTGCCATTCGTCCTCAGTCACCGTCGCGATGTACCGTCAACGAATCCAAAATGGCTGAGCTCAAATTCAGGGCAGCCTCCAAACTTCGTCTCATTACGGCGAGCTAACTATTCATCTGTCACGTTTGTGATATTCATATGTCTTGGAGTCTGTAATACTGAAATGTCGTTTATTCAGCGTCAAACATCGACCCCACCAAGTCGACGTTGTTCTCTCGCACCGGCCACCTGCTTACCTTGACGAACGGTACCCTATCAGTATCGACGTGACTAACAACGATGACCGGGAACTAGAATTCACGCTAGACGTCCTCCTTCAACCTGGAGACGATGGCTGTGGTGAACAACAGTACTGCTTATTAGTCAAACTGGCGCTGAATTCATTCTTCCAGAAAATCGCATCATTATTGAAGGTGAACAATCCTCAGGCTTGATCAAGGGAATTTCCTTCGGAAAATTACATCCCGGAACAACCGCATGCAAGACGTTGCATCTGGTGAGCTCCGGCAGGGCCGGTGAATGCATGGTCGACGTCTCTGTCCAATCACGAACACTTGCACCGTTATCTGATTCGGAGTCCGATGCGCCAGCTTCGCATGTGGAGACAGGTGAAGTACTCCAGACTCTGGTTGTCCGTACCGTAGATGCCTTCATCGTCACACATGAGGTTTCATATGGTCGTCGCCCAGCGACGGGACCGGGTCCCGCTGACTTGTCGACATTTGATCCGGAATTCTGGGATGACAGGGAGGGTGGACGTGCCTTCGTAAAAACCACGTTCGAGTGTGCAGAATGTACTGGCGCTAGCAATGTGATCATTGACAATATTGAGCTCGATACAGAAGTATGGAAGGTTTTCTGTATCTGTCGAAGTTGTAACGCTAATCAATCGGCAGAGGAGTCACTATGCCAGAGTCATTCACTGCTCCCTAGACCATGAAGAATTTCCTGCAGGTTCGCTCCTTTCGATTGGTGTAAGATGAAATACAAACAGTGTGTTTTCTTTAGAATTCTTTCCTGGCGACCAGTTTTCGATTATCTGCGAGTTATGCCTTGCACCTCCGGATGATTTCTTCGAGGACCCAGATGCGCTCCTCAACCATGTGGGAAGGTACTGTTTAGTGTGGAGAAGGTGAGAGCTTCGAATCCAATTTCAATTACGTTAACTCCAATTCACCCGTTATCAGATCATCTGAGGAAGGAAATTCTGGATTATCGTCATCTACTCAATTGTCTCTACCGCATCTGAAACCTCCGCCGGGTGGACTCGTAGCTCTTCTCAATGCACCTCCTCTAGCACATCTGCATCAGCCGTTCATGCTCGAGCTTTCACTTCGAAACCGACATCCGACCCGCTCAGCGTGTCCCATGGTCTCATTGGAACTCGAAACAACCGAAAGTTTCGTTGCAGCCGGTATCCGAAACGGTCGACTGGCCACGCTCATACCAGGCGCGGAAGAGAAGGTCGTATGGCAGCTTATTCCCCTAGAATGTGGACCTGCGGTACCACTGCCGAAGATCAAAGTAATAGATAGACGAAGGGCTGCTGAGGGGCTGGAAAGCGAAACAGGCGGCGCAGCGCAACAGCCGGAAGGATTAGCCACCGATGATGAGATCCAAGTCGTCGATGTGAGATGGGATAGGAGGAGATCGGACGGGTCGTATGTTTTCTCTGATGTAACTGAAATTCAAGAACCGAAGGGAGAAGGATTTGGAGCTTCGCGAAACCCAATTATTTCCGACAGACGGTTCACGATCCTAGTTTCTCCAGCCTGAACCTTCGTGGGGGTATATTCTATATGCTGTGAGTCCTCTCACATCGCATTTTCTATTACGTTGAACTGATAATCGCTCGGCTAGATGAGCTGTAATCTAGAGTTGTGGACTTTACCCCTGTCTTCCTGTTTTCTATTGTTTCGGGCGTCTTTACTCTAATAGAGAAGAATGTCTAAAAATTAATGGAAGAAATTCGAATATGTTAAGGTCTGATTAAGTGCTCGAGCGTTTAATTGCCAAGTAGATCCAAAATCTAGTAATCGGAAATCGAGAAACAAAGAGAGGTGCGATGAAGAGGATGATACGGATCCGACGCTGAGACTAACCATTTCAAGAGCATCGTTCTCCTCAAACCCCCTCGTGTTTGCAATCCGGGCGCCTCGTGCGTGTGAACAAGAGGATGGCTGATAACACTCATTGTTGACATCCCCTATCTGATACGAACAGAATAAAAGCACATCAAATCAAGTGGCATTTGTTCATCCCATCCCATCGAACACAGTCACCACCACTCCGAATACTCAGATCTACTCACTATGGCTTGCCAGTGCTGCTCTCACTCGTACGTTATACCCGCTGCAATTGCTCCGCTTCGCAGGCCATCAAACTTTGGCTTATCACCACTCAAATTTAAACTGAAACTGCTCGGACAACTACAAATGCAGCACTTGCGCATCTGAAGGTGCATGCGTCAACAAGTCAAAGCCTGTGTGTGATCGTTCTGCTTTTCATATCCATTCATTAGGTTCGCTCACATCTACGTCCGCGAACAGGAGGACAGCAAGGTGGAAGAATGCACCTGGCCGAACTGCTCCTGCGGAAGCGACGTTAAGGGGGCTTGCGCAGTCCGGAAGTGATGGATGGATGATATTGCAGTTTGATGAACGGTGAGCCCATAATAGTAGCCCGTCAGTCGAGACGATAACGGTAGGAATGCTGATTCGTTGCCTGTCAGAAGACCATTCGCTTGCTTTCTTCTGCAACTATGTAACACTTCTTCATCCCCGCGTGTATAACTTTGTATGCTAAGTCAATGAAAAGATTCGTGTCGCAGAATTCATCTCGACTTCATACGGTATTGAATCAAGTTAGCGGTGGACTCCGTCTCTCTATCTATGGAAGCTGCTGCAAAATCGAGGTCCGAAGAGCCACCCAAGCTAGTAATCGACCGACAGTCTGGATAATGAGACTGAGCCATATATATGCTTGCATGAGAGGGTTCTCGATTCGGAATTTGTATTTGGAGATATGAATAGTCTTCTGCGCGCCACAGAGCAGCTTCTCCTATCTTCGAGATATAGAAGAACACTCGGATGCCTCTAAACGGAAAGACAATGCACCTCTTTGCAGTTTTTCATAAGAAGAGGCACCCTAGATCAAATTTCTCATCAAGAGGTGGGGCTTATGGTTGCACACGGAGGGGTCGCCGCAATATCTTCTCAGTACTTGTGGTAGGCTAAGAACACTGCATATGAGTCGTTCAGGAACTATATCAGATTTCGAACCAATATACGTCCCTTACCTGACCAGAGGATGCAGCATGTGACAGTATGGACAGAGATATCACGGCGACCTTGGACGTGCTCTAGTGTATAAAAGGAGGCCAGTTCTTGTCGAGTGTCTCCATCCCCCAGCATAAGACCTCTCTAACAACTGCATTGCACTTCAATCACTCTTCACTACAACAAGTCATCAGAATGGCCTGCAGCTGCGCTTCTGACAATGCTTGCACGTACGTTGCGGTGCTCTTTCTATCTCTCTGGATGAAGGCAGGCTGACTTGGAACCACGCAGTAAATGCGGCCCCACTGGCAGCGGATGCACTTGCCCGAAGACGGAGTGCTCCTGCGAATCCTGCGCCGACAAGGCGTGATTTTTGCACAAGTAGGCCAACTTCGAGAGTCTCATTATCGGCTGTTGTTGACACTGGCACAGTTGTCTTTGTAGCGCCTGACCGCACGCGTGTCGCCAATCTCGAGATCCGTAATTGTTCAATCGTTTGTCACTGTAGTTCCGGAAAGTTTGATGGGGGAAAAGGGGCGTTATTGTTGCCTAGAAAACCCAGAAAACAAAATTGCAATGTACTGTATAGCGAGGTTGTTAAGTCGAAGGGTATATATGGTGCTTTAGTTGGTGAAGATATAATGCGAAGCTTGAGTCCGAGAGCGACGATATCGACAGAATCCGATACAGGCAATCCGGATGAACAAGGCCACAAGAAAAGGAAGAAGCATTCTCAAAGACTTCACGTGTCAACTATAAATGAGACCTTCCGACGGGAAGAATCAGCGACGCATCCAGCCGATGATAGCAGATGAGGTCAGCAACCATCGTACTCGTACCCAGTTTGGAAATGTCGCCCAATGACGTCCAGAATGATATCACAGCGCCCATCCGCCACCCGACGAAATATAAGGAGAGATATCGAGGTCAAAGTATGATTCCATCCTTTGCACACGACCTCCACGTACTCTCAGTAATCTGCTGAAATCATAAATATGGCCTGTAACTGTACCTCAAAGACAGAGACCTGCTCGTAAGCTCCCGTTTCCTCTCCGCTCCGCCTTCTTCGCCGAGATACTGAGAGTTATCCAGTACTTGCGGTCCAGCTGGAAGTGGCTGCACCTGCCCGAAGAACGAATGTACCTGCAATGAATGTATCAATAAGGCCCACTCCTCCACGGTGAGTCCTTTCCGATGAAACCAAGGCAAGACGTGATCATTGACTTCTCGCTATCTCGTCGCCATAACTGCCACCTTGCGAACGCGTGCCGCATTCTATTTCCTTTACTCTTAGTGTTCTTGTGGAGGGAAAGGTATGAACTGTAACTGCGCAGACAAGCCCAGTGGTTGCAGCTGTTAGATCAAGTGAACTTATGCTTCGTAATAATTACACCATACTCAAATAATTGGTAACTGAATCGTCCAATAATTATGCAATGAACATGATAAAGTCACTGCCAGCCAGTTTGTTGACGTCGAGAAAACGAAGTCCAAAGCTTACTGTAAACTATATATTCTTCCTGGTGTTAGACATTGGTCTACCGACTTTTGAAGCAATCCCGCTTGGCGTACGTTTCGTGATTGGCGTATTACAGGTAATCACTGTCAGAGCTGCAGGGTTCGCTACAAACTCGTTGTCGAGCTATGCTCCCGCTATGTTGTGAGTACGACGCCTGCACTCCGGCATTTGTACTGAAATTTGTAAAAGCGTGGTATTCGGGGTGCTTTGTGTAATTCTTATGTATCTAGATTTCTGTGAGTATTTCATGCCCCTATGTTCCGCTATAGATCGAGCTCCTTGACGCTTATCCATAGATCCCATCGCTCTGAGGTAAGAGTATTTATAGATCCTTGCAAACAGTAACAATAATCTTGGCTTCAAGCGTCCGCGCTACGAAGGTCTATGAAGGAAAGACTCTGGGAATATTTGACGAGGATGATGACCTGGAACGACCACCTCGAGAAGAAGTATCAAAACTTACGAAGTATGGGAGATATCTCGCATGGCACGCACGAAAGCAATTGGCTTTTGGTCCGTTTTGTTGTCTCTGTTATTCGCCCTTTCGTTGAAGTTGACATAGTCTGCGCCTATCACTACACTCAGACACGTGGTGGATAGGTCTGGTGTTGTTTATTTTTTGCATAATAGAGCGCCATAAGCTCCACGACGAAGAGAACTATGGATGGTTCACTATTTTTGCTCTTAGTCTGTATCTTACTTCTTCAAAGCATGAATGAGATCAGACTGATGTTGCATTTTATTCCAGTTTTCGAGATCATATATGCCTATGCGGGCGTAGGCATAAGCCTCGGATTACCCTACGTACGTCATCAGTTGTACAATTTTCTACGGCCATGAGTCTGTGTCTGAGCATGACATTGGCTTTTCTCTCTCACTGGCAGGCGAACTACTCCTTCTCAGGTGCCTTATCGACACTCTCAAAGATCATTCTGGTCATGGTCATGATCCGCGGGAGACATCGTGATCTACCTCTCGCAATCGACCGAGCCGTGATGCTTCCTCATGAATATAAGACCGCCAATGAGTATGATGGGGAACGCGAGGAGACCTCTATCAGGATGTCTCAGAAAGACGAGGAGAATAAAGACAGAGCTAACGTCAGACAGGAAGATGGCGGAGTTGAGACGCTGGCGAGACACATTTGGTTGATGCAAGTATGGTTTACAATAGAAGGTCATGTTAGGACAGGCAACTTTGGACTATTACTTTACGAAGCAGAGTACGGACATAATTTCCTTTTCCAGTTGCTTACCAAGAAAACTCGAGCTTCTTCTAGTTCTACGTCGCAGTAGAACACAGCATTCAAGCCATCGGGCCAACTAATAGGATCTGTGCGTATTCTGTACGGACTGCACATTTCCATCACCGCTAGAATTGTTTAACCCTCACCCTGGCTTAGCAAGGCATTTTGCCAATGTTTTTAAGTATAGGCATACACAGGAAACTCTGTCTTGCATAGTCGCCTTCTGCACTCGTTCCTTACATTTACAACTCGCTAAGACCCTACCAGTCGCTATCGTTGGTCGCTGGGACCTTGAAATCAGTGATTACAGTATAGCTTACAATTACAATGTTCCGCGGCGGCCGCTGTTCAGTGTTCTGACCACAACGACGGTTACGTGGACGGCAATCAAATGCCGTAAGCCTTGGCAGTTCCGAGTCAGTAGGTTCTAGTCTTTCGGGGTAACAACGACATTCTATTTCAGAGGCCTGATCAATTTCTGTATGTATTATTACTGGCACGTTTCGGAGCCGTGCGTGCGTCGACCATCGCCATGTTCATTTGGTGTGTCACTGTGCTGGGAATTAATGCTCATGAACGGGTCTGTCAATAAGGCCCGTGCCACGTCGCAATGGGTTGCGATGTGTTCATGCGAAGCATATGTTGAGCCGAAAGGCATGTTGCTGTGATTATGGGAGGAGAGGATGAATAGCATTTGTCGAGTCGGTAGCCGTTGCTACAGCGATCCGACTGCGTGAGACGGATAGTAGCGGGTACTTTACGCGGGTGCACATCAGAGTCTGGCTTTAACCCCTTCCCCTCCCATTTCTACGTTCATCCCTCCCTCCTTCCCGACTCCTACTTCTTTCTTTTCTCTTAGTTCTCTTCCTTCCTTTTTTATTACTTTTTATACTCAGGTTCACCGGCTGGCCCGTTCATTTTGGAGTGGCAGAGTAAGTTGATGGTCGGGGAGGGTGCGCAAGTATGCGGGCCAAACATATCATGAACCGACTTCAAGTCGGAGAGAGGCTGAAGATTGTTGTAGGTTCCCATCTTCTACTATCGTACATCTTTTACATTTCTCATGCACTTCTTTTCACGTCGTTTTAGTATGAGCGAATCACCCTCACTCGGTTCACCAAGGCTTTTATCATTATTGCGGTGGTCCATTGTCTGGCGCAGATCGCACTTCAGACAAGCGCGTTTTTCTTCAACAAATCCGCTAGCGACAAAGTCTGGGATCTTATCGACAAATCGCAAATCCCGCATCAGTTTGCTTTCGTAGCTAGTGGGAAGGTGTTCGTCTGCAGCGATTTACCACCGAGTGGGGATCCATTCGAAAGCGTCTGCTGGCCGATCGCAGGTCCTGGTGTTACAGTCGGCGATACAATGCAGATGAACGGTGATGAGGAGGATACGCACAGCCAGAGCCAAGTGACCGACGACATCAACGACAAAGATGAGAAACAAGACGCATCAGAAAGGGAGCAGAAAGATAGCCATCAGGCTCGCTCCGTGCAGGCGCCTCGAACGCCGAGAATCGGATCGCGAGGTTTAACGGTAGTCCCGACTTTTGATGACGGATCGGTGGCTGGAGTGAACGTCACTGGTTTGAATAGTGATGATCCCCAACAAGTGACTCAGTTGTCCTCTCGATGCATCAACGCGCTGAACTGGCCAAGCATTGTGTACGTGACCGTTCCTTTCCACAATACAGGTTCTGACCTCAACAACTTTGCAAGCCTGCACGATGCGAAAAGGGAGGACATTAGCTTCTTGTGTTATCAGGTCTGGCTTCTTGGAATCTCCCTCGTGACGGTGAGTCTGGATCCGCCTCGTATTCTCGATTTTCTTCCCCTGTGCGTTCCGTTGGTATTTTGATATTTCTGATCCGTTACCGAAAATAGATCCTCAATGAGTCTATACCGCATCTGTAAGATCCCAAGACAACGCCGGTTCCGAGTCGTGTTGCTAACGGAGAATACAGGGTTGCCGCACTCGTAACGCATGGAATGTCTACCGCATGGAGCGCCTTCCAACTGTCGCGCACCGGTAAAACCGCGCGCGAGTATCAGACGTTGATTGTCAATGATGCATGCAACGGAGTCGATGTTATACCAGGGTTCTGGGGGAACAGGATGAACTATTTTGTAAGCTTGACGATCGCGGCAAGAGAAGAGTGCTAATACGAACGTTCACGCAGATACCTATACTGGTTCTGAATGTTGTCGTGCTTCTTTTCAGCTTCGGGTTGTCTTTGAAGCTCTTTAACGTATGTCAATGAACTCCTAAAGAGCGCACGAGCCAACTAATTGCTTTGGTTGTAGATCTATTCCCGACAGACGTTCAATCGCGTTGGTGCGTGCAAGAAGATGAACGTACTCTACAGTGTAAGTTTCCGTTGCGACGCTATTTTCGGAGTTTGTTTATCATGTGGCTGTTTATTCGTTTTTAGTACGTCCTACTGTTTTCAGTATTTCTTCAGGTATCCACGTTCTTTACTATCTGTGGATCCGCTCTTTGGCTCGACGCATTGAGTAATGGTGTCATCAAAGGCAGTACGGCGTACCGCATCGTTTTCACGATCGTGTGTGTTGTAAGTGCATATTCCCGGTTTGAGCTTCTGTTTGCTGTGCTTATAAGTCTTCCCCTCTCGCTCTAGGTCGAGATCCCGTGGGTGATCATGGTTTGTCCCAATCATCACATTCATCACCGCATCCATCAAAAACATTCACTATTTTTTTTCAGGGTTGGATATCTATTCGTAGGGAGCATCACATCTGCTCTCTGATATTCTTAATCACTGGTCTCGCACTATGCGCGGCATGGACCTCGATGTTTGCGAGTATCATGTACAGGTGGTCGTTCCAGAACTTCCCATTCTTTGCGACTTTAACGATCTCGGCGTTCATCGTGCTTGCTGGAACCGTCGCTCTCGCCGTAGTTTGCCGCATCAACTTCGGAAAGGGTCTTCCACAATACTGTACGTTGCTGTACTGTTTTGAACACGGTGAAACTTTGGTTAAGTAAATTTGTGCGCAAACAGTGAAAACCGAGGTGCAGTTTGACGATTCAAGCTTTATTCCGGTTATCGTTCCGAACAAACGCCGGTCAAAAGTCATTTCTGTCGTCTTCCCGGATAAGAGAACTAGCGCGTTGAAGAGAGCACGTAATTCTAACGAGAAGCCTGTGTCGTATAACGCCAATCCATACGAGCTTCCACCTTCCGAGACCAGCATCATCGACATCAAGGCTTCTGGTCGTGACAGATCCACAATCCATTCGGACGTGTCGAGCGCCGCTGCGGATGATGGACATGGCAGGAGGGGGAGCTCGTTGCTCTCCCGCGTGCGTGCTCCCTTCTTTCGCCTCTCGGACAACTCGAGATTCGGTAGTGGGAAAATGAGCCTTCGTTTTTCCGCATTCACTTCAAATAGCACGAGCGCAGATTTGGAGCGCGACGTGCCAGATGTTCCCCAGATACCCGTTGCTGTACCCAAGATGCCCGCACCAAGCTACAAGCCCCAGACGCGACGATCCATGGCCGAGCCTAAGGAAGCACCGAAGCAGGAGTCAGGACCGATGAGAAGTCTTTCGGTGTCGTCGCGCGCAGCCGACTTGCCAGCGATAAACATCATTCCTGCTTCTGTGTCTCGATCAGCAACGCTTGCGGAGCAAGGCGATCTCTCCGTCCGTGCGGCCTCGGAGTACGGGGACTCAATTCGACGAGAAAGTGGCCGAATAGGGAGCTTCCCTTCTCTTGGCCGGTCGACTTCATCGCTTTCGACGCGCCGAGGCTCTCCTCCGGGGCCAGGCTTCACTGGTCTACCAATAAATCCGCGCGCATACCGTCACTAATAATTTATATCTCTGCCTTCAGTTTTGCTAGCTAGAATAGCCAAATTAGGCCATCCTTGACGGCTGGATAGTTCTGTGTCGTTCCTCGCTTTCGTTGTTCATCCCTTTCCCTGTTTCTTCAGGAGGACTGGTTCCTTTCTGATTCGCTCTTCTTTCTTCTCACCACTCGCTCATCCATTCTACACTCTTTCGCTGCCTATCCCTTGCGATCTTGGGTTTTTCGCATTGTGTTTCTTCCCGCTCTCCGCTCACTCGCTCAATTGTCACTCATGATTCACTGCAGCCTTCCAAATGCATTGTATTGTAGAAATCTGTAGGAGATATTTCGTCGATAGGAGCCTTTCACCTGTTCGGATGTGCAACACGCATATATTTTCAGTGTTGTCCTTTGTTGTAGAACTGGGATGTGACCAAATTGGTTGTTGGAGCTGCGCTCCAAATTACACACTCTTGACTACAAAGACATTCTCGAAGTCTACTTGAATGAAAGTCGAAAAGCTACGAGAAAGGTCTATCAATGTACTAGAAGGCGTCCGCCATCAAGGTGCGCAAGAAGCGGCAAAAAGCAGAAGTATGTAAATACCCGAAGAACAATCGGAAGACCGACGATATGGTTCTACTAAATATCCAAAGCTCATCCTTCCACCTTACTGTAGTCCATCACTTTTCACCTTTGACATCGACTCCCTATCCGCATCACTGGCAGCATCAGACTGCGAACGCGCTCCGGGACTGAAAGGAATGGTAACGATCTTGAAATCAACCTGGAAGCCATCCTTCTCGGGATCACCTTGGGGGTTATTGGGGAAGACCTCCGGCTCAAAATCAGCTTTCGTCAGCAGGCTATCGGCGTACACTATTCGCCCCGATCCATGGCCATGGGAGATATGGAAAAGAAATCATTAGCCTTGGTTTTGGAATACCCGAAAGGAAGAAATGGAAGAGAAGTCATGAAAAAACCGATGGGAAGAGAAGACGTACAGTATTGCGCTAGTCCACAGTGGAAATTTCTCCAGCAAATTATTCCCAGACCAATACTCGCCAGTTGGACTATCATGGCAGACACGGCTAAACATGCAAAGAATGGCCATTGGATCCAGGTCCAGCGGAACACCTGTGAGTAGTAGAGTACGCCCCATCCACCGATGTAGAATACTCCGACGAAAAGAAAGGCTAACATGGTGCGACGCATTTCCTTTCGGACGGAGAACCAACCCTAAAATGGGCGAGTGAGCTTGAGACTGGATGTCGATTACGGGATGAGTAGACCCACCAATGCGATCCATGGAATAAGCAGCTTTGAACAGCGATATTTATCATTGATTAGCTTGACGTACGGAATCATGATAGAACTAGATATGAACTCACGGCATTGGCTATGGAGAATGAGACCAAATACTCAATATTATGGTCCGATATGTTCACCAGTGGTCCGTTTATCAACTGATCGATCCATAGGGACATGGCAGCGACCAGTAAATAAACAGACATCTGGAGGCAGATGAATACACCGAGAAAGAACTGCAGCACAGGGGAGAGCTATGAACTTCCGTTTACGGCGAGTAGTACGGAAAACGATCCTACCCTGTAGAGTCTGATGAGGTGCTTTGGCGCACCAACACGTGTGAACATGCATGTCGCATATGTCTTCAAGACCACGCCCGGTTAGAATCCTCTCAAAGAAGACAATCAATCAGGCAAAGCACTGACCTTGACGAGCTTCCAGACAAGATACGCAGAGAGTAAAAGTGCAATAGCGTTCAGTGAGAGATCTGCTATCTGCACAGCAACGCGGAGGCTGAAGTAACGAGGAAAGAGATCGACACCACATGGACCATTCGTGATAAGTGCATCAAAGCGACTGTTAATATCATGAGTCCGCCAAATCTCGTACGCTGACCAACCGGTTGAGAGGATGCGCATGAAGAAACCGGCCAAGCTAATTTATCTTTGGATCAACAAGTGAGGCAAATCAACGATGAAGGCGCGACTCTTACAGGTGCGGGATTGAATCATACATAATCTGATTAAGGAATGGCAGTTGCAGATCGGATCGACGAAGCAATTAGAGAGCGAATCAAACTTACCGCGAAGACTGAGATCCCAAGCAACCAGAATTCAGACCCGATCAAGGCCAACTCTTCGCGTTTTGAGTTTCTCAGCCTATGGTCAAGTCAGGCATTCGAAATTGCGCATGTACAGGTAGATTCATTTGAAACTCACACTTGATCCGCGTAAATGAGGACTCTCGTGCAAGACTCGTTCAGGAACACCTGCGATCCATTGTCCACCACGGACGAAGAGAGTTCGACTCCGACTATGATAGTCGAATTTCGCACAGCTTGGACGTCTCTTTTCAGCTCTGCCGTTCTCAGGTTCTGATCTTGGACCTAGAGACCATTGAGTGAGAATTCATTGCCCTGAAGTGAGCTGATCTCACATCTCGTCTCCGAAATCCTGATGGCACGTCAATTGCTCCCATTCCTGTCTGGAAGATAAGTTCGCACTGGTCTGCATGGTCCCTTGTTAACGGAACATGCTTGCAAAGCTTCAACGTAAAGTTCCCATCATCCCTTTGAAGCCAAGCAACTTGGTCTCGGGGAACTTGCGCTTCTCCAAGGATGCTCGAGACGCGTGCGTTTGCATCATGGTCGAAAGAGAAGAGTACAGATTGCACGATTCCATGAACGAAGCAGTGAAGAAACGAAAAAAGAAAGAAGTAGGTAGTGACTTTGGAGATTGTAACGCGAAAGAACTGTTTGAAGTATTTTTTGAAGTAAAAACATCAGCATATTAATGCAAACGTACTTGCGAAAAAGCCGATTCATACCATAGTTTTCGTCCATATCCATGTTCTCCTGGACCATGTAGAGAACGGATCCATTTCTTCACGAAGGCGATTTAGCGCCCAAGAAACAAGATAAGCGCCAGATACTGATAAATACGAATATTATCTGTAGAAGATCAAGTACGTCCGAGAGAATACCCGTCTCTCTCCAAGAAAGGGCCTGCCACAGAAAATAAAAGATTGTCGGAGCGAAAAGAAAAAGTAGCGAAAGAACGACGGGCTGAGAGGGAAGTATAGGATAGGTATGGCAACTTGGAGGGGGCTACTCCGAGTCGGGGCTACCTGGGGAGGGGAGAGAAAAGGGATTACGCTGCGCATACTGGCGGACTTAAGTATCCGTCGCCGTGAGGATGGCTCTTACACTGTAAACAGGACGTGGGGATACTGCAATCACTGAGAAGAACCCCGAGCGCAATGCGTGGCTGGCGCGGCGCATCTCTTTAAAAACGTACTCTTGACACCCCTATCATGTTCTTTACCGTCTCTTGCATCAGTTTCTCGAATAACCAGAACATCCAGCCTGACAGCAATGCACATATCAATTTCCTCACAGTACTAGTACTAGCTTCTTCTTGTTACTCACTTACAGTATCATCGCAATATTTTTTTTTGCTTGTTTTCTCCGATTATCACGGGGTAGCATGTTTCGGGGTCCTCGCTGGGCTCTCCCGCACCCATTTAACTCTTCTCCTCTCTTCTCTTCTACCATGACAACCCCTATGCCCGTTATTGACCGTCTAAAACATCTTCGCCGATCCGCATCTGGCTGTAGGTTTGGTCATCATCAGTGCTATCACCGCACTGAACCGAACCTCTCTTCCCATTTGCAAACAAGATGCGGCCGATTTGTGTGCGAGAGTCGTCCGAGCTCACGTCTGCGGAGCTATTCGCAGCTCGTGGATAATTATTGATGGGGCAATGCTCTGTCGTTCTAGGTGCCCTGAGACGACTTCTGATAGAATTGCTTGATTGGCTTATATTTCTTGCGTGAGAACTAATCAAAGCGCTGGCTGCTCAGTTGATAACCTGCCTTCGGTTCACCAAAACATCAGAAAAAAAAGGACGTCCTGCCTTCGTCATCTCGACAACGACTTGAAACGCTCTACGCAATGGCAAAGAAAATCCTTGTGCTTTGCATCACTCCGGAGCGACCGAAATGAAATCAAAGAATCTGACGGAAAGACAAGTGTCCTTTCGTCCGCATAAGGTGAAATCTCATTAATCCTCTAGCGCCATCCGACAACACCACGACGATGATATTATCTTGAATTCTAGCTCCTGTACCACCGGATTCCGCGTTTGTACTGCTCTTTCGCTCTGATGGATCCAGTGCTCGGATCATCGAGCGTAGTATATCCCAAGTTCTGATTAGTGGATTTGCGAAACATGTTCTTGAGAGAACTTTCGAGTTTCTTGATGTAGTCGCGCGCTGCATTTCTCTCTCAGGGCTGACTCTCTCGTTGCGCTGGGCCAGGAGATGAACTTGATTGTCTCTGCTGTCAAGAGCAGGGCATTCGATGCCCTCAATGATCCTCTTATTCTCGTCTCAGTGACTCAGACCACTTTACTGTCGGAGCGTGACCGGCGATTATACTTTGACTTCTGGGCGCCGGAGAGAACCTCGTCGGCAGCAACTTTTCAAATCGTTTCAAGGACATCAGAGAGATGGTCGCATTCCAAGCTGCAATAGACGCCATATTATTAGACTGCCGTCAATTAGCGCTTTCTACACGATCTGTCAGGCTTAATGTAGTCTGGCATCTGCAACCAAGTGAGACGTCTGTGTCAATGCCACTGCCCCTCAGGTATTCATCTCAGACTTCATCACTCACCTGCCGCCTATGGCATGAACAGGAACTGTCGAATGTCTGCTTGATGTTGTTCTCGTACCTATCACTAATGTGTGTCGCACCAATGTGATATTGGAATCCTATCAAGACCGATAGGAGCTGCGTTGTCTGCGTTGTGGAGGGGCAATCTATGCCTCGGGAAACATCGAGGAATCCGGTGTTTTTCATTCGGCATTTCCTCATTGGCACACGAGGAACCAAGAACTTATCTTTGTTACGTTGTGGCATGAAATATTATTTGGTAGGCTTGAGATTGCCATGGTTTTGCATCATGTTCCTCGATCGATTTTCAATTTTTTTCTGTCGTCGAGGTAGGGAGGCTATTTCTCTTACGCAAGTATATACCAATTCACGCGTTCACTGAGCATAGACTCTGCTGCAAATCGGAACAAACGGCAGGTCACTCGGGATAGGGCTTCCATCGCCTCATGAGACGGCGCCTTCATCTATCTCACTACTTCACAAATAGATAGGCCTGATGCATGCAGGCGATTTGACACATCTTTTACCTCGAGCTAGGCAACCGTGGTCAATTCTCCATTCCCAAGTCGCACATGCATAGGATTAATTATACAGTTATAATTTGACACCTGTTCTGGCCCAGGACAGTAAATCGGAAATCGACTTGTTTGAGATCACTCAATATAGATATCTGAAACCCTTCTTCTTCTCCATCGCCTCTTCCAATGTTATGCCTTCCAAACGAGCCGCATCCTCGACTCGCTCGCGATTTGCGCCTTTCAGACCACCGAGCTCGTCTTCATCGAGCTTCTTATTCTTGCTTTTCAGGACGCAGCGCATAACTAGATCATGTAATCTCGTCGGTTTATCTGACAGTAAAATATTTATTGCGGTGTCCTTACTGAAAGCCATAAACGAGCTGAAACCGCAAGCAGCGATACCAATCGCCATGGATTGATGGTACTGCGGACCCCATTCAGCCTTCCATGCGTATGAGCCAATGCTTCGAATGGGTCTTAAGCTCTCATAATTTCGACTGCTACTTGCAGATTCACTCACAGATTTCCCAGATTTCCGATCCCGTTCACAATACCAATTGCGGCAGCACGTTTAGCAGGCGGACGTGTAATAGTGTTTGAGACCCAGACAAGGGTAAGAGCAAAGGCTGTTCAACTGATGAGTCTATCAAGCTCATCGCTCTGTCGAACGAACTCACCGGTGTGACCGCTCGTCATGAGGAAAAGGGAAAAGTATCGTGCGCCAATGGACTGAGTCGACAAGGCAATGATATAGCCAATGATCGTTCCCCACAAAGTATAAGAAAAATGGAAGAAACGTTCTCCGGTCTTATCTACCAGAGGATTGAGATACATTTTTGACTGTCAACTTCGGGAAACGTACCAGCATGCAATGCACTTATCCAGGCATTGATGGCAGCCCAGACCCAGGGTGGTCTAAAGAGCCATGAGTATCGCATAAGGATCAAACGGAACAAATTGATTACGCGGCAAGAAGCAGAGTGATCGTCGTATTGAATCCGAGTGTCGATGTTAGGCTACAGATTATGTCAGACGTTGGACTTTGGAGAGGCACATTATAATCTTACGTAGGGAAAAAGTTCGTATATGAAAGTCCGAGCAGCGTACAGAGCTGCATCGTGGCAAAAATGAATACTTTGAAGTCTTTTACGGCCATTTTCAACCCTTGCCACATTCTAAGAAAATAGATATTAGCACAATAGGAACGCGAACTCAGAGAATCAATGCGATTGAGTTCATGCTTACGATTCCTCAGCAAGATCCTCATCTGCTTCGCCCGTGTCTTCTGCCAAACGAGCCTGAGCAACCTGCCTCTCGGCCTTCGAAATCCACCTTGTGTTGTGCGGCTGCTCAAGTATTTTAGAGTGATGACTATGGGACAGAAATAACTCACATAATCTGGCAGGGCCCACCTACGAATGAAACAGGGTCAGGAAACAAGGCTGATAGGAGCTAGGCTCAAACGCGTACATTGATAGGATGCCAACTGAGATAGTAATAGCTCCCTGATGAAGAGTATCTCAATTTGTAGAAATATCACTTCTTGCAAGTCCTGTACCTCGATGAAGAACAACCTGAAAGATCGACGATAAGCGAATCGTTTGGATCAATGGAATAACTGAATCACCATCTCCAGCCTCTGATTCCCCGCTTTCCTTCCATCGTGGAAAGAATTCCCGCCGCCATCAGCTGCAACGATAGAAATGACTTAGAGATTCAAGTATTTTCTAATACGAAAGCTCACACTCCCGAACGCATTTGAGATAATTGAGCCAGAATACAAAATTGCTCCCCGAAATGCAAGTTCCTTACGAGTGTACCATCTGGATGCCAAGTAGAGCATTCCGGGATAAAAAACAGCCTGTTTATCAAAGCTTAGCACCTTGAGTACCCTACTTCAGACTCGCACATGCCTCTGGGAAACCGATGAACAAACGGCACGCGAGAATTCCAGCGAAGTTGTGTGTGATCTACATATATATATCAGATGATCGTTGGGACCTTATGTTCTTTGAATCATTTACACCGGTCATAGCACTCGTAACTCCCCATGCCATGACACACAAGCCGGTGTAGAGAGATGGTCTGTACGCAGGAAGTATCATTTTCCAAACCCTATATGATTATCGATTTGACACACCTTGGAACTTGATTTATAATCTACCGCACGGAATAAATGAATAATTCAACAGGGCACAGGATTGGCACACACCATGTTCGATGGAAGTTGGAAGGTACAGTAAGTTGCATACAGGATGGCAATGGCAGTATCATATTGCGTATCTAAACCAATGACTGTTTACAAAACCAAAACATTCATCATGCTGCAGGAGACGTACCCGACAGGCCCAGATCTTTCTCAAGACCTTTCAACCTAGCAGCTGTGATAGCAGTCCTCTGAAATAGACTTATTACTGGTGACACATACAAAATGCATACAACTCACATCAATGTAGTTCATGATGTATATGAGGACAATGGTCGGCATGAATCGCATATCAAGTTTGCGCAGGAGACGTCGTTCCGCAGCAGTGCGGTTTTGCAACGATTGAACTGCATTGACTTGTTCCTCTTTCTCAACGGAAACACGAAACAACGGAAGGTTATCCAGCCCGTCGCTGGCTTGTTGAAAAGACCTCAAGGTAGGCATGTTCTCTAGACCCAGCTGTGCATCCATGGTGATGAGGAATGAGCTAAAAGACAATTGCTATTCACTATATGCCCTCGATCGTGCGTAAGGTATTAACACCGTAACCTTCACGGAGCTACTATAAAGCCTCTCACTCTGGCATGTGTGCGACAGAAAAAATCAAGGAGTAAGGCACTGGATCCTATGTGCATATTCACTCCAGGAAATCGCATTGTACTTGAATTGTAACTGAAGGCGGGAAGCTCATAGCAAACAACTGGGACATTGAAGCTTCGTTGAATCTTGATTGAAGGGTCATCCCTGAAATCTCTTGAGAAATTCCATTGGTCCATATAACGGATTGGACTGCCGCAACACCGGGAGAACAGGAAAGCCAGATCATCTGCCCAAGAAAGGAGGACTTCTTATGCTCGTTCAGCATGTATTCAGATAGGCACACTCCAGACGTGAGCGTTCTGGGTTAGGCCTAACTGCGAAAAAGCGCGGGGATGGACTGAACCTTCGAGATACAACGTACCACGTAGGTGGTGCCTTGCATAGGCAAGATACGGCACGAATACTTTCCCTCTGAATTCTGACTGGGCCATTCTCCGCGGACATTAATTATAGATTACAACGAGTCACCGTTAGAATGGAAGGTCGGAAGGTCAGAAGATAGGCAAAAGGAGAGAGTGAATGAGCAGAGGAAAGTCAATCTAGACTCGACTTACTGGCATCTCGGTTTCTCTTTTGGCGCATCGCACATCGTGCAGGAACGAAGCACCCAGTTTGATTGAGGCACTGGGAGCACTTAGAGTCGCTTTCGCAAAGTAGACCGTAAAAGAGTTTAATAATGACGCTTCCCTCATTGTAAATAGCTGAAGAATTGACAACGCATTCGCACCCAAAGTCTCAAATAATAAAGACAATTCTACTAGCCTGAAAGTTCATTGCTTCCTCTCGGACCCAGCAAACTGGTCGGTGAGGGTGGCGCCTCATTGAAGAAGGAATAATTTGGGTCGCTAGTACGAGGGCAGTTCGAAGCACGAGTCATGAGTGTAGACGATAGATGGTGTGAGAACGACTGGCGTTGTGGCTGATGCTAGCGAGGGACCTGAAGAAGACTTGAATTTTGAAGTGGGACTCCGGACTGGGCAAACTTCTTGTTGCACGTGATGGAAAAGTTCACTTCAGCTTGAATCGGAGATTCAGCTATGAACACAAACCAGGGAGAATTCAGAGTGTACATAATCTCAGAAGTCCGAGCTGACGGACATTGCCAAAGTATCATTGAAAATGTCGGGCAGCGCGACTTATCGGACAGTTCGAATTGTGATAGGAAGGTTTATTTGTACAGCTTGTCGATCACACGTAATCCGAATACATAGAAAAATGGAAGACACTTCAGTGAAAGCTCGCTACAATCAATAAAGGTATCTAAATCCTTTCTTCCTTTCGATTGCCTCCTCCATCGTGATCCCTTCCAAGGACGCAGCATCCTCAATGCGCTTTTGATTCACGCCTTTCAGTCCGCCAATTTCATCCTCGTCTAGCCTTTTGTTCTTGCGTACAAGAATGAATCTCATCACTGGAATTATTCTAACCTTATAATTTGTGGCTTTGTTGACTATAGATGGACCTACCAGAGGCAAGAGAGACGGAGAACAGCAGCGCCGCAACGCTGATCTCCATAGACCGATGGTATAGAGGACCCCATTCTGCCTTCCATGCATATGAACCGATCCTTTAGTAGCTGAGATTAACAGCCTGCTTTGGAGAGAAATTGCATTACATTCTTACAGGCTGCCTATATTTCCAACGCCATTCACTAGACCGATGGATGCGGCGCGTTTCGCTGGCGGTCTAGTAATAGTATTTGAAAGCCAAACTAGAATGAGAGTAAACCCTAGATTTGCGAAGTTCAGGGAATTGCTTCTTTGATGAAAGAATGGCCAAATTTCAAGTTTTTTTTTTCACCTGCGTTACCACTTGCCATTAGAAATAGGGAAATGTATCGACCGGTCGTGGAGAATGTCGAGAGGGCGATGATAGTGCCAGCGATCGCTCCCCACCACGGCAAGGTCAGATGCCAAAACCGCTCCTCGGTTCTATCTGTAAGACCTCCGATGAGTCCCTGGTAGTTTGAGATGCGATAAGCATACCGGCATGCAGCGAGTTCAAACAGCAGACAACCGTCGCCAAGATCCACGGAGGCCTTTTAGTCACTCATTATTGAGGTGGGTCAACATAATAAGACAAGTACATACGACGCCAGCAGAAGAGTGATCTTTGTGTCAAATCCGAGTGTTGCTGTCAGTCTATGTGCATCATTAGTGATACTTCTCAAAAAGAGGCTTGCTCACGCACGTCGGGAAAAAAATGACAAAGGAGAGGCCAAGGAGCAGGCTCATCTCCATGAGAGCAAAGATGAGGACCCTTACGTCCTTCACTGCCATCCTCAAACCTTCCCACATCCTGCGAAGTATGAACGTGAAGACATGTACTTGAAAATAATCCGCGCTACTTACGAGTCTTGAGCGAGGTCTTCATCTGATTCACCCGTGTCCTCTGCTAAGCGAGCCTGGGCTAGTTGTCTTTCGTTTACTGAAATCCACCTGGTGTTGCTCGGCTTTCTATCGGATAATTATCAGTAGTCAACCGGTAATATTGGTTACTTACAAGATCCGGAAGAGACCACCTAGACTCGTAATCAGCATTTCTACTCTCTGGCATTTGTTCGAGACATGTACATAGCTATAATCCCGACGGAGATTGTGAGAGCACCCTATAAATATGATGGATTATAAAAGCCAGGATCCGACGAGATCAAGAGAATACCTCGATGAAGAATAGCCTGTGCTGATCAGAAACAGGAAGATATGCAAATGATTCGAGTTAGCTTACCATCTCCAGCCTCTGATTCCTCGCTTTCCTTCCAAGTTGTCCAGGATGCCTGCTGCCATGAGCTTCCATGGAGTCAGCATATGGCACGATTTTACCTGGTTAAGACTCACGTTTCCAAAAGCGATAGAAAGTAGTGATCCGGAATAGAATAATGAGGCTCGGAAAGCTAGTTCCTATATTCAAGAAATAAACAAACGTCACTAATAAGAGCATCCGGAGCTTATCAGCTGCAGGAGGACCAACCTTCCTTGTATACCACCTCGAAAGAAGGTAGATCGCTCCAGGATAGAATGCAGCCTTTCACAGAATTAGCCGCAATTTCTTCGATCTCACTTGAGACGCACTTCAGGAAAGCCTAGGAATAATCGACAGGACAGAATCCCAGCGTAGTTACGAGTAACCTGCATAAGGATAAGCTAACAATGACTGTCGAAGTCGATCCAGTATCTGACCCCAGTCAATGCACTCGTAAGTCCCCAGGCGATAACGCAACATCCGATATAGAGCGATGGCCTAACTTAAGGGTTCAGCGATGGTTTGACGTTATACACATCATTCCATACCGTTTAATGCGATTCAGAATCTAGGTGAGAATAAAGTCAGGCGGTTCTAAGTATCTCCTCGAAAACATTACCATATTAGATGGGATCTGAGCGGAACAATAGGATGCATAGAGGACCGCTATAGCCGTGTCATATTGTATATCTGGACGTTGATTATATCATAAGAATACGATTGATTATGTATCTGAAAGCATACCTGATAAACCAAGGTCCTCCTCAAGACCCTTGAGCCGCGCTGTCGCAATGGCGGTCCTCTGTTACGGGTTAATCGATTCCAACTAACTTGGTGCCTGCCTGTGTACTCACATCGATGTAGTTCATAAGATATATCAAGAATATGGTGGGCAGAAACCGCACGTCTAACTTCCGCAATAGACGTGCTTCCTCGGTAGAGCGTTCATTGACAGGTGCAATATCCTCCGTATACTGTTGATCCGACAGTTTTTCGTCGGAACTTTTGGTGTCAAGAATTGTTCTTGTAGCATAAACAGCTTCCGTCATGATTCCTCCGTTAGGGCCAATGCCAGTGTCTGACGATTTATCTGTTGTGGGGGTTAAGAGGGGCAACTTGAAACGGGGAAAGCTAGGACGAAAGCAGTTCCGAGTTTTATCAGCATCTAAGGACCGCTCGAGGGCTTCAAACATATCGCCGTTGGAGACAAAGCAGGAGCATTCCTTGAGCGATATTACTGTCTATCATAGTATTCGTACAGAAATAGAACATTTGCTCCTCAGAACGTGCATGCCACAAAGCGCAGCGGGATTAAGGAGCGTTCGTTTCATTATCCATAAATAACATTCGGGTCGTCTGGCCAGTTGCGAATCATTCATTGGTCTATCAAACGGCATGCACTCTCGCATGACCATATAGTCTAGAGTTAATTATATCTTCTCGCTGAGAAGTCCGCAGCACAGGCCAGATGTGGAGCCTAGAACCAAAGAGAGATAACGAAGAGCAAGATATAACAACTCGAAGGTTTACGGCAGACACAGCGGCCAGGAACTTGACATCGAAATCGCTTGCCGAGTCGAGAAAGAAGACATTTAGGGGTGAAATGGTTTGACCTCCTTGAGTTTAGCGTTGGTGTCTTTAATGGAACCATGAATCCGAGGCATCTGTCGACCTATACGCAAGCTTAGCAGTTGGTAGACATTCGAACATCGAAAGATGCAACAACTTTCGCCCCAAGGACCCAAACATCACCGTTGAGCTGGTTTTCGGCTATTTCAAGTATGTGGCCTCTCGGATTCATACTGATGGTTGAAGTAAGAGACCAAAGAGCGATGATTTGTGGGAAGTTCTACTGCTTATATAGTTTGTAGCTTCCATCTACGTTACGTAATCTATGCCAGTGTTACAACTTTTTAGTTTAACAATATTTATGATGTGACGAATGCTTCAATGTGTCGGATTGAGGTAAGAGCAGAGAGATAATTGACCTCGTGGCGTTACTTGTAATCCTTAAGAATAAGTACTTAGCTCGACATTTCGGAAGATCTTGATACGAGGTATAATCTATACTACAATCTGTCTTCAGATTCTTACAAAACGAATGCATGAAAAAAATGGACGAGAATTTGCATCGATATGATCAATAGAGATACCTAAACCCTTTCTTCCTGTCCATCGCCTCCTCCATTGTGATTCCTTCCAAACTTGCAGCATCCTCAATACGTTTTTGATTTGCTTCTTTCAGTCCGCCAAGTTCGTCTTCGTCCAGACTCTTGTTTTTCCGTACGAGAATGTGTCTCATTACTGGAAAACTCTACTCTGAGAACATACTGTTGAGATGAATAGGACTGGACTTACCATAAGCAAGAGAGACGGATAAAACCAGCGATGCGAGGCCTATCTCCATCGACTGGTGATACTGAGGGCCCCATTCTGCCTTCCATGTGTATGAACCAATGCTATATAAGACATTCATACTAAGTTTATTTCACGGGAAATTTCTGATTCCTTACAGGTAGCCTAAATTTCCAATACCGTTCACAAGACCCATAGATGCAGCACGTTTCGCAGGCGGACGGGTTATGGAATTCGAAAGCCAAACGAGGATGAGAGGAAATCCTGGACAAATGATGCCTTAGTTCATTCACATCAAAGTTATAATCAATAATCGAATATACCTGCGTATCCACTTGCCATCAGAAATAACGAGATATATCGTCCAGTGGTTGAAAATGTAGAGAGAGCAATGATCGTGCCCACGATTGCTCCCCACCAAGGTAAAGATATATGCCAAAATCGCTCTCCAGTTTTATCTGTGAGACATCAAGTAAGTACTCAGCAATACTGAAAGCGAATGAATGCATACCAGCGTGCAGTGAGTTGAGACAGTTTACAATAGCTGCCCAAATCCATGGAGGCCTTCCAAGCCGTCAGCACTGAATCGGAACAACATAATGACGTAGACACATACGCCGCGAGTAGGAGCGTGATCGTTGTGTTGAATCCGAGAGTTGCCGTCAATCTGTTACCACGTCAGTGATGATCCTACAAAACAAGAATTGCACGCCCACGTCGGAAAGAAATTGACAAAGGAAAGTCCAAGAAGCAGGCTCAACTGCATGACAGCAAAGATCAATACTCTGACATCTTTCACCGCCATCTTCAGGCCCTCCTACATACTGAGAGGTAAGAAATAAGGACGCAGCTTGCTTGAAGTTTGCATGAAGTCTGAGCTACTCACGAATCTTGAGCAAGGTCTTCATCTGCTTCACCCGTGTCTTCTGCTAAGCGAGCCTGGGCAAGCTGTCTCTCACTTGATGATATCCATCGGGTGTTGCCCGGCTTTTTACAGATGTTTAAAAGTGGTCGACCAGTGATATATTTTACTCACAAGATCTGGAAGAGACCACCTGGACCCATATCAGCTATTGTATTCTCGGCACCTTTCGCGAGTCACATACATAGCTATCATCCCAACAGTGATTGTTACAGCACCCTAGAAAGACAACTATCAGCAAAGTTCAGGATCAACAGTACAATAAAATACCTCTATGAAGAATAACCTTCGTAAATCGTGAGCGTATGAAGGTTCAAATGAGTCCTATAAGCATACCATCTCCAGCCTCTGATCCCTCGCTTCCCTTCCATGCCACCCAGAATACCGGCTGCCATGAGCTGTTATAGAGTCATTAGATAGCATGACTGTAATGGCTCAACCTTACATTTCCGAACGCATAGGAGAGAATGGATCCACAATAGAATAACGAGACTCGGAATGCTAATTCCTGTATTACGAGGAGAGAGAGAGAAAAGGACTCTTTAATAGTAACGATATCCGTAGCTTATCATCGGAAGAGAACCTACCTTTCTTGTATACCATCTTGAAAGAAGATAGATCACTCCAGGATAGAAAGCAGCCTTTGACAAATTCAGTCGCAGTTTCTTCACTTTTTCCGAGCACGCACTTCGGGAAACCCTAGGATTAGACGGCAGGACACAATTCCGGCATAATTACGAGTGATCTTCAGAGATATAAGGTGAGAACTTGACTCAAAAGCCGATCCACTAACTGACCCCAGTCAATGCGCTTGTGAGGCCCCATGCTACAACGCAACACCCGATGTACAGTGACGGCCTGTCCTTGGAGATGAGCCATTTCTCAACATCGTGTACGATATACCGTACCGTTTGACTCGGTTCAGAATCTACATGATAATAAAAATAAGGCGGCTTTGCATGTAAGTATTTGCTCGGCTACTTTACCATATTGGACGGGATTTGAGCCGGAGAATATGAAGCATAGAGGATCGCCACGGCCGTGTCATATTGTATGTCTGGACTGTCCATCAATAGAGTGTCATAATACACACGCTTTTTTGAAGCATACCTGTTAAACCAAGATCACTTTCGAGACCCTTGAGCCGCGCTGTCGCGATAGCCGTCCTCTATTAAGAATTACACGATCCCTATTAGCTTGGTCCCTCCAATACTTGCGTACTCACATCAATGTGATTCATGAGATAAACCAAAAAGATGGCAGGTAAGAATCGCATGTCCAGCTTACGCAGCAGCCGCGTCTCTGCGGCAGAGCGTTCATTTACGGGCACGATGCGAACCGTACGCTCTTGATCCGTCTGCTTCTCATCGCAGTATTTGGATACACCAACAATTCCTGCGCCATCATCAGTTTCTGTCATAGCTCGCCCGTCAGGGTAACCTCCAGCGTCTGACGACTTAGCCATTGAGGCGTCAATGAGGGGTAACCTGAACAGATAGAAAGCAGTTCCGAATCTATTAGTTTCTCCAAGGAGGGCTTGAGATCTTCAAGCATGTCACTGTGAGAAACAAAGCATGACGGTTCCTCAAGCAATCTTCAAATGTCCGCTACAGCATTCATACAAAAATAGGACACTCGCTCCTCGAACGTGCACATCACGCAAGCGTCGAAAAAAGAAAGAAAGAAAGAACTCGGCGGGATTAAGAAGGCGCGCGTTTGTCATTGCCGAGAAGTATCGTTCAGGTCGTCTGCTCCTTCGAGAGTCACTCATTGGTCCTATCAAATGGCGTGCCCGCCCTCGTGACCAGAAGCTCAGAGGAGAGAACCATATTTGCTCGTCGAGAATCCCGTCAGCGAAGGGACATGGCATGGAAGCTTAGAATCAAACAGGGCCCTAGCGGAAAGGCGTTAAAAATAGCGACACGAGAGTTCCTGTGCATGTCAGTCAGCAGGGCAAGAACTCTCCGCGGTGTGCGATTGCTGTCCGAGTTGGAAAAGAAGAGCTCGATATTTTTGTTCTCCTTGCAATCAGGTCTGTGCCTTTAAGGAGGATGGCATCCCCAGCCTCGATCCGGAGTATCTATCGACCAGTACAATCAGTCCATAAGGCATTCGTGGGATGCAACCCAGACATGCTTCGCCGCAAGGGCCCGGACATTGGCATTGAGTTTGGCTCGATTCCATCATCCGTTGCGTTCGTCAGTCAACCAGAAGGACGAACCACAAATATGTTGCAGCTTACGTACATCGCTTACGTCTCCATTTACCTAACTTGCGATAGTGCAGAAATATACAACGCAAGGCAAAGATCTAAGCAATGTCATAGTATGTATCTACACAAAAGACGGAAAACAAGCTAGCTATTTGGAGTACTAGATATGCGTGTATGTGGTCGTTCATTACTTCGTGAAGAGCAGTAGCAATATTGATCTAAGGTAGAAGATACATACAAGAGCGAACGAGTGAACGTGCGAGGGAGAGAGCGATCCAATCCGAAAGCAAAAATCATCAAACAAAAAAAGGCAAGAAGCAAAAGAACGAATTATCCACGATCCAATAAAGCTATTGTGACGCCATCCTTCCAGCAGACTTCACGGAATCAAAACAGAGAGAGAAGTTTTAAACCCATCTATGATCCTAGAATGAATCTCCTCCAAGGACTCTTCTTCCTGACCTCACCGTCATCATCTATAATCCGGTCGATCACCGAGATCGCATCGTCGTCCGCATCAGCGCCCATGCCATCCTGTCCTTGTCCAGCAGCACCGGCCTGGGCTTTCTTGAACTCGAAGGGAAGCATAACCGCGCGGTCGATAGCGACAGGCAGACCTCGATGTCGACCTCTGAGCATGACGAGCACCATGATGAGCTTCGAGAGTGGGGTGAAAGCGCCGGAGAAGGAGAAGTTCGCCTGGAGAGGTTGATGTGAGGAGTAGTGCGTGAGATAAAGGAAGACAGGGAGAAATCTGAATGAGAAGAGACGCTGTACTGACGTAGGGAACTCCCATGCTCATCCCAACTCCGGAGTAGGCGGAAATGATCTCGAATACTGGGATATGAGAAAAGAATGAGTTATTGGAGGGAGTAGAAGTGTGAGAGGACGTCGATACGCACTCAGAGCGAAGATAGTGAACCACTCGAAATTATCCGAGTCTCTTATCTTGCCTCGCTCGATGATACAAAGAAGGACCAGGACGAGGCCGAGCCACCACATATCTTATCACCGAGTCAGAACAGAACAACATCTGTGCAGACAGATAGAATAACAAAATACGAACCGAACGAGAGTTGTCTCCTCGCATGCCATGCAAGGTACCTGCCTACCGACGCAGGCTTCGTCCCTTCCACATTCGGCTCCGCTTCGTCCTCCTCCTCCTCGTCCTCAAAGACGCCTAGGGACTTCTCTTCGTAGACGTTTGTCGCTTGAACACTAGCGAAAGGATGCGCTCATTAGTCATATGGCAATGTGATAGATAATTATCTTGCCTCAGGGCGATAGGATCTTTGATTCGTAGCAAACGTCAACTCTATCTTCTAAAAGAAGGAAAAGAGCAAAGGCAACGTACAAACACCAAGGTACATTACAATCACAAACGCCACCCTTTCATCCAAAAATCCAATCAGTTCACACCAAGCTCAACAAAGAAATGCCAACAGAAAAAAAAACGTACTGCAAAGCGGGTGCCATAGCTGAGATCGACATCGTCGCAAACCCGGCAGCTCTCGCGCAGGTCGACTGTAACACTCCAATAGCAAACCGCACACCAAGAGGGATTTCCTCAAATGTGTCCACGCCGATGTTTAAAACGAGGAAGAGGAACCAGTCTATGCAACTATATTTTCAAACAGTGAAGGAAATAGTGAGAAACAAGAAGGGAGACGGGGAAAGCGAGACGAAACCTACTTGAGCATGATGACAACAGCTAGAAGGAGCCATGTCTGACGAGAAGGAAAGAGATATATGTAACATCGACGAGGATGGTCGAGTAGGAATTGTAGTGTTTCGCTGAGTCGTGTACCTGATGAGGACTTCGCGATGGACCATCTACGATGATGCGAATCGACAGCTCAATAGTGAATCAAAACGTTGGAAGGCAGGACTTACATGAAAAAGCGGAGACTGATGATCCAGGAATGACATATTGAGCTTCGACGTGGGACATCTTTTAAAATACAAAAACTTACAAAATTGGCTAAAATCAATCATTAATCGATCAACTCAGTCGTCAGAAGAAGAAGAAAAGGAACTTACATACGCCAAATAGCCCGCCAAGATCAAGAACGTGCATACGAATACCAGAGGGTAGGCCTCCTCGAAGGGCACCATGCTCTGATCGACCAACGACATCCCCAACGTCGTATACGCCGAAACCACCTGGAACGCGCTGTACCACACGGGCGAGACGTGCTGATGTAAATTCGGTGGGTTGAACGTCGACGACCACCGGGATATAGACATGTAGGGCGCGACGATCGTGAAGGAGAGGAGTTGAGTCATGACGTAATACTATTCAAACGAGACGAAAATAGCGATTAATCAAGGTAAGGCATAGCAGGTATAGCTGGAGAAAGAAACGCACGGTCGCGATAATCCAAAGCAGCGCATTTAACGCACGGTACTCCACCCCGCCCAGCTCTTCTAGATTCTCCTCCGTCAAATCATAAAACTTGCTATTCCGCCCAATAAGCGCGCTGAAGCTCTCCGAGAAGTACTTCACCGGGTTCTTCATCTTGTTTCTCATCTTCTCATCTTCATCCACTTCTTCCCTCGGTTGCTGATGCGAATGGAGAGTGCTGATTCGCGTTAGGGTTCGCCGGAGTCCTGGTACGGCTTTTCGTTTGAAAAGTTTGTAGAGGATAGTCGTTGGGTAGGGAAAGCCACCGTATCCTTGATTCTTTGTTGCTGGGAGCGGAGGAGGGAGCGGATCGTGTATAGGCTCGTTATTGAGAGGGTCGTGGGTGCTTCGCAGCGTTTGGCTCCGATGAGTCCACATTGTAGTGCGGCGTCGCATTGGGGCTCCACCCGGAGGAATATACGCTAACCATTACAGAAAACGAAAGCTGATAAGCAATGAAGAACGAAAGTGAGAGGCAGAGAGAGAGATACGTACTCCGATCGTCATGTACGATGTCAACTGACGGTCGATAGCTACTCGCGACGACCGGACTTTCTACTCTCGCACCAAAGTATCCTTCTTCACCATCACGGCCACTGGCGTGCGACACAGATACACCGTCCTCACGTCCTAGATCATTCCCAGCTTGCGTTCGATCTTGGACCTGATCCTGGAACGTCACCGTCTGCACCGATGTGCCACCTTCAAGGCCCACTTCGCCGGTATGACTTACTGGACCGTCATTCCGGAGCGTAGACGCCTGCGAGGGGAAGGTATAGTCCGAGCTGAGCGGCTCGTTCTCCGGTACACTGTCTAGAATGACTGCTCCATTCGGGTCTACGCGCCTCGGCGCAGCGGAGGTTCGGCGGATTGCGTCGGGCCGGACCGTACCAGTGGTACTGCGATTTCCGGGTTTCTCATTCATATTCACTCCATCCGCACGCGAATGTATACTCGTGTTCCGCGCGTGCAGCGAAGGATGAATAGTGAACACATTCGTGAGCCGTCTGAGTAGAGGAGCTCTTTGTGCCGCGCGGGCTTTGCGCTTCGCGATTTCGGTCTCGACGATATGCTGAAGGCGTTTGTTGAAGTACCGTCTGTCGTCATCGCGTTATAGGAATGGATAACAAAGGGAGAGAATAAAGGTTGAATGCTCGTCAGCGCAGAAATGAAGAGGGCGAAGGGTGCGCAAGACGTACTTTCGGATATAGACCATCACCCATGACACCGCGATCTGTTAATTTCCGCAGTCGTCATCAGCTAACACGCTTCTTCATCACGGCCCGACATCAGACCGAAACGAGCACCCACCGGATTCCCAATAGTCGACTGGACGAACATGATGGCCTGCTGAAATCCTGTGAGGCCGCTCAAGTCGACGGTCGCGAGTCCGCAGACCGTGCCCGCGCTGAAGCACATGAAGAGCGCATCGATGTACGGTACGTGCGTCGTTGAGCCATTTGCCGCATAGAAGATGCCGGAGAAGATGAGAGGGGTGAATGTGCTGTTTCGAAAGCACAACAGTGTGATCGACGAGCGTCAATCAGCCAGTGGCACAGGCACATGCGACGACAAGAGAAGAGCAATGCAAATGCAGATGCAAATGTAAATCATGGCATGAGCGCCTAACAAAAGCCATAAAGAGCAAAAGCCAAGACATACAAGAAGAGGACGTGTACACGGAAGAAATTCAGCTGTTCAACAAATTCCGACCAGAGCTTGGCTATCCGCCCGCGTATGCCCAGATTAGTGGGGTCCATCAATCAACCGTGCGCCAGACTGAGACTGTAGGTAAGAGGAAGAAAGAAACTAAAGAGAAAGAGCGATAACACGCTTAAGGAAGGATTGTTGAAGCATAAAAGGTGATTAACGACACGGTGGCGACACGATAAAGGGTTAGAATATAAATAAAATATTGAAGGAGCGCAGCACAGCAGCGTGTCGATAGCATCGCATCGAGGCTCAGATCTCGGCTCACTTCATTATATATGGAGTTATTTCTTCATTTCCTAGTATTTGACTTGCTCTCTTACAGTGTGAAGGGGCCGGCTGCCTTGGGTTGCCCATACTCATGTTTGTGGTTACTATGGAATATTAATGCTTCCGCCATTCCAATTGAATTGTATGGGATTTACTTCCGGTCTCTCGAGTCAGATCAGTCTTGTCATAGTATTCTCACATTACTTACCCCACCTTCACATTGTCATCAATCGCCTGGTTTAGTATCACTTGCCTATCCACTCCGCGCCAAAGCATCCATGTCGCTGGCTGCGTCATTTTAATTATACAGACATGAGTGATGGCGTCGGTACATTCCATCCCCACCACGACTGGAATGAGGAAAACACAAAGAATCCACGCGTAAACACTCTAAACGTAAGTATCAGCAGGAATCGCTCTCTCGCTTTTCTTTCTTCTCCTTTCGTTTCTTTTTCTTTTCTTTCCTGTCCCTTTTCTCCTCGCGTTCTCGCTTTTTCTCCGGTGACTCGCTGTTCACGTCATCCGTTGCTTGTCGGGCTTCCAAAGATGAGGGTTCGCAGGGCTTTGATTTTGACTTTCTCTCTTCCTTCCTCACTTCCACATCCGCCTCCTCCTGGATTGCATCTTCTTCCCGTTTCTCTCCCTTTCGTTTCTTCTTCTTCTCCTTCTTTTCTTTCTTCCTCTTAGTCTTCGCCTCCCCCTCCTCGTCCTCTGGATCATCGAGCTCGCCACGGTCGCCGTCAGGATCCGGAGACACCGCCGATCCTCGACTTATCTCTCCATTCCCTATATGAGACGCGCTCGTAAATCCCCCCATTAAGCTTCCAAATCCGAACCCGGGCTTGGACTTCACGCCCAGGGAAAGACCGGCGCGTGGCGCATCCCCATCTTCTTTTGCGAACGAAGAAATGCTATAATTGGCTCTCGAGCCAAGTCCTGCTCGCGGCGCTTCGTTATTGTCTTCCGTTTCGTCTTGGTTTTTGGATTGTGAAACGCGGTGCGCCACGTCTGTAGATGACGATTGACGTGCCGACGAAGACATCGACGTAGATCCGGCGGGAGTTGAGCTCGGGCCTGGTGCTGAATTGGAAAAGGACGAAGGTGAAGACGGAGTGATAGCGCTTGGCGTACCGCTCCGAGCAAGCGCACGAGCGGCGAGCTTCTCCTTGAAGTAATCATGCACGCTCGTACTCGCCGTTCGGATTTCCTGGTCCTTGTCTTGACCCACTTCAGGTGCTGGAGTCTGTGTAAAGCGTGGTGTCGGATTGAGGGAGGGAGTTGTCGAGTTTGGAGAGAAAGGTGTTCCTCCTAATGATGGTGAAGGACCCGGCGTGCTGTTCGAGCTGGAGATCCCGAGTATCTCGGCTACGGCGGTTGAAGACCGCGAAGCGAGCTGTTTGGAACGGAGGAAGCGCGCGCGATGACTGTATAGATAGATAGATAGATGTATTTTTGGTGAAGAAATGATAAGCTTGAATGCGTATGATTAGAGAGATGATTGGAGAAACGTACGCCATAGGTCGAGGTGTTGGTGCTTGGATCGCTGGTGCAGGAGCGGGCGTAGAGGTCGACGAGGGTTCCGAAGCTGACTCTGGTTCACGGAGAGACGCCTCTTGTTTGTCGTCCTCGTCTCCAGCCTTTTCGTTCGGGCACTCGTCCTCCCGTCTCTTTTTCTTGTCCTTCTTTTCTTTCTTCTGTTTCTTTTTCTTCCGTCTCTTCTCGTCGTCGGCACTGGCGTCCTCCTGAGCATCATCGACTACTTTCTTTCTCTTTTTCTTCTCCTTCACCTCCCCTCCACCCCTGTCCTCCTTAGATTCCTCGTCTGTCTCGTCCTTCCCCTCCTTCCCTTCATTCAACCTTCTTAACAGCTCTTCGTACTCCCTATTCTGCTTCCACGCAACCATCGGATCTGCACTTTCCCCACTCGCATTCGACCCAATCCCGAGTAAATTCAACTTCTGCCGAACCTTGATATGCGACGTCCTCCCCTCACCCGACACGCCCAGTCCCTTCGACGGGTCCCACCCGAGCTTTTGGAGGTAAGTCTGTCCGAATTTGGATGCATCTGGATTTTGGTTTGATGGTGTGTTGAGTATGTCAGTTTATTTATTTATTTTATCCGAGACAGAATGAGATTGGAGTGGAACGGAGATGAGGGGGGGGGAAGGATATACGGACCATCTGCCCAGGTGAGGTTTCGCGGATCTGCGCCTATGCGCTGTTTTACTTTACGGCCTGCGAGACCCATGAAGGTGTGCGTGTGCGTTGGCCTGCACAGTGGTAAATTTACAACTGGTGAACTTTTCTTCTGATTACATAAGATGAAGTGATTCCCGCGTGAGTACACTTTTTGAGTTTAACGATCGCTCATCTCTTGTGACTTTGCCTTTCATTCGCTTATTAGAATAAACTGCCTTGGGACCAGTCAAGTTGGTCGCATTCTCGCCGGATGATAGGAGCATCGCATCGGCCTCTCGCGACGGGGCGTCCAAAAACTCTCAAGCCCAGCTGCGTTCTCGCCGGATTGAAGTGTCGGGCTATGACGACTGTGCAGCTCGCGTCAGGGATGATGGCAGTGGTGAACAAACTTGTATTTTCGGGTCCTTTCGAGGTCTACGAAGCCTTGGTCCTCCCAGTCACTATTGCATCAGGAACAATTCGCACGTGAGAGGTGAACAGCATAGAGTGCAAGTCATATACGTCTGATGGCAGGCACATCTCGTTTATAAATTCGAACTCGTGCAGGGGAGACATTATTTCGAAATGAATCTTGTCTGAGGACGGGTGGGTTCCTGGTCCGAGAGGCGAACTGCCGACATGGATCCCTGAAGATATGCGTTTCACACTTTGGCGACCTCAGAACCTTGCTGTATTCGGTCGAGAGTTTTCGACCAGACTGATTCTGATGAGCTCTTCGTTGGGCGAAGATTAGTGTAAGGGTTTCCCTTTGTCCTGGGAAAGCTCTGAGGCTCGGAAATGAGGTTTCCTGTTTATTTCTATTATCTTTTTCATTGAATAGACCTCTTAAAGGTGCACTTTTATGTATTTCTGTTGAATATCAGCTTCGTAAGAGCTGAATACTGATCAGTATATAGAGGTGCCTCGTAGTATTGCGCAAGCTACACAGAGAGTGTGTGTGTTGTGATTTCTTGCAATGCAGAAGATTCTCTATCGTAGAGTGAAGAGGCGGACCAAGTATCGTACGGGAGAAGTGTAAGTTACAAGGTTTGAAGACCATTCAGTTCCTATGATAGAGTATCGCAAGTCGGAAAGAAGGTATCATCCCTTCCATCCGGCAGATGGGACGAGCTGAAAGGTTTGACGGAGATGAACTGTCGATGATAGGAGCCTTTCACGGACTCTCGAATACGGAACTGGATTACATAGGTATCTATTCTGATGCGGCTTGGCGGTAAAAGCGAGTACAGAAACGGAAGATAATTAAACTCCTACCTACTAGGACCTGGCGAGAAGACACTGATCCTACATGGCAGAAAGATTGAGCCGGTGTTTTCACCTTCCTCTCGAGAGAAAATGCATGTGCCACAGAATAAGATTCCTCGAAATAGGCTTCTTTAATGTGCATAGGTAGCCCTTGTACTTTGGAACACATAGATTATGCATCAGTCAGGAATGGGGTATTCCAAGAATTAAGCGTCCCAAGACAGAAAATAAGTTCAGCCAGGTTCTGTCAACGCAGGAAACGCCGTCTCATACCGAAAGGTTACCAAAGCAGATCAAGATTCTCATTATCCAGGCGCAAATACCGACTGGTACAACGACCATGTCAAATCTAACTCTAAGTCAGTGAGAACTTTATACTGCGTCGGCCACTTGCTTGCATTCCGAAAGTATATGAGCGTGCCGGACTATGACTGAGACATGAGATGACGGAAGTGCCATCAGTCAAGAAAGTTGGAAATGCTCTGCAATTGATCAAGATTATATTACGTACCACATTGTGCGGGAGATAGCAAGATTGGAGTCAAGGCAAGGAGCTACAAAAATAAGATACGGAGAGGTGTCAGCAACTGTCAAATGAGCCTGATGTGAGTTGTATCAAAGAAATAACTTCAAATGCAAAGGCCTCCTCTACGAGATCGATGGATAAAGCTGAGCTTGGCAAGGGGTATACATATTTCTCGCATGAGTTCAAGCCATGCACGGGTTAAGGCAATATGCGATGCCCTTTTACAAATGCTACCCGGCAGAAGCCCCTTGCTGGGAGAAGTGTCGAGAAGGGAGAGGAGTGATAAATCTAGCTATCATCTTGATTTCTCTTCCTTGTGTGAGAGACCCTCGGAGTGACCACTGGGCCGGAGAACAGATATAAGCAAGACACATGAGGCGAAGTATAAAACTGCGCATAGGCGCTCTGCATGATCGATGTCCTAGCCAAACTGAAAGATACACTGCTTCTCCGTTTGTAGAACCTGCCAGAACGTACCTCCTCGCTGATACTCTCCAAAACTTCCGCATCCTTTTTATAAGGAAAAATGAAGGAGAAGCATGCTGTTTGATCCAATACTTTCAGTGAGAAAACTGATTTCTGTAAATAGCATTATCAACGGACAGATCATCGATGAAGCTCGTTGCTGGACTAGAACGCAATATATGCCAAGAGCTTTACTTCAGAGCTTGATGACACGACAGCGCCAGAGGAGGCCTCTGTCGCATCGTCTGTGCTTGTGCTTGCAGACAAACGTATCCTTGACTCGCGCCCGAGCGCGGCCGTCCACGAGCTGTCCGGTTGGGAATGAGGCCATAAGGTTTAGTCCAAAGTTTGACAAAGCATTCTCTCACGACTTTACCTTCGTTTCCTAATTGAGTCGAGTTTACTATAAAACCCAAAAAACTCTATCCTTCTTCTTGTTGGACTTTTACGTGCAGATGCTCGGTCATGAAAATTCCATTTCGTTCATCGATGCAACTTTGATATTGATGGTGATGGTGATACAAGGGCTATGCATAGTACAAGACTCACACTCGGTACCATTAGCAGTTAGTCGTTTGCGAATTTCTGTGGTTGGTTGCGTATTACTCGTGGATACAGTGCCATTTTGGCCGAGCTGGGTATATCTATCCACACTAGAGTTCCCATGTTAGCAGTTCACTAGTCACCATGTCCCAACCCGGGTCGTCTCAGCTCGAGCCAGGCAACTACTCGTTGGAAGGTTAGATCTCAATTTTCTATGTCTCTATCCTATCTCACATTTATTTAGTCATCCATCTTGACGGTGTCCGTAAGCGCTCGAAAAAGGGCCAACTGTATGTGGAAGTCAACGTCAATGAGACCACCAATGAGACGATCAACATCGGAGATGACGGAGAGCCTACTTCAGATGCTACTCTTACATTGTGAGCGTCTCGAAAACATACTTATAGCAGTTGTTCAACAGTGGTACAGCTCGCAGCCAGGTTCCGTCACTGTCTTCAATATCTCGTTAAGGCAGACCAGAAAGAACTCAGAAAATCGATTTCTCGGTCATATCCGCATCGAAGAAGACGTCCTAAAGCTCCTGCAGGAATCTCTTCCGTATGAGCGTAAGTTTCTGTTCGGCTCCCTGGCCATTAACTGAGACTATTGGTCAGACAAATGTGGCCTTACCGGGACAGCTCGATCAGTGTTTGGTAGGAGACGCACGGTGATTGCCGGTACGATCCACCTTTGCCTTAACCTTGTGGATGAATGGAAACGGGCCGAGTTTTGTGTTGCCGTTGCCGATCGTCGAGTTGAAGATATGAGAACCTGGACGGACAAGGTAGCTTCCACCGATAGCGTGATTGGCTGTATCATCAAAGGGGTGGATCAACTATTTGAGATTGTCGATACAGTTGTGCAGGTGAGTCTGGCGATCACGGCTCTGTTGATAGATTGAAAAGTCTAATCGGTTCAACTTGAGATTCATCCTCTATTAAACTTGTCCTGGAAGGCCGCATCGGCCCTGTACAAAGTACGTTCAAAAAGTTCATTTCATCTATGATGAGCGGCAGTTGATATTCTCTATCAGGTCATCAGTCAGCAATTTCGGACAGACGCGAAACTTGTTGATTTGGTTGAAAAGATGAAGGAGGCATTTCATTTCTCTATTGAGGCGCGCAGTCTTGACGACAGGACTGAGACGTTATTAAGAACGAGACTCAAGATCATGCTCCATGAGACTGCTAAATGTTCTCGTTTCGTGCAGAGATATGCATCGCACAGCTTTGCTGGTATGCTCATTCCATTGGACATTCCCATTTTACAGATAATGACGTGCTCCCTCAGGTCGAATAATTCATTGGACCGAAAGTCCTAAGATAGACGAATTCACGGCTCGTTTTGCCGTTCTCAAGAAAGAGCTGGACTCGATCATTATTGTAATCATCGGTAAAGGGGTGGATAATATAGGTAATAATATAATTGCTTTTTTGGACTTCACGGAGCTCAACAGGATTGCGATCAGAATCACAGCAGATGCTGCAAACGCTACAGATGCAGCTGGAGCTCACCGGCATGGATATTTCAAAAGTTTCCGCTCGCCCTCGATGCCTTGAAGGTACTCGCAAGGATTACGTGGATCGAATTATGTCAAGGCTATTCCCAGATTCAGAAACTGACCAGAACATCGTTTGGCTTACTGGCGCTGCTGGATCTGGGAAAAGCACTATAGCAGTGACAATCTCGGATGCCTGCGACGAAAGAGGCTGTCCCGCCGCCTACCTGTTCTTTGAACGCGGAAAGGATGAGTACATCTCCGCAATTCGAACAATTGCTTACAGAATAGCGGCACTTCATCCATCGGTCCGTCCGCATATTGGCAATGCTGTGAAAGCCAACAGTAACAGCGCCGGAAGTTCACTCAAGACGCAGTTTCAGAGGTTGCTGCTGGACCCACTCAAGGCCGCGGAAGACGAAATCAAGACATCTGCGGTCATTCTCCTCGATGCGCTTGACGAGTGCGGAACGAGCTCGCAGCGAGAACACTTGGTGCGCTTGTTGAAGAACGATTTTGCTAGCCTTCCAGCAAAAGTTCGTATTCTCGTCACGAGTCGACCGGAGAGTGACATTAGGGAGGATCCGATGCCATCTCATATTCACCACATTGACCTGGAGCACCGATCCGACGAGAGTCGACACGACGTTGATCTTTACCTCAAGAAGAAGATGGTTGTCGTGGTCAAACAGGGAACGCCCAAAGGCTGGGAGTGGGATAGAATCTGTGGGATACTTTCCGAATCTGCAGATGGACTCTTCATTTGGGCATCTACAGTAGTTAAGATGGTGGGCGAATCCAACAATCCACGACGCAAACTTCGGATGCTCTTGGATGATGTTCAATCAGTAGGTGGCGGAATTGATGGTCTCTATGCAACTGTACTGGAGCGATCGGGTATTCCATGGCATGAGGCTGAAGCAAGAGACGAATTCGTAAAACTTCTGGGAGTTGTTTTGTTTGCAAAGGAGGCTCTCTCGGGTGAAGACATTGAAGCCTTTCTTGGCCTCGAGGAAGACACGGCGGATACGATATTAGGTCAGCTACGGTCTGTACTCTTTTATGAGACAGGAAAACCTGTACGCCTTCATCATGTGTCGTTTGCCGACTACCTAACATCGGAGAGGTCTGGTGGCAAACCATGGAACATTGACGAGTCTGGCCAGAAACAGGCAATAGCCGAACGGTGTTTCGACATCATGCAGAAGGGATTGCGACTCAATATCTGTGGCTTGGAATCGTCATTCCTACGCAACGATGAAGTCACGGACCTTCAGGACCGAATAGAAAAGGAGATTCCGCCGCATCTGGATTATGCGTGCCGGTTTTGGGCTGTCCATCTATGCGAGCTATCGTATCCCGCCATTCTTACGACGAATTTAAAAGCCTTCGCAGATGATCAACTCCTGTACTGGTTTGAGGTGCTCAGCCTGACAAAGCAATACAATCGCGTTGCTGTCGGAGCTCTATACAATGTCAGCCTGAAGACAGCGGTCAGTAATCTCGCTCATTCCTTGGTTTTTATTTTGCTCATGCTTTCGCAGTCAATTGATACAAATGCTTCTTCCTTCTTTTGGGCTGCGTACAAGCTAGCCAGTGTTTTCGCATATCCGATCTCGCAAAGCGTTCCTCATATTTATCTTTCCGCCATATCTCTTTGGAGAGGTGAATCGCTTGTCGCGAATCATTATTCGAAATCTCATCCAATAGTCGAGGTGCATCGACGCGGAAAGAAGCCGCCGGCTCAGTGCATTAAGATCTTGCAAGGGCATACTTATTGGGTCACATCAGTTATGTTCTCTCCGGACGGGAAACGCATCGCCTCGGGCTCAGGTGATTGCACAGTTCGGGTCTGGGATGTTGACAGCGGCGAGGTAGTGTCAGGTCCATTTGAAGGACACACTAGCTGGGTACGGTCAGTCGCTTTCTCGCCGGATGGGAAGCGCGTTGCTTCGGGATCTGGCGATTTTACAATTCGCATATGGGATGTCGACCGTGGTGCACTCGCCTTGGGTCCGTTGGAAGGACACACAGATGAGATTTGGTCAGTCGCCTTCTCCCCGGATGGAAGACGCATCGCATCGGGCTCTGCGGATAAGACAATCCGGATATGGTGTTCAGACAGTGGAAAACTAGCCGTGAACCCGTCTGAGGGACATTTACACCCGGTTATTTCGGTTGTATTCTCGCCACACGGAAAGTACATTGCCTCGGGTTCTGACGATAAAACAGTTCGTGTGTGGGATGCCGAGAGCGGCAAACTCGTCGCGGAACCGTTCGAGGCGCACATGGATGAGATCTGGTCGGTAGACTTTTCCCATGATGGGAGGCGCATCGTTTCTGGCTCTAAAGACATGTCAATTTGTGTTTGGGATGCGCTTAGTGGCAAATTAATCACCCGTCCCATAGAAGGTCATACCAACTACGTCAGATCAGTCGTATTCTCGCCTGATGGGAGCCGCATTGCATCAGGCTCCTACGATAACACTATCCGTGTCTGGGACTCTTTCACTGGCGGGATTGTTTCGGGACCATTCAAGGGTCACTCACTCTGGGTCTTGTCTGTCGCGTTTTCCCCGGATGGAATGCGTATTGCGTCAGGTTCTGCCGATGCGACAATACGCATTTGGGATGCGGAAAATGGCGAATCTGCCTTGGATAAGTCCCTGGAGCCCTCAGGCCCAGTCAAGTCGGTCTCGTTCTCGCCGGATGGAAAGCGCATTGCATCGGGCTCGGATGATTGTACAATACGCGTCTGGGATACTGAAAGTGGTGAGCTGGTGTCTGGTCCTTTCGAGGGCCATACAGACTGGGTTTACTCAGTGGCATTCTCCCCTGATGGAAAGCTCATCGCATCAGGCTCTGGAGATGATACTGTCTGCGTGTGGGACGCCGGTAGCGGCGAACTCACCTCGCACCCTTTCAAGGGACACACAGGCTTGGTCCTTTCAGTTACATTTTCGCCCGATGGGCGGCTTGTCGCCTCCGGCTCTGCGGATAAGACAATCTGTGTTTGGGATACCGACAGTGGCGAGCTGGTTGCCGGTCCGATTACGGGACATACGAACAACATCAACTCGGTCTCATTCTCCCCAAATGGGAGATTCATTGCATCCGGCTCTAGTGATGAGACAATCCGTGTGTGGGATGTTGGCAGTGGCAAACTTGTATCTAGTCCATTCGTGGGACATACTGGAACGATCTGGTCAGTCATGTACTCGCCAGGCGGGAAGCACATAGCATCAGGTTCTGCAGACAAAACAATACGTATCTGGGACGCTGAGAGCGGCGAACTCCTCTTGGATCCATTTGAGGGACACACAGGCGAAGTCAACTCGGTCACGTTCTCGCCGGATGGGAGTTATATCTCGTCGGGTTCTGACGACAAGTCAATCTGCATCTGGGTCGTTGATAGTGGCGAGCTTGTTCTGGGTCCATTTAGGGGCCACTCGGACTTGGTTCACTCAGTTGTATTCTCTCCGGATGGGAAGCGTGTTGCGTCTAGCTCTCGCGATGGAACGATTCGCATTTGGGAGGTGGACAGCATCGGACTTCAGGCATTCGCATCTTCATCTGAACGGAAACACGCGAGCGTTACATTTCCTCATCGAAGCTCACGCATAGACGAGGAGGGCATTATCTCGAATTGGACAATGCCTGAAGATGGGTGGATCATTGGTTCGAGAGGCGAACTATTGACGTGGATCCCGGAAGATATGCGACTTACACTTCTTCGACATCCTGAGAACATTGCTGTAATTGGTCAGGGGCATTGGACCAGTTTGGATCTTGCAAACTCTCCCCTAGGTGAAGATTGGTGCAGGGGTTTTCTCACATCCGATGAACATACTTCGGCTGGGAGATGATATTCATTATTTATCATAATTTTATCTCAATGAACTTACCTCTCAAAGGCGTTTGTACTAAACTTTTATGCTATTTTATGTTCACTAGAGCGTAATCCAGATGAACATTACACGCTCCAGACATAGAAGAATGTTACCGCCCGCAGGGATGGAAGAGGGTAGGGATCCTATGTTGCCCGAAATGCAATCGATTTTTTACTCTTTGCATCGATCTGCCATGCCCTCTATGAACTTACTCTCCCTGTGCCTGCCCTTCGGAATGCCTATGCACCAGCATCAAAGACACAAATACTCCTTAATCATTCTCGTTACTCCTGTTATTTAAAACGTTCACACTGCACTTCGGTGGTTGTGTTTTTGTTACCAATCTGGCGCCGACGAGAGACAACACCCTCCGATTGTCGAGCCTAGTTTTTAGACCTGTTCCAATGTTAGCGATCACCTCCTATCAGCACATGTACGAGAGGTCTTATTTCTAATGAGAAAGGATTGATGCGTATCGCAGAAGTTTGCCTTTGCCGACAAGAGTTGAATTATCCTGGGTGGAACATTCGAAAAGTGCGTTGGTGATTGGAAAAAGGGAATGTTACAGCCTTGAGTGAGATTATAAAAGGAGGAAATCAATTATGCGTTACGTAATTATAAATGTGAATCTCCATAGGACCAGCCTTCTGAACAAAAGACTCCTATCAGCACGAGAACGCGTCTACTGTCTATTCTATTGAATTCCCTTCGTACACCGGCCTTATAGAGGCAGAAAGGATTTATGTGCATCTTGGAGGATTACCATCGCCACAAGGATGGAAGAGAAAAGTTACTTTGTTCTGACTGAGTTATTTGAGAAGATACGTTGATGGTGAGGCGATCCTTCCATATCGACCACGATGACCCCTCAACTTATTCGAGAAGCAATCGATGTGGCAACTATGAATAAATCCTCTTGTCACCTCCCACGTCCTCTTGAACGATGCAGCTCTACGCCAAAAGCAAAGCGTACCTCTCCCAGTCGTCCAGAACGCGCATCCATCAGCACCATAGACGCAAATACACATTTCTGATCGTCCTCACGTCACTCGTGCTATTCACGGCATTTATATTACAGCTGTTGGTTGCTCTTTCGTTACCGATCATAGACCCGGTGTACTTGCTGAGCGTAGTGTCGACGACGAGGGATGATCTTCCTCCGACGGCCATTGCGACGGAGCTGAGGTTTGGTGTTTGGGGGTATTGTGCCATTAGGTACGTGTAGCCGAGGTCTATTCAGGAGTCAATCGCACATAGTGCTGAGAAATGGGACGCAGTGTGCTTGACGCTGCAACTCTGTTCTCAAACGGCGGTGAATGCTCGCATCCACGACTGGGTTACGAAGTCAATGAGCAAATACTGGCGCTAACAGGCCAAGCCGAACTGCTCTCAATCCTCCTCAAGGGGCTCACAGTCATTCTCATCCTACACCCCATCTGTGCCGTCCTAACCCTCCTCGCGCTCCTTCCTTCCTTACTCTCTTATATACACGCATTTGCTATCCTTTCTCTTATTTTCACTGTGGCAAGTGCAATTATCGCGAGTATAAGTACGGCAGTGGACATCGCGATTGTCGCTGTTGCGATGGACAGAGTCGGGGACGTGACGGCTTTCCATTTTGCCGTCGAGTGGGGAAATGCGCCGTGGATGAGCCTCGTTGCGGCCATCTTGCTTTGGGTCGTCGTGATTCTCCAATCGGTGGTGGTATGTGGATGTTGTGGTGTTGGCCAGAAATTGTGGGTTCGGTACGTGTCTGGCTTTTGTGATTTTTATTACTCCTCGCTAACATGTTTTGCCGACAGAATTGATGATCGTGCCAACAATTTTGAGACGGGGGCAGCAAAGAAATGATCGCGGGGTAGTTTGGATTGTTTTTCGCCTTCTGACATCTTCTAGCGGTTACGATTTTTACGATCTTATGAGCTGTCACGATTTTATAACCGATAATACACCCCGCGTTTCCTCATGTCATGAAAAGATCCGGTATTTTCTTCCCCCTTCCTCAAACTCGTCTGGAAACGCCAAGCATTAATGCAATTGTTCATACGTATGTCCTTGTTTTCTATCTATACAGCAATTTGACATGACTTGATCACAGGTTCAGCACTTGCACAGCATACACAATAGAATATCAAAGTTGAAATTCGATACTTTAACCCAGTTCCATCTGCTGCTGGCAGACTCTTTCTTTCCCTTTATTCAGAACTCAAAATGGACGCAAGGCCATTATATCAGAATTTGAAATGATGATATGCGTTCTCCCACGGTTTCACAAGAATTTCCAAACTGGACCAAATCCTTCTCGATCACTTACTGTCAGAAGCGCCCTCATTCAGCATGATATCAAAAGTTATGGGAATTGTTGTGGATGCAAATGGCAAGGTGAGCGTCTATGTGCTGGATACGAGAGCAACTCTTGTATCTGATCTGATCGAACGAAGTGTACTTATATCCGCTTGAGTTACTGCCTTCATGAACCCATGGTGCACAAGGAGGATCTCTCTCATCATGTCCCAATCTGATCTGGCTCAGTTCAAAACAAACCACTTCGAGCCGGCATGTTATTCTCTGGAAGGTCAGTGTGGTTGATTATGCTTTAAATGTTTCCTATCTGACATTTATCTAGTCATTCGCGTTGAAGGGGTTCATAGCAAATTGAAGAAATGTAAATTATTTGCGGAGATCGAGTTTGACAAGACCATCCACAGAACGGGAGAGATTAACAACGATGGAAAGCCTGCTTCAGCTACTACTGTAGCATTGTGGGTGCCAACTTCATGCTTTCTTTGCATTTACTTAACATGCGATAGTTCACAGTCGGGTTCTCGTTCCGTGTTCAATATCTCTGTGAAACAGTCCAGAGAAAACTCCCAGGACCGTCTGCTGGGTTACGCCAGCATTGAAGAAGACATCAAAAAATTGTTGAATGAATCGCTCCCATATGAATGTAAGTTTCTCTTTTTACTTTTAGTCCGTTCACTGACGTCGTCGGCCAGTAAAATGTGACCTTACTGGAACAGCCCGATCAGTTTTTCTCAGAAAACGCACAGTGACCATCGGTTCCATCCGCCTTTGTATTGACGTCGTGGATGCACTGACTCGGGCGGAGCTTTACGTTGGCATGGCTGAGCGAAGAGTCGAAAAAATAAGGGCGACGACTGATAAGATGGTTTCCGCGGATAGTGTGATTGGCCCTGTCGTTCAGGCCGTGGATCAAATCATCGAAATTGTGGACACAGTCGCGCAAGTAAGTTTGGCTCTGATAAGAGAAGTCGATTTTCTTAACCTATGATTTTTTGTCAGATTCACCCAGTGTTTGACTTGTCCTGGAAAGCTACGTCGGCTCTGTACAAAGTACGTCTATTGGACTTAGTGTCCCATCCCACCTCCGCAAGCTAATCTTCTTTCGCAGCTTGTTTCGCATCAATTTAAAACGGATACCAAGCTAGTCGATATGGTTGACAAGATGACAGAAGCATTCCACTTTTCCACTGAAGCTCTCAATTTGGTTGATAGAACCGAAATGCTGAAGCCGACGATCAAGGACCTGCTGGACGAAACGGCCAGGTGTTCCCGGGCCGTACAGAAATATGCATCGCACGGCTTCATCGGTAAGTGCACTTTATGGAATGTGGTTCGACAAGGAATGATATGTTTCTCCAGGTCGAATTGCTCATTGGCCTGACGGTCAAACAATAGAGGAGTATGCAACTCGTTTTGATGACCTGAGGCGTAAACTCTTCTCCGTCACTGATGTGAACACCGCAAAAGGGGTTGATAATATAGGTAAGCGGCATCTTGCTCTTACAGCCAATAAGCTAACAAATTCTCAATCAAGAATCGCGGCAGATGCTGCAAATGCTACAATTGCAGCTAGAAGTCTCTAGCATGGATATATCGAAGGTATCCACTCGTCCTCGATGCCTCGAAGGAACTCGCCAAGACTATCTAGAGCAAATCCAATCTAGACTATTAGTGGACACGGACACGGACCAGAGTATTGTCTGGCTTACTGGAGTCGCCGGTTCCGGTAAAAGCACCATCGCGTTGACCTTCTCAGACATCTGCAATGACAAAGGCTCTCCCGCCGCATATCTGTTCTTTGAACGCGGAAAGGATGAGTATATCTCTACAGTTCGAGCAATTGCCTACAGATTGGCAGTGCTTCATCCATCCATTTGTCCGCATATCGTCAATGCCGTGAAAGACAACAGTAACGTCGCTGGAAGCCCACTTAAAACGCAATTCGAGAAGTTGTTGCTGCAACCACTTCAGGCCGCAACGAGAGAAGCTAAACGCCCACTACCTCTCTTGATCATTCTCGACGCTCTGGACGAGTGCGGGACAAGTAAACAACGGCAGGAACTTGTGCGTCTTCTGACGACTGACTTCAAAAGACTGCCACCGGACGTCCGCATTCTCGTCACAAGCCGACCGGAAAACGATATCTTGAAGCATCTGACGCCAAAAGGCCACATTCATCGTATCGAGCTTGAGCACACGTCGCAGAGAGACCGAAGGGATGTTGATACCTACATCAAAGAGATGATGATCGCGACAGTTGAACAAGGGCCGCCTAAAGGTTGGGAGTGGGAAGGGATCTGTGAAATACTCTCTGATGCGGCGGACGGACTTTTCATCTGGGCCTCTACGGCAATCAAGATGGTAGGCGATTCGAACAATCCACGGCGGAAGCTTCGGACACTCTTAGACGACATCAAATCAGTCGGAGGAGGTATCGATAGTCTATATGTGACCGTGCTCGAGCAATCGGGGATCTCATGGCATGAGGCTGAAGCGACGGATGAATTCTCTAGGATTCTAGGATTCATCTTATTCGCAAAGGAGAACTTATCGGGTGAAGATATTGAAGCCTTTCTTGGGCTCGAAGAAGACACAGGCGGATACGGTATTGGGGCGACTACGATCTGTAGTTTCCTTTGAGCACGGACAACCCGTTCGTTTCCACCATGCTTCATTTGCCGATTACCTTACATCTGAGAGGTCCAGTGGCAAACCATGGAACATCAACGAATCTGTTCAGAGGCTGGCAATAGCAGAGCGATGTTTCGAGGTCATGATCGCGAAGCTTCGCTTCAATATCTGTGGCATCGAAACGTCATTTCTCAACAATGACAAGATTCCAGGTCTTCAGGACCGTATCCAGAAGGAGATCCCGCTGCATCTTGTCTACGCCTGCCGTTTCTGGGCTATCCACCTCTGCGAGCTGTCGTGTCCCGACAGTCTTATGACGAAATTGAAGACCTTCGCAAATCATCAACTCCTGTATTGGTTCGAGGTCCTCAGTCTGACGAAGCATTACAATCGTATTGCCGGTCAAGCACTGCTGAATTCCTCTATAAAAACAGCAGTCAGTGTCCCTTGTTTATGCTGATATTCCTATTACTTATCTTCTTGTAGCCAATTGACACTGAGCTCTCTTCCTTTTTGTGGGCAGCCTATAGACTAGCTGTGACTTTCGCGCTACCGATCTCGCAAAGCGCTCCTCATATATATCTCTCCGCCATATCGCTTTTGGATGGTGAATCACGCGTCGCGAACCATTACTCAAAGTCTCAACCGATTGTCAAGGTGTATCGATATGGAAAGAAGCTCCCAGCTCAATGTATTAAGATTTTGCAAAGTTCTTCCTGGGTCGCATCGGCTGTATTCTCCTCCGACGGGAGACGCATCGCCTCGGGCTCTAATGATTCCACTGTCCAGGTTTGGGACCCTGATAGCGGCGAGGTCGTGTCAGGCCCATTCGAGGGACGGTTAGTCACTTTCTCGCCGGATGGGAAACGAGTTGCCTCGAGTTCATACGATTGTACAGTTCGTGTATGGGATGTTGAAAGCGGCGAACTTGTTTTGGGTCCCTTAGAACACCGCGGAGATCTAGTCCATTCGATCGTATTCTCTCCGGATGGAAAACACATTGCGTGTTGCTCTCAAGGCAATGCAATTTATGTGTGGGATGCAGGTAGTGGCAAGCTAGTTGGGGATCTCTTTAAGGGATACAGAATAGAGTTCACTTCGGCTGCTTTCTCTCCAGACGGGACGCACATTGCGTTGGGCTCGTGGGATGCAGGAATTCGTATCTGGGACACTAAGAATGGCAAGTTCGTCGTTGGTCCGTTTAAAGGGCACAGAAGTGAGGTCTTATCGATCGCCTTTTCACCCGATGGGAGACGCATTGTTTCAGGCTCGAAGGACAGGTCAATTCGTGTCTGGGACGTTTCTAGCGGTGAACAGGTCACTCGTCCGATGGAAGGTCATACAGGTTATGTTATATCAGTTTCATTCTCGCCGGAAGGGAAGCGCATTGTTTCGGGATCCGAGGATAAAACGATCTGTGTCTGGAATGCTGACCTCGGTGAACTGGTCGCCGGTCCGTTCATAGGTCACACGTCTTCGGTCTTATCTGTTGCGTTTTCTCCTGATGGAAAGCGCGTTGTGTCGGGCTCTCAGGACAAGACAATCCGCATCTGGGATGCGGAGAGCGGTAAAGTTGCCTCGCATGAACTCCAGGCTCGCCCAGACCCAGTTAACTCGGTCTCATTCTCGCCGGATGGCGAGCGCATCGCATCAGGCTCTAGCAACCGTGGCATTCGCATCTGGGATGCTAAGAGCGGTGAGCTCATCTTAGGTGATTTCGGAGACTACTCAGACTCGGCTCAGTCGCTTGCGTTTTCCCCCGATGGGCGGCGCATCGCATCGAATTATGGATATAACTTCGTTGGCATCTGGGATGCTGGCAATGGCGAGCTCACCGCAAGCCTCGAGAGACACAGAAGAGAAGTCTGGTCGATCACGTTTTCACCTGATGGGAGGTTCGTTGCCTCGGGCTCTGGAGACAAGACAATCTGTATCTGGGATACCAGCAGTGGCATTCTGGTCGTGGGGCCACTTAGGGGTCATGCAGACGGGGTCAACTCGGTTGCATTCTCTGCAGATGGGAGATGTATTGCCTCCGGCTCTGATGATAGGACTATCCGTATCTGGAATGCCAGCAGTGGCGAGTCCGTCTCTGGCCCGTTCATGGGACATACTGGGAGGATCGGATCAGTCGCATACTCTCCAGATGGGAAGCATATCGCATCGGGCTCTGCAGACAATACAGTACGTGTATGGGATGCCAACAGCGGTGAGCTTTTCTCGGGCCCATTCGAGTGGCACACAGATCAAGTCACGTCGGTCGCGTTCTCTCCGAACGGGAAGCATATCGCCTCCAGTTCCAACGATAAGACAATCTGCATCTCGGCCGTTGATAACGGCCAGCTTATTCTAGGTCCTCTCGAGGGCCATGCGGACATTGTCTTGTCGGTTGCTTTTGCTCCGGATGGGAAGGCTATTGCATCTGGCTCTGAGGACGGAACGGTTCGTGTGTGGGACGTGCATCGCGCTGATCTTAAGGCATCCTCATCTGATTTCAAGCACGCGAACGTTACCTCACTTGATCGAAGCTCAAGGGTGGCCAAGGATGGCGTTATCTCAGCATGGACCATGTCGGAAGACGGATGGATCCTTGGTTCAAAAGGCGAACTATTGACGTGGATTCCGGAGGACATGCGTTCAGTGCTTTGGCGACCTCGGAATACTGCCGTATTTGGTCAAGGATTTTCGGTCAGACTGGATCTTTCGAACTCTCCGTTGGGCGAAGATTGGTGCAAGGGCTTTCCTTTGTCCGGCGCTTCGACTGCTAGATGATATTTACGTTTATTTATATTCTTAATTTCTTTTTGAATCAGCAGCTTTGTACAAGCATAAACCAGATGAATATGTATTGAAGAGGAATGTTTTAGCTGTCGCGGGGCTGAGGATTCATTATTTGATTTGAAAGCCCATACGAAGATGGTTGACGGCGAAGCGGATCTTTGACATCAAGCACGACAAAAACAAATACTGCATGTCACAGGTCACAGGACGGCTGTTGTTCACAGCCCAGGTTTATCTTTCAACTGCTTGTCGCTATAATCCGGAATTTGAAATAATAATATGAATTCTCCCACGACTGCTTGGCCAGGCCCTTCAATTATCAAATTGAACTTAATTCATCAGACAAATGGGCTGGACATGAGGATAACTCGTGTATCCGATCATCATCTAGCGATGTGTATATCTAGACGTGCTTGAACTGAAGCCCATGGTGCTCCGGAGGATTTCCCTCACCATGCCCCAATCTCAACCTGCCTCTTATTCTTTGGAAGGTCAGCACAGTTACATATCCTCTACGTGCAGCCTTTCTGACATTTGTCTAGTCGTTCGCGTTGAGGGCATCCATCGCGAGTCGAAGAAATGGCGACTGATTGTGGAGATCGAGTTTGACAAGATCGTCCATAGAACGGGAGAAATCAACAAAGATGGAAAGCCTGCTTCAGATGCTGCTCTTATATTGTGGGTGCCAACCTCATGTTTCCTTTGCAATTGCTCAAGATGCGATAGTTCGCAGTCGGGTTCTTGTTCCGTATTCAACATTTCTGTGAAACAGTCCAGAGGGAACTCCCAGGACCGTCTGCTCGGTAACGCTAAAATTGAAGAAGACATAGAAAAGCTGTTGCAGAAATCGCTTCCATATGAATGCAGGTTTTTATCTTTGGTTTTGGCACGCGCGCTGACGTCGTCGGCTAGTAAAATATGATCTTACTGTAACGTCTCAGTCAATATTTCGGAGAGAACGTGCCATGACGGTCGGTGTGGTCCACTTCCGTATTGACGTCGTGGATGCATGGACTCGGGCGAAGCTTTACGTTAGAATGGCTGAGCGAAGAGTCGAAGAAATGGCGACTACAATAGCCTCCGCAGATAGTGTGATAGGCCCTGTCGTTCAGGCTGTGGATCAAATCGTCGAGATCGTGGACACAGTTGCGCAGGTAAGTCTCTGATGAAAGAATCCAGCTTTCTTCACCAATGTTTCTTGCTAGATCCATCCAGTATTTTCCTTGTCGTGGAAAGTAACTTCGGCTCTGTACAAGGTATGTCTATTGGACCTCGTGTCTCATTCCACTTTTTCAAACTAATCTTCTTTCTCAGGTCGTTACTCATCAATTCAGAGCGGATGCCAAGTTAGTCGATATGGTTGACAAGATGACGGAAGCATTCCACTTTTCCATTGAGGCTCTTAGTTTGGTCGACAGAACGGAAACGTTGAAACCCACTATCAAGGAATTGCTGGACGAGACGGCCAAATGCTCTCGCGCAGTGCAGAAATATGCAACACACAGCTTTGTCGGTGAATACACTTCATATGGTTTGCTTCTACGGTTGGTCATGTGTTCTCCCAGGCCGAATAGCTCATTGGACTGACGCCCAAAAGATGGAGGAGTACGCAGTTCGATTTCAGGACCTAAGGCAGAAGCTCCTCTCTGCCCTTAACGTGAATACCGCTAAAGGAGTTGATAATATAGGTAATCGTCGTCCACCTCTTTCATTCAACCATCTCAACTCAACTCAACTGCGATCAAGAATCGCGGCAGATGCTGCAAGTGCTGCAATTGCAGCTAGAACTCGCCAGTATGGATATATCGAAGGTGTCCACTCGTCCTCGATGCCTTGAAGGAACTCGCAAAGATTATATAGAGAAAATCACCTCCAGACTCTTGGCGGATACGGACACTGACCAGAATATTGTCTGGCTTACCGGAGCAGCAGGTTCTGGAAAAAGCACTATCGCAGTGACGATCTCAGACATTTGCGATGGTAAAGGCACTCCCGCCGCATATCTGTTCTTCGAACGCGGAAAGGATGAGTATATCTCTACAGTTCGGGCAATTGCCTACAGACTGGCGGTGCTTCATCCATCCATCTGTCCGCATATCGTCAATGCCGTGAAAGGGAACAATAGCATCGTTGGAAGTCCGCTGAAAATGCAGTTCGAAAAACTTTTGTTGCAACCCACTCATGTTGCAGCAAAAGGAGTTGAACACCCCATCGTCATCATCCTCGACGCGTTGGACGAGTGCGGGACGGATAAGCAACGAGAAGACCTTGTGCGACTTCTGACGACAGATTTCAAAAAACTTCCATCGAACGTCCGCGTTCTCGCCACAAGCCGGCCAGAAATGACCTTTTAAAGCATTTGTCATTGAAAGGTCACATTCATCGTGTTGAACTTGAGCATACGTCCCAAATAAGCCGACGAGACGTTGATTTTTACATAAGAGAGAGGATGGTTTCAGCTCTTGGTCAGGGACCACCGAGAAGTTGGACTTGGGATGGGATCTGCGAGGTGCTCTCTGGTGCGGCGGACGGACTTTTCATCTGGGCCTCTACGGCGGTCAAGATAGTAGGCGATTCGAACAATCCACGGCGGAAGCTTCGGACACTCTTAGACGACATCAAATCAGTCGGAGGAGGTATCGATAGTCTATATGTGACCGTGCTCGAGCAATCGGGGATCTCATGGCATGAGGCTGAAGCGACGGATGAATTCTCTAGAATTCTAGGATTCATCTTATTCGCAAAGGAGAACTTATCGGGTGAAGATATTGAAGCCTTTCTTGGGCTCGAAGAAGACACAGCGGATACGGTATTGGGGCGACTACGATCTGTAGTTTCCTTTGAGCACGGACAACCCGTTCGTTTCCACCATGCTTCGTTTGCCGATTACCTTACATCTGAGAGGTCCAGTGGCAAACCATGGAACATCAACGAATCTGTTCAGAGGCTGGCAATAGCAGAGCGATGTTTCGAGGTCATGATCGCGAAGCTTCGCTTTAATATCTGTGGCATCGAAACGTCATTTCTCAACAATGACAAGATTCCAGGTCTTCAGGACCGTATCCAAAAGGAGATCCCGCTGCATCTTGTTTACGCCTGCCGTTTCTGGGCCGTCCATCTATGCGAACTATCGTATCCCACCAGTCTTATGACGAAATTGAAGGCGTTTGCGAATCATCAGCTCCTGTACTGGTTCGAGGTCCTCAGTCTGACGAAGCATTACAATCATGTGGCTGTCGGAGCCTTATACAATGTCAGTCTGAAAATAGCGGTCAGTAAACGTAAACTGGTTTGTGTCCTTGCTCGATTCGCTTACCTTTTTGCAGTCAATTAACTCAGATCTCTCGTCCTTCTTATGGGCTGCGTACAGACTAGCCAGCGTCTTCGCATACCCGATCTCGCAGAGTGTTCCCCACATTTACCTTTCTGCCATATCTTTTTGGAAAGGCGAATCACGAGTCGCAGATCATTACTCGACGTCACATCCAATTATCAACGTGCATCGCTGTGGAAAGAAAGCACCGGCGCAGTGCATCAAGATCTTGGCGGGACACACGTCAAGAGTCAACTCAGTGGCATTGTCGCCAGATGGGAAACGTATCGCCTCCGGTTCTGATGATCAAACAATCCGAATCTGGGATGTTGATAGTGGCGAGGTCGTATTGGGCCCATTGGAGGGACACACAAAATGGGTCAGGTCAGTTACGTTCTCACCGGATGGGAAGCGTGTTGCCTCTGGCTCTGACGATCGAACAATCCGCATTTGGGATGCTAATAGCGGAGAGCTTGTCTTGGGACCATTAGAGGGACACACATTCCGAGTCTGGTCAGTCTCGTTCTCTCCGGATGGGAAGCGCATCGCATCGGGCTCCGGAGATAGAACGATTCGTGTGTGGGATGCAGACAGTGGCAAGCTAGTTGCAGATCCGTACGAGGGACACTTAGATGAGGTTACCTCTGTTGTATTCTCTCCAGATGGAAATCGTATCGCCTCGGGCTCCGATGATAAAGCAATTCGTGTCTGGGATGCTTATAACGGCAATCTTGTTGCAGGTCCATTTGAGGGACACACTGACGGCGTCTGGTCAATTGACTTTTCGCCTGACGGAGGGAGCATCGTCTCGGGCTCTACGGACCAGTCAATCCGCTTATGGGATGCTTATAGCGGCAAACAAATATCTTGTGCGATCGAAGGTCATACCGGTGGAGTCGAGTCTGTTGTGTTCTCTCCTGATGGAAGGCATATCGCCTCAGGCTCCATTGACGAAACAATCCGTGTCTGGGACGCTGGCTGCGGCGAGCTGGTCGCTGGCCCGTTCAAAGGACATTGGAGCTATGTCCGTTCAGTTGTATTTTCTCCCGATGGCAATCGCATTGTATCAGGCTCCCATGATAACACAATACGCATATGGGATGCTGGGAGCGGCACATTCTCAGATGAAGCCTATGAGCGCGCAAGCCAAATCAACTCGATCTCGTTTTCGCCGGATGGGAAGGGCATTGCGTCGGGCTCTGATGACCTTACAGTTCGTGTCTGGGACATTGAGACTGGTGGGCTCGTCCAGGGTCCTTTTAAGGGACACGTGCACTGGGTTTACTCAGTTGCTTTCTCTCCGGATGGGAAACACATCGCGTCAGGTTCAAGTGACGGTGTCATCTGCGTCTGGGATGCTGTCAGTGGTGAACGAATCGTAGGTCCTTTCGAGGCACATACAAGCTCGGTCATGTCCGTCGTAATCTCGCCCGATGGAAAGTTCATTGCCTCAGGTTCATCAGACAAGACAATCTGTATCTGGGACATCGACGGTGGGAAACTGGTCGCGGGTCCATTTATGGGGCATACACGCGAAATCACCTCGGTCTCATTCTCGCCAGATGGGAGACTCATTGCGTCTGGCTCTGACGATAAGACAATCAGAATTTGGGATGCCATCAGTGGCGAACTCGTCTCTGCTCCACTGGCTGGACATGCTGCGAGGATCTTGTCAGTTGTATATTTTCCAGACGGCAAGCGTATCGCATCGGGCTCTGCAGATAAAACCGTCCGCATTTGGGATGCTGAAAGCGGCGAACTTTTCTTGGGTCCACTCAAGGGCCACACAGGTGAAGTCACGTCGGTCGCGGTCTCGCCGAACGGCAAATATCTTGCCTCGGGTTCTTGCGATGAGTCGGTCTGCATCTGGACTGTCGATAACGGTCAGCTCGCCATGGGGCCGCTCCGTGGCCATATAGACGGAGTCTGGTCAGTGGCAATTTCTCTGGATGGGAAGCACCTTGCGTCTGGTTCTTTGGATGGAACGATTCGCGTGTGGAAAGTGAACAATGCCGATCTGAAGTCGTCCACATCTAATGGCAAACCCAACAACGTTGTCTCTCTTGATCAAAGCTCCCACATGGACAAGGATTACATCATCTCGAATTCGATGTTGTCCGGAGACGGTTGGTTCCTCGGTCCTCGGGGCGAATTACTGGCATGGATCCCGGAAGATATACGACTCACGCTTCTTTGGCGTCCCGAGAACATCGCTGTAATTGGACAAGGATTCTCGGCGAGACTTGATCTTGCAGATTCGACACTGGGTGAAAATTGGTGCAAAGGTTTTTCCTCTGTCTGACAAGGGAGCATCAGCTGGGAGATGAGGTCTTCTATTTACTGTTATTGTTTTATAAACTTCATCTAGACCAGCTGTTTCTTCTTGTCGTGATTCTACAAGTTTCTGTCCTAGAGTGCATATTTTTATTGTTAGGACAAAGAGAAAGCACTGACAGCAACTTGAAGCGCGGAGTGAAGACAGAATTATGGGGTAAAATGCAGTGACGAGTTGACGGGTCATCGAAGGGACTTGATGTCTAAATACATATATCAAGGAGTTGGTTTCGGCTGGCTGGAAAAAAAAAGACCATCTCGTCGAAACCGACAGATTTCGATTATAACCCATTTGAAAGGGATACTCTAACTTGAAGGCCAGGGAAATCCCAGGACTTTCGCGTGTAACGACATTAGACACTTAATGACTATATTTGGATTTTACTATTTCAGGGGACGCCTCCTGGTGTTTGGCTTCAAAGCGAAGGGGTCAAAAGGGAAAGATGCAAGCAGTATGTTGTTTTCCAGTTGAACGCATGAAGACAACAGAAAGCAATAGTGACTGTCAGACAGTAACTACAGTATAATGGTGTAATGGATACACATCCTGAATACTACGTGATCAGTCCTTTTTCGACAATTTCTGAATCTACGGTGACGCCTCAACGCATCTCTCAGATGAATTTATTCAGTCCGCTATGAATAAATTTTGTTCTTATCTCTTACGCTCCCCCCTAGTGGTCCAGCTCTACGCCAAAAGTAGAGCGTACCTCTCGCAATCCTCCAGAGCTCGTATCCACCGCACTACAGACGCAAGTATATTTTCATATCATCATCCGTGTTATTCACAGCATTTATATTACAGCGCGTACCGATGTGAGGTCCGGTGTACTTGCTAAGTGTGTGATGTGAACAGTCGACGACGAAGGATGGTGGTCTTCTTATGGCAACGGAGCTGATGCATTGGTGTCTTGGGGGCGTTCCGCGGTCAGGGAAGTGTAGTGAGATCTGTTTTCAGGAGTCAATTGCGCAGAGCGCTGAGAAAGATAAGACAATTTACACGTAGTATGGTTGACGTCGCAACTCTTATTTCAAACGGTGGCGAATGTTCGCATCCACGACTGGGCGGGAAGTCGACGAACAATCTTCGTGCTAGCAGCTCAGGCTGAAGTCTTCGAGTCTTCGCCATCCTCCTCAATGTGCTCAGGGCATCATCATCCTACACCCCGTCATGCCCGTCTGACTCTCTTCGCACACCTGCCTTCTTTAGTCTCTGACATCCACCCATTCGCTACCCTGTCTCCAATTTTGATCGTGGCAAGTGCAGCTACCGCGAGTGTGAGAACGGCAGCGGACATTGCGATCATTGTTGATGCAATGAGCATGTCAGGGGTGTGACGGCTTTCCATTTTACTGTCGATTAGGGAGATACATCGTGGATAAGCCTCGTTGCGGCCGTTTTGTTCTGGCTCATCATCCCACCTGCCAGTGGTGGTAAATGGACGTTGTGGAGTTAGCCGGAGATTATACTGCAGATTCAGTACGTGCTTACTTTTGCGGTTTCTCCTCTCAAGCGCTGATATGCTTTCTCAGTAGAGCTGATGATCCTAGACACCGTTTTATTAAAAAGAAGTTGGAAAATGTTTGCAAGGAAGCATGTGTTGCATTCCGCATTCCTGCCATATTTCATAACGATTTCGACCTTACGACCTTACGAACTTCTTCGACCTTGTCAATTTCGACAAGAAACCTCACATTTTCCCTCATCAAGGTTTTCTTTCGTTACTCTTACGCGACCAGGGACATGATTGCGTGTACGTAGACCAAATTTCTTTCTATTTATATGCACTTTGATCTGACTCGATCACAGGCGCATTACCTGCACAGCATATCAAAACCATGATCAGAGTTGAAATTCAAGTTCCCACCGAAATTCAGGTCAGGCAGGCTCTCTTTCTCTCTCAAATGAATACACGTCATCTGGCCCTGACACGAGGCATTTGCTATATAAAGCTGAGACTCCCACCAAGCACTCCTCCTATTTACCGACATGTCTCAATGTCGATCTCCACGAAGGAAAAAGAAGAGTATCTCAGCAACGACGCTCGCAGTCCATCATCACCTCCAATGCGATCTCTTCTTATACAACTCCTATCACGGATACGTCGCATCCAATAGCTTCGGTTCCAAATCTAATCCCAGTCTTAAAAGACGCACCGAACCTCCAGAACTACTTAAGGCAACGTTTTCCCGCGGTAACAGATGGGAAGAAACTTTATTTTCTTGGTTGGATCGAAAGAATCTCCTACTTCGCGTCCTTGGCACTGTTCTCTCAGGAAGGGAGATCGAAGAGATTATCGAGCTTGCTGTGGATGAGAGGGACCACTTTTATATCGCTGGACTGAGCTTTGAGCCACCGGTGGAGGCGTTTGAGAGCAGGTATCATGGGGAAAATGAGAAGAGGAGTGTTGTTGAGTTTGGAATTGCCAAGCCAGATTTGGTTGAAATTAAGAGGGATAATGATGGGACTATTTGGTGGAGGGTTATTGATGCCAAGTCATCTGCGGATGTAAAAGTAAGTCTTCTAGGTTAATCATTAACTCAAAAGTCTATTCATTTATTCTAACTCATTCTTCTTTTATGTGTATTTTGTTTGAACAGACGTCGCATCATGTTCAGATCTACTTCTACCACATATGCTTGGAAAGTCTGCTCCCGTCCCATTATCATCCCATGGGAACGGCGGCTGTCTGGATCCCACCATCCATCTATGGTGGCGAGAACACTACAAGCTCCGCTTCCGAACCCTCCTTCGATAATCTCCGATCTATCGCAACTCCCCTTTTATCTTCACCCCTGGACGACTACCTCTTCAACAAAATTCCTTATATTCTTGACTGTCAGAAGGGGGAAGTCAAATGGCATTTGAACCCTCTATGCCGAGGATGCACGTATGAAAGAGATTGTACGGAGCGAGCGGTGCGGGATGGTGAACTGGGCGTAATGCCAAACGTGTCGATCCAGGATGCGGAGATTCTGAGGGCGTTCTTAGCTGTTTCTGATAAACAGAAAGCGGGTCTATCTTCGTCCTCCTCTTCACCGTCAGCGCGCCTTTCGGATATAGAGGATTTGTATAAGACTGTAAAGTCTAAATCCAGGATGCTAGAGATGAAGAAGAGCCACGCATCGATGTACAAGAAAGCGAAGAGGATTTTGAAAATCCAAGGCGATGTGAGTCCAGTAGTGGAAGCCGCTCGCACTAAGCAGGTACAAGTGGGTGTCTTCGATCCTCCAGCAACTATGCATAGAGATACTAATCTCTAGCTTCCGACATGATCAGGTTTTGAACAAACGCATATTCACACTGCCAAGAGAAGAAGACATAGCGATCATCATCTCACTCGTACTTGACCCAGCTACGAATGGAATCGCAGCATATTGCATCTCGACATACTCAAACCTCGATGCATCAATTACACCAGGTTCTCTGAGTGGGACTCGAGGAACCCTTATCACCGATTTGGCGTCTATCTTGCAATATATCCTCGATCTGAGCGAAGTACGGAATATACCCCCGTGTTCACAATGCTACGTATTCAACGCAGGGGAACGCACTGCGTTGCAGCGTATGCTCATCGAAGCTGCACTTACATCCGACAAACTCGACGATGACGTCCAAGATGCCATTCGGACATGTATCGGAGCGGTCTGTGAAGGTGCTGAGCTTCTTTCAACAACGTTTCAACCTCTCGTACTCTCAGGCGCGCTCATAAACTTCCTCTCTAAAAAGGGTGGTGTATCGACTGCAGATTTGCGGTTGTGTCTAAGAAGACTTGGGTTGCCGGGTGGGAAGGGAACGGATGAGGAGTTGAGACAGAGGATTAGGGATGAGCTGGAGAGGTTGAAGGATGTAGGGAAGAGGATGCGTGACTCAGGAATTGATAGTGCGGAGGCGTCGGTGAGTGAACAAGCGAAAAACCGGCGTAGCGAGATCGGTGCTCTTCCACGAGTTGTCATCGTGAAGAACGCCATCGAACAGCTCTTGGCACTACCTATACCTGGTCATTGGGATCTTCCAGGTTGTCATACTTTACTCAGAACCAGCTCGCTAGAATGTCCGACCGACGAAACTATCTACTCCGCCTTCATTGGAAATTGCCGAGAAGACCTTGACAAGATGATGAATGATCGGAATTTATGCATACATGAAGTTTTGTGCGAGGCGAGGAAGAGAGCGATAGGTGGACAGGCGGAGAAGACGGATATCCTAGTCAATGAGGCACGCGTTTTGACGTCAGAGTTCATGGACCTGTGCGCCCAAGATCATCTCCGCAAACTCTTCTTTATGCAGCAGGTGCGTCATATCAATATCACCATGAACATGCATCCTAATATCGGTTTGCTACCTGTAAGTTCGAAGTTCTCGCCAGACTCACTGCACTGTGGCAAGATCGCCTTGAAGGCTGCCTTGAGGCGCCTCGACTGGAATATAAATACTCCAATCGACTGCAGGATAACACATACCTACACTATTTCGCTCTATGTTCCGGATACGTTGATTTCTCTTCTGACAAGGAGAAGTCTTTTTTCGGGTTTCTCCTAACCGAAGACGTCGATTCGGATCTCGAATTGCCTGTCGAGTCACTTTTCGATGACCTAGCTGTGTTTAACCTCATTTTCCCGCTGAACAAGTATCAACGCGTGAAGTGGAGTCAGCAGCCTCATACAGTACAGGAGAGATTGTTCGTAGCTGACGTGCAAGATATAGTCATTCGAAACTTCAAAACATTCATTGTTCTTCGTACCTTCGGGGATTTCAACCTCCGTCTCAAACCCAACACTAGATATCGGCTCTCTCCTCGTCTCGTCGATTTCAACATAACCAAGATCCTGAGTACTTTACTCGAAGTCGACCTACACACTCCGGCGAATCCAGGATATATGCTGAAACCACCGTTCTTGCAGCTATTCTCTGATCCAAAGGCATTCGCGAAATTCTCGAGTGAAAGTGATTCAACGGCAGAACGGTATTGGGCGAGAGAGGTGCAGATCCAGAGGACGTTTAGGGAGTTGAGTGGACTCGGCAAGGAGGCGGCTGGGTCCTTGATGCTGAAGCCGTCTCAAGAACATGCGCTTCGTAGGATTCTCAAATATAGGTTGTCGGTTATCTGGGGTCCTCCAGGTAAGCTTCCTTAAGTTCTGAACGAGATGCGACTTTGCTAATGTATTCTCAGGTACGGGGAAGACATATACGATCTCACTATCCTTACTCCGCCTGATCCAAATCAAGTCCGCAGATGACAACCCTCGTCGATTAATCATCTTCGTAACTGCAATGACACACGCGGCTATTGACGCTTGCACGTCAAAGCTGAGCGCCTTGATGCTGAACTACCAATCACTCCCTGGTTTAGATACGAGCTGGATGAGGAACGTATCTCTCGAACGCGTGATGTCTGGGGCCAAGCATCCCGTTCCTGATGGCGAGAAAACGTACATTTACGCGGGGACTGTGTATCAGGCAGGTGCTGTGGTATCCCCTTAGCCATTCCGATCTGACCACCTGGGATTTAGCTATACTCGTATTGTAAAAGAATAAAGCTCAAGGCAGACTGCATCGTAATCGACGAAGCCGGACAACTTGGTCTGGGACCTGCATCGCTGGTCCTCAAGTCTCTTGAAAGTGTTGGAAGAGTTATTGTGGCCGGAGACTCCGAGCAGCTTGCTCCTATCTTGACGACTCGGTATCCTCAAGTGGAGTCACGATTGTTTGGATCTATCCTTGATTGTTTGATGGCAAATACTGGAGATGAGGAATTGTCGAAGGCAATCTCGGAGCCGGAAGTAACGGCATCTCTGTCTTATCATGACCATGGAACTGTTAGTACGATAGTACAGCTCACTGAGAACTTCCGGTCCGCCTTGTTTTTCTAAAAAGATGGATACAGTGAAGTAACGTGACAAATTATATGCAGGTTGAATCCAGACCTCGGAGACTTCGTATCGACGATCTACAAAAGGTCCTTCAAACCGCAAAAGTCACAAAACGTCAAAGTGGCGAAGCAACTAGAAACCTTAGCAAGCATAGAAATCGATGAACAGGATACCACATATGCGAGAGCTCGAGACATTCTTGTTGCATTATCCTCCGCCATGCGCCGTCGATCTCAAAAAATTCTGCAAGAGCCCAAACGTACTTTCAAAAGGCAACAACCGCAAGATGCATACTCAGATTCAGACATGACCATCCCAACACTAGACATTCGTCCCATCTCGCTAGCTCTAATCCGTCTCTCTGCCTCATCCCAATTTCCCGACCAAATGGGGTACGAGATACATGTCCGCGCTGAAGCGACCTTCGCAGCAGCCCTCGTTCACCTGATTCAGGAAGCTGCCGGTCCCGATGAGACCATCTTCATAGCGACGCCACATCGGGCCCAGCGTCAGGCTGTGAAAGATGCGCTCCTCTCAAGAGCAGATGCTCTCTCAAGAGCAGATGAGCTCTCCGAGGCGTTCGGTGCTCTCCAGATTCAGGATAATAAACCAGTTTTTGTTAGAGACAAGATCACCGTTGATACTACCGAACGCTTGCAAGGTATCTAAATTTCTATGCCTCACTGCTCTTCAGGATTTAGTGAAGCTGCGAGATCGAGCGTATGCTGACCGATGTTCACTTACAGGTTCAGAAGCTGCTTTCGTCATCTGTTTATTTTCGCATACCTATGCGGGGAACGCGTCGACAGCAATCGATTTCCTACTCGAGCGCAGACGACTCAACGTAGCCATTAGCCGCGCAAAGACACTTTGTATCCTAATAACATCGAACGAGGTCTTGCGCCCTTCGGTCCGGATATTTTCTAACCCACAGAGTGCAAAGGGCTTTGCTTTTCTAAAAGCCTTTGAGGATAGGGCTTGGTCAGGGGATGCGACCGTCAACCTAGACGAGTTGGCAGAAGCTGGGCTCAAACAGAGTTAAAACATAGTGAAATAATGTATATACCAGCCATCAAGACAGGATCATCTATGCATTCATTGGATGTACCAATACACTCTATATATCAAGATAATAAATGTTGTTTCAAGAATCTGAGCATGTGGACTCTATCTAGTTTGTTGCGTGTTTCGAGAAGGTCGAAGAGAATCGAGTACTACAATAGGAGGAAAGGAGGGTATGCGAGAGAACAACACGGCATTGCGATGATATAAAAATGTTCAGCGGAAGGGGTAGATAGTATGGACAGACGATTGATGTGACGCTGCAAGAAAAGAGAAGGGAAAGAAGAGGAACATGATTTTGCCTCCTTTTAAGGAAGCATTTAACGTGAACGAGAATCATGACTGGATCGTGGCGTAGCTATAGATGTCCCCTCTGTGGGCGAATCCACTATACTTCTCACCTGGTTGAGATCTTCTGATTCTTGCCCAGGTCCCAAACCAGACTCGGGCTCGGTTTCTTCGAGTATCCGTTCGGGCTTATGGCCATCTGGTTCTGTTACAGTAGTAATTTCGTTGTCCTCTGGGTATCCAACGGCTTTCTTAAACTCGAAGGGAAGCATCACTGCACGGTCAATAGCGACTGGCAGTCCGCGATGTCGACCACGAATCATCACGGCAATGATGATGAGCTTTGACAGAGGTGTTAGCGCGCCCGAAAAGGAGAAATTTCCCTGGGTGAAAATTTTTAGCTAATGTCGAAGAGAGGACGCAAAGTCGTCCGACGTACATAGGCAACGCCTAAACTGAGTCCGACGCTGCTATAGGCAGATATTAATTCAAAGACTGCAAGTGCGTCAGCATATAAATCGTATGATGTAACCAGTAACGACCTACTTAGAGTAAAGATAGTAAACCATTTGTAATTCTCCTCGTTCTGAATCTTGCTGCGTTCGATGATACAGAGCAGAAACAAGGCCAGGCAAATCCACCACATATCTAATCACGTACTAGGGTCGACAATTGTCCATTCCACAGGCGCTGTGAATACTCACCGAATGCGAGTTGTCTACGAGCATGCCACGCGAGGTAACGACCCCAGACAGCCGACCCTGGACCCTCCACGTTTGGCTCATCTTCATTGTCATCATCGAATATACCCAACGACTTCTCCTCGTATACGTTCGTCGAGCGAACACTGAACATAACATAGGTTAGCAAATGGTGATCGATCAAATAAGGAGGAGTTACCTCATAGCGATGGGGTCTAAGTGGAAAAAAAGGAACAGAAGTAACGATTTCGTGCAAGCATGGAATCAACGGGAAATACTCACAGACACTGATATACATCATCATCACGAACAATGTTCTGCGAATATATAAGCCAGAGGTTTGCAAGTGCAATCTGAAAATTTCTCACTGTACAGCGGGCGCTAGGTTCCCCAGAGATACAGTAGTAAACCCAGCCGAACGTACGGCGCACGACTGAAGTAGCCCAATAGCGAAACGTACTCCGAGTGGGATAGCCTCCATTGTCGCGTTTCCAATATCGAGAATGAGGAAAAAGAAATAATCCGTGGCACTTCAGATGAAGAAAAACGTTAGTCTCGAATTAAGGAAGCTTCAGACACGAGAAAGACGCACTTTAATATGATCACCACTGACAAGAGGAACCAGGTTTGATTAGAGGGGAAAAGATAGATGAAACATCTTCGTGGATGGTCGAGTAAGAAATGAAGAGTTTCGTTCAGGCGTGAATCGACGGGAATACACTTTGTAATGCACCAACTAACAAAATTTGAGCAGGCAGCAACAAACCAATCGAGAACATGACTCACATAGTTAAACGCAAGCTTATTGGAATACATCGTCGAGTGTAGGTCAGAACGAGTTCAGTGAGTACATAGCAATGACGTAGGAAACTCACAAGATAGGCTTAAAAAACGCGTCAATCTTTGTTTATAGTGTCTAGCAAGACATGGCGCTTACATATGCAGTATTGCCAGCAAGAATAAGAATAACCATAACAAAAATGAGTGGATACGCTGTTTGAAATGGGATCATGGACTGATCCACCAGCGATATGCCCGTATTCGTGTATGCAGAAACAACCTGAAATACAGAGAACCAAGCCGATGGTATATGGCGATGCAGATTCGGAGGATTGAAATCACTTCGCCATCTTGGGATCGACATGTAGGGTGCGACTATCACAAAGGCAAGAAGTTGTAGAACAAAATGGTACTGCGAAGAATATAAGTTGATCTGCCGGAAATTGTCACGAGACACAACAGAGACTTACGCATGCGACGATCCAAAGTAAGGCGGTTAATGCGCGATATTCAATACCTCCAAGTTCCTCCAGATTCTCCTCCGTTAGCAAATGAAATTGGGAATTTCTTCCCACGATTGCATTGAAGGTGACGTAGTTTACTTGTCTGGTACTGCGATCTGTAGTTGTATTTGGATAGGTCGAGATCGTCTGCATGTTCGGTATGGTAACCGTTCGAACAAGCTTCCGTTCCAGGTTGGGAAAGAAGAATCTAAACAAGCGCAGAAGTAAATCTGTTGGGTACGGAAAACCGCCGTAGCCTTTGTGCTTGGTGCTTCGATCTTGTGTAGACTCTCTGAATGATCGATGGCTATTATGTGTAGTATATCGACGCGCCAAAGGCACTGTTCCCGGAGGAGCATAATCTAGCCAGGCAACCTCAGGACACAACCAACCGAGTTGTCAAAATCAAAGACACCTACCTCGATCATCGTGCACAATATCGCCCGCGATGCTATACCTCCGAGAAGCAGCCGGGCTTCCAGATTGTTGACTCGCTGCGTTGGCAAGCACAGAAGGACGTCGATCACGAGACATTTTCCGTCCTCGAAGGTCATGATCAGGCGTTTTGAACTCTACAGTAAGAGTGTGGCCAAGAGGAACCCCTGTTCGTGTCGTAGTAGTAGCGCCGTTCGGTAAAGTAGGTGTCCGCGGAAGTGTCCCAGTGCGTGCAATAATCGGAGCCCCTGATCCATCTGTCACGTTGATTGGTTCAGTATCCGAGATGGTCATCGTCCGACGTGGCAGACTAAAAAATAAATTTACAAAAACTTCGCGCGAAGCACCAAATTCGAGAAACTTACGGTACATTTTCGGACGCCCTTTCCTGAAGCTCTGCCACCGTCACTGAGGCGGCACGAGGTCGATGGGCAGGCGTAACCACGGGCTGCTCGGAGACCCAGCCATTGGGTCCAACGGGCTTTGGAGCATCATCCATCCGACGAATCATCTCCGGTCGCAACTTTTTCAGCGTCTTTCTGGTAAAAATTCCAAACCGCTTCTTCTTCTCTTCCTTCTCTTCCGCACTGTCCACACTACGTTCCTCGCTGCTTCTCTCCAATACCGGACTTAAGTGTTCATGCATACTGAACATTTGCGATAAACCCGCCCCTACGGACCGCCGCCTTGCGCTGCCTCCTCCAATTCCCCGTTCCACATTCGCCTTTCTTTTCGCCAACTGTGCTTCTATGAGAGTCTTGAATCTCTTGGCAAAGTATCGTCTGACACATATGAGCTGACGAGTCCACCATAGCAACTTCTGCGATATTCACCTTCGAATATAACACATTACCCATGATACAACAACCTTTGTCAATGTTGTCGTAAGCTATAGGATCGAAAGAAATGGAAAATTTGTGACATACCGGGTTACCCAAGGAGCTTTGGATGAACAACAATGCTTGCTGAAATCCGGTGAGCCCACTGAGGTCGACCGTAGCGAGACCGCAGACGGTGGTGGCGCTGACAGAGTTGAAAAGAGAATCGATGTACGAGATATGATTCCGTCCATTCGCCGCGTAGAAAATCGCAGAGAAAATCAAGGGAGAGAAGGTGCTGAAAGTGCGATCACAACGGTCAAAGACCAAACATGAGGGTGTCTGAGATTTCAAAATACATACAAGAAAAGAAGATGAACACGGAAAAAGTTGAGATGGTTCTTGACGGTGGACCAGAAATTGGCCATTATCATGGGAAGAAGGAGAAGGCTGACATGGGCCAAGTGATGATGGTCGGAATTATGTTCGAATTTATATAAGTTGTTATAAGTATACCTATGAGACCAAAACTTAATCCAACTCATCTCGAATATTCACCAGACCAGGTCATGACCAGTGGCGGCTCAGCACGTGATGCGGGATCGTCGTCGTCACCCCGAAGGCTGTGTCGCACGTGCGTTCCGTCTCTTTTTCGCTCTCTAACTGCCAAATTTGATCTTGACGGCGCCTTTGTCGCGCTCGTAGCATTAATTGCTCCCTATAGCTTAGCTGGTGGGGAAATGAACAGCCTGCGAACTACTGTACCAATGCTCCACTTTTGCAGATTCACTTCACTGAGCGTCGCTCCATGTTGCTTATTTATGCTCGCGTGCCTCGTGTTTCTTTTTCCTGCTGCTTCCATCCCCACCGTCTCTCTTCACAAAGCAAATGCACCTTCATATTTGTCTGAACTGGCGGCTAATTCATGCTCAATATTCTTCGCCACAAATCGCCCGTTCTTAGCGCACACAGCTCGCAAACCTTCTCCCGAGTGCCGTCAACCCATTTGGCTCACGGGTGAACTGAGGACACAGCGCCTACGATGCACTGCATTAATGGTTGGCCGCACATCAATAGAAAATAACGCTCGCAGCATGATCGAATTTATGTTATCACACGTTGGTTTCATTCTTAGTGGGATTTGCAATGGGACATGGAGCTTCCAGCCATTCCCAGGCGCTGACTCAATTTCTCTCGTAGCGATCATCTCTGAAAGTGAAGTTCACGCTGTGCTCATTTACATACACAGGCCTAGAGTTGTGGCGAGTAATTATCCCCGACTCCGAACACTTTCCCCCTTCCATACAGCAGTAGCTCAGGATCTTTTGTGCTTATCATTAGTATATCTACATCCTTCGGCACGAAAAAGATATTTAACCGGATCGTTGTGGCGTATATCCGGCCTCGATCTCTGCGCGGGCATGGGATACGGTGATACTGATGCGACGCCGTCGGAAATGCGTGATATATTTAAAAAAACGAAACCTAGGCGACATTATTTCTGTAGAAGTATAAGGGCATCTGCAATACTCTCATGGCCCTCATACTGAATGAATACAAAGCCAGGTCAAGCCAGATGCACAAGGGGTTCAAATTATACAAGGATGCCGAAGCGGCAATCACAATTGTCGATCGGCGATCAAACAAAGCTCAATACAAAACTTACCTAATGTGGCTGAAGCGAACATACAAAATAGTGGTTTGAAGCTTGGCTAGCAATAAGCGATGTCCTCTCTCACAACCTTCATCAAACGTTCTTTGCTTTAAACCATCATTCTGCGTCACTCGTCCTCTAGTGTTCTATTGTTATCATTTTTCACTCTCTTTCGTGTCTCACTCATTATTTGCCGACAACGACGTTAAGCTCGAAGACGATCTTTTGCTCATCACCTCGTACTTGCTGCGATGCCGAAATACTTCAATAATGCTGCTATCAATTTTGCTTTCGGCTTTTTATGGCTAATCGCATTCTGTGAGTCGATATCTCCTTCGCCCCGAGAAAGTGCTGACGAAAATTCTTGAATATCGACTCCGAAACCAGCATCCTTATCAATCCGGGTCCATGCAGCGCCAGTCTGGCGAACTGCGAATATGATTGCGCAATCCAAGCATCTCGGATGCGCACACACCGGCTGCAGCTTCGTTCGTACACCCAGTATTTTCTTCTCATCTCCATCCACCCGACTCAACTAGCTATCTTTTCATCCGTTTCAAAATACAGGGCCAAGCCTCCCAAACACACTCAAATTCGACAGAATTTCTGCTTACCACAACAGATGGCGAGCCTATACGGCTACCAGAACTTAGTGCTGGACACTTTTTGGTCATACCGGTGGCTGCTGTCGCTGCTGTTGGGTACCATCTTTTCAAAATTAGGACAGGAAAGGCGATGTAATGCTTGTTCTGTTACATGCTTTGCTTTGCTGCGTTTGCACATGGTTGGACGTTAGACATTGAGGATTTCTAACCTTGTATGTATAAACACGCGTAATGATTAGTTGTAAAGCATGGTCAAATGCACATTCGTGTAATAAACAACTTCGAAATGTTAATATCGTAAGTAAGATTGAAAGTGATCACAACTTCGCGTCTCTGAACTGCGCAAGCTGAAGCTTCTCATCTATGGAGGTAGGAAGTCCATCAGTTCAAGGCCAACACCAAATAAGGGGAAAGTACGCACAAGTATTGTTATATAATACATGCTTCCGACTCGGAACAGGGTGCGTTGTAAGCCCACGTGCATCAACCATCTCCGGTACAAGCTCGCTCAGCTTCGTAATCCCGAGCATCCGCATATCCATAATCATCTCGTCTCTCAAAATATCAATCGCCCTTTCAACTCCCTCCTGACCATACGCGCAATACGAGTACAGGAAGCCTTTGCCGATACCAACTGCGCTTGCACCTAGAGCGAGTGCTTTAAGGATATCCGAGGCGCGTCGGACACCTCCGTCGATGAAGATGTGGAAGTTCGGATTTGGCCAGAGTTGCCGCTTTTTTAGCTCAGAGATTACTTCCACGAGGATTTCGAGACCTGAACGGGCCATGTCGAGTTGTCGGCCACCGTGGTTCGACAACACTACTCCTTGGACTCCGGCCTCGATTGCAAGAATCGTGTCTTCCCAGGTAGCAACGCCCTTCAAGATGATTGGCACTACGCTGATGTTTAACGCTTTGCACATTTTAGGATAAATCAGATCAAGTCTCACTCTTGGTTATACCCTGGAACCACTTGATATCATCCCAATTTAAGCTTGGGTCAATGAAGGACTAAAGCAGCATTAGACTAAATCGAGCACACATAGAGAAACAGAAAACTCACGCTTATGGCACGAGTGTGGCCCTCTCCCTTCTCAACCTTCTGCCCTTCCTGGATTTTCGCGCCCGCTTCATTTCCACCATCATCAGCGTTCTTCGCGCGCAAGTCCTTCTCACGACGACCAAGTTGGGGCGCATCGACTGTTATGAACAGAGCTTTGATACCTCGTTTCTCTGCGTTTTGGACGTATTTGCGTGTCAATTCGCGGTTCTGATTCACGTAACTGGTATAACATCAGCTTAAAGAAGCTTATTTCACGAGGACGAAGCAAACGTACAGCTGGGAGAACAGGACCTGATCCGGGGCTCTAGCGTCGACAATTTCGTCAAATGTGAAGGACGCGAAGGTCGAAATCATCTGAACAATCCCAGTCTTCCCAGCCGCACGAGTCAAACAAAGTTCACCATCGGGGTGTCCGAGTTTCCCAAGCGCCATAGCGGAGATGTAGAACGGCATGCTAGACTTGCATCCCAATATGCTATGACTCATATCGACTGCGCTGACATTCCTGAGCACGCGAGGGCGAAACCATACACGCTGGAACGCGTTATGGTTCTCACGAAGAGCAATCTCATCATCCGCACCGCTAGAATAATAATACCACGTCTTCGGCGGAAGTATAGAACGCGAGAGAACTTCGAAGTCATAAAGGTTCAGGATCTCGGAAACCGGCGGGCGAGCTGCCCAGAGCGTTTCGCGCCGACGCTGATCAGGTGTCTTCTCTTCGATGACTTCCTCGACTGTGGAGAGATCAACCGGTCCAAGGTGCTTATCTTTTGGTAGGTGTGTTGTCACAACGTCGGAAGCATGTATAGGATCATACGCTTTGGTCGCATCCTTCCCGGCGTACTTGAGAATTATAGCCGCACCTCCGGGGTGCTCTAGTAGTGAAAGCAATATAAGTGGGGCGACCAGTTGCTTGAAGGAGGAACTGACCATCAAGGAACTCTGTGACGTCGTAGGCTTTTCCATGGATGATAATCCAGCAGCTTTCTCTGCTGTTATGCTGAGCGACAGCAGCACCAGAAATCAGAGCAGTCATAACTCGAGACCTGGATCTTTGATCGATGGGCGTAACAGAGAGTTTGTGCGGCGAGGAATGCAAGTCCTACTGGACTTAGTGCGAATGATGAGTGTCAGATAAGCATGTTATATCCAATTAAAGTTGAAGATGAGTACGGAGAGCACGGAGTACCATAAGGGTGAAAATTCGCAACTGTAACAATAGGTACGGAACAAGCTGCCTACCCAGATGTGTCGGCGGATTTCCATCGTGGTCAACGGAGCGCCATCTCATTTCACGGTTGCACTGTAAATAGAGTACTGTCCGATACTGTCCCAGGACCAGGATGACAACCAGCAAACTGTAGGCACTCCATTTTTACACTGAACAAAGTATATCATTATTTCCAGTCTTTCGACACGAGCACTCGAGAATAAACAGCGCCATGCGTCTCCTGGTATCCCAGCTTGGAATAATTGGCAAGGAAAGATGAACATAGGAACTCTGTAAGTTTCATAGCTATGGTGATTTGAGGAGAAAGGCGGCATTAGATCGGTATCGGCATAGAAAATCGCGGGTGCTCGTGTCAAAAATTCCCAGCATGATCGACGAATGGTTTGTTAGGCTTGGCAAAAGTCTCTCTGCTAGCAAGCAAAGCTCGATATGCGGAAACGACTCTGCGGCGATTAACCATTACGGACTCAATCATCAAGTATGCGGCGAGAATCGTCGGTTGCTTTAGAAGACGAGTTCCGCCTAAACGCCGCATAAGTCAACTCCGACTGATATAATATCATTCATTCTCGACTTCCCAATGTCTGAAGCCCTGGGGTAAAGCATACAACAAACTGAAATTGAAAAGTTGATACTGTACAGAAATAACTGTTTACCTTTTGGTGAGAAGTCTGTTACTGCGTGCCAGTATTAGATCGTTGACCATTTCATGTCCCAATCTGTCCATTTGGAAGTGACTTTGTCCTCTGAGTCCGGCCAGTTTGCGCCCCAGGTGATTGCGTAATGATCAAGAACTAAATCTAGCTCTTCGACCTCATCGAGCGTCTCGAGCCGCAAATTTCTAAGATCACATATGAACAAGACCGTGAGTAGCATTGAGGGTGAAAGACGTGCCGTTCAACATCCTCTGCAGGGAGACGCGAGTTTCTGATTTCTTTCAAAGTGAGTGCTTTCGCGAGCTTGAAACCATGTGCGGTAAACCGCCTTGGCAATGAATCGTACGAGGTGTATGGTTCTGCTCCAGGAAGTTCTATATTACGAGTCTGCGGTTGATTAGATGAATATATGGTTGCTATCAGATTACAAATGCATTCTACCTTAAGGTTATTCTTCATGACACGTCCGAACGGATCGTTGAGACCAAACATCTCGTACACGATAGCGCCAATCGGGGCAGAGCCTCGGAAGCGGTCCATAAACCAAGATATGATAGCAGACGATTCATTAGGCTGCATGTATGCCAGTACGCATTCGAACAAAAGAATTGCAGGCATGTTAAGATCGACCAGTGGAGGGGTGCCACCAGCAAGAGCTGGCTCGAGGAAAACCACCGGAGGCTTGCGCAAGTCAGCCGCAAGTAGATTGTAAATCGGGGAGCGTAAAGATGTGCCTCCATTTGCTAAGTTTAAAGATAAAGACTAGTATCGCAAACGTAAGAGGCATTCTTACTGAGAGCTACATCATTTGGTTCCCCTAGAACCGCCAATAGATCTTTATTCCTCTTGATCGCCATAGCCTTCTTCGTAGTTATTTCTGGGAAATCGATTTCGACATACTTAGCGATGCTCTTACTACGGTCGCTAGTCTATCTGCTTAACGTATGAGGAGGATGGACTCGTAAGACATGATAGTGGCGCACCGCAAGCCTCCAAAATCGCGTATCACTCCCAGCACCTAAGCTGATAATCTGGCACTGCTTTCTCTCGGATCCGCATAAATCAAGCCACGCATCAACAAGGCGGTCAATGCTCTCCGATCTGACCCACGTCCCGATGTTAATTAAGGGAGGACGAGGTTGTTGCAAATGGGCTCTTGGCACAAAAAAGCGCACAAAAGGATCTTTTAGGTAGCCCTTTTGAACGGCGGAGAACCTAGCAAGCAACGCATCGTTGTCGGTTTCGCGTATAGGGGCGTCGGGATCCTGCGATCTGGTAGGGAACATAGTGGGTCGGTACAAGATATTGGCTGAAAGGTCGGCTTCGATGCGCCACCGTAAGGTCGTGCTACACGTGACTAATTGGATCCCTCCTCAGACTTTTTCAGCCAGCGCCCGTTCTTCACTTTTGTGAACACTGCTGAGGCCGCCGCGAGGCATCGAGTTGAGATGCCATGGCCACCACTAGCGCCTGTCTTCCTTCCGGGAAAAGAGCCATTGCCCCCTGGCATGACCGAGGAGGATCGCGCACAGCTCATGCAGGCAAAAAAGTATCAGGACCTTATTGCTAGCGTGCCCGAATCATGCATCTTCAAAACTGGGATGGCAGGCGTCGCTGGTATATTTGTTTACCCCATTACGGTCCCAAAGCCGTAGATTGATGACTCTTATCCAGGTTTCGGTCTCGGCGCATTCTTTTCTCTCATGTCTTCGTCGTTCGCATATGAAGATCCGTTATTACGATCACAAGCGCAAGTAAACGCTACCACGACACAGAAAGCGAGAGAGATATTCAAGGACATGGGGAAAGGCATGTGGAGAAGCGGGAAGGGATTTGGAAAGGTAGGAGCTTTGTTCGCAGGGCTAGAATGTGCCATAGAGTCGGTATGTTATTCTGAAATTTACTGCATGAATCTGGTCCTTAAGCTCCGTATTGCACAAAGTATCGAGCAAAAAATGATATGGTCAATCCGGTGGTCGCTGGCTTCATTGCTGGAGGTATCCTAGCTCGACAGTCGGGTCCTAAAGCAGCCCTCGGAGGTGGTGCCGCTTTCGCAGCATTTTCTGCAGCCATAGACTTATTCCTCAAACGAGAATCCTCAGAGTACGTGGATTGCCATTTTTTTCCCTCTCGGAAATCAAGCTGATTGTACTATTCTGTCGCCAGCGATGACGATTGATGCATTATCCCCCATTGATTACCCAGCATTAATTTATTCCAGCATATAGATTTACATACATTCAAATGCCTAATTACCCCGTATCAATCTAGGTCGGAAAGCATGGACCGTTGCACCGCCCAAAGGTATAGCCATGTTCGCACAGGACAGGATTCGTCAGACAACTCACTCACGACAGTTGCTCTCCTGTTATGATCTACGGCAGTCTTTCATCGAATTCTTGCATTTCAATCCATCGATCGTATAAAGTTGATTGAACTGAAATTATTGCGAGGTTTCACTGGATAATGAAGACAATCCTATCGGACGATCAATGGTAGACCAAAAGAGGAAGGCCTTCATATCGTCGATCATTGGATTAACCTTGTTCTCCAAATCCGACTTTTTTCACTTTGTACCGTATTTCCCACCGCAGGGAGCAAACACATAACTCCATTGTATTTCGATGTAAGCGACCGACGCGGGCATTCTATTTTCCAAGCAGCAATGAAAATCATGAACAAGGTTTCCAGGTCGATCATGCTAAGCCCACGCAACCACCTGCAATGGGTGAACCAAAGTTGTGCGGAGGATAAGGGGTTGTTTGCGTATTGTCTCTCCTCAAAACATATAAAGTAAGTTGTTAGCATTGGGTGTAGGGATATCGTTGATCGAGTACTCTTCTCCGCCTGAACTTTCTAAAATTCTCGTTCACTCTTACGACTCATTCCTATCATTTTGCATTCCATTTACCCTGGACATAATTTCTGCACCGTTTCTCTGTAACCATGAACATTCGATCAGTGATGTTTGCTGTCCTTGGGCTCGTCGCTACTGGTATGTCACTCCTTGTGCTGATATGAACTCTTCAATGACGCATTCATTTCATTGTTTAGCCACCGCTGCTCCAAATCCGTCTCCTCTCGATCCAGACACCGCACATATTATTGCGATGAACAATAATCTTGCCTGCTCAACCGGGTCTTGTAACTCCACTGTAGGCGTCGCTCGAATTTTTTCTCTTTATGACATACTCAAACTTTTCGGGAAGGTTTTTGAGACGAACTCAACAAGTACTGTGCCGTACGCAAGTGGTGTACGGGGACGACGTGATACATGGTCTCCATTGACGTTGTTCGCTGTGGGAGGGCTGGCTTTTTCCACCGGCATGCTATGATACTTATGTAATCTTCTCTCATGTTGTTCAAACACGAGTTACACAAACCGGACTATTCCGTTTTGCATTTTCATCTCTTGCATGCGTTTCATAGCATCATATAATTAGTGTTAAATCCTTAATTTTAATTGAAAGAACGTAATGAATTCCATTCTCTCCTGATCCTGTTGCAAAAGTACTCGTCTCCAACTACAGGTCAGCAAGAATTACAGAAGGTGATAGGTAGCGAAAAGATCCAGAAAACAAGGACGTTCTGTATAGCAAACTGATAATAAGGAACAGTATTAATAAAACCCTATTACTATAAGACATCATCGAAAGCAAAAGCAAGTCAATAGTACCACATGACGAATGTGACACGAGTTACGACATGCGGGGCAAGTTAACGGCCGTGTGGACATTCTCTTCACTCGGTGATAAATCCGGCGTTTTGAAGCTTCTTGCAGGACTCGATTCTCTCCTCGCGTTGTTCTCAACTTCTTGCTCGATACAGACTTGCACCTTATTATCGATAGACGTGTAAGAAGCAGCAGACTTATGAAATCGAAGACTCACTTTCAGCTCTCCTGCCGACGATCTGCGACCGCTGGGACGCTCACAGGCGTCTGAGAGCGGGATTGGCCGCTCATTATGAGCATGAGTTGTCTAAAGGACGGAATGAGAGGATATCAATAGCGATGTACACAGACTTACGGCATAACGCCTGAATCGTGGTTGCGAATGGCCTTCTACAGAAACTTGGTATGCTACAACATAGGAGTCGTGTCGTCTCTTGAGAGCATCTCTCGAGTTAAGTGTTGCGAGTAGGGAGTTAACGTAGCCTGTTATTCACCAGATGTCTTCGTAAATACTTCTCGAGCAAAATTTCTTGTCCACCTACACTTTGAGATAATGAAGTGAAGAGCGATGAAGAGGAAATTGCGTGGCATGATCGTAGCCTAAAGACATTGAGTCATGGAGTACCAGGAATAAAAAAGAAATATTTACAAACAACATCGCAAGGAAAGACCCAAGAGTCGTCAAGACACCGTTGCTTACAGAGTATATAAGCAACTTATGGATAATCTCATCCATCCTGCAAGTGAGTGTCAGGGCACAAATGCCTAAGCAAAGTCATCGGCGCTCACGTCGAGTGACCAGAACGGTTGACTTGAAGATAGTAGCACAATGATGATGTGAGAAGAATCTCAATGGCGCAAGACAGAGCCAGGCCAAACGTGAATAGCCACTGCGATAATACATCATTAACGAGCAACTAGGCAACAGGTAGTGATGTGCTTACGCGGAAGTCATCGATGAACACAGAAAATCGACCAAGCCGTATCCTATGTTAACATTGTTTAAAGAAAAAGGACTTTCAAAGTAAGACAGTCAACATACATCTGAATACCAGTGGCTGCAACCAGAAGTCAATTTACTCCCAAAAACACGTAGACGAAAAGAGACGAACCGAGAGCAGAGGCGAGGCGAGCAGTAGCCAAGCATATCTGGAACGATCGTCAGGGTATGACACGATAACCAACGGATACTGCATACAATAAACGTGGTTAGGTAAATGTTACGCTTGCTAACTGGTCAAACGTGAGCAAAGAGTCAAAGAAAACGTTAACAAGACTGACATCGCCAGACACGATACGTGAAGAATCTGTTTAGAGTTCTATCAGTCTACAGAGCGGAACCCACAGAGTGGTTATGAACTCACAATTGCACAACGTATGTTACGAGACCAGTGATTACGATGCTAACCTTTATGTTGGAAGGAATCTCTCAATCGATTGAAAAATCAGATATGCACGTAGATTCTTACTGCAATTGTCCTGGAGAAGACACGAGTTAACGCATTCTCATGAGTATTTCTCGAAGGCCACTAACCAGTTCAACTGATCTAACACGTCTAAGTCACCCCAATTGAGAATGAGATAACTCCATATTCCTTGACAGACGAGTATGGTGTGAATAAAATCGAGAATCCTGCACGCAAATACCGTAAGCCCGTACTCATCCACACGTCTGAAATGAAAAGAAGCACCAAACTGCAAAAACCTGCCGATCATTTGGACGTCAACATCTCATTAATATAGCATCTGAGACGACGCACTACTGAAACGATGATTTTTGGATCCTTCTTTCGATAATGTCGGAAATATTGATAGGTTTGAAGAATGCCTATTCCACAGAGACTAGCGAAGGACGGAAAATAATCAAGTTCACAAATATGACAGAATATTATCGATATGAAGTTGGCAAGGGGAACGTTTCAAAACCAAATATAAGGTCAGTACTTGATTCTACAGAAGGATGAACATACTAGACAGAAATGACGCAGCCGATGAACATCGCGCCGAAAGTTGGTCGGAGGTCTGTACTCGCCATGGTGTGGGTTTAGTAGGTAAAGGGTCAAAAATCGTCAACACTGCAGGTGGCGGTTACAGTAGAGAGGTGGGTTTCGAAAATAGAAAGGAGAAAACAAAGTAGCGTAGAAATGTTTCTGCCGGATATCTATAATTATATCAGGATGAATGAATGTTGCGTTAGCCATGATAAACCTTTTGGCCTCACACTATAGGCATCTTCTTCGCCAGCCGTGTCGTGGGGAAGGAAGTAGGGAGAGAAAAGAGAACCGAACCGAGCCGTCCAATCCAGAAATCGGGAGATAAAAAGTTGCTAACTTAACACTGTCCAGTGATTGGGAAGGGTAGAGACAAAAGACTGGGCCCCAAGACTTGGCCACAGCGCCGGTCGATCTCGGGTACAAAGAAGGGAGCTAGCTCCCAACGTCCATTCTCCCAAAGCAAAAGATGCCGAGTTATAAGGGCAAACGATGGCAATTGCCGTACGATCGAGTAGACCACAAGGTCGGTTTTATATAATCATTAGGCCAGGCAAAGACGGGGAGTAATCAAGAGCAAATGAGCAAATGAGAATTCCACTAGCATCATACCATGAATTATCGGTACCAGATCGCTTTTGCAGACAATGGCCCTCGATGATCAGGTGAAACGATTCTTTAGAGTCACCTGGGAAATTGCCGGGGTCTCCTTTACAGCAGCGTATCCGTTAGAAACAGGAAATACCAAGGAAACTTGTACGGAATGTTGCCTGCTCTTCTTTAAGTAACCGGTTGATCGGAATCCTCTTGGTAACTGTGAGCACGATTGTCCCTGGGAGCGTTTCTTGAATACGGTATAAATCGTTCGAATTCCTCAAACTTCCAAACCTCCGCAGTCATGAGGACGACGCCCCGTTTCTTGGTCCGTAGATCGCGTGAAGCATTCGCAGAACCAGCAGGAAAATGGAATTTCAGCTAACCGAAGACCCTCGCAACGGAACTTTTTCATGCATATTCAAGTCGTGCGGAGTCCACACCTCCCATTCATTCGTGACAAAACTCCTATTTGCGGTGAAAAAAAACGCGGTTATGTAATATCGAGAATTTGTCTGAAAGTTCTGTTCGATAGTCCTGATGAAACGTATCTCCAGTATTTTTCATGAGATGTAACAGTCTCTAAAGCACTTGATTACGAGAGAGAAAGTCCGGTTTTGACGCCGAGGCAGCAAAAGAGAGCGCTGATGACGATCGAATTCGCCAGGCAAGCAAAGATGCTCACGTGACGTTCTCCCAAGTAAACACTACGGGCAATTTAGTATTTTACATCGGATGATAAATGGATTGATATGTAATTTGATATTTTCAATATCATTCAATATCATACTGAATATCCTCATTAGGGATATTTAAAATATCATCGAAGCAGATATCCCTAAAAATTATCCCGATTGGTCAATCAGAATATCTGCTTTGATGATATTCTAAATACTTTGATGATATTTTAAATATCCCTAATGAGGATATGCAGTATGATATTGAATGATATTGAAAATATCAAATTACATATCAATCCATTTATCATCCGATGTAAAATACTAAATTGCCCGTAGTGAAAGAAATTTAGTTTAGTACTATTTCTTCCGTGCTCTTAGATTCGGCGACCAATTTCAACTTTCGAGGAACTAGTAATACTAATGGCTTGAAAACGAAACGGCAACGGGGACGAGGAGCAATCAGCTTCAAAACATGACGCAATACATAAGGAAACAACCTGAAGAAGCTACAATATTATTACTCGTGGCATCGGATCGTACAGTAAGAATAGAAAAGGTGACGCGTATGTTGCTTGTACTTTCTTTTACGATCAAGCAAATCGAACTTTGTCTTTTTCTTCGTGCAAATAAGGCGATCTGATACTGCCATCGGGACTGATGTCGATTTCGCCATCATCGCGATGGATAGTCTGTTCGACGTCAATCTGTACCTATTTTTCAGGGTCAGACCCGAGGTATCAGGACCAAAACGAAATGTGTTGCCAACGTACCTTAACTCTCTCCACAGTCGTCGTTGGACCTGCTGCGAAGCTATCGGCTGCAGAAGCGGGTGTAGGCGCGTTGGATCCTGAGTGAGAGCGAATGTGCGGCTGCCAAGCAACGTAAGAAGACGCGCTATTCTCGACGTGAGGTTGAACTAACCATATGGTGCTTGAGAAAGCGGGGCTGTGCGTCGGGACCTTCGACGGAGATATGGACAGCCATAGGATGAGATTCGTCCCGTTTTTGAAGTGTGTCTCTGGAATTCAGTGTCGCCAGCAGCGAATTGATATAGCCTACCAGAGTGATATATTTAGCTATCTCCATATAAGCACAACGCAATGTTAACTTACATTTGGCAATGATGAAATGAAGTGAAAGGAAAAGAAAATTGTGAGGCATCGCTGCTGCCTAGAACATGGAAGTGAGCAAGAAAGATATGGAGCCTAAAGACGTGAAAGCATACGAAAACCATGGCCAACATGGAAGCAAAGGTCGTCAAAAGACCATTGTTGATCGTATACAACAATAACCGATGAATGACGTCGTCAATACTGAGAGCAATCCGTTAGTACCAAGTAATACACGTCAAACTAATCCTGGCTACCTTGAATACCCGGTTCGATTGCCTTGCAAATAATAACATAGAGCGGACGTGATAATGAGGTCAATAACGCTCGACAAAGCAAGACCGAAGGTGAACAACCACTGCAAGCATCCTTAATCTGGGTTCTAGGTGCGTTATGTGTTACTCACGCGGAAATCTCTGATGAAGATGGAAAACCGCTTGAGACGGATCCTGTCTCGCAAAGTTTAGCAGAAGCCATTTGTCCTTCGGAATCAACGTACATTTGGACGGTCGTCGCTGATGCGCCGATTAGACTCGAAGAGTGAGAAATCGTGAAAGTACTCACTGAAGGCAGAACCTATTCTGACAATGGCAAGGATGACCTTAAATCATGCAAATGAGCTCAGCCAACCAGACTCACTTTCAAATAAGAAGTCAGCCACGTACAATGAGTGCCGTCAGTACGACGTTATGTTTACTGACTGAACGATAAACGTAAATGAACAAGGTGGTCATGGGTCATGAGAGGGGCATTACTTACGCCGCCAGACACGATTGGCAAAGAACCTGAAGCGCAGTTAAGCCGGCAACTCATCATATGCGCGTAAAGACTTACATTTGGACTGTGAATGTGATTAACCCGGTCACTGCGATGCTAGCCTTCATGTGAGGACAATACCGTTAACGAAATCACAGAATTAAAGTGTCAGAGTATCTCACCCCAACGGACCTAAGAAACTCGCTTATAAGCTGACGAGCAACTTGAACAGTGGAATTCAGGCAAACGTACCAAGTGAGGTGGTCCAATTCTGACAAGTCACCCCAGCTCAGTACCAAATAATGCCATATCCCTTGACATATGAATATGGTATGCACAAGATCCAGGAACCTGAGCGATCACTCATGATTACTGAGACAATCGTTAGGATCGACGTCACGCACCATGTGACGAAAACCTGGGTGGCACAAGTCAGCACATTGATATTCGCTATTGCACACCTAGCGTTTGAACTTCAAATCTCGGCGATATACTCACCGTAGACTTCATCATTCGGGAATCTCGACTTCGGTATTGACGGAAGTAATAGTATGCTTGCAGCGTACCAATACCGGAGAAGCTAGTTTGTCAGGCAGGTAACGCGACATGAACCAAGGAACCATCGATGATGATCAGAACGGACACCGAGTCAAAGGAAATGAGTTTGTGTTCAAGAGAACGGGTCGAGGGGTCAACGTCATAACAGAGGTCATGAAGGGCGTGCTGTACGCACCCGACCGAGATGACACAGCCAATGAACATCGCGCCGAAGGACAAGTGCAAGTCCGCAGTTGCCATTGTTATTTACAGTATGCTCGAAGGGAAACAACAAAGGAAGGCGCGCTCGTCGATGTCGATGTGGACGAAGAGGAAGAGGAAGGAGTGGCGAGGCTGTTGGAAAGAGAAGGGCCTGATTTTAGTTTGGGCGAGTATGACCATTTTGTACTTACAGCTAACTTAGTCGCAGTAGAAACATGAGACCATACTGCATTCATGCCTCAGGAACAAAAAACGCATCTTTGAAGATTTGCAATGCATCCAATCTTTCCTCTTCCTAGCGCCCGGACGAGCGAAGTCACCGATCCATGCCCGTGTGGCTCATGAGACAAATACGAGAGCGAGGCCATGCCATCATCTGGAGTGCCGAATCAGAAGAAGCTTGTCCGGGTCGATACGTTTTCTTACTGGAAACTGGAATTGCATCCCATTCATGCCCAGCCAAGATTACCCCAGATCCCCTCGTGAATCCCCGTATCGAGCCGATTAAGGTCTGACTCCCAATTCGTCCGAGACGTCCTGTAAACTCCACGCTACTGTCCACTCTGTCCAGCAAGTTTTCTAAGTGAAAATTGCGCACCCTTTACTTACTGTAACGAGCAGAATAGCGCCAACCGTTGAAGAAGCAAGATACAGACCGCGAGTCACACGGCTTCCAGCCACAATCAGTCTCGCAGTCTATCGCGAGGATTCCGGAGGATCGGATCTATCTATGAATACCTTACGTCCAAGAAGTGTGGGGTTGTAAGCGTTCATTTACTTTATTGTTCGTAAAGGTCCCGTGGATCGTCACTCACTACATTCTTCTCCTGCCATCCTCTCGCGCATTCATCACCTGCTCAAATTATCTGCTACTCCCAAGCGCCAAGGTGCCTGTGATCCGCTTTTCTGGACACACTACTGGTGTTGACCATTGCAAAATGATATTTAATGCCATTGTTATGGATTACTGTATAGTCTAGGTAAGTTCGGACGGGACCTGAGATGATGTCTAGGAAATGATTTGAACCGTACAAAGGACCTATCAAAATCTCAAAATCAAGTTCGGGAGTCTCGTGACGATTCTTCATCTGAATCATCATCTTCGGTTTTGCGAAACTCGGCACTTCATCATACATTCAGAGTATGTTGCTCATAGATGGAGGAAGAAGCGGCATTATTCGCAGTCGTCTTCGAAGTGAATAGGCTACGAGACGACAGATTCTTATCTAAAGCAACCGCTGTGGAAAACCTGCCCCGGTGTTGCCGCACCAGTCAGGCACCCAGAGGACTGACAACCGAGCAATGACAATACTACAACATCCAAAATCTCCTTATCGTTCGAGCCGGAAATCAGGTAATAAACCAGGAACCAATAGTATGCATCAAGAGTGTTGAAGAGAGAGTGCACAGAACGAATGAATCCCAATCTAGATTCCTGATATAGTTTGCCCAAGATTGAGAGGGAAAGACACCGAGCATTCCTTGTTTCATTCGCTTTTCTGACGACCGTTGGGTAATGACATTTCATTGAGGAGATCGCCCATGGTAGAGTAAGGAGAAGCCTGACGAATCGAAAGGACCTTGAATCTCACCATCTTTTTCTTTCTTTCTTTCGGAGGTATAGGACTCGGATGCTCGACGATCCATTCCCCGACCAGTTCGCAACGGCGTCAGAAAGAACAAAACGTTGAGCGCACCGAGTAAGCGCGAAGGGAAGACCATTATCACCATTGACCCGAGCACCGAAATTGGAACAGAAGCAGTCTTGATGAGGCGAGAAAGCAAAAATAGACGACAACAACGGATTTTCCGGTCATGAACCAGCATGATTGAGATCTTGTTCTGGCGCGAACCTGATGCTCGTTGGCACTGATGTACCTCGGAAAATTGAGCGAGGACTTATAACCATGAATTATCCCGGATAGTCACTGTCGTACAATTCGAAAGAAAAGGAGGCCTGGGAGAACAGATGCGACCAAGAACCTACGATCTTTACTATTCTCACAGCTTAAGGATGAGAAAAGAGAACCGTCCGGGCACAATATATTTGGATCAATATGGCACGGCTATTGAAAGAACTGGTCTCCATACATCGTTATCCAAGGCTCGGCTTTCGAATTACCCAATGCACTCTTCTTTCATCCAGCTAAGATCATTTACCTGCGATCTGGTACTATTTCAGATGTCCACTATAAACATCGAAAGACATTAGTCAGTTACCGTAAAGCAAGGACTGACAGAAGAGCCTGCACGGTTTGAGATCAGTATCTATCTCAGTCTCAATATATTTGTTATCGTGATGTCCTTCTACACAGGATTCCATTTGAGAAGTTTCAAATAAGAATTGACCAGATAGAAGTATGAAAAAATAGCAGAAGGACGGCGTAAAGAGGGCAAGAAGATACATGCCCTTGCCAGACTCTGAGTATGATTTCAAAAGGTAGAACGTACTCACGAGATCACACGCACAAACTCGAGAAACTCGCTATAGCGATGTGATGACAATTCCGCATCGATTTTATCCTGCGCCACCTCGTTTAGCAACTTGCCACTATTATCAGCGTGAACCACTCGCATCAAAAACTTTTCTAGCTCCTCGGTGTCTTTCGGGAGTCGAAGGCGAGATTATAAACCCATGATGTCAGCACTAACCACTCAACAAAAAATGACTCGGCTTTCGGGTTTCATGCACGTAAGGAATAGAAGTTTCTTTTCCTCAGCTGATCCAGCTAGAGCATTCGACGGAATAAGGGGGAAAAGTACATAAATCCGTAATACTCATACCCCGCTTCCGTCGTGGAGTAGAAGTGCCTCTGATGCGAGACTCGTACATGTGATCTCTCCAACCATTAATGACATTTTTGCATTGGAACGCCAGGACTGTGGAACACCAGCAAAACTGGAAGATCATTCGGTTAAGGTGAAGTCCTGGATGACCACTGATATGCTGAAAGGGGGGGAGGACAGGAGTGTAAGTCAACTCGGAGTCAGTGACAGCCTTTCTAGTACTTTTCTCTCTACTTTTTTGACGAAATGTAATATTGGCATAGACGGTATAGAAGTTGATAGTTACTCCTTCCGACTTCCTTCTACAAACTTGCGGCCCACTAAAGCAGGTTTAATTGTGAATTCTTGAGAAAAAAGCTCAGCATACCGGCGGATCATGGAAGAAGAAACAGATGTCAGAACGCGCTTTGGAATCTCCCGATTCAGATCATTGATCGCTGATCCGGAGAAGTTTTATCAGACTCATTACCGCATTTTCTGACAATCAAGGGACTATATTTATTCAATGACAGTCTGGCAAACACAATTACAAGATTGTTTCGAGGACGAGTGAAGTTGGACAGCATGTAGATGGCAGGACTGGATAGACGGGGCTTGGATCGCTGTTCTCTACGGCGTCATCGAAATTCCAATTATCTGAAGTCAAAAAGCAGCTAGAGTCAAAAGTCTTCACCAATGAGTTTACCAGATGCTATGGCACATACGTCTAACACTTTCCAATCACACTGTCGCACTTGCCAGTAAGTATGGAATTACTAATCGGAGCAGAGCTGCAAAGGGAAAAGAGAGAAAGTCAGCTTTCTTCCTTATATACTAGTATCGATAACGCCGTAAAGCTTACGCCCAAACCAGCAATGTCGTCAGTAATACCGCCCAAGATGCCTTCAAGGAGTGTAGGGTCGCAAGTCCCACTCGCGCACGTTTGGCTAAAGATTACCAATCCATCGTCGAGAAGGTTCAAGATGCCTGTAGATGGTGTCAGTGTGAATTATGCATACAAGAGAAGCAATCCAATATAAATATTGGAGATATAGGAAAACAGAGATAGCACATGCCTAAAGCTTGATCGATCGCATCTTCAGCTACCCCGGAACCCGTAAGACAGAGGATATCAAGACCTCCAGTCTGACGTTCTTGAACGGGGCTTGCTGAGACGAATGACACAAGTGTGACAACAGCGAGGGTCTTGATGAAGAGCTTCATAATTGCTTGAGTATGCGAGACAAGATGCGAATATTGTATCTAGGTCGGAGAGTTGATGTGATGTACTGCTAAAGGACTGGGCTTGCTAGGACTCGTCGTCAGTTACTGCCTGATTTTATACCCTTCTGAATGTATTTTTGTTCCCATCTTCAACGTTTTCGAGAGTGCTCGCTCGCACATAACTGTCCCTTCAATCCAGGTACTTTCCAACGGTGACAGCGAGCGCTGCTCTCATTTCTGCAGTGCCTTGGATCTACTTCCTCAAAATAGTGGTCGATATGAAGAAATTTGACGACGTTGAACCGTATATTCTTACTTTAGTAAATCTAGATGCATAGAATCCTTGTCATTCCATAGTATGATCAAGCATCCAGATAAGATCATTCTCCCGGGCCTTCGTTGGTGAACTTTATGACATTCGCGGATCCCCATAGCCCGCCTAGCAAGGCTACTACCGTGGCGTCGCGTGAAAAGTGTTAAAGTTTCTATTCAGTAGATTGATCCGCGATCGAGAGAATTATTCTCCACCATCACAGATAAAACGAAAGATATGAAATGCAAGTCTTCTAGGCTGGTCAGTGATCGCTGAGACAGGAGAAGATAGTTGAAATGGATAGTCCTTATGAGAGCTCGAGCGATGTTGTCGATACACATTTTTTTGTAACAGGAAGGTGCGCTGCATGAATGGACCGAATAATGTTGGCAGTAACATTCTTGACCAAGCACGAAACCGCTGCTGATTCCGAATATCGTATAAAAACCGTCAAAGAGCGAGTGAGTCAAGACCCGGAAGAAGCAGGTATAGTTTCGATTAATGCATGATCATCAGGTCTGTCCATCGCCCAGTTACAAATAGGTCTGCAAAAGATGGGAGCAGGGCAACACAGGATGAACTTGAACTCCTGATCGCAGAGCATTGAAATAGGTAAATATCAAAGCAATGAAGTCAATCAAATGAAATAAAACCCGAGAAAAAAGATGAAGCCTTACCTACAGTATTTCTATGCTTGTTGAGGCCGACCATACTACGTGCCAGTGTAGTTCCAAGCAGAAATGCACAAAGAAAACATCGTCGTGAATTGCGAACGAAGAATCGAAGAACGGAATGACGTGATGAACTGTCACGAAGTCACAAGTAACTGCTCTGGCCAGCTAGGGTTAAGTCTAAGTATAGCATTGACATCCATCTTGCTCATCCCACTTGTCACCAATGCCGCTCATCGAGGTTCGTGTGCCTCGCCATAAAAGATGTTGTATGTCCCATCTTACTATTAACTTCAATCAGGTGATTGCGAATGATCGATTGGGGCGTAAAGGTTCGTCAACATCTGTGATTCAATTGAATCTCTAACCCACAGACATCCGTATTTACAGTACGCGTCAAGTGCAGCCCCGATGATACCGTAGGAGATCTGAAGAAACTCATTGCCGCACAAACGGGTACGGATGCTTCAAAGATTCAACTGAAGAAATGGTGCGCCATGAGTTCCGCGTCCCTCTTCCCACAACTGTCACTCATGCGTTCTTGCACTGATGGTTCTCCAGGTACACGACGTACAAGGACCACATTACGCTCGCGGATTATGAAATTCACGATGGAATGAGTCTGGAGATGTACTAGGACACTTCGCACCGTCCGATGCTTACACAGTACATCTCTGAGATCTCCTCCCGAGCACTATCATCGTGTATCGAGCTAATGTATTATATCGCATGACGAAGCCAGTTTGATTAGAGGATATCTTGCTCCGGAATGACTAACTATGTACATGACTGAGCCGCAGAAGAAAGGTCAAGGGGCGATTGGAAACTTACGAGTACCGATGCTGACCGGAGGATTCATTTGTCGGTTCGGGCCTATTGGCGGCAGCTATCCTAATTCATCTATAAATTTCAACAGAAACACGGTAGTATTATAGCGCAACAACGATACAATATTTCGTCTGTAGGTAATTTAACATAGAGAGCTCGAGCGCTCGATGAAGGCTGTGGCGTAGCCAACAGCATGAGCCCAGACGTCCTGGACATCATCGCAATTTATCTCCGTAATGCTAGTAAGAGCTATCGGAAGTTTTCTTTGATTGCTGCCGCTACTGCTCAGCAAGTGATAGCACCCTTGCTCCGAGACCGAATCGAGAACATATATAGATGCATACCGTCTGTTCATTTGCCTTCTGCAAGTTCTGAACTTATTTGAAGCTCCTCATGCGTCCGTATCTGATTGACAGGTCGGCCCACCATCTAGAGTTAGACTCCCATTCACGAGAATGGAGTCTAGTCGGTATACTTTAGGGCTATGCTATAACAAAGAATACGATGTAAGTAGCAAGCTCACGATTCGAGCGATGATTAAGCGTGGTGTGGTATTAGTACATGATTTTTGCGATGCGATATACCAAGACGAATAAGGTATCTTGATATTCTTCAACCTACTTCTCTCGATTCACGATGTATGATGAGCACTATTGTTCACAGAACAAAAAGGCACAGAAGATAGGATGTAGATTTTATTGACCGTGATTATTTGGGGAAAATCTCAATTTCAAAGTTGCACGTGAGCGTGGAAACATGCTTATTTTTGGTTCAAACCACCAGCGTGACCACCCCTGCCTTTCGTGTCGCGTCGCATTACCCTCTTCTTTCTCCAGCATCCAGACGTCACTTCGAGAAGACGAGGAGTAGACAAGGTGGGTGTATTCATCGTATAACACCTTTGTCAGCAGTTCTGATTGGATGATGAAGCAGAACGTCTTTACATCGTCGGTGGCAGGCCCTGCTCGTCCGTCTCCTCGATCCTACGCTTGGTACACTTGAAGCATTATTTCTGACTTCTGAGCGAAGACTTTCCGGAGGAAGCTAGGAGGGGTTGAGTCTTCTACTTGTGTCGGTCCTTTAGCTCCTTGCCACTATAGTTTGGTCTTGACCTTCGCTGCTAATTTGCTTCCGATATCTCGTTTAGGAATAACATCTTTGCGCAAGATCAGTGAGTCGGTCTGCTTCTGCTCAGACGCTATGCATTCATCACGCTTAAAGAGCATATTTCTTGAAAAGATTCTTCATGGATGTCCATGCACTTGAAGTTCGTTTGACGAAACAAGTCGCTGAGACGAAGGAGAATGTCTGCTTTCTCAGCAAAATTCCTGTCGAGCTCATCGAGAATATCCTAACCTTAATTGGGTGCTCGAGAGACATTTTAAGCTTTGCGCTAGCGTCAAAAGCGTGTTACAATACCGCATTGACTCTAATGTACCATAATGTGGATTGGACAATAGGTCCCATATATCCGAGGCTTCGAGAAGCAGCGTTGCGCAGCGCACAATTTCTTCGTGACCACCCCGGTCTCCTCGCTTCCACGCGCGTTCTGCGCGTGTCCGAGAGGAAGTTCGTCAGGATTAACGACACGAAGCTATTTCTCGACAACTCGTATAACGAGGCTCCTGTCCAGCCCGCCCGGAAGGTTCGGCGTTGGAATGACCCGCCGCTTCATGCGCAAAATCGCAGTTCTCCGGAGGCATGTCGCAGTTTTCCGGAGACATTCCAGGTGACGAATGTTGTACTCAAACTTCTCCCGCGATTCACGGGTCTTATTGAACTCACTTTGCGAAGCATCACTCTTCCCCGTACGTTCTACCAGAGCCTCCATGCATTATCCAGCTCGCAGCTGCGTCGTCTTACTATTCGACATTGTTGTTTATCAACACGCTACCCTGCTGGCTACGATCCTTCTCAATTACAGCTCACGGAGCTTACCCTCTTCCATGTGCACTCACGATTGGCGAAGCTTAAATCATTGATAAAACTCGCACGAAGCCACTCTTTGCGCATCTTGCGATTAGATAGGTCTATGGGGCGTGCCCTCGGTTCTCTGATTGCGAACGGACTCCCTCCCTCTATCCACACCCTTGAGCTAGACTGGCGCGGGAATGGCCAGCCTGGTCGCCAGTCTTGCGAACTGCTCTTTTTCTTCTTGAATAACTGCAGATATATTCGCCACATCGAGCTCACGGACATGGGGAAACTGGACTCGTTTGACTCTTACCCGGCAGATAAACGCCTGAAGCCGAATGCTCTACCCTCTCTTACCAGCATCGCCGTACCTGTTCCCTACCTGGAAATGTTCCTCGTGGGACGTGCTATCGACAGTATAACAATCACGGACACGACTCTGAGGGAGACAAGCACGATGAGCCCTTTGCTCAAGTTTTTGACCGTGGATGAGATCTCGGATGTTTTGAATACCCTGCAACGAGCATCAATATCGCTTCAATCTCTTAAATTCAATTTACGCACATGGGATAAGGAATTATTCTACATGCTCGCTAGGAAGCAAAGCAAATTGAAGGAGCTCCATGTTGCCTATCAGTATGGGGAAGTAGACGATGTGAGTACTAAATGCGGTCAGCTTCTTCTCTCGCTTATGACCAACTTGTCGGTTTTACATAGGCATTTTACATGACACTTGGCAACCTAATAGAGTTTCCACATCTTGAACGGCTCCATCTTTACCGGTTTGGCGATACTATGGCTGGAGGAGAGGACGACCGCTTCATCGATCAGAAAGAATACATGATTATCTGGCAGCTTTACATGCCTAACCTTTGCGAAGTCGCGTTATCTCCCGACATCATTTGGTCGCGTTCCCCCGCTGTGCTTCATGCTCCGGGTGGCCGGAAAGTTAAGCGCACCTGGTCTCGGTACGCCGTCGAGGCCATGGAGGGCGTTGAAGGACTCATAGTCGTTCCATGTCCGAAAGAAGCCCGAAAATACGAGGCTGCTAGAAGGGACCACCGGAATCCTCGCCAGTTCGTAAATGCGTTTCCGAATGTCCATACTATGACACATTTGCACCCACCGAACAATGCGGTGCATGAGGTTGTTCCCCAAGACTTCGTGGAGGAAGAAGATGTGGATTTTCATTAGCGGACCGAATACAAAGGTATTCGGTCCTTTACTTGACTTTTACCTTTCTCATGTTGTATTTGTTCCCGTCGTGACGATACTCTTCCCTGCCGAGCCTTCTTGATATGTTGTATCTATGAACGTTCGACTTTATTGTACCCTGCTTTTGGACTCCGTATTTTGTGTTCATTCGTATAGCCGGATGCCCAAGCGCCCTGTATCTTGTATCATGCAAAATTCCTGCAAACAGATTTACAGTTAGTCAGATACATTCATCCATAAAAAAGCTTCCGTGTTTCGCATGGATGAATATACTTCCGAGAATCTTCTTTCTTGTATTACGTCACAGCTTAACGCACGGTACAGTATGTGATTCTCGCGATTATTCAGTTTCCGGAGATTTCTCAGCTTAATTAGGATCTGGCATCCTTATGCAAGTCAATTTTTCTGGGCTCGGGCGATAAGAAATGAATTAGATCAGTGCAATATTGTCAGAGAACCGGTCCAATCAAAAAATAAATGCAATTCCTGCAAGACCCTTCGCGGACGGAGGTCTTCTCAGAATCGAAAGTACTGCACAGAAATGCTAGAATAGGAGGGACCCTTGATACCAGACCAAGACCCTGAACTAACGGAGAGGTGCTTTTCCCAGGTTTTCCCTTTCTTTCTGTTGGCGTGTTAGCTCTGTTTAGCTTTGTCTGCCAGTCGAACAACTTGTCTAAAGCTACGGATCGTCCAATCTCTGCTTAAGGCGGAGTCCAGCTAACATTGGCTCTTTATATTGGATCTACGTATGTCCCTGGTAACTTGCCTTTCGGGTTACCATTTGCACGGATCATCATTCTGGCTTCATCGTTAATCTTTACTGGATTATTGCCGAGATGAAACATTATGTGCAGCACGGGAGAAGACGGCCGACGCGGAGAATAAAGAGAAAGCGGCCCTAGGCCTGTTTCTCCCTCTGTCTTCTTTGCCCACTTTTGCGGTCTCTCGTGCCACTGGACGTTGAAGCTTGGGTACGGACGGAATCATGAGCGAGACTTCAACGCGGCTTGTGATCGATAACACTGTGAGTCACTGATGGCATGTTTTCTTGCTAGATTCTGACACATTTCAGTACGGGGCTCTGTTGATCGGGACCGCGTGAGTTTCGCACCTTATTCTAGGACTGAGCTTCAATCACTGAAGAGAATTATGTTGATTAGGCTTGCAATGGGGTAAGTGAAGTCAGACCTGGTGGTGAATAGCAAGTTACTGAATGCATATCGCTGCAGACTTTGGGGGGCTGCCACAGTCCAGATGTACTATTATTTCAATGTGCGTTGGGATGTATTTGCATGAACGTGTTCTTAAGTTTACTTTGTCTCCGAATAGCAATTCCCGAATGATGAATGGCGATTAAAAGCTCTGGTATGCGCTACTCCACAATCACAGAGCTTGAGCTGAATGAAGCGGCGTGCCAGGTCGTCGCGGTTTGGACCCTCGACACCACTCACCAAGGGATGATATCGCATAGTTGTTATGCGTATCTTGTCACCAACTACGCGAATCCTCCATTTCTCTTTACCATCACTTCGTCTCTAGCGGTACGCCCGACATTGATCATATATATCTTCCGAGTTACTGAATCCAATATGAAGGTCATGGTGCTTATTAGCGTGAGCTATTTTCGTCTCCGAAGCCGTGAGTTTGGCTTGCTCAGAGATCTTCAGGGTATCATTTGCTTTCTTGTACAGAGCTTTTTACTGTACCGAGTATGGAGGTGTAAGTTCTTTAGTCTTATTTTGTAGGGCGTGCATTCACAGCTTTGCCATAGTGAGCGAGAAGAATATGTTTCTTGTGATATTCCTATTCGCATTGAGTGTCGCACAGTTCGTCACAACAGCGCGTGAGTATGCTCTGCCGTCATAATAGAGCCGCATCACTTATCAATTGTATCGAATTTGGAGTGTATTATGCCAAAGGGTAAGTACGCAGCTATAGTTGACGAACGCCTGTGCTAATTCGTCTGTTCCAGTTCAAAGCTGACCGTATTAACGCTTCCGAGCATAGCGTGGCTGTCGAAACTTGTGAACAGTCTGTCTGCAGGGACTGATGTCTCTATCGCTGCTGTTCTCATATACCTGCTTCACCGATCGCGGACTGGTTTCAGGCGGTCCGAGACGCTCATTAACAGGTTGATCTTTTTCACGATCAACACCAGCGCTCTCACAAGCATTATTGCCGTCTTCTCCGTCATTTTCGTACGTGTGCCGTTTCGATGCCCATCCGCTTTGACCCCAATGTAAATCATTGATGAACTTTGTCAACAAGATCTCGGTATATCCGGATGCACTCATATATGTTGCATTTTATGTTAATATCAGCAAGAGTGCGTTCTCGTTCGTTCTTGGTTATTCAATTTTACTCACGGTATTTGAAATTCGCGAAGTGTATACAAATACACTCTTCGCAACGTACGTCGCCCGTTCTACCTTCTAAGCAAATGCTGACGGAGACATCAATGGATTCACAGATTGAATGCACGGAAATCTACGCGAGAAGGCTTCGACTCTACATATAACCAAGGGTCATCAATGATTGTGTCTCGGGAACGATCGGAAGCTGCACCTCGATCTGCAAACAGAGTATGTACCCGACTTTCTAGAGCAGAAAAATGCGCATGTTTATGCCATCCTCCTTTCGCAGTCGCAAAATAGCCGTCTTGCAATCCGCGTAGAAACAGAAACCATGCAAGATGCCGATAACATCGTTCTTAATGACCTGGAACACAGCGGAGTAAAGGTATCTGATCGGTATTTAATTCGAAATTTTCAGGTCCTTGCTGACCCTGTTTCAATTTACTTCCGCATCAGCCGGTATATGACGACTGCGAGCACACGTTTTCTTACGACACCAAACCTCACCATTGAACATCAATAACATCACATGGGTCTTCTTACGACGGGTCTTTGGGTTTCTGCACCTCTCCGCTTATTCATACTTCGTATTTTCATACACCGCATGTTCACAGCTGGACTACCTCTTTCACTGCATCGTCTTAGTTATTTATGATTATTGTATATAAAAGGGCAGTCGATCGTCGACGAGGTGGAAAGGAAATTTGCAGTCGTGCATATGAGAGGCTTATCGCGCTTCTATAATTATCTTTTTCTTGCATATTATATCAATCTATCCATCTATGTACAGAGTAAACACGTAGTTTATACATCCCTTACAGATAGAGCAAGCAAAAATCCGACATTGATTTCGATCTATTAGACCCGTCCGATTAAATAACGACGTGCCTGTCAAGCACTCCAAATGGTTCTATGTTTATGGTGTGTCTATTTGTTATAAATAGCTAGAAATGTGTTCTTGCGAGACTGCAATAAACGTGAGTGGAGAACTGGAGCGATGTTGGAGATGTTGGAGACTTACTTGTCTAAATGATTGAAGAGAAGAGAAAATCTATTCATCATTAGATCCCTCCAGCATCTCAAGCTGAGAAGCTTCAAGTTGAGCAAATGCGATGTCAGACCATGACCTAATAATGAATAGAATAGAAAGTAATACCGATAAGAGGGCATGTTTCTCCAAGACCGCGTACCGCGGCTAATAGCGTCTCCAAGTCCTCTGTGATTTCCTCGACTTTCAGCATGCCTATGAGTTGCTGCTGAGATTCTGTTGGGACTGCGCTTGAACCTGGCTTGCCAGAGACTAAGGACGGTGAAGTACTCGTTGGAGTGGACAATGCCGACGCCGACGAAAGTGTAGCCAAATCGTTTGCTATCACACGTGCAGATGAAATCCATACGATCTAGCAATGACAATATTCATCAGAAACGCACGGTCAGTGCAGACAGAACATTTACGCCGAGGAAGAAGTCTATCCCCCCAAATTGACCCAGGGACAGATCCAAGTCGGATCGTATTAAACGGACGATTTCGCGTACCGCTGAGCGACATTGTCCCTCTGCATCTACGTTACCCATGAACGGATAGTACAATTGAATAAGTGCACCATATCCCAGACTTCGAGCAAGGACTCTCGCGTGTTTATCATGTTCAGCGTCTTCAAAAATATTCAGTGTCATCGAACAGTGCATGAGATATGCAAGTGATTACCATCATCTGTGGGTAAACGTCGCGGCATAGTGAGCGAGCTTTCAAGGCGTCTCTCTCCGAGCTCACGATTGAACTTCGCAATGGATTGACCAAGTCTTTCTATGACCCGATAATCCACTCCACCATCTGCGCAAATTCATATCAGGAACGACAAGAAAGGCATTCTTAATATGCCACTTGCCATGTGTGAGTTGATCAGCTGCGGTCCGCGTTGCTCCTTCAAACAGTGTGGTGGCAACCACAAAGGCCACGACGGACGAAGACGGATGCTCAAATATCGAGAAGTCCGCCGAGCCATCAAGAAAGGCACGAACAGATAATTCCCCGGAACTCATAATTTCATTGATCGACAACTAAAAGCAAAGTCAGATCATAAGTACGGTATAATGTGATATGACTGAATTGCGTGCATTGCTGCAAATATCCAGATGTAATGGTGTCGGCGAACGCACGGTTGTTCCTGATATAGGATGATCCGGAATCGCTGGAGCAGAACCCAGTGCAACACTCCAGCACCGATCAAGAGCGTACACTGACCAGAACAGGTTTATCCGTTCTCCTAACTCTATTGAATCTTGAGGGGGATCCATAACAAGCATTCCTCCTACGCCCAGCCCCGACAGCGAAATTGGTGATGTAGGGCTCTGTAGGTAATCTGAGATACGATGAAGTCCACAAGCCAGTACTCCTGTTCCGGCTGCGGACAAATGGTAACGTCCTTCTATTAAACGAGCATCATTGAAAAGGTACAAAGCGAGAAGTATCTCAGCTTGTATCGCTTGCATTCTGTGCCGGCTGACGGCACTAGTATGACCGGCCGACAACGAATCGCGAGACACGTTTAGAAGATGAATTTCGCGTGCATCATATTCTGCGTTTGGGCTCATTATACGAAGCGCCCATAAAGCGATGACCGAAGTGAGACTCTCGTGAGGGCGCAAAGGATCGTGAACGCGCCGAGTCAGGTCGTGTAACAATCTCGGGACATGTAAGACGAAGTGGAGACGACGGGCTTGCGGAAGAAAAGTCTGAACACTGGAAAACACCGCCTATCTAGCTCACTGCGAATACGAAATATGAACACTTACAGTCCCGAGAGATCGATTTGCTGGTTTACATCTATCTCCAGCAAGTTTAGAGGCAACTGCACATTAGAACCTAATTCAACCTCGATTAAAAATCACCTTCGTCATAGACCTAAGAAGTAAGGAAGTCCTCACCATGCTCTGAGACTTCAGATAAACGTGCAGGGGAGTTCAGCCGTTGATATTCATCTTCGTGTCCTGGACGATACTCCCTCTGCAGATACGGACGATGAAGTAGAACTGGGGCGTCATCCTTCTGTTCCTCAAGCTCCTTTATACGAACTTTTAGAAGACGAAGACGCTCCTCTAAAACCTCTGTAAAGGTACGCCCTTGCTTGTCAGTATACTCACAGTGGCCTGGATTTCTCGTCAGAGAACAAGGTCCACAAAAAGGACGGGCGCCATCGCATCTCTAGAAGAACAACATTTAGGTATGACTGCAACGTCTCTTTGGCAAGTAGTCTTCACCATCTTCTTGCGCCTAGGTGATAGTGAGTCAATCATGACAGAGATATTCTAAGAAGAAAAAATCGTGCCTGCAAGTTATGCACGCCTGCCCTCTCGATAAGGGGGTTGTTAGAACAGTATCAGTCGTTTTAGAAGATCCTGAAGCCATGTCGAACCAGATTCGCTCTTGGATTCTCAAGTCCCTCATTCTCGAACATTTATACGAATCGAACCAAATGAGTCAAGATCTTAGCACATCCCAGAAACAGTGGCTCGGACATGATTTGCAAAGCAATGCAAACAAGCAGGCGCGGCGTAGGTGTCATCGCAGAGAACGGCTTACTGAAAGTAGTAGCATCGAGAACAGTCAAGTAACCTCTCAATTGAAAATTTCGAACATTTCAAAGCCGTAGAATGACGCAGAATGGCGCGGTAGATTGTCATTTTGCTTCTGACCAACCAAGTACCTCAGGAGCCACTAAACGCTTGAGATGTAGCAAGAGATCCGAAGCAGAGTAAACTGGCTCATCATTTTGGTATGCTAGTCGAATCGGAATACCAAGCGGAATGCATTCCGTTGAACAGTCGGGTACTTACCACGCTGAAACCATACTAAATCTTGGGAGTAGTAAGGTAAGTAAGGAAGTCGAGTCGGTGAGATTTCCAATCCCGAGAATGTTTGAAAAGCGGCGTTGATAAGCGATTGGTCACGTTTTTTTACGTGACCCTCGTCATATACTTTCGCATTCTCGCCAGATCGGGAAATCTCACTCACACCTCGAAGTCGGCTTTATTAATCACTCCAAGACTAACTTGTGCTTCCTCATACGACGCCCCGACGCGTCTTACGTCTACACGACCGGCCATCTGCGCCCGGTGACGTGAGTTGTATACTATGGCGCGGAAAAAGGGCACAACGACAAAGACAACCACGACCACGACCACACATGTACAGGAAAACAGATTACTATTTTCAATCCAAACTGCTATTTCCTTGATCTCACTCTCTTTGTGCGTATCTACCACCGAAAATGTCCTTGCGCCTCTGTATGGGTCGGTGGCTACGAATCTTTATCTGCAGAACATCATGGGCACGTTGATCGTTGCTCTGGTGATTCTACCTCTCCCCGATAGCCTGAAACTAGGTGCTGCTCAAGGGACGATCCTGAGTAGTTTGCTATGCGTGGCACCAGCTACCCTACAACGCTTGGCGAGCCTGTCAACTATTTTCGGAAGCCCGGTCTTGGGTCCTATTCTCGCTTATACTCCGGTGCTGGCACCAATCGTGTTTTCAGCCACCGACGGGATACGTGGCATCCTCGTAAGTCTGTTATGGGTTCCGTTACGAAAGATATGTGAGTTGAGGAGACTTAGACAGGAAAACTGAACACGGTAAAGACGCTTTTGGGCATTGCAGCGTCTATTTTCGTTTTACAATCCCAACCAGTATGGTCGTATATTCCATACAATAATATCATAAATCAGCCTGTTCTTGTACGTATTCGCATCAGTTGGGTTTACTTTTTCCCTCTCATGCGAATCTATAGCTTCTACTGACTGGCTGGATCGCGGTATTCGTGGGATACATGTCTAACAGATCAACTAGAGCACTCAATGCTGAAAAATCCAGTTATGGTGTCCTGATACTGCCTCTCCTCTTGACCTTATTGGCACTTTCACAACCGCCCTTACGCGCTCGATCACTCCCATATACACACCCAAATGGACTACTTCGGATCATTTCATCTACTCCGAGTGTAACCGGTCGCATCGTCGTGGCTGATGACCTTGATCATGGTTTTCGCTTTCTTCGCGCCGACCACAGTCTCCTTGGTGGAGTCTGGATCGCCGATAAATACTTAACAAAAATGGACAATAAAGTTGATTTTACTCGGGATAAGGATGGAACGAAGCTGGGCGAATCGATATACTCCGCGTTCGTGCTTCAAGAAGCCGCTAGACTGCAAGAGAGGGACAAACCCCACGAGAATGCGCTGATCATGTACGAATACCTTATTTTATCTATGCGCTTGACCTGATCGCTTTTTCGTCAGTGGTCTCGGTGTCGGCATCGCTGCACAGGCATTCATGCAGCACGGTCTTTCAACCTCAATAGTGGAGATCGATCCAGCAGTATACTCAGCCGCACGTAATTATTTCGGGGTACCTGAACCGAGTGCGGCGTACATTGAGGATGCTCGAAGCTGGGTCCACCGCCAAGCTACTTTGAAGAACGGGACCTTTGATATCATCGTCCACGATTGCTTCTCTGGTGGCGGCGTTCCAGCGCATCTGTTTACATCCGAGTTTTGGCAAGACCTGAAAGAGATACTCAGCCCTGATGGTATTCTTGCTGTTGTAAGCTCTTGGCGGAATACTCGAATTCTCGCTTTTGAAGTGACGTGCCATTCAGAATTATGCTGGCGTGATTGGCAGCGAATCCTCCAAAGCGGTTTTCTTGACGTTGAAGCAGAACTTTGGGCAATGTCGTGTCTTCCATGACTATAAAACGCAAGAACCAGAAGAGGAATTGACCTCAGAGTTCATAAATTTGGTACGTGCTCTTAGCTGAGAGTGATTTGGCATCATAGACACTCATGAGAGCATAGGTATTCTTTTGCTCGCCATCCTCGAGACCACTGTCGTTCCGACCTGCAACACAAGAGGATTACTTATCCTCCTATCTGCGCGGGCATATTCTTCAGGACTTACCTGACCGGGAAGTGCTGTCGCAGCTTATCTTGGGAAACGTGCGCAAGGAGCAGGAGAAAGAGAGCATTCTTACGGACGATCATAATCCTCTTGGTGCTTGGCAAGACGAAGGAGCTCTAGAGCACTGGAAAGGTACGTTCTTTCTTAGACTGGGTGCGTGCCATTTCACTGATAGCGCACTCAAAGTGATGAGAAGTGTTCTTCCTGATTATGTTTGGAGCACGTATTAGTCGTTTAGCTTCAATATCGTGATGCCAGCCCGCACTGCCACGGCACGAGGGAATCTTCATGTATTAATCCACGCAGTGGTATATCTCTCTGCCCGTATTAATGGTATCGGGGGAATAGAATCGGGACGTCCGGACTCGCGACTGTCATGGGCCGAACTATTGATATCAAGTTTCGCTTTCAAACGGGCGTATCTCTCCAGAACAAAAAGTCAATAAATTAAACAAAAAGCTGAACTGTGTGAGCGATAAACTATGAAATGCCTGTTACCAGAATGACAGTCCATCCTAAACAACCTCGTGAGGACCAGGACCATAGAGCTTCACATCACCCTTAGCGCTCATGTATGACGATCCGGCTCCTGTCTCATCACGGAACTTGACTGCAAATGCTTCTGTACTCGCGCGTCCAGCGGGGACTGTATCGTACATCCCCGTGCTAAGCACTTTGAGGCGATGCTTTTCTTCTTTCTCCTCTTCGAGCTGCAGGACGTAGCGAGCAACGATGATGCATTCATCTATTTGAATCGTCATGCAGCCCGGCCCTACGGAGTTAGCCGTCGATTCGACATGAAAGAAAAAATGACGGGGGTGGACTTACACAAGACGAGAAGCCAAACAAATACAATGAAGCCGACAAGAACGAGGCGGAGTGTGGTGACATGATAGGAGGTGTCTATCACTTTCTGGTCCGTACGCCCGTCGACGCAATCGTTGATGAATTCCTGCTTGTTCTTCGTGAAGATCATAATGATGTGCACGATGCCCACGATGATGTACACTCCGAGCATGTAATTCAGCAATTGCTGAATATGACTTTACGGCTGAGAAGGCGTCGTCTAATCGTTCCGTAGAGGCTGCATATGTATGGGGGGAGGGGGTAGAAGTCAGCGTTTTGTCTTCTTCGACGTTGACTGTAGATATATAGGAGGACGATGACTTACCCGAATAAAGCGAAGATACTATTGATGGTGAAATGTATGCCTCCTAGAATCACAGAGACCTTTTCACGCTTGTCCAGATGGACATCTGAACAATACGGACATTCAATAACCTTAAACGATAACTACACATCGGAAATCAGGGCATACCTTTCGAAGCTAGACCAACCCAAAGGACGATGGCCAGGAACGCATTCAGGACGAAATGGCAAAATGACAGAACGAAGACTCCCAGTCGGACCGGAAGGCAGCAGAGAAATTTATGGGATTTGACTCCGTATGCCATACTCGCGGACGGAAATCGTGAAGAAAAGGTCAAAATCAAGGAATAAAAGGGGGTAAAAAATGAATCAACCGCTCGAGAACGCGGAAGAAAAGGGCGCTGTATCGAACAGGATGAATGGGCTCCTACAGCTTTTATGCAAGTCTTCATACGCGACACTCTAGCGTGCACGCTAAAAATCGTGCATTATCGGTGAGGACACGGAACGGAACTGTACAGCATCAGGCATTGCGATTGTTGCGCAAATCGGACCTTCCTTACGCCCATGATTCCGTCAACGGGGAAGTGATATCTGGGAATCAACACGGCGTAGGGGCATCAGATTCAAACCTCGTAGGACTCGGAGCTCTTATAGCTGAAACACACACTGAACCGGCCACTGGGAAGAGGGAAGAGGGGTGGGGGCATTGTCGGCATCCAAATCATCTCTGGTTAATCAGGTGTCGTCTGCGTGCAATGCAGGTACAGTGTGCAAGGTTTCCCGGAGAATCAACACGGCGGAGAACAAGGGCGAAACATTCAGCGCGGGACGAGCTTTACCACTCGTACTTTCCATCTATCAAAAGGAAATCAGCTTTGAATTCGAACTCAATCTCAGAGGGCTTACTGTAGACGATGCGTTTAAAAAAATGGTCTGCTGAATCGAGACAAGTGCGGAGAAGTCTATCCGGATCTAAGGAGTTGAACATATTTCATTCGGATCGAGGCGATGCGAACAAAGGACACAATGCAGATCAACATATTTCTTTGGACGCCGCGATGCGCCATGATCATCATCAACATAACGAAAATCGGTCGAGAGCGACGACCGATTGCGGTTCAGATCTTACCCGTTCTGTCCGAACTCATAGATAGAGAAGCATACAGCCGAAGATGCTGACTTATTCTTTAGCCGAATGCTTGGGAGATGGTTCAGCGTCAGGATGAAGAAATATGTAGAGTCTTTGACCAACACGTCATGGTAGTCCAGTCCGAGTCGGCGAGTGTGCGTCGAGTCGAGAATGTTTGTCTCTGTTTATCAACACAAACAACCTCCGAAATTCCATTTACGTAAACACCCCCAAGTCCAAAGGTCTTGTAAGTACAGGCACGTATGTTCCCATACACGGATTCTCTATTTACAACTCAGTCTCACGTCAGAATCTCCATCGAACGAATCGCACAGGAAACGCCTCTCAAGGACGGAATTCTTAGGTTTCGACCAGACAAGAATCTCAGCCTTGGTTACCACTAGACTAGTAGCTTTCTCACCACTACCTCATTTTTTTTTCTTTCTGTCCCAGTGGTTCGGTATCATTTCTTACTAGTGATGATATATGTTGTAAGAGCGCATATGCGGAAGCAACACCTTAATTTCGGAATCTTTTCTCAAGTTGTCTTGGGTAGCTACCCCATCTACCTCATAACGCATCGGAAATGGAAATCGGATTCAGATTCCCATGAGTGACTTTGATTCCTATATAGAGTGGTGGGTGGAGAGACTAAAGGCATGCCCACGCGTACCTTCGCAGTGACCACGAATAAGGCAAGAAGACATGGCGGCGACGATGGTGATGGCGATAGCATGGATTAGCTCTGATGGCATTGATGCTAGCTAGGAAGGTGATGCGATGGATAGCTACTGTACGTACGTCGGTCCGTAGGGATAATATTAATAGAGCAGGAGAATAGAGTTGAGTTTTATGAGTTCTTTCTAGCATACAAGTCAAAACGAGACTTGAACGTACAGAAGGTAGGAAGGTTACCTACTTCATAAGTTTGGAAGGTGCCCTATCGGGCCCGAGAAAAGCAATGTTCCTCACTGGCGTGTAGGTATTGAGCAATGTATAAAATAAAATAAAATTACAAGTAGCAGTGTCGACTATATTGTCGACCATCCAGCGACGGATGAACAAGGGTAAAGAAGACAAGACCAGCATGAAAATCAAAAACTCAGACCCACAAGGATGATGCATTCCATCTTCCCGCAACAAGGATCGCCATTGCCAATACCATTATCAATCGTAGCGTCCAGCAGCTCAGGCCAGGAGGGATGGAGATCGACATTAATAGATTCTGTTGACATTGACGTCCCGCCTCGTTCCCTCAGCAATGACTATTACAGTAGTAAGTAAGTAAGTAACGCGCGCCCACACTTCTCGCAACAACGCAACAATGCGACAACGGCAACGACAACGGCGACAGCGTGACAGCGCAACCGACATAATAGCGTGAAAGACCATGCACGGGCCAAGTGGCTTTGGAAAGTCACCAAAAGTAGACTCCGGGGAGTATCAGTTATCATTTTTTTAATTGACAGTGATGAATTCGCTGTGATGATGATTTGATGATAGTAGATGGATACCGGCGTGATTATGGGGAAAGGCAAGAGTCGAGACGAGGTTTATACAAGCCGAATGAAGCTCTAACGTGTGTAGAACACGTTGATTGAGCGTAGCATCGCCGAGTTCAGATAAGGAGGGCACCCTTCGTCGTCAACCCATCCGAAAAAGACACTTATCCCATAACAAGGAGGACTTCTTTCGGTCCCGAGAAGAAGTAATATCAAATCCTGGCCGGCGCACATGAATATATATGAGAGGCATGAGAAAAAAATGCCCTCCGTCCTGATGATTGCGTAGGAACGGAGAGGCAGGAGCTCGTCGTCCCGTCCCGGCTGGCAAATACGTAGTGCTGCGCATCAGAATCGTGTGTGCTCCTCACTCGATGATCTTATCGCTTATCGCGAGCGTGAGCTTGTGCGTGTCGGACGCGAACGACAAGAATAGTTCTGAGTGATTCGCGGGACATAATTTGATGAATACTGTGTAATATTGTCGTTAAGTGGCCCCAGACGCGCTTGGGTGTGAGAGTGATAACATAAATAGCTAGACGTACACGCTCACACAGAGAATAGTCTAGACGTATACGCGACGTCACGGTATCCCATGCACTCCGGGTAAAGAAACTGTCTGTCCGCTTGTTGTCGAGTGGAGGGCGTGTCCTGTAATGCACACGAGTTCAGCTGAGCACAGCAGGCCGGGACGCCGAAAGAAGCGATGAGATGATGGATGATGAGTTATTTCATACGAGAGACGGGACGAAGTGAGGCGGTGACTCTGAGTGACCTGAAAGACGATAATTGTGGCTGTACAGCGACCGCCGGCCGTACACAACGTGGGAACCGCATAGTAGAGAGTGAAGGTCCTGCTCGAGGCAGACAAAGCCACGAAACGAGGGATAGAATGATAGAATGATAGAATGATAGAATGATAGAATGAGACTACTACATCGGAGGTAATGAAGCGCTTGACGACGGGCGACACCAGCAACTCTAGATCTGTACTCTGTACTCTGTTACCCGTAGACCTGGTAACCATCTACATTCTATCTCGACCGACACCAGTACAGTACTAGTACCTCCCTATAATACTACTACTACTACTCTCATCGCCCGCCCTCTCTTCTCTTCGTCTCTTCCTGCTTCCATACACTCTCTTTACTCTTCGAACGATCTTTCATTTGCATTCGCATTTGCTTTCTCATCTGATCTGAGCCCGGTGCTTGCTGGTTTTACAATATTCGCTTTATTTTTATATTCTTTTTTGTCGGTTTTTTGTTTTTGTTTTTGTTCTTTAGAGATACGCGAACCCGCCAAGGCCACTTCCGACGAGTCCACCCGGAAATCGATTTTTTTTTCCGGGCATTTCCTTCGCTCACGAATTCGAATTCGTTCATCGTTCTGCCTTTTACCTACCCACCTGGTCCCATCTTGTACCCGCGTCCGGCACGCCTTCCTTCCATTCATTCATCCGTCCGTCCATCTGTTGTTGTACTCCTACTTTCATCCCTTCTTCGTCCCTGCACAACATAACCAATCCCATCTCTCATCCCTGATCCTCGAATCTAACATCCACATGTCCCTAAAAGCCGAACTCGAAACATGGGCAGCAGCGCTCAAGGCCTACGACGACGAGGACTTCGAAAAAGCGCTCGACCTCTTCAGCCGCATCGCCGACTCCTCCAAGATCCTCACAAACATGGGCCTCATCTACGCCACCCTCGGCGAGCACGAGGCCGCCGTCGAGCAGTTCAACGCCGCGACGCAGCTCGACCAGTATTTGGCTGTTGCGTGAGTGGGCACTTACCTACCTTTGTTCTGATGTCTGGGCGTCCTGGCTCTTTATATGCACTCGGGGCCATTCGCAGTCTTGGCAGACTTTGAGGGAGATGACGCTGGCTGAGAGAGCGTTTGAGCCTGCGTCGGCGGCCGTCACAGCCAGCTGGCTGCCGCGTTGCTGCGTTCTCAGCCGCGAGTCCCATGAGCCAGCCTCAGAAGAAATTGCCGGAACCGAGAACTGCGCAACGGACCCCCCATTGTTCTTGCTTATGTAATCATAAAAGTTATTTGAACACACGTCTAACTACTACCACTTTACAGATACTTTCAATGCGGCGTGTCGAACTTCCTGCTGGGCCGATATGATCTCTCGCTGCGAGATTTTGAAGAGGCGTTCCTCTACCTCCGAGGCAACCAGAACATCAACTACGAGCAGCTCGGGCTCAAATTCAAGCTCTACTCCGCCGAGGTGCTCTTCAATAAGGGGCTCTCCCAGATCTACATGGGAAACCTCGATGCGGGGCTGCGGGATATGCAGGACGCGCGGATGGAGAAGGCGACGGAGGAGCATAATGTGATTGACGATGCGATTGGGGACCGTGGAGAGGGATATACGGTTTTCAGTATCCCTGTGGGCGTGTTGTACCGACCGTCGGAGAATAAATTGAAGAATACGAGGACGAAGGATTATATGGGCAAGGCTGTGCGTCTTTTCTCTTTTCAGTTTTGAGTTTCATGCGTACTGATTTGTTTTTGGGGGGGTTGATAGAAACTTATTGCAACGGAAAGTGCTGAAGAAGCATATACGGAATTCACAGGTATCAACCGCGCGAAGCGCGGGTTTACGGGTACAGGCGCGCCCATCACTTCAGAATCGGATCTGGCTGCAGCCGCTGCACCGGGTGGCCTCAGTCGGAGTCAGACAGTTCCCCCGCCGCGCATGACCGTGGACGACACGCGCCCGGCGAACTTGATGCGCTCGCGTACGGCTCTCGGCTCGGGGTCGGGTGTTCCGTCCGGGGCCGGCGGTGCTGGTGGAGGATTGCAGAGGAGCATGACGATGAGGCCGCCTGCGTCTCCGCAGAACGCACCCGGAGGTGGACCTACGAGAGCGCTCAGCGTGAGGAACAAGAACATGAACATGAACATGGGAGGCGGACAGAGCGTCCGTTCACCTAGCGCAGGTCCTCCCCCTCCACCCCCCGAAAAGAGCAACAACAACACTCTCGAGGTGAGCGGGATGGGCATGGGAGGAGGGCCGCGCGTGACGGAGATATACGACGACTATATAAACGGGTACGGCGAGGAGCCTGCTCCGCCCGTCCCTCCTCCCGTCGCCGGACCCGGCGCGGGAGGTGCAGGGGGAGGTGCAGGAGGAGGAGGGAGAGTAGCAGCGTGGGCGCGGAACAACGCCAACCCGGCGAACACGCCCTCGCGCGCCCCCTCCACACGCGCGCCGTCCGCATACAGCAGCTTCACCTCCGGCTCGATGCGGCGCAAGCCTACGCGTCGGCCGACCATCGGCGGCGGCGGCATGGGCGGTGGTGGTGGTTCATCGCGCGGCGGAGCAGGACGCCCGATGAGCCCGTACGAGGAGGAAGAAGAGGGGTACGTCTCGGGGGAGTACGACGACCCGCCGATCCTGTACGAGCTCACCAAGATCCGGGTGAAGCTGCACTACGCGGACGAGGTGCGCGGGATGACGATGCCGCCTGAGATCTCGTGGGAGGAGTTCCAGGCGAAGGTGTACAAGAAGTTCGAGAAGCGGCCTCCCCCGTCGCCTAATATGGGAGGGGAGCTGGGGATGAAGTTCCGCGATGAGGACGGCGGGAAGGTGAGCTTGAGGGACGACTCGGATTTCGAGCTTGCGATCGAGACGGCGCGCGAGATGGCGAAGGGGCGCGCGGAGGGCAAGTTGGAGATTTGGGTGACGGATGTGTGAGGGCGCGCTCCGTCTTCCTGGGCTTTCTCTTCGGTCTCTAGGCTTTGGTGTCTTTTCTTGTCCTCCTCCTCCTTGGGTTTCGAGCTGTGTATTATCGTCTCCCTTCTTGTCTATTCTTTCACTTACTCAGTATCAGTATGTGTGCATACCCCCTCCGCTAGTAACCACATATTTCGCGTTGTCTTCATCTCCTCATCCTCACTATCAAATCTTCTTGCTTGTTCTTGGGACTGCTGATCTATATACGTATGATACAATATCAAACCCGCTTTGTGTGTACTTAGAACCGAAATCAAATGGTTTGGTTTCAAGATCATTATTATCCAGATTAACCCGAAGTCGAATGGAATTATCCCTACGTAGTTTACGAGGTACTAGGCCTAAGTACACGCAGGACTCGACGTACCGTACGTACTACTATTTGTACTGCAACTACGTAATCGTCATACATAGGCGTCTTTTTTTGGCACGCAACGCACGCAACGCAACGCAACGCAACGCACGCACGCACGTACGACGTCGCAGAGTTTCACGAGCGATAAAAAAATTGCTGCGGTTCAACATCTGCGACGTCTTACATATATATATGTACAGTACAGTCTACACCTAGAACTAACTCCCCAGTTCGGAGATAAGCACCAAATACATAGCACCCCATACGAATTCAAGGGGAAAAAATCGCTGGTAAGTACTTAGTGAGCACCGAGCAGAGCATACGTTTGCCGACTCGGGACCGCCCGCCCGACTGCTTATATATATATATGTGTGTGTGTGTGTGTGCGTGTGCGCTCCCCGCTTCTGGGCCGACCCATCTCTGAGAGCCTCGCTGGAACGAACCCGCGAACTCGACCCGAATAGAGGGCTCTGAATGATCACAGGTGCTACTTGCTGGTGGCGATCCAGCAGCGGAGAGCTGCTGCTACTGCTGCTATTTCTGATTCTGATTCTGGGTGGAAGATGAGGTACGAGTCGGAATGTTGGACGACGTGGTAGATGAGTTCAGAGCAGAGACGTCGTGATTTATGTACTTGTATGGTTAATCATTACATTACGTAAGTGAAGCGACGCTACTTTAAAATTTCAAACCCGCACTCGCCAGTGTGCATTTGCATTTGCATTCTGTCGGAAACTTGGGAGGTGATATAGACTAATGTAGTACACCGACCTATTCCAATGCCTTTCTTCCATTGAGTACTTAGTACTTAGTATTGATATCCCCTCCCCGGTTATTTAGTGCAATTGATCTTTTTATTCAGAAAAAAAAAAGATAACAAGCTGACCGACTTGGATTTACACAACAAATGTTCTCTGGATATGCATGTACTGTACATACACAGTATATGCATGTGGACAGCTCAACAAATTCCCTCATTCCCATTAGTATTACAGTAATTGCCCTCCAAGCTCTTGGTTCACCAAATATCACCCCCAGTGTACTCTATAATTTATTATTGATATATCGATACAATCTACTTGGGCACCACATAACCACCAAAAAAATATTATGGTACTAGACAGTATTACAGTCGTAGGCATCCTGTCAGTGCGCGACACGACGTTGCAAGATGCTTTAATGCAGCAAAAAAAAGTTGTTACGTTTCAACATATGCAACGTCTTATGTATGTAAGGTGCACATTTATGCAGCCACGGAACGACGACTTCTCGAGTACTTGATGCTAGCTCGTACTACATAGTCCTCGGTTTTGGCGATGTACACTACACCGCATTTAGTTTTGTGGTCCTTGGTCGGTCTTTGGCGTTACCCATCGCCATATAACGGTATGCGAATTGCGTGGCACAAAAAGAACAAAAGAACAAAAGACATCACAATTTCGAGTGTGCCTCCTGCAAGGAGGCAATCGAAGTTGAGACGGTATCGTAGTGTAGTTGAATGCGAATACGCAGCCAATAACTCGCTCCAATATCCTAGTATCGTGATTCCTGAAGACGAGGCCCTCCACGAGTTGTTTTTTAAAAGGAAGAAGAAAAATCAAGACTGAAGAAAGGAAAGCATGCGGTTGTCCATCTATTTATGCGCGCTTTCCCAGACCAATTCTGGTCTATCCCCCATCTCTGGATCTGTGAGTCCTAACTGAAACACAAGTCCTAGTCTTTAATCTTTAATCCTTTGCGCTGCCTGTCGCCATGTAATGATATACGAACTGCATGACAGAAGGAAAAGAAGAAAACGACATCGCGGTATCGAACAGGCCCAAAAAAGGTCGTATACGGAACAGCTATATCAATCATAGATGAACACAACTTCGTAGCAGTGACTCGAAGATCCTGATACCCCAAAGGCGGAGCTCTTAGAGACTGGAAAAAAAAAGAGAGAAAAGACCAATGCTGAAGACAAGGTTGCATGTATTTGCCAACCCCGTTACACGCTTTCCGCTTCTAGACCAGCCCATCTCTGTGAGCAGTGAGCACTCGCTTGAACGAGCCCAATCGAATACTAGAAGTCGGGCTGCAATCATGAACGATCTAGGTGCTGCTGATGGCGACCCAGCAACCGAGAGCTGCTGCTATTGCTGTTTCTGGGTAGGAAATGAAGTATAGACACACGTTATCACTGTATCGTCATGTTTCCGGTTCGGAGTATTGAATGACATGGTGGACGAGCAGAGGTCGTGAGGGACTGATACTAGTGATACTCGCCACTCGTGTGAATGTTTGGTAATCATTACATTACAATAACAATATGATCACTCTAATTTCTTAGGCGAGTTTGCTTTCAAATTTCAGCTGGAGGTCGTCAGTCGCAGTCGGTCTGCATTTAGATGGATAGAATATCGCGAACTTAAGAGGAGACATGGACTAATGATACTCCGATTCGTTACAGTCCTTTGTTATCAGCCCAATATTCCAGAGGCAACGAACATCTCATTTTATTTCTCTTGATTTCAACTCTTGGTTTCAATCTCGATATATATTTACCGATCATTCTTGGGTACACTCGTTCCCAATGACGCCCCGAACCTTCAACTCATCAAGGTCAGACTTAGAGAGACCCAAGATCTCTCCGAGAACTTCTTCGTTATGCTGTCCGAGGTCAGGTCCGGCCCATCTCGTCGGAATGTCGTCTTCCATGAGCGGAATTATACGATGTACGTCCAGGTCCCAGCCTCCAAATTCTGATTCTTCCGTAGGTTTGCCTTCACTTGCACTTCGATATGGGACGCGGATGCGTTCAATCATACCTCGTTCGCGCACATGCTCGTTCTCCATGATATCTTTGACGTTCATCACCCTTCCGACAGGGACGTTTGCATCGACCATAGCCTTAACCACCTCCTCCGGAGTACGTTTACTGGTCCACTCGATGATGGCATTCTCGATTTCCTGCCTACGCGGGACGCGATTGTGATTTCCTAGATAGTTGGGCCCGATGAGGTCTGGGCGGCCGATGGCCGTCATGAATCGCTCGTAGATAGATTCCCCGTTCGCACCTATCAGGACATATGCGGAGGGTACCGAGGTTGGGTATGCGTTCGTTGGGACGATGCCTGTAATTGAGGAACCGGAAGGACCGCGGATGACGCCTTTACGTGAGTATTCTGGCACGATTCCCTCCATCATGTTCATCATGCTTTCAGGAAATTGTCAAAACGTCTGAAAGATCATTGAAGTATTCCTTGTTACCTTTCCATGATGCTGACATCGATGGTCTGCCCTCCCCTTTTACCGTTTGACCTGCGTTTGTCTCTTGATAGCAGTGCCAGCACCTTTTCAAAATTAGTTAGACCAGTTAATGAACAGGGTAATCCGATCCGAGCTCACTGCTCCAAAGGCCGCGTGTAGACCAGTTATTGAGTCTCCCAAGCTAATATTAGGCCGAACTGAAGGGCCAGATAATTGACCATTCTCGTCAGGAAATCCGTTGATATAACGGAACCCGGCTTCTCCTTCGCAGACCGTTGCGTATCCCGGACGATGCGCCCACGGACCTGTCTGACCATATCCACTGACTCGTGTGAATATGAGATCTGGGTTGTGCGGATGGATGTTGGATGGACCAATTCCCCATTTCTCTAAAGCTGAATGCAATAGAATAGGTATAATAACACCGCATATGAGTTTTCGATAGTCTTACTTCCCGGTCTGAAGTTCTCGAGAAGGATATCAGACTTGATTGCTAGTTCTTTAACAAGTCTGTCTCGAGAAATCCATGCTATCAGAGGTAGCAAAATACGAATGGTATCCACCCACTTCTTTCCCTCATCCTTCCTCATATCTATCGTCACGCTCTTTTTGTTCCTCGATATACTCCTGAACCATATGCTGGTACCGTCAATATCGAGCTCCCTCCATACACGAACGGGATCTCCAACGCTAGGAGGCTCTACCTTGATTACTTCCGCACCAAAGTGGCTATAAATAAATGAAGTCATTGTAAGCATAAGGTGGAGGCTTTGATAGCAAACTGCGCACCTCAGAAGTTGTCCGGCAAATGGTCCTGCAATGAGCTGGCCTAGCTCGAGGACTCTGATACCAGACAATGGCAGCTCCGACGTTCCATGAGGATCAATATCTTGCCTTGTATTGCTTCTTCAGAAAAGTGGCAAAATAAGTGGCAAAGAGGAACTACCTTCGACATATGCTAGAGCTGAACAGACGGCGGAAACTCATGGCTCTGAATAGCCGCAGTCTCGCTGCAATTGATTGCATCATCTTCCAGCGCGCGGAGATGGCAACTGTAGATGAGTGCGACGCGAGTAACGCGTGCCATTTACAACCAGGATGAGTCTCATGGTCAACAATCCGTCCGGAAGAGAAGTCTGAAAACGTGATTATTCACGCCGAAATAGATTTAGCTCCCACCGTCTGAACCTGATTGGCTCCCTCCTAAACTGGATTTCAACTAGTATGTAAGTACTATAGAGGATGAATGAACAAGCAGCCATCTATGAGCGGATAATGTTAGAAAAAGCCATGTACATGTACAAATTGCTTGTTCTAATATTATCGTAGACAGTGAGCAGAATAAATCGAGTAATTGTACAGTTTCGTTTGTCTATATACATCAACAGGTCGGGCAATGCTCGTAAAAGAGACAAGGCGAAAAGACGGAGAAAAGCAGACACCACGAGATACAAGTAATAAATATTAAAACAAACAACATATCAGATGTACCTACCAACGCGAATAAAGCAAACAAATTTCGCGTAAACTGAATTTGCTGGGAAGCTTTAAAATTCAAAGCGAGGGAAAGAGGGAAGGGAAATTTCGGGAAACGCGACATCAGAGGTGTTGCTGACCTCCGTGATTCGCAATTTTTTTAACGTAGCATCGGCCAGACGGTCGACTGTCTCTTCCATTGGAGCATCAAAATGATTTTGCTCAGTTTTCGCAGCATGACCATCGTAGCCCTCGTCGTAGTCTTCGTCAATACGACGGATAGGTAAGACAGAGCAGGCATCAGGAGTGCCTGGCTCTGCTACAACGGGCGACAACAAGTAAGAGGTAGATGGCGTGGAATGCGAACTCATCACCATATCTGGTGTCGAAGGTCCACTGACGAATGCCTCCATCGAAATGCTATGACCAACGGAAGGCTGGGAGAGCTCGTACTCGTCGTCAGCGTCGAACATCATCTCGTCGTCTATATGAATACCGCTAGACGCAAGTTGTTTTTTGACATCGCTCATGAAGTGCAAAAGCTTCTTGTACTTGAGATTAAGAGTGTCGCGCTTGTGACGCAACTTCTCATTTTCTTCCTGAAGCCTAGTGCATGCGCAGACCTTCTGCTCGACGGACGGTAGAGCGGAAATGCTGGCCTCCGGAGACAGGTAAGGATCATAGCGAGGATAAAAGGGGCCGCGACGTGAAAAAACTGGTCACGGGCTAAGAACATGTACGACCAGGCTATAAAATTCTTGACATACCTTCTGGTGCTTCGCCAAAGTCAGTGATATCAGGCATACCAATTACCTTGCCGGTCGGCGAGGAGGACATCCCACCGCCAGAGGGCAAGTCGAAGGCTAAATCGATAGATCTTCAGATCAGAAATTTCATTTCATCGTGAGCTACCTACCCATATCCGTTGGAAGAGTGCGCCTCCTCATCTTCCTCGTCTTCTTTATCGGTGTTTTAGGATCTGTTGGAGAATGTTAGAAAAGGTAGGGTGAGGGAGGATGACAAGATCGCTTACAGGGCGCTGAAACTGAGCCGAAGAACATATCCATCTCTTCGTTGAGAGAGGGAGGCGAAGCCTTCCCAGTCTGACGGCGCCACTCGTTTATCGACTTGCGCTTGCGGAATCTGTGAGTCTCTGCACCCGGAATCACAGTAGGGATGGCCGATTTGATAGGTGTCGAAGTGAACAAGAGGTCGTCTTCTTGAAAACGGACCTTACGCTATGCCTAATGTAAGCACGACTCTAACAAGACAGACAATGCGCGGTCACCTCATAGATTTTGGCCGTCTTGGCCTTCTCTTTTCTGACGGGTCCAACCATCTAATTAAGTAGAGGTAAAAAGATGTCGAGAGTGCTAAAGGATGTCGAGAGTGTTAAAGGATGTCGAGAGTGTACGGAGATAGCGAAGATATTCAGCGCTCGAGAAGCTGGTAATTGGAGACTGTCGTGGTTGGAGCTAAACCTGAGACGAGATGTGGATTGAACTGAAAGAAATGGCCGTGACCGTGGCTCGATGAAGTCACGTTCCAGGTTTCCCGCGCTTGCCTCATCCACAGCTCAAAGTTCAAACACCCTCCAAAAAGAACTTGAAAACAGATGATATCTTCTCTGACCTTATCGTAGCATCGGATACGCCCAGTTGTAAATCACAACCTGCGCACGCTGGCCCGGCCTATTTTCGCTACTGCAGGCACTCGTTAGCAAGTATCCGACCATAACGAGCGAAGATATACATCAGCATACAAGAATATCCGTTCAACGGTTGCGATCAAGCAAAACCCGTCGCATCGACGGAGAGGCCCTCGCATATTTCGTTGGCTCGAAAGAATATTTATTTGTGAGCCTTCTATCATCACAGCCACCTAACCCAAATAGGAAACGACCCTCGTAAAGAAGGTATTTGTCCCACTTCTATTGTTCTGCCGTCCTTTTACCAACCAGTGGACTCTCTGCAAAGGCCGTAGCAACAAATTCGCCGGAGGTTCAGCTCTTGTCTTCCATCCATTGATAACGCGACGGAATCTAAGCCGCCTATTTGATTCCAACATCCATCATTCCCGTTATACTTCGCACTCTTCAGTGCAAACTAACAAGCCACCAATTAATAGCTTGATCTCCATCATTAAGATAGGTACGTAGGTGACCATTAAAATAGCTTGGGCAGCTACCAATGCAAGTCATAAGACGAGCCATACCTGCGACCTACCCACACGAAACGATCCATACCATATAGTAAGCGAATCGCCACTTACAATGCTCACAGTTGCTCACATATGGCTCCTACGCTACAGCCTAAAACTTAAGACATGTCGGCGCCGCATACTGCTCGCAGATCCGCGCGGCTAGCGAATAGGACGTCGCCTTCAAGACATGAGCGCTCGTCAAGTGGGCAGAAGGCCGGACCTTCTTCCCGTCGCGCGAAACCGCCGATGAAAAGTCGACCGCAAGGAGAAGAGTCGGATTGGGTATGCACCCCTCCCCCACGTTTCGCATGTAAGCTATCTTTTCTCCGCCGAGTCCGCCACAAATAATGACATCGCTTAACTCTCAGTCAAGGAGAGGTTCAGAAAGGACAAGGGGAAGAAGAAAGCTATTGAAGAGCCTTCAACCGATCTGCAACCCCTTATTGTACCCGTAACCGATACAGCTGAGGATCACGAACGGCTGAAGGAGGTCCAACGAAGACAAGCCGCCATGATTGAATACTTGGACGGCATGTTAGAGGATCACCAAAAACTCCTGATCCATCTTCCGCCCAAGGAGGAGTTTAACGGCCTTCTGGCTTGGTTCTCGGGAGTGGAAGAAAGGGTCAGTGCCCGGGATAAAGAGAACGAGCGTCTAAGGATAGAGAACAAAGGGCTGCATCGCGAAATGGATACGCTAAAGGAGAATTTCCGACAGCTGGAAGAAGCTGTAGAGGAAATAAGGCGAAAAGTTGAAGGCCTCCCGCCCAAGTACAAGCGTAAGTTCGATCCTCACGGAAAATCTTTCCGAGAGTGGCGCCGGAGCCCGCTTTCGGCAGAGGTCATTCCGCGCCCACTCGACACAACGCTTGCGGAAAGACGAGGTCGATGGCATGCATCTCCAGTTTTAGTCGAGTCTGGATCATCCGCAGAAGGCTCCACCGACGCGACACTGGTTGAGCAGGATGTGACACGCAAGCGTCGTAGAGAGGAAAAAGATGAGCCTCTCGGGGAGGAGACCATAGCAGGTGACGCGAAGCCTCGTCCGTATCCACCGATCGGCGGTAAAACGACATGGTTTACCAGCGCCCAAGGCGACTTGTCCGCACCGCCAGCGAAAAAACGACGAGTGCGTATCAAAGTGCCACTACCTGCGCACGTCAGCGAAGCCGCAAGCATTCGTTAGTTTCCCCGACCTCGTGTGCTACGGACCATATCATTCTTCCTCCTTTCGTGAACTCGCACGAACGATGATTGACCTCTTTCTGTTTTGTTCACTGTACTCCTGTGCTGATAATTATACCTTATCCTGTGCATCATAAAGTAGATGGATGCTTAATAGAAGACGACGAAGAGACAAAAGTGGGTGTAGGTGTAGAAAAGAAGCCATCACAGCGTTGAGCCTCCGTACCTCCCCATCACGTGCCAACAATTTTGATGCAGCGAGCCAACTTCGCACCACACCACTGCCTTGAGAGACTTGTCTCATTTCATCAAGAAAATCTCTGCGATCTGTGAACAAGTCAGACTGACAGTAACACGTCTCTAGTACTCGGATTGCTCTGGAAGATGAGAAGCCTTGCAATTGTCTCTTCGCATTTATGGAATATTCCCTTCTCCCAGATTGTCGCGGCAGCTTATGACGTCGAGCACAGTTGTGCTTATGTTCTGTCTGATAAACAAGATGAGGTTGAGATTTTTAGGATAGATACTTTAGACCCTTCAGAGGTTAGTGTACACCGTCCAATCTCTCTTTCCCTAGTCATCCAAAACATTCATCTTGAAGCATAGGAATTTCCTGTTCCTATCGCAACATTTGCTGCAAATGGAGGTGTAGTGTCTGCCAGGTATGTAAGTGAAGCACAGGCTATCGCTATCATAACTCGAGGTGGAGATATTGGTCTGGTACACGTAACGGACGGCTCTTCAAATCATGTGCGTTTCACAGAATGCATGCTACTTAATATACTGATCAAGTATTTTCAGTCTGAAATTATCGGTTCTGTAGACTCAGGAATCGTCAGCGCCGGTTGGTCTCCGGATGAGTCACTCCTCGTCGTCATTACTGGTGATGAAGAGCTGTTGCTTATGACAAACACCTTTGATGTCCTTCTCGAGCAGCCCTTGCTCACAGAAGAGTCTGGAGAGTCGCAGCAAGTAAATGTAGGGTGGGGTTCCAAACAGACACAATTCCACGGCTCGCTCGGAAAAGCTGCGGCTCAGGCGTCGCCGATGTCATTTGCATCTGTAGGTACCAGTCCAGATGATGACGGTTTATCACGCGTGTCGTGGCGTGGAGATGCAGCATTCTTCGTTGTTTCCACACTTCGGGCACCCACCACAGGTGTTAACGAGCGAAAGCGACGTACGTTGCGTGTGTATGATCGTCAAGGGGTGCTACAAAACGTCGCGGAACCCATTGCGGGGCTCGAGCATGTTCTAGACTGGAGACCTAGTGGGAACCTTGTTGCCAGTATGCAACGATTTGGACCGGATGGCTGCGGAGCCGGAAGGGAAGGCAGGCATGATGTTGTGTTCTTTGAACGAAACGGTCTCAGACACGGAGAATTCACTTTGCGGGAGCAAGGAAATTATAAAGTGCGCGAGTTATTTTGGAATGCCGATTCGGAAATACTGGCTGCCTGGATAGGAAGAGAGGAAGGCGACGTTGGTAAGTTTCTGTTCCCTGCCGTAATTAAAGTACCGAGAAATTGACTGCTCGAGTAGTACAGCTATGGACAACCGGAAACTATCACTGGTAATTCGCACTTTCTTGCCAATATCTTCTACAACTCATATTCGGTGAAGGTACTTGAAGCAGGAGATCCTGGCTCCAAGGGAAAGCGATACACTAGCAAAGTTCACTTCCGTCACTTGGCATCCCGAGAATGCATTCCACTTGCTGCTTACAACTCAAAGTCCGTGTGCCTATGCTCTTCATTTCATGCTGAGTCTGATGGAATAGCGTAGATCAAATACTTGAATATGCCCTGGCATGGGAAACGCTCATATCACGCTGTGCTCCGCCAAACGATACTGGCTGCGTAGTTGTTATAGACGGGAGTACGAACTTTCGGCACGATCATTGATTATTTTTCTAACGGCTATCATGCAGCGTCGCTGTTAGTAACACCTTTCCGCACTCAAAACGTACCTCCGCCAATGGCATCCTATACTCTAGAACTGTACGAGGCACGAACACCGATACATGTCGCGTTTTCTCCTATTGGCGATCATCTTGCGATACTCCATCATTCAGGCATGGTTACGCTCTGGAACCTACGTACACGTACCGAGTTCAGTCGCGGAAAGGCAGTCGATCCTGTTCAGCTATGCAAGGTTGAACTAGAGTTGGATGGTTGTCAACCCAGACAAATTATACTTCACGAAAAGCCTTCTGTTTCGGAGACACTCCGCGTCTCATGCCTCGTGTCGAATGGGAACGAGGATGCCGCGTTGATTGCGATTGTCGAGGAGAACGTTCTCCGAGCATCGAAGCTGATCGATCTTCCGGGGACAGATGGCCGTTTCGCGTATTCCGAGACTGGGCTGTACTGGCAGTCATCGGAAGGCAAGATCTTTTCTGGTATATCTTTCTTTCCCTCGTGTCAATTTTTTTTTGCTGATTCTCTCTAGTCTCCGCGTCAGACAGCTCACCGGCGTACATAACGAGTTTCCCTACCTTCTGCTTTACCACAGAGGTCGTTTCTTTTGATGACGGCACGGAACTCTTCGTGGGTCGCTCAGATTCAGGGAAACTGTATTGCACAGGTCTCGAGGCAGAGTCAGCACACCTTTTCGCGCAGAACACCACGTCCATGACCGTTTCCGTGGGATTCGTGATTTACACAACCTCAACGCATGAGGCCTTCTTTGCTTCACTTGGAAATATGAAAGCTCTGATCCTTGGTTCTGATCCTTCTAGCACGTCCGAGGTCGCTGCAGCGAAAGACCAGACACAGTGGGAACGCCGCCGAGTAGAGCGTGGTTCACACATCGTGACTGCTGTGCCGAGTAATATGAGCCTTGTTTTGCAGATGCCGCGTGGAAATCTGGAGACGATTAATCCTCGTCCGATGGTAATGACCGTAGTTGAGCAGGATATCGAGGCGTGAGTAGCTTCAATAATGACTTGACTTGTCGATCCCTGACGCCGGAACTCCATTTCTAGAAAGAGCTACCGGAAGGCGTTCTTGGCATGTCGGAAGCATAGAATCGACTTGACAATTCTAGTTCAGCACGACCCGGCGACCTTCTTGGAGAACATCTCATCCTTTGTCGACCAGGTCGATGACGTGGACTATCTCAACCTTTTCCTTACCAACATAGGGTGCGTCTACTTTCTTTGAGGATAATGTCCACAAATCTATGTCATTGACCATTTTCTTGTTTTCAGACAATCTTCTCTCGAGCCCTCCAAAATCTCCGAATACTGCGATGCACTCCGTGCTGAACTTGAGTCCAGGAGTCTCACTAAATACGTCAATTCCATTCTCACTGCGTATGTGGTGAAGAAGCCAGCTGATTATGAAGCTGGACTATCTTTACTTCTTCGACTACGAGGTCAGTCGTTGCTGTTTCGTTTCGGCGTCAATCTTTCTTGCGTTTGGGCTGATGACGCTTGCAGAAATCGACTCGGAGCTCGTCGAGGAAACGGTAAAATACATCATCTTCTTGGTCGACGCAGATAAGCTATTCGACATGGCGCTCGGGATGTACGACTTTTCGTTGGTCCTTCTCATTGCCCAGCACTCTCAGCGTGTAAGACTTTTATATTCTCGAGTCAAGCAGTGTCTGATAGCCTCTGATAGGATCCACGAGAATACCTACCATTCCTCCGCGAGCTACGCGCTTTGCCAAAGTACTATCAGAGGCATAAAATAGACAATCATTTAAACCGATACAATAGAGCCTTAGAGAACTTGTATTTAGCTGGTGCGCGGAGTTTGACTGGCAGTCTTTTTCTCTCTGTGGCTGACGGATTCCTTGAACAGGTCTTGAATATTTTGAGGAAGCCATTGCATACATCGAGAAGCATAGACTGTATCGGGAAGCTTTATCATTGTGGAAGAACGATGCAGATCATTACAAGGTACGGCACTTGCGTATGTATCACCGGAAAGAGCATGCAACTGAGCAGGCACTTAACAGCGCATTCTCGATGTTTACGGTGACTACTTGTATGAACGTCGTGAGTACCGACAGGCTGCACTAGGTAAGTGCAAGACTGTTCAACATGTTGTCACAATAACTTATTCCTCTGCAGTCTTCACGGAAGCAGAAAACTCTTCAAAGGCACTTGTGGCATATGAACGTGCTTTGATGTGGAGAGAGGCATTAGAGTTGGCAATCCGTGAATATATTGATGAGACTGCCTTTGCTGATCTGACGCATCGGCTCGCCGGTGAGTCTTATTGCCGAGAGGAGGGGTTTTCTTATATTGTAAATGATTTGTCTTATAGATGAACTTCTTTCCAAGAAGCGCTACGAGGAAGCTGCACGTGTCTTCGTAGATCACGCGAAGAACGTCAGGCAGTGTGTCAGCGCTCTTGCCCAAGGAAACATGTTTTCGGAGGCTCGCCGAATCGTGCGTGCTCCTCTAGTGACCCTAGTTTGTAAAGATACTGACGTTTGGTCATAGATATCCCTTCATCGGGAGCCTTCGCTCCTTGAAGAAATTGTTCAGCCTGCTACGCTGGATACCTGCACCCAAATTACAGAGGATCTAGATGAGATGCGAACTCAACTTCGGAAACAACTTGAGAGGATCCGTGAATTGCGGATAAAGAAAACGGAAGAACCTGGTATGATCTTTCATACCAAAGGAAATTTGACGCTCAGCCCTTTGAATTCGTCTTGACTTGCTTGTACAGATGCTTTCTATGGTCTCGACGATGACCCGATGCTACACAGCGTAGACGTAATGACTGATGTTTCAATGGCGCCTACTGCATTCACCCGATACACTGCAGCTCCATCGACTGCATCTAAGGCATCAAAGTCAGCAAACTCCACATCCTTTTATAAGGTTGTAATTTCTTATGTTGGTTGCAGACGCACGTCCCGCTCAAAGCGTAAGATGGAGCGGAAAGTGGGTTCGGGCCGGAAGGGGACAATTGATGAAGAGGAGTACCTCCTCAAGTCTCTTGGAAAGCTTGTGGGCCGCTTTGGTGAAATCCAGTGTACGTTGATGTTTATCTGTTCATGGCAAACAAACAACTTAATTTTCCTTTTTCAGCCGACTCAGAGCAAGTCCTCCCTCATCTTCTCCAATTCTCGCCGGAGCACCGAAATGAAGCTCGAGAGCTCCAAGTAAAAGTATCTTCATTCCAAGCAGAACTACAGGAAGCACTGGATGAGGTGTGGCCAACTAAAACTAACGACACTGGAGATGGAGCGAACGAGATGAATGTTACGAGTTGGGCAGAGAGAATGGAGGAACGAAAACGAGAACGGGAGAATGCGGTCAAAATCATTGCGAAACCTGTTTTGGAATGTAACGAGTCCAGCTGGAGATCGGATATATTCAGTGTTTGAATTGTGCTAATAATACGTCGTTGGAAGCTTTGGCTCGGAACTTGAAATTTCGACTTGTCAGGTCTAACCAGCCAGCCGTCTGAAAGGATTATGATAATACTTGATCGCCTAAAACCGGCCATTCTTCGTATAGCTTTGTCCTTGATGCGCGTGAACCTGACCACGAGCCCTGATTCGGCTTGTGTCTACTTCGGGCGCTTGCCATTTCTGGACATATGCAGGATTTGGTGAGGCGTGGGTAGCAATTTATCACTGGAAGTACTAGTGTCCAATGTCTCGACTCCATTCCGGCTCTGTATTGCGCTTCTCAGGTCACTGCTGGTCAAGAATGTCCTGCTTGAATCATTTTAGTCGAATGCCATTTCTGGTCCTCAATCTTTCAATTCAAATATACAACTCGAAGCGCCTGCCTATAAAGCTCGTGCAAGTACTTCAAGTAAGGATCTTGATTGGCCTTCTGAATGCACTGTGCTCAGCATGACGGAGACTCGACTCGCAGAAGAATGGTCGGGGAACCTTTTGATAGTGGGTCCTCAAATGTGAGTTTCGCTACTCATGTAATATATCTGCTGATCCTAAGAAACTTCACTTTTCTCAGATTAACAACCAAAGTAAGCTTTATTACTTCGATTATTTTCTGTAAGGACACTGATTTCTTTTTCAGCAAGTGACATTAGGGTTTTACACACTTCACCTTTATGATCATCTTTTGACTCTTTCGGACGAGGTTCGCATTTCTCAACGTATGAAATTACCTCTGACTTGAACTATTTTATAGATAGAGTTTATGTGGAATGCTCGAGTTTCGACCGGTTCAATCCTATTTTTTGTAGTAATGAGACCTATTCCTGAAGCAGAGCGTCATTTCTTATTTTCTCGCTCAACGCAGAATCGATATTATTCCTTTATCTTCTTTACGATAAGCTTTATCAGTGAGTGATTTTTTGTCCTGCATATTTCAGCTTTCTAATATATTCGCCCCTCAGTGAAGGTTACCCCTGTGATGGATCCAGCTGTAAGAGTCGAATTCTTGTCCGAAGATGTGAATGCTCAACTATACTCAGGTGTATGCTTGTTTAGGTTCCGCTACCTCTAGTTTAAAAATTGATAGGTAGAGTAGATGCAAAAAATTTGCTCTCTTCTTGCCCATCGCGGGAGGGATTGCACTTACTATATTTCCCGATATCGTTTTGGCATTACGGTACGTAATAGTAACGACCGTGGGAGTACGTTCCCAGCATATTCATGTCTCCCATTTGCAGTGTTTACGCTCTTCATGGTCGCCGCCGACTAGTTGGATTCATCCTAGCAACTTACCTATTAGCAGAGCTCGGAGTAGCGCTATGGATATACTTGACGCCTGGCTCCCTTCGTAAGAATTAATGCCATAGTTTCGGCTAAAAGTTATCGGCCTGACTCCTGAATATCTAGCTCTCACAATGATACCCTACTCTGCTGATTACAAAGAGCTCTATTGTAAATCATTCTCTGAGGGTTACACGACCTACGGTGCTGATTCTTGCATGCAGTATGCATGTTGCAAAAGTCTGAAAAAATGTGAGACATTCGTATTCCTCTGATAAAACAGCACACTTATGAATTACGCGTAGAAGCAATTGGAAGGCTTCACTTTTCCAATTTATGCAGATTGGATACGATACCATAGTCATCGCCTTCATGCTCAGAAAAGCAAAATGGGCGCAGCAATCTCCCTACAAACTACTTACGCGAATGATTCAGGATAATACGTTATACTATGCGTGAGTGCCCCTAGTAGAGTCCATTTGGACAAATAGCTATAACCTGACCTCAGAGCTTTACTGGCTGCAAATCTTACATGGGCTCTGATGATATTACTTGGTCCGGTAAGATCGTCCTAGTACGCGAATATAAGTGAAATCTCTGATTCTCAATCCCGAATCACTAGAACGCACTCAAATATATTGCTGCAAGGCAAGATCTTTTTTATATATATTTTTATGTGCTATGTTAATACTTGTACCTCCAGCCCTACCCTTGTGTGTGTGCTAATATACTAATAATTGTCGCGAAACCGGAACTCAAGTTTATTGTCAGTATTGCTTGTACAATGATCAGCCGACTGACGATATCCCTACGCAAGTACGATTCCAAAGATAGAGACATCTCTTTTCGGACCATGGACATCCAGACCTCCGGAATACAGATCGCTTTTCCAGAGGGTTATGACGAGCATACAGATTCGGAGTTGGGGGACGACTTTAGGGCCACCAAAAAATGTGTATCGGAAAATTCATCCTCTTTCGACGAAAGTCTCGAATTGGGATAGAAAGGCTACACCTGATGGCGTACAGAACGGATAACACCGTAGTTGATGGTACCAAGGGAAAGAATAGGTATACTGTATGTCGTGTGTATGTAAAGCAATCGGACTTACATTCTAATCGTGGGAACTTCGCCCTCTACTTGAATTCAACTGTCACGACTTACTTGCCAGCATTTCGTCGAAGAGCTCTCAAGAAATGTCTTTCATCCATAAATAACTATATATTAAAGGCTCAATTCTATGAAATGACTCCAGCTCTTCCTTTTGATGACCGGAGACCTGCAATCTTTTCTAGATGTCCTGAATCCATCTCTTCGCATTGTCTCTATAACATAACTCGCAATCAATTCTCTTATCGATGCTGTCCTAGGGATGAATGGTCTTCTCCAGAACAAATTGCTTTGCAGGTCTACCGAACACCCGAGTTATTTTGATGCAATCTTGGGCTGTAACGATGCATTCGATACTTCAAACCAGACTCAAACAACACATATGAACAAAGTCATCGAGCAAAGTAATACTAAGCACATAAGACATTCAAATTCTCTTCCGAAGCTTCCGACGAAAACACGCACCTTTCTTCACTATGCCTGCGCGTATCGAGCAAGTCATTTCCACTGACACTGGTGATGGGAGAGGCGTACGTCCACTATACATGCACATTACAAGCTCGGATGGGCGACGGTACGAATCGTTTCCTGATTTAAGGGCGCCGCCGCCACCGAATTATCCAGACATGTGCCCAGAGTACGATCACAGGAAAGATAGACCTCACCCACATGATCATGTACGAAGACGCCATGAAGCAATTCCTCCCCCTTCCCCTTCCAGAAAAAGCACTAAGCATTACGAGCGTCCGGAACCAAGATCGAACCCACTGGAAGCAGACACTCCCAGGCGCTCCTTCCCCTCAAGTCGGCAAGACAGTACGTCGCATCACTCTACGACCGATGGAAGGAGGCAGCATCCTCCGAACAATGAAGGGACAGCTAATAACGACAATACAAGACGTCGAACGGAAGGCCAGGACGACGGCGCTATTCTAATGCCACATCTCACGTTCGTACGTGCTTGTTTACTTCTCGCAACGACTTCAGATATCAAGAAATATTTCGAGCCTCGGGTGAAGCAGCTTGAGTCAATTGCAACAAAAATTGAATCAATCAGACCTGATGATGAATCGTTCAAAGACAAGCTGGTCGTTCGCGAACTGGAATTCCTAAAAGTATATATTGGTGGACTCGAATTCTCAAAAGACATGGTGTCCATAGAAACAACTATAAAAGATCCAACAACGCGAACCGATCTGACGACTTGGATTACTAAACGAATGGCCGGCGCTATGGAGGTTCGGAATAATCTGTTGAAAGGAAGACTCATGTTCACGGTCACAGACTATGATAATTATCCATAGAGATGATTTGTGTCGGCTCGATAAAGACCTATCTGTAGAACAATAATAACTTACTTAGGCGAGTACTTACCTACAGCACTAAGCTTCCCAGAACCTAGCCGTAAGAATATGAGTCGAATAAATTGCATCTTCTTTCGTCACTTTGCTCCAGACCGAATAAACGCACAATGTTGTGTGTATTTCCAACATCTCGTGATACGCCCACACTATTCTGGAAATGATGCTGCTTTTTACAAATGTTCGATGTATAAGACTTTGCTTTGTAAACGAGGTTCTATACATTTACTCACATATGCACGCACATTGCCAATGTGAATGATAAAAGGCTACGATATCATCATCATAGGGAGCTCTGTCATGTGATCAAGCGCAACGACTTCACTATTCTTGTTGTCTATTATCCAATTGAGCCGTGGTTACCAACCTTTCGCTCCGCCCTCAAACGCTTATCCGCAGAGGCTTCACACCATCCATCAAGAGAAGATACTGATGACATGGAAAGGCTTTATCTCGAGGTTTTCGCTCGACCTGTTTGGTTGGATAAGGACCTTGTAGATCCAATCCGGCTATTCAAGTGAGTCCTGAGACAAAAGATACTTGGACTCGCACCTACCTGGACCCGACCAGGAGAAGCAGTGTAGGAGCGAGACATAAGAATTATACTGGTAATTCCACCTTCATCTCAAAAGAAGGATATCAGTAAAACACCTTGAGTCAGGCTTCTCGATTCACATGTAGCCCTTGTACTCTGGAAAACACAGAATGCGGAGGTGTATGATCGGTCATGGTCCAAGAAGCTGATATTGTTAGGTACAAGCTAGACACAGTTACATAGCTTCCATCGATTTACAGGACGAGATACTGAAGCAAATTGAGATTTTCGTTGTTTAGGAGAAAACATCCAGTTGGTATGACGATCAGGTCAGACCTGGCCCCGTATTCTTATAGTAGTTGATAGGTTACATTATCAAGATTGTATGGGGCACTGATCCATAGGTCAGAGAACGCCAATTGTCAGGTCGGAGCTGCACAGAGAGCATGAAATAAATGCAAGGAGTTGTAAGGTAATATGTGAGGATGAGTTGGCAGATCATCATAGAGACATTTTGGGAAGGATTGAAGTCAGCTGTAGGGACCATCTGTTCAAAATCGATGGACGAAGCTGACTGTACTGATAAACTTCTTGCATGAGTTACAGTAAGGTCATCGATGTATAAATAATCAAACTTTTGGAAACCGGCGACTGCAGAGCTAGAAAAGTGAGTAACGTTTTTTCATCACCTTGATTTCTTATCTTAGGAGTGAGCTCTGCGGCTCTTACTCGGCTAGAGAACAAATGCAAATCAGCACGAACACATGTGACGGAGTAAAACTGTGCACAAGCACTCTGTGCGGAGTACATCCTAGTCAATGAGGCATTGTCCTTGCACGTTCAGTCTACGTGAAGACTAAAGGAAAGGCCATGCTGAGCGCCACTAACTTGAAAGCGATCAAATCTAAGGCGGAGTTTCCTCTCCCTCTTCAGTGAAAGAAATTCGAGAGGGAGAGAGTTCCCTTAGAACTGACTACTAAGACGAATCAGGAAGGAAATAGAAACGAGAACGAAGTGAAGAAGAAAGAGAAGGAAAACTACTGTTTAAAGGAAAGTTAACTGGGAACACAAGGCGTAGGGAAGGAAGGTGAGAACGAAGCACTTGATAGAATATTCGAAAAATCAACAGCCTCAGTAGCTCACGTCACCTACGCCTCATGATTCAGGCACGTTATCATCACCGTTGACCATTTGTCGTTGACCCTGACCATCGACTGTTGATTATCCTCCATCCGCCAAGGTATCAACGGGAAATAGTCGTAAAGGGTCGATATATAGCACAGGAGAGAAAGGGACAGAGATCATGACAAACGCAAATGTAACGCGAGGCGCACCAGCCATATTTCTCGACGAGACCGGGAGCTGTAACTGGGTCTTTTGCAGTAGATCGTATGTTCTCCGACACTAATGCTTTCTCTACTGTTGCCGAGGCTGTGGAAGTCGCACAAACGGAACCGAGGTACCTTGTCACAGTTGGAATCGCTCCTTCCGACCCTGCTACAGGATCAGGTAGGTCCAACTGAGAGAGAGTTTACACCTACCTGATGCTCCAAATGCCAGGTTGGCGAGAAGCTTCAAGGAAAACTCTGATATGCATATGACGGCGTGTTACCTTCTGTTACCTTGCGTATCCTAAATAGAACCTGCAGCCTGATACGTGTTTTACGGGAAGTTAGATCTCGTGGAATATAGAACAGATCGATTGATGTTAGACTTCGATGACATTAGTATTATAGGTGGTGTAACCACATTGAAGCGAAGCGATCACGGTAATTACTGTGGGGTAACAAGTCTAAACATGTGTAAACAAATCGCAGGCCGATCTGTCGACATGAGTCCAGTCATTGTATTGCAGCGATTAAATGCACGTCAAATTCAATTCGACCCTCATTCGCATATCATGGCCAAATCCCGAGCATAAACATGCAAACCTTAGTGGCATTTATGTACAAGTTTGTTCATACGTCACGAAATCAGTATGTCAAGCCGGTCAAAAAAAGCATATCAGATAATCTACTTGTAGAAATTTACATTGATAGCTGAGCTATTTGGTACTTCAATACAAGAAAATGAAAAGCGATAATCAAGATCAGCAAATTTCATCTCAAAGGGGGAGGGAGAGGGGCAGATTAGACGCAAAGGAAAGACAGTCAAGCGTGACGATGTGGAACGATGATTTACAGCGCCGAGGACGGAAGGGACGGCTAACAAGAATGCAAATCAGGACAAGGCTTTGGGAGTTATCCTCCTAATCACGCGCCATCGAGAAAGTGTATCAAGAGGAGAAATTTTCAAAGGTGCCTGGTCAGCCAACTAAATGGGCTTGGAGATCGTTTAGTGGGAGGTGCTGCAGGCTGTGACGACAGATGGCCAGCCTCTGACAGAGACGACGCAGCCCGTGACGACTTTTCCGCGTCTCCGATAAAAGCATCACCAAGCATGGCGCTGCTGCTGTAATTCGGCGGCGCATCATTGCAGCCGGTTCGATATCCAGAGGCTGTGGGAACGGCAAGGTCCGTTTCAGATTGAGCTACTCGCGGGGTCGTGGGTTCAGCAAGAATGACAATTTCGATGATCTCAAATGTGGCTAGAGACTTCATGGCTCGAGCCCAAGCCATTGGTGCAATGCGCACTTTGCTCAAAGATTCGTGACTTCCAACCCGTACGGACACTTGAAATGCAAGACGAGAGCGTGGGGTATCTGCGAGGCTCGGAAAGACCCTCTTTGCGAAGTCGAGTGCTTGCTAAAAACGATCAGAAACGATAGATCAGGCAACCAATTCCAAAGGAGGGAAAGTAAGTGCTTTTACCTCATGATGTTGCGGAGGTTCTACATAAACCATTTCATCTCCCAAACGATATGTGACAAGTTCAGCAGGATATTGTCTGTTCCTCATGATTTGAGGCTGCTTCTGAGCCGACTGAGATGGAGAAACTGTGATGTTGCCAGTACGTCTCGTACACATCCTTCGTGAAGTAATGCGATATGTGAACAGAGGATTGTTGTGGCTTCTGACAAAAACGGGGTAAAAACGCGAGGTAAGGAACCCACTCTACCCAGCTTGGCGTGAGTTTATATAGCGAATGGCCGCAAATCTAGGAAACGAGAATAGGCGTGGCCCATCTAGAATGCTGAACAAGCTGTGGCTTGACATCCATCCAAAGAATAGAGGGTTAGGGGCGTAAGCTGGGCCGGATAGATATCAAATGGAGACTATTTCGGCAAGGAGACGTTGCTTGAGCCAGCACAGGAGAATGCACTGCCTCAATAACGAGGACACGCAATTGGACAGGACATCATAAAAGTCCGGCTGAGATCTGGAGGCACTGCTTTGTTCTCGTGATGTAACCACCGAAGCTGACACTTGCATTGCATGGTAGAGTCAGAGAGACTTCGGAAGTAGATGTGGTTTGAAGTGAATAATGGAAATAAAATGGCTCCTACAGGAGCTTACGTCAATCCCGTACGTGGGTTCGATTCCTGCTCTGGCAAGCGCTCTTATGAAAACATTTGATTTGAACAGCCCTGCTCAGACTTTGTCGAGAATGTCGCGACTTGTTCACCACCTCGCTCGTCCATTCATCAACGGTATCGCTCGAAGAGGCACTTTTATACCCCCCTTGCTTTTCCATTATAAAATTCCATCTTTAACATTGATCATTCTCCTGACTCGGCGTCTATCATTTAATCATGTATAGATCACAGAATCCAATTGACATGAAAGGAGGCTCAGCACAGTAATAAATCTTCAGCATCGCCATGCTTGCCATGTGAAAGCAATATGGGGATAGTGGTATGCTGCGGCGTTCCTTGAGAACTTGTTCGGCAAGTTATTATCAACTTTAAAATAATTATGTCTGAAGAAATTTAAGCTGTCAGGATGGATTATTTTGTGCGCGTCCGCACCAAAAAATCACCTGTGCATGCCGAGCACAAATCCTTCACAATAACACACTATAAGATCCGATAAGTATATACTATCTCACTTGAGCTCGCGATTTCTACTGGAGATTTGAACACAGCGACCAGGCACCAGTTCAGTCGACGACTAAAAGCGAATTCAGAATAGAGATGGTTTCCGAGCAATTTCCGTGCGTTTATTTTTCGTCTCGAGGTGTGCCCACCAGTGACTCATGGCAACCATGAAGATGATTTGATCCTTTTCGTTCTGATTCTGCGCACGCTGTGCAAAGAAATCAGTGGGCGAGGCGCGGATATATCTGTGTCCTTTAACAGATCAATCTTCTGCGAGCATATACAGCCCTTTTTTAGGCTGCTGTGGCATGTCGTTTGCAGAGTTTAAGTCTAAGTCCAAACACAGCAACAGCGGAGATAGAATTATCACGTTAACAGACGGAAATGTCCTGCTTCTGAATTGATCATAGACGTAGAATCGAACGAAAAAAAGGCCGGCTCATCAAGCGAAATAAAATCGCGAGATGGGGCGGGAATTCCATGCCATGGCGCACTGCTAAAGAGCATAATGCGTTAAGCAATGTATGGAGATCTCAATGAAATTTTTTTGTTGAGGGGAAGAGCTTGAAAAACTCTTCTTGAGTAACTACTTTGGTCGATTCGAACATAGCAAGGGATCAAAATAATATTGATATCTCGATTCTCGGACGCAAGAAGGAAGAAACCGAGGCGCTTGAAGCCATCAGAATCAGAGAGGAAACTAAGGAGATAATGATGGAATGATAACACAGAAGGGGCCAGGAAGAATAGAGAACATGAGATGGATGTGCCGGATGTGAATATGAAGGCAACGTGTAGACCACGACATTCAGCTCCAGTCCATTCTGAGTTAAGTCAGCACCATGCCAGCTCGTGCAAGCACGCACAGTTCCGTCAAGTTATCTTTTGCACACGAACCTCCACGAGTGTCTACGACCACAGAGCTTAGTATGAGGGGCCCAATACGCAAATTCAGCGTCGAGCTCCTGAGAAGGGGCACGAAACAGAACACCGACTCGGAAGAGCAAACGCAGAATTCCACAAATCCTCCAACTTTTAATTCCAACGGCTCGAGTCTCAGGAACAGCGACAAAGAATGGGAAAGAGACAAGGAAAAGGATCGATCGAGCTCGCCAGCACGCACAAGATCATCGTCCAGACCAAAGGACCAGGAGCGTCGGCCGTCGATTGACCGATGGAAAAAGGCATTGTTTTCCCAGGCTTCGAAGTTGCGTGTCACGCCTCGCGCGTCTTCGCTCGACGTTTCTCGCTCAACGACCAGCGTAACTACCGTCGGCACTGCGGTGACTGCCACTTCCTTTGCTTCGACCGAAACCGCGAAAAAGTCGAACTTCACGACTGCTCGGGCTCCGATCCAGACGCAAACGCCCCCACCTCTGACAAGGACAAACACTCCTTCATCGTTAAGTCTTAGCGGAAGTTTGAGCGGAAGCTTCAGCCTCATGTCTGCCGAACCGGATTTCCTTTCTCGCGAAAATGAGCTCCTAGGAGGGTCATTCTCCGGACCTGATGCAACCTCACTGTCTGGTAACGGAGGTGGAGTAGGCGGAGTAGACATCGACTTAGATGCAGCTGCGTCAGCGTTTCCTGACATTTCTCTCGACGGAAGTGGTGATATCCCCATACCGACTCCGTCTGCTGCCCCTTCCCAAAAACTGCTAGCTACAGGCCTGGGTGGCTTTGACGCATTTGAAAGTTCTGCACCGGCACCTGTGAGAGAGGTGAAGGTGACCGGGGATGACGAGATTGAGAGGTTTGAGGACCAGTTCCCCGATATTGGGCCTACCAGTCCGGTATGTCTACTGCTTTATAAAGATGGAATAAAGCTAATGGATACGACATTTCTTGGCCTTTGTGTCTTTTCTGGTCTTTTAGCCGAAAGTATCTCCCTCTCTACCCAAACAGCCCACATTCGGTGCAACGCCTACATTCGCTCCTCGCCCGCAGCCTTCGGCATTCACATCTACACCCATTCTTCAACAGCCCCTGTCGGATGAAGACGAGCCAGAGCCAATCAGGTATGCTTTCGTTCTTTTCTTACTGTCTTTGTGGTAGTTACAGAGGTAATGCAGAGTTTGGCGCGAGAAGCAAGCTGAGGAGATAAAAAAGCGCGACGAAGCCTCTGCAGCTCGTCGTCAGGAGACAATCACGAAGGCTGAGCGGTCTATCGACCAGTTCTACGAAGAATACAACGCGAAGAAGGAACGTAATATAAAGGAGAACAAGTGCGTGTTGTGCTCACCTCAGCTCCAACCTCTAATCTCAATAAAATATTACAATTCAGAGTCCAAGAGCAAGAATATCAAGCCTCTCGTACAGATGCACTTTCAGCTGGTACGACATGGTCGCGGATTTGTGATTATGTGGATCTGCAGAATTCTCAGAGCAAGACGCTCGCTCGGACTGGACCTGGTACGACTGATTTGACGAGATTCAAGGAGGTGTTGCTTAGGTTGAAGAGGGAGGGTGATGCTGCGCCGGGAGCGGCAGGGTACTGAAAATAGCAAAATTAGGCTTTAATGGCATACCGGACGTTGCGAATTTCCACTGCGAATTACGTAGATTAGGATCCTTTAATTTATTTTCTACTGTCTTTTGGAGACCAGGTTTTGAACGCGATTCCTCTGACCCTGGCTATCGACTTTTAAGTTTCAGCAACCGACACCGGAGACTTAATGGAACTGCCTGTAATCATTGCAGGACTCTGCTTCTGGAACAGATTAATCATGACGGCTCGTGACAGAAAGAATAGAAAGAGCGGCAGTTCTCCGAACACATATAGGGTTGTTTGAGCGGTAGACCTGTTTCAGTGCGTATTTCATCACTCGGAAATATACAGTTCACCGATATCTATCAGCTTTTGATCTTTCTTTGCTCTCTCATGATGCAGCCCAGTCCTCTGGTAAGTCTGCCCTTCTCATGATGGTGGTTGGACAGAACAGATGACGATTCCTCTAATTCTACGATATAAAGCGTCCAGGAAATCTCAACTGGAGGCATTTACTTCATAGTCACAAGAAATCTCCAACTTCAGATCAAGAAAATAATACACGGATTTTGCTTACAAGAATTTCCCGTGCTTCTCAATATAGGTGCCATTTCGTTTTTGCTTTGTTTTGTCGAGAGACCGGGCTGGGGCGGGGGTCGCTGAGCATAGAACAAACCGAGCCTCATCTCGAGAGCCCATGTTGCAATGTGGTCAATGCGATGCTCACTGCTGTGCTGTTCCTCGGACACAGGCCGCTCTTTGGGGCACATAATCCCTCGATGAATACGAAAATATCGTGCTTTGCTTTCCTGTATTTGTTCTGATTTCGCTCAGCATCCATCAGAAAAGCGTGTGTCCCGTCCATATGACGCTGGCCAGCGTATTCAACGAGGCGATAAGTTGAGATCTCACGCGATATTCTTTCCTTCCCACCCTCATGGCCTGCCACTATCGCCTGCAAGGTATGCCACTTCCTTCGTGGAGGTTGACCTAGTTTAACTTGAAATTTAGTGATACGGGCTGAGGGGGTCCACTGGAAGTCTTCTTTGCGCGGAAGAGAGCCGAGTCTTTACGTGGAAGTAAAGCTTGGTTCTACTATCCGAAGGACGAAGATAGCCAAAAAATGTGCATCTCCTATATGGAATGAGGCCCTTTTTTTGTGAGTATACGATATGTTCTACGACACGTTAACATTGACATGGGCTGCGTAGTGCGTTCTCGGACGAGTCTGCGACTTTTGAAGTGCAAGTAAAGTACAAGTCGACACTTCTATCTGATTCTTGTGTCGGTGCTGTTGACATCAAAGTTGTCGATTTGTTGGCCAAAAGTATCAATGACGAAGGTACCGAAACGCTAACGTTGCCTCACTATCTTTTTCTCACATGATCGGATTTCTAATTGTCTTTACTCTTTCCTCATCCGGCCATGCAGAGGTGGCATTTTCCTCTCCTCTGATTGTTTTACACCTTGAGGTCAATGGTGCAATGGCAACCGCGCAGAATAGCATCAGCTCTGCAGCAGAGGACATCCGAAGCAGCAAAATACAACGCTTAGAGGGAATTTCCTTCATCACGCAAGTCGCAAGTAGACAGAGCGACCTCTACAAAGCCGTCGGAGACCTGCTATCGAGGTTGAGCATGTTCAAAGACGTCGTTGATGTTGTGTCCGAAGTGAGTAAGACAACAGCTATTCGGAACGAACTTGTTGCTGAGTTACAAAGATCCATCCGTTTCTTACCATAGCTTGGAAGTTAGCCTCAGCTCTACATGCGGTAGGTTTCCTATTTAACAGGAGTGTATAGTCACTAACCGCATGACGCGTATCAGGGGATTGATAAGGCTTTTCAAACTGACCAGAAGGTCATCAATCTTTTCAAATGATGATCGATGCATTAGCCTTCGCCAACGATGTTCAGACGCTCCGAGAAAAGACTGCCAGCATCTATGAACCGATCAATGGCCTCCTAAAGCAAACTATCGAGTGCTGCCTGTTTGTGCGTCTATATGTGCGTCGTAGCTTTTTCAGTGAGTCCTTTCGTTGTAGTGTTCGCTTGATGCGCGGTCGAGGCTCTTCAGTACGGGTGCTTGACAATAGCAGCGGACAGAAGGTTGACGAGTTTGAACGAGCACTAGCAAGCTTCAAGCAGAAGATCGATTCGGGAGTGGCGCTCCATACTGCCTTCGTTTTGATGCGTACATAGCAGAGAATTGATGATGTTTGTGCGTGCCATGCTCGTTCAAGAACTACGACTGACCCATAAATTGGTTAGCACTACTCCAGCGATTGAATCCGACTTCAATGGATGGGTTTCACCGTTCTGAATGTCTTCCCGGTACCCGGACCAAAATACGAGCCCAAATAATCGATTGGATGTTTTCGGATACGAAACAGAACATGTTTTGGCTACATGGTGTGGCTGGCTCCGGGAAGAGTACCGTCGGCACGACGGTTGCAAGCCACTTCCGGGAAATGTCCAGGGTGTCGAAAGGTTGCTGGCCCATTGCAAGGACACGAAGGATGTATTAGGTCCGTTGTTTTCTCATGCGATGGAACACATGTCATTTCAGGCTCTATGGACCACACGATACGAGTCTGGAACGTGGAAAGCCGACTCACTGTCGGTGAATTCGACGGCCACACGAGCCTCGTCTGGTATCTTTGTCCCGTGATGGTCAGCGACTCGTCTCAGGGTCTGTACATAATACGATCAGGATGTGGGAGTTATCGGACGTTGACGCTACTTCAAGAGAAGAGGCAAGTCGCTCTGAGCTCGTACTCTCGCCTTCATCTAGTAGCGATGACCGGCCGGATTGGTTTCTGGACAGTGACGGATGGATAGTCGGTGACCAAAGCGACTTACTGCTGTGGATCCCTCCGGACCTCCGCAACACGCTTTGTCGAGCTCGAAATACGGCCATATTTAGTTGTGATTTTTCCACTAGGCTTGACGTCACAGGTGCTGCTCTTGGGGAAAGGTGGACGAAGTGTTTTAACTCTTCAGCCTGACACTAGGTCATGAATTTGGTATTGATGTGTTCTTTAGATATGAGCCTGTAATTATTTCTGGGTTCACAGTAATATTGGTGTTGTTATAAGACTTTTTGATAAAGAGTGCTATAGCGACCGTAACAACACCAAATTTAATGTCTTGATAGCCACCTGTGACCAGTGCGCAATTTATTCTAAGGCGCACATTTTTTTTCTTTCGAATTTTGACCTCCGTTTCACGAGCCGCTGTAGATCATTTACTTTACGTAACGCTGACGCATACTTGAAATTCCGACGCGTGACGTAGACTTTCCCTTACTTCTCAATCTCAGCAGCCAGTACCAGCCAGCAGTACAAGTGCTGCTGCAACCAATACTCCTTCCCCCACGTCTATATCCTGTATTCATAAGCTGCGAGACCTGGTTGGGAACAACGCAAACGCGGACCGAAACGTATGCGTCCGCCATCCATCGTTAGCGTACGTGCATGGCGGTATGAGGCCAATAGTACATCTCATGCTGCTCGCTTGGAGGCATTGAGGACATGGTCTCCTCGACTCATATTCAGTCTCGGAGCTGGGATAGACGGAAGAATCTATCAGTCTTTTAGGACGAGCCATTTCCTTACGGGCGTCCGATGGACTCGTTCCATCGGTTCTGGTACCATGGATCCTTTGCGACTTCGTTCAGGTACTCCGTCGGCTCTGGCTCAATTGTCGAAGCGTGGAATGGGAAGATTTAGTGAAGGTTGTTCCCTTAGGATGGGGTGTTTGAAAAACTCACTCAGGTGCCTTTCTACCCAAAGCTCAAGCACGTCTGGGCCTTCAATCCCGCCAGCAAACGCGCGATCTGATTCTCCCAAAGACCTTCAGCACAAATCCGAGATTTCAACTCGAGTATTAGAAGGTTCGGAACAAGAACACGAACAAAAGCAATTAGGCCCCCTATCCCGTCTTCTCCCTCCCTCTTTGCGCCCCGCATCTTCCGTTACCGGTGGTAACTCAACGTCTTCAGCGCGGAAAATCATCGCACTTGCTAAACCGGAGCGCAAGCCTCTACTGGTCGCGATCGGATTACTTTTCGTTTCGAGTAGTGTCAGTTTAAGTATACCATTCACGATCGGGAAGTTGATTGATTTCTTTGCTGCTACCGAACCTGTGAGTAATGATCATAGTCTTTCTTCCGTTGTGGGACTTGCTGATGTATTGACTTCATGAAGCAAATCCCATTCAACCTTGGCATCGTTCAGGCATCTGCGATCCTCCTTCTAGCTTTCACAGTCGGTGCAGCAGCAAATTCCGGACGTGCAATCCTCATGCGTCTCTCTGGACAGCGGATTGTAGCGAGGTTGCGCGAGCAGATGTACGGTAACTCACTGAGGCAAGAGATTGAGTATGTTGAGAAGGGTGAGGGAGATGTGATTAGTCGTCTGAGCGTCGATTCGAGTATCGTTGGAGAATCGTGAGTGCTTCGGTCTTCATTCTGGCTAATTGATGGGCCGCTTCTAAGAATGATTTTGTGCTCCTTTGATAGAATCACGCAGAACCTGAGTGACGGCTTGAGAGCTGTTGTTATGGCTTCCGTTGGCTGTGAGTGTCTCATTTACGATGAGTATGTTGGGTTTTGAAAGGCCTGAAGTCGCGCAGTAGGAGCTATGATTTACCTTTCGCCGCAATTGACTATGCTTATGCTCGCGGTCGTGCCGCCCGTTTCGCTCGGTGCTGTGCGTGATTCCTCTTTACTCTCTATACAGGCTCTATTTGAGCGATGTTATTTACATAAACTGTGTTCGCAGTTCTTTTATGGCCGATACGTCAAGAGGCTTTCCAATCGTACCCAAGAGGCCGTCGGGGACATGACGAAGGTCGCCACGGAATCCCTCTCCGCTTTCCGCACCGTGCAAGCATTTAACGCTCAACCTCTTGAGTCTTCCAAGTTCTCTTCCAAAGTGCAACACGTATTATATCTTGCCCGTAAGGAAGCTTTGGCGAGCGGAATTTTCTTTGGTGCCACGGGATGGAGTGGCAATGTTACGCTGTTGTGTTTACTTGGTTACGGAGGGAGTCTCGTGAGTAAGGGAGTGATCAGTGTAGGTGATTTGACGAGCATATTGTTGTATACGGTATATGTTGGAAATGGGTTGTCTATGTTGACGTGCGTTATGGTTCCTTACTCCTTGATTACTTGATTCGTTGGATGCTGAAGCCATCTTAAGCTCTTTTTTCGCGTCAATAATGCGAGCCGTCGGCGCTGGTACACGGATTTTCGAGCTTCTCGAACGACAACCCTCCATACCCTCTACTGGCCAGTTGATCTCATCAGATAGACGGGGACCCATACATTTTGAAAATGTATCTTTTGAGTATCCGAGTAGGAAGGGTATAAAAGTCTTAAAGGACTTCGAGATGAAGCTTAACGTTGGAGAGAGTGTTGCTATCGTGTGAGTGTTCACTTCCTTGGTTCAACTTAGGGGCTACGACTAGATTGGATTGATAGCGGACAGAGCGGGAGTGGCAAATCCAGCGCGCAATCATTACTTATGAGATATTATGATCCCACAAGCGGGAGGATCACGTACGATGGGCAAGGTGCGCCTCAAGTGTCATTCCCTTAGTCTGATCACTTACAGTCTCCACCTATCCTACACAATCTTCCAGACATTCGCAATTTCCATCCTCATTCTTGGCGATCGCTTATCGGCGTTGTACCTCAAGATCCTATTCTTTTCACAGGGACTATTGCCTCTAATATTGCTTATGGAAAACTTGATGCAACGCGGGAGGAAATAGAGGAAGCCGCGAGACAAGCGAATTGTGAATTTGTGTGGGGCTTGCCGAAGGGTTCGATACTGAGAGTGAGTGTCCTTTCTTCCTTCACTGTCACTTTCCGCTATCCGAAAAACGAATGTTGACGAGCTCTTGAAATTAACCGATGATAGTTGGAAGGTTGAGCTTGAGTGGTGGTCAGCGACAACGACTCGCAATTGCTAGAGCGTTATTGAAGAAGCCTGCAATACTTGCAATGGACGAGGCGACAAGTTCGTTGGATGCCGCTTCGGAGTATCGGGTACGCCTCCTCGTTTTCTCAATCTGATTGTCTTGAATTTTGACGGCGCAATGGGCATGCTGTGAACAGGTCAACGACGCTATAGACAAGATATTGAGTTCCAGGCAAACGACTTGTCTTATCGTTGCACATCGGATATCAACGATCGCAAGGGCGGAGAGAATAGTCGTCCTCGAAGGTTCATACCAATTACTCTTCCTTTTGACTGAGTCTGACCCTTTTTTCATGACATGCAGGTGGGAAGATCACTGAGTCTGGGACATATAGGCAATTAGTAAGACTTACATATGGATTCCTTCTTGAAACTCACCACTGATCTTGTACAACGATTTAGGTATCACGGCCGAATTCGCGCTTCCGCGTCTTAATGGCTGCTCAGCTCGACACGACTACGGCAGATATTCTCGTTTCGTCGAATGCCGCACAGGAGCAGGACGAGCGTGAGGATGAGAGCGGGAGTGAAATTGAAAGTGGTGAGAATGAAAGGAGTGAGGAAACTCGGACTGAAACTCGCGCATAACGCAAATACGACTTACAGGTAGTCTAAAATTTAAAGGCATTTCCTAAGGAATACTGTAGCCTAGCGATAGATCTGAATAATAGTTATAATAATAAATAGAGACATACCCTTTACAGTGATTTCTTGTGTTGGATTATATAAGCAAGACTACTATGAGCTGACCCGACATCTACTTACTTACCAGACACCACAACGCTACCGACGATGCGTCGGCGATGGCTTCCGCCGCTCTTTCTCGTCTTATGCAGCATACAAAATGCTTTCGCTCAGAGCGATGATGCCGATGAAGGCTTCGACGTTAATCCAGTGTTGGCAAGGCAACCCGCCTTCGCACGTTCCCTCCCTGTCCAGATCCTGCTCAATGGCATCGTCCTAGCTCTCTCAGCCGTCCTCCTCTTTCATCTGCTCTTCACAGCACAGTATCACTGGCCGCTCGCGCCTCTGAACTTCGGGCTTCAACTGAGCGGGGTGTTGAGTTTGTTGGTTTCGTTGATCGCTACGTTATGCGTCGTCCTCTCGAGTGCGTTCCAGGATACGCAGGAGTGGCCGTATATGATAAAGTACATCGCCAAGGAGGTCCCGCCGGTGTCGAGCTATAACACGGCGAGTAATAATACGACGACGGTTGGGACGGGAACACAGGTCCAGTGGACGACGGCGGAGCTGGCGGGATGGTATGCGATGGATGCGACTACTTCCGCTCTTGTTCAGGTGCGCATGCTTTCAACCTGTGCTGAATGATTCTTGAAGTTGGAATCTTTAGATCACTCATATACAATTCTTGACACTGTTATACCCATCACAACTCGAGCAACGTCTCATCCTCTTCCTGCTCGGGCCCTTGGCAGTGCTCTCCGCCGCGATGGAGCTCCTCCCAATTCATCAAAACCAGACAACAGTCGATGTCGCGGATACGATCCGTAACACATGCAACGCAGCCCTCTCTTTGCTCTTCACCGCCGCTTTGTTTCTTTGGGGGTTCGCGATCAACCGTAAGGGGGCTTGGCGGACTGACGGTGGGACTGCCGCTTTTGGCGGGGCAGCGTTAGCTCTCGCTCTCATCAGCACAGCGCTGAACTTCTTGTATATTCCTACGAAGGACCAGTACCTCTGGTTACCGAGCTTGATTTGGGCCGTTGTACTCTGGCAAAGTTTTTTAGGGTGGTGGTGGTGGGTCGGTGGAGGAAGAGGAGTAGGTGAAGTGGAGGAACTGCTGAGGAGGGAAGAGAGGAGGGAGAGAAAGAGAAGGTTGAGGGCGGCGAGGAGGACTGTAAGGAAAGAGAAAGCCCAAGCGCTTTGGAGAAACGCTTCCGAAACTTTGAGGTTTTCGAGGAGAGGGACAGGATCAACTTCTGGATCTGGTTCGTCTTCTGTTGTGCCCGGGACTGCGTCTCCTGGAGAGCAAGGCGAGGTCAACGAACAGAATGCAAGAGCGCGACCAGGAGCGGGGGTTGCAGAGGGAGTGAACGTGATCCCCTCGTCTGCTTCCTCGGTCATAAGTTCCCCTCAGACTACGACAGAAACTAGCTCTGCACCCCCAAACTTCTTCTCCCGCCTTCGTGCCTCCCCACCGTTTACAGCCCTCTCACAATTTTACCACCTTTTACGACGCGCACATCTTGCGGCGGCGCATAGTCAAGCATTAGAGCGGATGAAAAAGAGAGGGGCAGTATATGGGAATGAAGTTGCGAATGCCGCTGGGTATAGCTCAGACGGAAGAGCGGACGGAGACATTGTTGTGCGAGATACGGATGTCGTCGGGTGGGGACTGGGAAGCTTCGGACTCAGGGAGCGCGAAAGGAGGGAGAATGAACTTGCACAGGAGTTTGATATGGAGGAGTTAGTCAGTACGAGGGAGGCTGATGCTGATCTTGAAGCTGACGTCGATGGCGGTGATCCTAACAAAAATCCTGACGCCGGGGGAACGAGAACGAGAATAAGGGGGATGATCAAAGATGCTAGGGGAGGAGAGAGGGAGAGATCGAGAAGTAGAGCACCGCGGTCTGCTCCACCTCCGACGAGGGAGAGTTGGTCGCTTTGGTGGATGGGTCCGCTCAGGAGGTGGCGATTGCAGGATTCGACGGCGTACTAGTGTGTACTGCTGTCATGTGTATTTTGGTTTTCATTACTTTTTTTCGTTGTCGCTCATCCACTCTGTGTTTTGCTTTGTTTCAATTGGTGGCTTATATGCTTCATTACTCACGGGCTCTCAAATGATGCACTGTTGCGTTGTATAGTAATGCATGAATTATCAGAGATATTGCTTTATCGTGTTTCAGCCCAAAGCAATTTGATGTTCCAATCAGTTCAAATTCCTGCGACGCAAACCCGGGAGCTCCTCCAACCCGCTTGTCCTATCTGCAATTGGTCATCATATCTTGACAGTAAACACTGGCCAGTACTGCTCCAGATCGATTCTGGAAAGTCGACCGATGTCTCTCTCATCGACCTTCAGCTCGCGAGCCCGCTGCAATATGTCGATGGTACACTGACAGGTACTCTATATTCCAAACCCATAGGAATAAAACTATCGGCGAGGAGCCAGCATGATTGTCTACATGCGACTCGCTAGTTCCTATCTTCAATAGCAGGAAAACCGTCAGTCTGCTACCACCAGTAGTAGAGTTGGTGCGCAAATAATTGGTAGCCGTCGAGTTATCAATAAAGGTTCACTTTGAGCATGGTGAGCATTTCTCCGATAATGACTTGCGACACGAAGCAATCGTCTACGAAAAGGTTAAATTGGTCTCTGCCACCGACTCGGACTTATTGCGTAGACTTCAGGATACCCCGACATGGATGCATGAACGGCCTAGAAACCATACTGCTTTAGCTGAGCACAAATGCTCTCCGCGATGCTGCTACCGTCTGTAAGACTTGGAGGATTGTCAAGAAGGAACTTAAGAAGGTGGCTGGCAGCACCTCCGTTTATAAAGCCTGGTATTATTCCTGCTCTTGGATTCTGGATTGTAAAGTGCCGCCGAGGATAGAAAATAAATGGTGGAATAGGGATAACACGAACTTGCACTTCTTGACGCTGCACTACGTTTTGCATCGTACAATACTCCTCGTAAAACTGGCCAATATTAGTCCGTTCAGGCAGCATGATCGGTTCCTGATTAGGGGCCACGGAAGCTTCGTTGCAGTTTTTTTTATGTCCTCGGCTTGCTTCTGGCACAATTACAATGCATTGCACGAATTTTCAAGAACAGGAAAGATGTGGTGCCAGTGGGCGATGTGGACGGCTAACCCCGGATTTAGATCACGCGTCAGTCCGGTCATCTCCTCCGGACTGGGACCTGTCAGAAACAACTCGGGCTGTATTTTTCTCAAGTACATAAGAAAGTGGGTTCATTCATTCTCTCATAAGTTCAATTGGGGCCTAGAAGATGCTCTGTGGAAAGCCCTTGCAACTGAAAATGGCTGTATCCTGAGTTCACCACCGTGTCCAACAAGCATCCAAATCCGCTAGACCCAAGACTGTTCACACAACTGATAATTTAATCATAAAATTCTTGGAGCACCTTAATACAAGAAGCAGGCACCGATTGGAAAACGGGAATAAAAGTCGATGCTGTCTATATACTGTAGTTAGTATAGGCATTAATTAGTCTACACATTACTGAGGAGTAAAGCATTCTGCCCATCGTTCTCCGAGGGCTGCGTCCGTGAAGTCAAGCCTAGTGTAGAAATCATAACTAAATATGGCCGTATTTCGAGGTCGCCAAAGCGTCATGCGAAGGTCCGGAGGAATCCACAACAGCAAATTGATTCGGTCTGGTCCACCGACTATCCATCCGTCATTCTCTAGAACCCAATCTTCCAAGTCACCGCTACAAGACGAAGACGAGGATATGAGCTCGAAGTCTCCTGCTTCTTCCCTTCGAACGTCCGATAAGTCCCACATCCTGATTGTATTATCTCCAGAACCCGAGACGAGCCGCTGGCCATCCGGGGACAAAGCAAGAGAACTGATGATTCCCATGTGGCCGTCGAAGTGACAAACAATGAGTCCGCTCTGCACGTTCCAGACCTGTATCCTGTTGCTCAAAGAGCCTGAGATGATATATGCTCCGTCGCGCGAGAACAGGATGTGCTGGACAAAGCTGTCGCGTCCCTGAAATGGGCCAGCAACCTCTCGGCCGTTCTCTGTGTCCAAGATCATGATAGTGCCGTCGCTAGATCCAGAGGCAATCTGCGAGCCGTCTGGCGAGAAGCAGACAGAGCAAACATAGTCACAGTTCCCGATGAAAGGGCCGGACAACACCTCCCAAGTTTCCGTGTCCCAGATTATTATTGTCCGCTCAACCGAGACCGAAGCAAGTCGCTTGCCGTTGGGCGAGAAAGCAACCTTGCGAATCGATCCTGATTGATTGTGCAGCGGCCCAGCGACAAGCTCACCGTCCGCCGTACCCCACACTCTGACCGTACCATCTCTAAAACCACAGCTGATGTTGGCACCGTCCGGCGATACGGCCACGCAAGCAACAGTGTCCAACCATCCTTTCAGAGGAACAGAGACAGACTCTCCTGTCTCGACATCCCAAATCATAATCGATCGGTCCCGTGAACCGGAGAGGAGTCTTGAACCATCTTGCGAGAATACAACCCAGTAGGTATAGTCGAAAAGAGGCCCAAGTCTGACGTCTCCAGTCTGAGCGTCCCAGACTATGATGGAGTGGTCTTCAGAAGCAGACGCGATGTGACTTCCACCTGGTGAAAACGCAACGGACCAGACAGATCCCGTATGTTTTGGCGATGGTGTCCAGTCGACGGTCATTGTGGTAGCATCCCAGATTCTGACGGTCCCGTCGGCGGAACCCGACGCAATATACTTTCCATCCGGTGAATATGTGACTGAAAGAATGGAATTTGTGTGACCCTCAAAAGAGCCGACGATATCTCCACTTTCAGCATCCCAGACGATTACCATGTTGTTCCGAGAGCCAGAGACAATGCGGGTCCCGCAAGGTGAATACGCCACTGAAATCACATACCCCGTGTGCAGTTCGAAAGCGCAAATGACACTCCCGCTTTCCACCTCCCAGATATTAATTGCTCCATCAAAAGAGCTAGAAACGACACGCTCGCCGTCCGGAGAGAATGCGACGCATTCAACGGCAATGGAGTGACCCTCAAAAGGCCCGAATGCAAGATTTCCACTTTTCACGTTCCATATTCTGATCGTCTTGTCCCAGGAGCCCGAAGCGAGTCGCAGACTGTCAGGAGAAAAGGCGACGGAAGTAACTCGATATATGTGTCCGGTTAGTACTCTATGTATAGCTCCGTCTGTGGCGTCCCATAGTATGATCGTCGTGTCAAAGGATCCCGAAGCTATCTTCGTTCCGTCAGGAGACCATGTAACTGAAGCCACCTCCTTGGTATGCTCCGCCAATGGACCAAGAATCAGGTTTCCATCCCGGGCATCCCAGACTCGGAGCGAGCGATCCCACCACGATCCAGAAACAACACGATTCCCATCAGGCGAAAAACACACTGATGAAACGTATTTGCCGTGCCCACTCAGTGGCTCTGAAATCTCAGTCCCGCTTTGGATATCCCATACTCTAATAGTTCCGTCACAAGATGCTGAGGCGACATGGCTTCTATTCGGGGAGAAGGCGACAGAATTTACCGCACCACAATACCCGTCTAAAACCTTTAAACATAGTTGGGGTCTTTTGACACCTCTTCTCTCTACCCGTACCGCAGAGGCCATGCGTTTCAAGTAGTGAGCTGCAACCTGCGAGTATCCAGCCAGAAGAGGGATTGCGGAGACATAAATATGTGATGCGTTTCGCGTGATAGGTAAAGTGAATATGGTCGCGAGCTTGCTCGCGTCCTGAAGGAAGTATGCGATGTCTGCATGCGGCTGGAAAAAGTCAGTGACCCGTGCATGTGAATATAACGCCAATGATAACTTACCTTAGACCACGAGGCAACAGCGGAAAGCGTGCAGCTAGCAACACGACTAAACACTTTGACCAAACTGAGCACCTCGAACCAGAATAACAGATGACGATGTGCAAAGTCCGATAGCTTATCACCAAGTTCAGGAGAAAATGGAACATCGAGAAGATGCAATGACCAAAAACCGCACGTATACACTAGGTGCGACGGTATTCGAGTTTTGACTCGGTCCTCAAATCCCGGAATATAATCGCTGTACACGAATGACGATTCCAAATCACATATGTTGAAGCGTAGCAGACCCCGCATGACGATAAAGCACCGATCAATGATAAAATGCTTTGCCTCGTAAATATCGATGTACCAAGGCTTGCTCGACCGCTCGCGTGATGTGAGATAGTCCGAAAAGGACGCATGAAGCAGGCTAACAAGCCCTCCCGGCGAATACGTGATGAGACTGCGGAGCTTGGATAAAATAAGAAGCGAAGGTTCTAGCGATGGGAAACCTAGAATACCGTCGATTGTCTTGCTCGGCAACGGAATCTTGCTCAGCAGAATCAGGGCGAAAACCTTCTCGAAACGATCCCTCGACCTTGCGTCGGCCCAATTGATGCCTGAGCTCTCAAGCACCGTCGTATACAGCGCATCCAGACCAAATCCAGATAATGATTGTGAATCTGAAACGAGCCGATCGAGTCGATAGAAGGGATTGTCACTATCCTTCACCATCCTTATGGCTGTAGAGGCCCAGATGAATAATCCACCAGCAGCCGTGCCAAGCAACTCCATGTTCTCGTCCCAACGCCAATCCTCCGGTATCTCCACTTGTTCTTCGACAACCTTGCGCATCTCGATACGAAGATACAAGGAGACATCATTTCTACTGCTTCTTGACGTGCAATCGAAACTCTCCGCATGTACCGTGTCCGGACGCGAAGAAAAGGCCCTGTCAATATCAAGCTCCTGTCGACTCGTGATGAGAAATCGAAAGGCATTGGGTAACTTCGGAAATTCCTCCCGGAAAAGCTCCATCAGACTGCGTCGACCCTCGGCTGTCCCGCACTCGTCAAGGGCATCGAGAACGATCACGACGGGCTGCAGTGGAGGACTCTCAAGGCCCAGGAGTGGTTGTAATAATAGCCTGCGAAACTGATGCAATGGCGACGCAGTCGCTATGTCCTTGTCGTGCTCGAGCTGGGAGAGGATGTTCGTTCCAATCGAGGAATCGAACAGTGCTAGTTTATAGGCTATCGTCCTAATGACAGACGATGGCTCGCTCTTGCCTCTCTCGAAGAACAAGAAAGCCCCGAGTCTCGACATCTCCCGAAAGTGGCTTGCGATTGTCGTACTGACGGTGCTCTTCCCAGAGCCGGCTACACCGTATAACCAGAAGACATTCTGCTTCGTCTCCGAAAACATCCAATCAATTATCTGAGTTCGTATTTCCGTCCGAGTACCAGGAAGACATTCAGGACGGTGAAACCCATCCATCGGAGTCGGGCTCAATCGCTGGAGCAATGCTATGCCTTCAAGTCAGTCAAAAGTAACCTTGGAGGGGAGGCATAAACTCACACATATCATCAAGTCTCTGCGATGTACGCATTGAAACGAAAGCCGTGTGGAGAACTAATCCAGAGTCGATCTGCTGCTTGAAACTGACTAGAGCTCGTTCGAATTCGTCTATTTTTTGGCTGCTGTCAAAGTCAAGCATTCGTCCTGAAGAAAGTCAATCGTGTGGAAAGCAGAAATCGGTGGGTATGCTCACTGAAAAAGCTACGATGCACATATTGACGCACGAAAAGGCAGCACTCAATGGTTTGCTTGAGAAGGCCGTTGATCGATTCATGGAGGCTTGATGCCTTTTCTCGGAGCGTCTGCACATCACTGACGAAGGCGAAGGCATCGATCATCATTTGAACGAGGTTAATGACCTTCTGGTCAGTTTGTAAAACGTTTTCAACTCCCTGAGTGGGTCACGTGGTTAGTATTTATAGATTGCCGTCGAATAATAATAGAAAGCCTACTGCATATAGAGCTGAGGCTAACTTCCAAGCTATGGTAAGAAATGGATGGATCTTGGTAAATCAACAACGAGTCTGTATGAAATGGCAGCTATTTTCTCACCTCGGACACAACGTCAACGACGTCTTTCAACATGCTCAACTTTGATAGCAGGTCCCCGACAGCTTTATATAGGTCGCTCTGCCCACTCACGACTTGCGTGGCGTCAGAAATTCCCTCCAGGCGTTGAATTTCGCTGCGCCGTACGTCTTCCGATGCCCGCTTTATGCTATTCTGCGCGGCTGCCATTGCATCATTGACCGCAAGGTGTAAGACAATCAGAAGTGAGGACGTCGCTGGCTCTTTATGGCCGGCCGAAGAAAGGACTAAGGCAGCTAAGGATCCAATCAAGGTGAGAGAGAGATAGTGGGGCAACGCTAGTGCAAAGGTACCTTCGCCGTTGATACTTCTGCGCAGCAAATCGACAAGTTCAATGTCAACGGCTCCGACACAAGGATCAGTCGAGAATGTCGACTTGTGCTTTATTTTGAATTCAAAAATCGCAGACCCATTCGAGGTTGCACTATGCAGCCCATGTCAGTTGCGAACGTCTTATAAAGAATACCGTGTACTCACAATATAAGCACTTCGTCCCAGATAGGAGACGCACATTTCTTGATCGTCCGTGTCGTTTGTATTGAAGAACCAAGCTTCACTTCTACGTAAAGGTTTGGCTCCTTTCCGTGCGAAGATGGCTTCCAGCAGACACCCTCAACTCGGATCACTAAATTTCAAGCTGAGCTAGGTCAACCTCCATGAAGGAAGGGACATACCTTGCAGACAATAGTGAGAGGCCATGAGGGTGAGAAGGGAAGAATGCCTCGCGGCCTCAATCCGTCGCCTCGTTATATACGCAGAATAGGGCCGAGAAGGCGGGAGGCGTGATATCATGATAGACGCTAGAGTATAATTAGAACAAACACAGCCTAGTGAAGGCAGTGAAGAATTGATGGAGAACATGCCATAGTGAACTCCGAGGAAAGAGAGGTGCGGGGTACATTGCTCTATGAATCTGCGATTCATATGATAGCATGAGGAGATTGAAGCTTAGGGTCGCCGCCTCGATTAAAGGTTTTGTTCTGATTTGCACCAGAGTCTATTAACATAGGCAATGCCGCGTCTCTCTAGATCAGCGTTGAAGAGAGGCGCACAATGACCGGGCTGTGAGGTATGAGATTAGACAGGCGCTGGTACATATAAGGGGAACGGAACCAACCTGAGGAACATCGCCCACCCCCAGATAGGTTCCTCTAACAAGCAAGTTGATGGGGAAATTGATGAAAGAGCACCACCGATGTTCGCATTTCTCGTGGGCAACGAAAGATCCCAGAATTTTCTGAGAGTCCACCATACTAACAAAACGTAATGTGTTGGTCTCTTCCAGTGCAGCATCGCCCTCCTTCTTCAACCTAAGCAACAAATCCTAACGAACTTTGCAGATTGGCATATTCATAAATCTGCCATCAGGTCGCAGTTCGAATTACATTACATTACTTCCGAAGGCGAGGTGTTATCTGTGACATGCTACTGTCACAGTTTCGTAATGTTTTGTGCGCGTCAGGTGAGGACGCGTTGTACGTTCGTCGCCCATCGTTTCATCATAATTCTCCTGCAGTCCTCTTCCTTCCTTTGACGCTGACCGGTCACCACGAACAGCGACGATAACGGCTTATTACTGACAGCAACGATTGCTAAGACAAATTCAAGATGTTGGGAGAAGGTCCGTTCTTGATTCCACGTAGGAGTGTTCGAACGTCTTGCTGACATCGTTGGATCATTTGCTTTTCCTCGTCGTTCATGATGGATGCTATGGATGGTTTCTTGTTCGCTTGTAAATTCGCAGGCTGGCTGTTTTTATTTTCGGTCCTATTTGCGGCCGGGTTGCTTTTCACGATGGTCTTCTTCGTGCGTCCCATCTGAGACTTCTTTCTCTTCTTTCTCGAAGATAAGCTAACAAATATTTCCCTATCGTTTTAAAATGCAGATTATAATGTTCTCCGACCTCGAATGCGACTACATCAACCCCATTGACCTATGCAACAAGCTCAACCAGGTGCGTACGCTCGCTACCTCACCGTCAAGCAGACGTGGCGATCTGATTCGATTGGTTTGCTTGCGTGCTACAGTTTGTCTTACCTGAAAATGGCGCACACGCATTCTTGACGTTGTTATTCCTCCTCTCTGGTCAATGGACTGCGTTTCTCCTCAATGCACCACTTGTCGCTTTCAACGCCAACAAGTGCGTATCAGCCGATCATTTCTCTTGATCCTCTCTTTGCTGAAGATGTCATTGCTTTAGAATTGTGAACAAAACACATATGTACGACGCAACAGAAATCTTCCGCACACTATCAGGGCACAAGAAAGAGGCGTTCATCAAGCTCGGATTCTACCTTCTCAGTTTCTTCTACTACCTCTATCGGTATGTTCATGTGTTTTAGTTCCTTTCTTTTGCACCATACTAAGCATGATTTTATGCAGAATGATCGTAGCGCTTATTGCGGAAAGCGAGTAGACGAGAAGCGTTCTGGGGATCGGGCAAGGAAGTCGATCTGATGGGTGATCTCATAATCGGTGCGGTGAATCTGCTACGTGTATCTTAGCATGCAGGACAAGCGGGCGGTGAAGCGGGGACAACTTTTTATTCTTTTTCTAGTGGAGAATATGTTGCTTTTGTTGCATTCTGTTGCATTTAGTAGAGCTTTGCTTTTTCAATCCTATATTTATCAAAACTAGAGCTCGTTGGATGGATGTACGGAACCCACCGACCCTTCAACAGACAAGACTCCAGGTAGGACGTTGTCAATTGAAAGTGGGTGCTAAGACGGCCGAGGTATATATATTCTAGACACGGCTTGACACTCTGAACGACCGCGTGGAGGAGCGCAGCCATGAGCAACAGTTGGGAAACAGATTTTGAGCCGTGTCGCCGCACGAAGAAAAGAGAAAGAGGAACGGAATCAGAAATTTTATAGGCTTGAATTCAGGGCCGGCTCAGAAGGGAACGCTACACGTGATCGCATATAACTAACCTTAATTATTAAAAGTTCGCGTGCATATGGGAACAGGAGCTGTTTTGGACCTGGACTGCCAACACATACTCTTAGGACTTAGTATGCAACCATCATCAGGCGCAGCTCACAACCCATCTGGATACTACCTTTGCGTAGACTGCGGAGGCTCGAAGACTGCGGTCACCATCACAGACAGCTCGGGCGCGATCCGCGCGAGATCTAACGGCGGACCATCAAACTTCTCCTATCTCGGTCTTGACGGATTCTTGAAGGAGGTTCAGAACTGCGTAGAGGATGCTCTGCGTGAATGCGGCATTGAAAGCAGCAAGGCGCATCTTCCAGTAAAGAGCAGCCAAGAGTCGCATTTCGCTGCTGCTTGGTTCGGAGTTTCAGGTGTTGATACTCCTGAAGCTGTCACTGAGATCACACCCCATCTCACGTCGCTCTTATCCATCCCATCGAGCCCTCCGTACTTTATACTTGCGAATGACACGACGTTGCTCGCTGCACCGCTTGTAACAGCATCTAAGCGTGATCCGCCATTGCGTACTTGCGTTGCCGCTGTGGGTGGAACAGGATCGACATCGGCAAGTTTCCGATTAGTGCTTCCGGCTGCAGGCGGCGAGCCCATTCCGCAAGAGATTGCGCGCATCGGAGGCTGGGGTTGGATTCTTGGTGATGAAGGTGGAGGCTTCCATATTGGGCGCGAGGCCATCCGACAGCTCCTGCGTCAACACGAAATGGCCGTTCTTTCAGGCAATCCTCTTTCTCCTCCCGCGGATGATCTAAACACTTTCGATTTGCGCACGCGCGTGCTATCGCTCTTTGGGGTGAAGAGCGCTCCTGAATTGCTTGCGCTTATTCATGATGCGGACCCGTCGGAGGACTTTGATACATCGTCGGCGGGAGTCACTTTACCAATGCACCGAACGATTCCGCGAGAAAAGCGTCTCAGCCAGCTTGCACCACTCGTCATCCGTGCTGCTTTCGGAGACTCCGAGGGCAAAGGAGGTGGAGATCCTCTTGCTCTTAGTGTCCTTAAGACGACGTCCGAGGAGCTTGCAGGACAGATCGCGCTTTTATTAGAACCTCCTACGGGACCTACCTCCTCTGTTCCGCTTGCTATTCCGGCCAAGTCGTCGCTGCTCGTATTTGGAGGGTCGCTAGTTGGCATACCAAAGTATCGCGATTCCGTACTAGAAGCACTCAAGTCTCAAGGACATGAGTTCGCGGCGGTTGAACATGTTTCGAACGCTGCCGAGACGGGTGGTCACGTTCTTTCGGAACTCTTCAACTCGAAGAAGGAATCTTGATGCATTTCACAGTCGTATCTAAAGTACATTTTTGGGATTTCACCTGCTCGTTTGTTCGTATACCATTCACGTCTGTATAACACTAGAGATATACCAGGCAGTTAATGTCCTTCAAGTAGCTAGACATACTGTCAGTATTGCGGATGTGGAAGATAGGAATTAATCACATACCATTGATGCGATGCGAGCGACACCTTTGACCTTCTTACACTCCTCAATCGCGTTCTGCGCAACCGCATCTCCAAGCTGTCCTGCGTTTCTGAACTTCGTCAAGTATCTCAAGCAAATTTCCTCACGGAAGTCTGCATATATACGTCTATTATAGCGACGTTCTAGCTTACGCGCCTGTTCGTCGTATGCGTGTGACTGATGAACAAGGAAATCGTCCGCAAGGACGTAAAAATCGACCCCAGAGAGATACATCTCATAAAGACACGCGGCTTTGTTCCCACCGTAGCCGACAAATCGCTCGTCGCACCACGGAACACCGCCGTCACGACGGAAGATCACGTATGGTTCGTACGCGTGCTGGTAGTGTTCCTGAGCAATTTTGTAGACCTCTCCAGGTTTCGCGTGGAAGAGAAAGCGGTGGTAGTCGGTGCTATTATGTCCCGGTGCCCAGGATGCGTGGAACATGCCGATCTTGCTTGCGTTGTATAGAGTAATGAGGTGCTCCTTACTCGTAGGGAACGTCCGTGCATCAGCGCCATCCTTGTGCTCGACATACTCGAACGCGGGAATCACTAGAGCCGCTCTGCTCTGCCTGAGTAAGTCTCGCACGACGCCTTTATGAGTGAGGAGACGGCGACGGAAGTCGGTGCACGGAACAAAGTCGACGTCGAGCATCATGACGTAGTCCGTACGAGCGAAGAAGCGCGCTGCATTTCGCCATGCATTGAATTGCCTGTCGTTTCTAGAGGGGGTGAGGATGAGGTGGACGTCGACAAGACGGGACATCAGAGGCGTGCTGGAGTACAAAGCGTGCAAGGCATCCAGAAAGTTGACGCTTCCATCTGTAGGTTGTTCTGCCAATTCAGCACGAGAGACGTGAACAGTCACGGATATGGGTCCGCAGTACTTCTCAACAAGCTGCTTAAATACAGCAAAGCGATTGCGAGTTACAAGAGTCGTGATCGTGATATCTTCTTTCTTGTGGATTTGAGAAGCACGGTAGTAGTAAGGAACGATGTCCAAGTTGTTGGTGTCGTCGTATGCGAGGTGCTCTTGGGAGACAGCAAAAGCCTTGCCGAGGAAGAGAGAAGCAGGCATAGCTGTACGAGCTTGAATTTTCACTGATTGACGAGGAAAAAGTCTACCAGAGGTGTCATGGTCCCAGAATATGAGATCCTCGGAATGTTTTCGAAAGACTACGTCCGAGTTCTGCGCCGAGGTGGCAGGAGGAGCGACAGAATCTGATGAACTTCCGAATGGAAGAAATACGCGCAGATTTCCGAGAAAGTCAGAGCTCGATGCATTGTTAGAACCGTAGCCAGACGCAAAGTGTAACAAGGGGGAGAACAAGAAGGCTGTCGTGTATAGAACCGCTACCGAGACGTAGAGAGCAACTGCCACTCGAGCCGATTGTAGAGCGACCTTCATTACTTCAACAACGGTTTCTTCTAACAGTCCCGATATTGCAGTCAGCTTTGTTTTTCCTGTAAGAGGGCGAGAGAGCAAGGTCAACTGGCGTTTTTGTCCTGCTGAAATCAGTCGAGTCACCTGTCCCATCACGAATTCTTGGATCACGAGATCGTGACTTGGACGTGTCGCAGAACAACAGAACTTTTCCCAAGCGTAGACGAGGCTTTCTATGAGGAGGCAATTCCCATGAAGTCAACGTAAATAACTCCTTGACATCCCTTCCGGCAGATGACCCGCTCCAGCCTGGTCATACGAAAAGTTATACTCTATTACTCTCTTTTGTTCAGGACGTGATTTTGTGTGCCAGCCTTCAGCTCTGGTTTCGTACTCCGAGACTATTGGAGTTTCTACCCCGTATATTGTAGGTGGAAAAAGAAGCTTACATTCGCTCCGAACATCACTTCTACCGTGCTAGGTGAGCCGCGTCAAATGCAACGAGAAATACCGTTCGTCTCCTCTCCCTCTCTGTCGGAAGTCTGAATATTGGAACTGGTGCACTCCATGGTCTTTGATGCCCTCCCACTACACGAGCCCGTTCTTGTGCTTCCCTCTCGGCAATAATCGTCCAAACGCGCGCGTATATCTGACTCACCGCCCGATATTCGTCTGGTTGCCTTGGACCCCACGGAAGCTTCTCGCCGCACGCACAGTCCGGTGCCAGCGTGTGTCTCGATCGCTCATGTGAGCGAATTTGATGCAAAATAGTTTGGAGGGTAGGGTCTATTTCAAGCTGCTCGACGCGTACTCTCTGGGATTGTCCAGCTGTCTCCACGTCGGACTCTGAAGCATCATCGTCTCTGGCTGGTTGCAAGAAACGAAGGAATGGAGGGTATACAAATGCTGGTCTTTGAGAGGACGCATCTGAAAACCAGATATCCATTTTGTTGGTGCGCTTCTGCGTATATACGGCTAATCCAGTGATCAGTGTTGTATAGATCATGATAACCATCGCGGTGCTACAAGAGAAAAAGAGAAGCAATGACGAGAGTGTGTGTTCCGCTTGTGAATCAGACGCATTTCCGGTCGAGTGGCGATTCTGGACATTATGAGGCGTCTGAGCTGCTGCCAGGCCCGCTTCCAGGACGACAGCCGTTGCGAGAAGAGGAAGGCAAGCAAAACTGCAGAGAACTTCAATTCCAACATGCATCTTTCGGTCCGAGAGGGCACGAGTTCTTCGGCCACAACATTGCGTCTTCGGGACGATAAGCGCACCACACGCTGCTAATCCTATGAAAAGCGAGACTATGGCGATCACTGCCAGTGCCGGTACGTGCTTCTTTCCAGCAGTGGGAAGTACGAAAAGAACTATGGCGAAAGTGAGGAGCAACAGACAAGTGGCATAAACAAGGGCGAAGATGCGGATGTTAATGAACGACAGATAGCGAAGCAACATGGTTGTGCACCAGCGAGAGGACCAAAAGTGCCACTACGAACCATGGTGGAACAACCTGATGAAACCAGGATGAGTAGGCTGACATGTTTCAGAGTTCTTCTATCGACGAGTCTGATTATCAATTTCAATCTATTCACAGCCTTGGTTCAAGATAGCATGTCAGCCACCCATTCATCGCAGTATAGCGAGAGCCCTTAGCAGTGTATCACAAGAAATCCAAAGCGTGATACTAGAACGCTCGCAAATCGAGTCGGAGACCCCGTTCTATGCATTTCACGATACCTGGATGATGTTCAATGAGTTCAATGGTCCCCGGATCGGAAAGGACTAGTCTGCATTCTTGCAACGGATATTGAGAATAAATGTCCTTTTTTGCGATACTCGATGACTCCTGAGCCGTATTGATAGGTGAAGACGGTGAACAGCGCGAAAGTATCATGGCAATGACAGAATCCGCAAGACACGGACCAGGAAGCGGAATATCCAGACACTTCAGCCTCGGACAAAGAGCTTGTTCCATTTTTTCTTCGTCAGGCTGGCCATTCGGGAGTTTAAGTGCCGCCAGTACGCCGTCATTCAGACGGACACACATCTTCAAATTCTCCAGCTTCGGTACCTTCCTCAAAAGATCCAGGAATGCAACCTCCATAAAGCATGCGCCGACAAATGTGAGCTCACTCAATGTTGAACTCACTCGGCTCAGGAGTTCCGAAAGCGGTATCCAAGTGTTCTGGAGGATTGCGTAGCTGACTGTGAGGGAAAGATGCTCAAGTACAGGTACATCAAGAGCTCTTATACACAATCCGAGTGCGTGAAGATCTAATCCACCACCACCTACGCTGACTGAACGTAATGTAAGTGAGCGCAATTTTGGAAATTTGATGGATGCACGATTGTCTTCGGGTTCGGTTTCTGAGTCCATTCCACGGTTGACATTGAAGAACGCTTCTTCGAGCCAGGGAAATACTTGTGCAAGCTGAAAAAGCAACGATATTTGGATCCGGGAACGCAGTGTCAACTTCCGGAGGTTAGTACAACAAAAGTTTGGTCCAAGTCCAGGTGGTCCAAGAAGAAGGTCAAAATTGTTCAAACTCAGGGTCTGCAACGAAGAAGGGAGATCGACGCAAATGATATCTGTCAATGCATCCGTCATCAAGTTGACATGTTTCAATTTCTGGCAATCCCTTAGATCCAAGGTGATGGGGTTCAAGCGGAACGCGATTTCGTTATCCAAGTCTACGACCAAGTCCTCTCTTTCCGAGGAAGCACTTGCAGACGTAACGGTAATCCGACACGTTTCTAATGCTGGAGTTGCATGGCCTAGGAGTTGTAAAATGGGCCTTAAACAAGGCATAGGAGCCGTTAAAATGAGATTCCTCCATCGATGCGAGTGTGGTATGATAGCAGCGAGGATCCTTGAGATATTTCGGACATCGCTTGCAGTACTTCCGAAATATCGCAAAACCAAAGAGGTTGGACAATTTCCTGACCGCGTGAACCAATCTGAAAGAATGCTAGAGTGCCTGTCTGCGACCATTCTGCACGGTACTCTGGGAAAACAAATAAGGTCTAACCGTGCCCAGAGGCGGGGTGTGGTGAATGCAACTTCGCGCCACAAGCGACAGACGTGAGTCAAGAGGCGTGGAGGAACCGACGGATTGTCAGTTGGAAGGTCATCTTCTGGTAAGCAATACTCGAAGACCATGCTCAGCAACTCTGGGATGCTGAAGAACTTCGATCGCGCATCAATTTGGTCCACCTCACAGAAAGAACACTGACGCTGTATACCCAGAGCTCTTAACTTGCAGTGCTGGTGTTCATGTCTCTTGCCGTTAGCCCTATGAATCTTAGGACGAGATGTTTGCTCCAAAAGGCTTGCCATGTATCTCTCCAAGAGATAGACCAGTTTGTGCATGAGGCTGGATTACTTTCGAGATTCTAGACCAGTCGTTCTGGGAGGCAAGAGTGAGGAATTACACGACGACTGCTAGCGGAAGAATGCGCTTTTGAAATCTGTAGTCCTCAATCGAGTGAAATCACCATTTCTTACAAGAGCTAGATGCGTTAAGCAAAGTGAGAATCGGAAGCACAAAGATGTGGCGACTTGATCGCTTGAGTACATCGGTTTAATCTACTGCATTACGTAATCTCGAACAACGAAGTATGAAGAAAGCATTTCTAAGAAACGATCATCCGCTTTCTGATTATAAGCGCACAAAATTGGACAGTTAAGACAGACTTACTCACAGGGATCCAATATCCAGAAAAATCGGAGTTTCCGAGCGTCTATACTTACGTCTATTAGGCCAGGTGAGTCAGAGACGTGAGCACCACACAAACGAATAGACAGAAGAAACGGTATCTTCACTGACGCAGTCCTTAGCGAAGGTACCAACCGGCAGGATCACCGATGAGGCAGACTTCGTTTTGACCAATGCATTACAATGGCAACGGCAAGTTTTGGCACGGAAGCACAGAATTGGCAGCTGCGGTCGCGGACAGAGTAGAGAAGATAAGACCAGATGGGATGACGGTGAGCTTCATCGTGAGGCAAAATTATCAAGTAGCTCGAAACTAATGTCACAGTATTCCCCGAAATCCCAATCGACTTTTATACAGCGTTAACCTTAACAGCCTAGGCTCAAGCGTTTTCAGCCTCAATAACGACCAACCCCACAAAGCGCGGAGTACTATAACTCTAGGCTCTCGATCTCTCGGAGTGCATGGCAGGCGCGAACTTACCGTGCCATTCCATCTTGACAATAATGATGATCGGTCATCAGTGAAGACTCGAGAGCGTCCCAGACTACGAGACTCTTGATAGCTCAGTAACAACCTTTTTTCCGAGCTGAATGCCGAAAAGATTGCTGCCATTGCCGATCGAGAATCAAATATGTTCGTGGTGCAGTTCTCGAAAAAATTTCGCGATATTTGCTTGATGCTGGTATGAAAGACATTTCTCAGCAGCATGATGTGCAGAAGATTCAGGCTCCGTGTAGACTTTCTAAGGAAAAAGCCAAGTGTCAACAGGTTGGTACTGTAGCGGCCAACTCGGAGGACTAGACTAGCTAGCGCTCCAACCTGACTGTGCGTGGGAATTACGTACCAAAGTGGGAATCATATCTGGACTTGAAAACGCGGATTTGCTCTCCTCGTTCTGACCTGATACTGAATTTTCTTCGGATCAAAATGATAAGACTGCAACTGATTTACATTCATGGTTTTCAAGGTATGGTCGCCGTAGTTGAAGGAAAGGAGTTTCGCGAACTTATGCATCCCTCAGGCGACCATACTTCTTTTCAGGTTAGAGCTCCTCCGACTTGCGGTATACATCCGTTGAGACAGAAGCCTCGAACAGTCATTTCCTACCGATTTACATGAGCACCTTCGGCTGCGTTTACCATCGGAAATCATGCTTGAGAGCTGCTTGTACCCGACTTACAAAAGTCGACGGCCTATCACGGAGGCGGCGAGGAAATTCATTGATTGGTTGGCTACACAACCTGCTGGGCCAGTCGTCCTAGTGGGACATTCAATGGGTGGCCTTTTAGCTGCGGAAGTTGTCACCAGCAACTCGCACCAGTCGAAGCGTGTCATTGGTCTTATGGCTTTCGATGTTCCGTTCCTTGGCATGCATCCTCGTGTCATAATTAGCGGGATTGCATCGCTTCTGCCTGCTGACAAGGAATCAAGAGAGAAACTTGAAGCGGAATTAAACGACGAGAACGTCGTGAAACGAATTCATGGAGATGACGTGGAAAGCATTTGTGATAATTCACTTGATTGTACGTGTATTTTTGTGCAAATTTATTCACCAGTGTTCAATCAAACCAACGATGTCGTCCGTTGTCCTTTATCGTCGATATCTGAGTCATTGATTACCCTGTCTCTCGATTCTCTCAGCCATAAGTGCAACTACATTCCTATCGCCGCCGTTACGACCGCCCTTACTCCATTCATCCTCTTCGTCATTCAGTGCCAAGGTCAATGACGAATGGGAAGCAATGAAAATGAACCTTCCGGGTATGATTACTGGCTATCGCGTTTAGCTTTCGATATCAATGACATTTCAACCCAGTGTCTAGCAGCCGATCACAAAATAACTTATCTCCCTACGAGTTTTCTTCTTCACCTAGCACCCGATCTTCGTCTACGTCCCTTGTGTCATCTTTCACATCTACGTTAGGATCACACATATTATCCTGCAGTGAGACTCACACGTCTTCTTTTTCTGCTAAACTTGAACGTGCTGCCGAGCGAGTAGTGCAGTGGCAGAACTCGGCCGCTCCCTTCCTACGATGGCTGCGCAAACATGCTGACGATCCACTTAGTGCAATGACAACTTGGGTTGTAGAACACTTCCAGTTCGGTGCTTGTATGTTCGATCCCGTTGGCCTTCGCGAACGATACAAGGCTCTAGAATCTTGGAACGGAAAATGGATCAATATCTGGACAGAAGTTCCTGCACGTGGGACGGATCCAAGTACAGGGAGTAACGAGAATTATGTGGAAGAGGGGAACAAGGACGCGGCGGGTGCTCTTCCGAGTAACACCGCAGACGTCTTTCATTTCACGGACATGGATGAACATGCCTCTGAGTCTGACTCGCGTACACGAGCAAAGGCACGAAAAGCCGCTGAGAAAACTCTACGAAAGGAGCGCGAAAAGGAACGCAAACAAGGTACCTCTTCTGCTCGCCCCGCTCGGCATTTCATCGTGCTCCCGGATGTCGAATACGCGCGTACGGAATCATTGCGCTACGGTTCGCTTGAGCACTGGGAGCGTTTTCCGATCCTCAATGTAGATGATGAGGTTGAGGCACACTGTGGCCTTTTCATTCGATCACGAAATCCCAGATACGAGAACCTTGTTGAGCGGGTAGCTGATATCATGGAGGAATGGTGCAAATCGGCACAGTTGTCTTCTGCTGTAGCGAATTAGCATACTTAGCATCGACCCTACTTGGGAACAAAGATTATTCAACATCAAGTTTGCTTTGTCCAGTCGGTATCATATGCCGCTGCGTTATAGTTATCAAAGTGTGAATGCTGCACATTTGTTGTAAGTTCTCTAATGAATTATCGGTACTTATATGTTCCTTCAGGAACCGGACGTGTTTAATACTGCTGACAATCCGTAATGCTGTGCAAATTCACGAAAGTTCAGAAGATGAGGATAGTGATTTTCAAGAAGCAGTAAAGCAATCACTAATACTTCATAAACAACAAAATAAACTTGGACAATCTTCCACCGCTAAGATAGAAGATATGGACCGCCCGCTACATTCCGAGATGACTCCGGGCTGAGCAACAAGCAAAGACGCACCAAAAACAATGATTGCTCCTCTCGCACTTCCGGCAGGAACTTCTTATGATCCAACTGCTGGAGACAATCTCTTGGACATAAAATTGTAATTGCTCTACCAGGATGCTAAGTTGCCGAACAACCAGAGAAGCACTATAGCGGGTCAACGGCTTCTCCGATCAAATCGCACAAGTCACTGCATATCAGGTATAGGCTATACTCGTACATGTCCCTTGCCTCTTCTTCCATCCAGAGTCCCTCGTATGCAAGACAATATCTACGTGAAGATCGAATAGATTATATCCATTAGATGTATCATATATCATCAATCCGTCCGATAAATGCTACGATTTAGCGCTCGGAGCGGAGGTTGACGACGATGCCGTTGACTTTTCGTGCTCGCGGTCCCAGTCTCGGTGAAGCTGTTGCCTGAATTGTGCATCGGTGTGGTTTGGGCCCTCATCGAGATAAAGTCCGTTCTGTTCAATGTACTCGATAACGGATGCAGGGAGGAGATACCGTACGGAAAGTCCGCGGCGAAGAAAAAGTCGGACTTTGGTCGATGAAACGTCATTTTGAATCATCTGCGAGATGATGTAGATGTTGTGTCGCCATTTTGCGAGGGCGTCCGTCGCTTGAGTAATGTCGGATCCGGCGCGTTCAACGATGAAACAGCCATAGCGCCCAAGAATGTGATCCAACTAGGATAAGAAATTATTGTCAGCAATCGAGTCATATGGCGTATTTGTATTGGTCTGAAGTTTCAGCTGACTGAACCACCAGACGGTGGTGCACAGCCCCGATCCCTTCCGCGAGCTCGTACGATTGGATACTCACATCTTCTTCCGACCAGACGCCAGGTTCCGACATAGTACTGATTAGGTCTGAGCCCGCAAGAAGCATAACACGGACCCGACGGTGCTCCCCATCTTCGGTTTGGACGCCTCCCAGAACGTCATTTATTTCGTGGTCGAAGTGGTCAAGCACAACTGCAGTGCGTTGATAGGACTGGAACGCCTCCCATGGATCGACCATAAGCCATGTTGAATCGCGCGAAGCTGCAATATTACACATATTCACACTGGGAACTCACATGAGATGGCGTGATATAGACACGATGCAACCGTGCAATTCGCACTTACCGATGCTCTGCACTGAGCAGCCCAGGCTTTTTGTACATGTCACTGACAGGACTGAGGTATCCGCCCACAATCTCGAAGTCGGTATTTTGGCGAGCGTAGTCAATAGCCATTTCGAACATCCGGAGATGAAGATAGGTAACTGGTGAGAACGAGCCGCACGCTACGAGGACGACTGGCTGCTTAGAGGCATCTTGCAGAACTCTTCGTAGGCGCTCGTGCGGAAAGCGGTAGTCGTTCGGTGGGCCGTAGGTACTCATCGTGAACGACGAGGAGATGGGCGGTGGTAGTAGAGAGAGGAGTATGTGAGAATAGGTTGGTAAGAGGAGCAAAGTAACGAGAATACATGCGGAGCGGCGGGTAGATAACGCAATACTGACTAAGCTTATATCTTATCTAATTTCCTCTCAAAAGCCGATTGGCTACCTCCAACTAAAGTATTGGTGCTTGCTTGATCGCGTTTCCATCTCCACCCGGTTGGACTCTCAAACATTCCGCGTCGTCCTCGTGCCAACCCTATCGGACCGAACATCGCTCGAAGCGTTGCGAATATATTATCAACCAAGATGTACTGAACACAAAACGCTCCTCAATGACTTAACTGCTCGATACATGTCTGCTTGGATTGGATAATAGGGGACTCTGGAGCCTTACCGGTGTATCTGCAACAACGCTGATTGTGCTGCCGATTTCTAAGTCTATCGGCAGATTCACGCTCTTCCGGGCCAGTGAGCATGTAACCATGGTCTTTGGTGATAAAATTTGGTTTGTTCTGCTCTACTCAGACTGCTTTGATATCTTCTTGGTCCCCTAGCGTCCGTTAAATATCTCATGTCCAAGCAACATCAAATGGGCAAGATGTGATAAAAAACTTACTCAAAGTACCCTGATGGTATGCATCGGTGTTTTTGCAGAAATAATGAGCCATGTGGCATGAGAATTATATAGGAAATCCCTATTCTTATGATGTATAACTCACCACGCAGCTTCGCGTGTAGTCTTCGATTCGCGGCGTCGCCGTCCTCACGAACACCTATCACATTGATCTTCAATCGATTTCACGTTCAGTTGCTACTTGCCCTGGTATGAACTATAGTTATACACCGCGTAAGGAAGCGGGAATCGTCACGTTTGCGCCATGCTTTGCTACCTCGAGGGTGCAACGCAAACTCGTAAATATCAACTTTGTGCATAAGAGTATGGGGAATACGATATGTCTCCTCCTTCTCGTTCAAGGGCTACTGACATTCCTTCAGAAGTATGGGACGAGATTTTGAGCCTGTGTAGCGTGGAGGACACTTTGAAACTTGAGCGGGTGGGTCTTCACTGCGCTGAAAGGTGATGATGCTGAACCCATGGCTTTACAGACTTGCCAGTTTCTCCGTTCCATTATCTCGAGTCGGCATTTTTGGTTGAAGCGGCTACAGCGCCTTGATCAAACCCACGCTCCTGATTTACCGCCGCACGTGTCCGTCAGCTCCCTCGGGTATCGTGACTTGCGAGATTTGGTCGTCAGAGCTAGAAGACGCGTCCTCAATCTGACTAGCTCGTCGTCACTTCAAATATCCAGAGAAATCGCCATACCTATTGGCCAAGCAAACGTTGACGGTATTTTAGGAAAACCTTTAGGTTGGGGAGCCGATACGCTACTCTCGCCCGGGGCACAGTATTTCTTCATTAGATGGCCTGCGGGATATCTGCAATGTTGGGACGTTAGGGACAAAGAATGCTTATGGACATATCCAGGACTTCCATCTGATAGATCTGACACGCGGGGAACGCTCACGAAGTGCGCCTTTGCATGTGACATGGCAGAGAATGGCGATGTACACATTGCTGTGGTAAGCGAAACTCTCGGCGAAGAACAAAGGTACTGTCTATCCTTTTTTTCAAGACGAAGCTGATCAATCTATGTAGGACATTGAAGATCCTCGGTTTTTCCCGTGACAACCCCCTTTCTTTATTATTCCGAACATCAACAGAGGAAATCGACGTTTTCCACGGTCTCCCCGCTATTGTGAAACTGTCCGGCGACGTTTCTGTGGTGTACACGGAAGGATACTTAACGATAACCTTCTGGAAGGATGACCGTTCCGTTGTGGTTAGAGAGGTGAGTCGTCTCTGGAGCGGACCGAACGATTGACCGACTCCCCTTCAGGGCATATTTGATGCACTGGAAATCGCTAATGGTTATATCCTAGGCGTGACCAGCTTCTACGACGGGAATTCGGTTGTAGCTATTTCGCTGAAAGCTGCATACCACTCTACGAGTACCCACGTTCAGTTGAAAGATGTCCTGGTTTCATCGTGTCGTGTCTCACCTCCCTCCAGCTCGCTTGTTGGCAGAGCCCAGCTTTCCTTATGCACATTTCACTGGCAAGAAGAGGGGAAACGGCAGGATAGTGTGATCACTGTCCTAAGGGACGCGTACGATGACCAGCACTATTATGACTTCCCTCTGATAGAATTCTTTTCGTTTGGACTAGAAACCTCTGGATCTTCCAGCGAACAAAGTACACTTAAATCCCTTGGGCAGACAAGTTTCAAAGCATCCGATCCTCAATTCACTACGTACAGTGTGATGACCCCACCCTCGCAAGCCGGCTCTACTGTGCTGGCCTTTCACGACGAGCTCAGTCACGAGACACGATTCGCACGGACCCTTGCGACATTTGCGCCTGGCAAGGAAGTGGCCATCCGCATTCTTGATGATGCGGTTGTAGGAGGGAAACCAGCTACGTTCAGCCTGAGCGTGGAGTTTTACAGCGGAGCTATTTATTATGTGACGAAGGACTTGCAGAGTGTTGTAGTTCGTTATCTTGATTGAATGTCTTGAATGTCTCTTTCTCTATCTCGAGGTTGCTTGGGTATTCACTAGTAAGGCAAATTGAATGTTTATTCTCAACTTTTCTCAGGGATTCTGAGGTGCTGGATGGAGCTTGACTCAATCATATAGATTTCTTGATATTTATACATCAATCCAATACAATTCAAACGCGCGCCTAGGGAGATGACGATGATAGGAGGGAGACTAGGAGATGACGATGAAGGGGGGGAAGCGTCGCGTTAATTCCCTGATTCTCAGAACGGGTGAGGCAGGCATATACTCTACAGAAGGTGATCAGCCAGCGCGATGTCTCAGGAATACGCAACAGTATACCTGTTATCGTTTATAATGCCTCCGAATATCAAGCATTCTTCTGCTCCGTTCATTGGCAGGTCTGTCATAACGTCGGTCCAGTTCTCAGAACTTTGGCGTGAAAACACTTACACCGAGCCCAAATCCAGCAATACTGACAGTGGCATGGCATGTAGCTGGGGCCGTGCAATTACCGACAGTGAACGCAATTCCTCCGAGAGTGAATGAAAATCCGGCTGGAAGCAAACCAGTCGGGACCGTACAGATGCTTACACTGGCGCGCTTTTCAAGAGCAACGTCAGATGCAGGCACTGCAAAGGCCGCCGTGCCAAGAGACATAGCAACGAGTAGTTTGCTGAGCGAAACCATGATGAGAAGATATATATGGACTTTAACCAGTTTACTGCTGCTTATCGATTGAGAGATGACGCTGGGAAACTCGACCTCTAGAATCGTGTTCTTTTATGCAGTTCATGAATCTATTTGCTGATGTTTACGCTTGATGACATGCCTTTGGGGGATCGTATCTCGAAGGCTCCGCCCGAACGACACAAGACTAGAACATGTGGTTCTACATAAGAATAGACAGACACAAAAAGGACAGGGGAGGCGCTCACCATATGATTTCTTGATTGAGACATGAGATATGCCACTGGCTCCAGGTCCAGGAGAATGTTGAGCGCTGCTCGGGATTGCGAAAAGCAACTTCAGATCTTGGGTATTTTCGTTTCGGAATACAGCAAACCCAACACACCACGGAGAAGACCTCTCTTGAATTCCAAAATGTGACGTTAAACTGAGGAGCAGGAATCAGAGCCATCACATGCTTCGCAGACATTCAGTATGCAATGAATTACGCAGTAGGCATGTGTCTATATCTCCTCGTATATATTGCTCGTCAGTGCCCAATGTAGTAAGATTTTACTTGTTGAAAACGCAGTTTATCAAGTCCCGGATGCTCGAGCAACGGCACACGTATCGTCATTACGTGTTTCAGAAATGAGGGCCTTTGATGTTTCTGTGCATCAGCAACGCAGGATAAGATTGCCAACATTTGCAGCGTCGAAGACTTAGGATGATAATTTATCCGCTTTGTGCTGATGTGATTTACCCGCACACACACGTTAGAAAAAGAACGTCAAGCTGAAACTCTGTTCTGTATGTCAGCAGTGAGAACATATGAAGGCATGCTTAGATGAAGAAAATGATGTTTCTATACAGACAAGAAAGCGGATTGATAACTCACTCTGTTCATTCCAGCGAACGAGTCCCGATCCAGAGCTGAGCGGCGCTGAGCGCAATGCCTTCGGATCCATGACGAAAGGAAGGTCCCAGATGCTTGAGAGTGATAATTCGGAAGGTACATCATGTTTGTCCCCTAGATGTGAAATAGAGACACGTTAACAACCGTCTTCTCTATGCGGCCTTGGGTAAGCCGGTGAATACAGGCCAAAACAAGTAATTGGGATTCGAGTTACTTTCAACGCACCAATTATGAGCCAAGGATCATCACCTGAACCCGCGCAGGCTTCGACGAAGCGCGTATGAGAAGCGTGATCTCCAAATTTGCTTTCTTAGTTTCAGTCATGGAGAAGCTCTGAATAAGATCAGGTGAGATTTGACAGCATATCACCGCCAATATTGTATGATTTGTTATAGAATAATTTATCAGAAACTGATCTGCAGACGAACGAAAATGAGCGTAAGCTAACAAGTACCGCTTAAAGCTGCAAGTGCGTGGCAACCAGCGTCTCGATGCACAAGTTCAGAGGATAATTGGCATAAATATAATTATGAATGTCCTAATAAGTGAAAGTTCCTGTTGAAAAATCAGAGAAACGGCTCTCAAACCGAAAACCGACGGATAAACTCACCGTTCATAGCCAAATGTACATACCAGACTTCCCAAAGGAAATCGAGATATTTTCCAAAAATAGTGTATCTGTGTTTTTCAAGTCTTGCAGTGCTTGTGTCATGTTATGCCACTACAAATATTTTGAGATCACGATGTACACTCACTACTGTGCTGCACGACAGTTGCTGTAACTGACAAGAAGTTTTCGCTCTGGCTGATGCTTGGTAGAAGCACATTCAGCCCAGGCGACCGGGACGTACATACAGTGTGAATATTTCGGGCACGTCTGAAGGAAGAGCCCGTATTCAAAGTGGTTCGTTGGCCATTATGACCCGAGTACGCAGAATAAAAAGCTCAAATGAATTGTGTTACAAAACGAGGAACGTCATTTGGGCATCTGCGCGACAGCGGAGACTATCAGACAAACATGAGGGGGATTACGAATGTCCATGCTTCATTACCGTTTCCCTACATGAGTCTGAAAACAAATGTGAACAAACAGACCAGCGTCGCTCCATGTGAGCCTTGATTTTTCGACCCCCACGCAGCCAATCTCAGGCCGCCAGAGACGGAAACAACGCGCGCGTAATGCTATAGCTTGAAGATCGACTTCGGGTGCGGATAAACGTTGGGCGCACATTCGGTATTACGGAAATTATATATGTCCCTGATGCCATGAAGGGAATTTGGGAATTCAAGGAAGCTTCGAGCAAGAGCCGACAGCTAGCAATGGGTCAGATGGCCATGTGGCCGTCTTCCGGTCTTGGTGATCTAATATGTACGTTCGATCTCTGGTTACGCTTATGGCAAATGCTTGCTATGTTAACGTCAGTAGGGAACGAATTATCATATGTACCGCAGATTTCTGACACGGAGAATGCCATGATCCATTACGTGCAGGTCTGGACGGGTTCCAAGCTCGGAAAACTGGGCTCAGAGAATAAACGCAAATGTATGTGACACAAAGAGAGCAATTCACGCGCTTCGCAACAACTGTTTGTCCGCTCCGGACATAAGTCTCCTCGCATACATCGCTCGTCGGTGGTCGAAAAATGACTGCCCACTGAAGAGAGATAATGGTGAGTCGAGCGCGCCATGTTGATGGCACATCCGCTACCGTTATCCCGAAATTAAGAGATAGGCAGCGCTCGCATGATGCCTTCCTGAGCTTCGAGTTCAATAGCACCGTCAGAGGTTACAAAAGAGCATGGTATGGTACCATTATTCGCATCAAAACCGATACGGTCTTTTCTCTTTTAGAAACGCCATCGAAAGAGGAATCGTCAGTGCTAGAAAGTTACAAGAACAAGTAAATGATCCATCTTCGGTTCAATTGATGAACAAACCAACAACTTGTCGTATTCTCATTTTGCAAATAAGTCCGGCATTTTTGTAGACACGTAAAGCACAATATGGTCCTAGAAAACGGGAAGTCCCGAACGGTCAACCTCAGATTCAGAAGGTAAGTATGTCAAGATCCTTCACTTCACGCGAAGCGGAGGTCCTATCGAGGAGCGAAATGCCTAGCCAGCCTTGAGTAAACCTGTGCATTCCTGTCAATCGAGTAGTGAGGATGGCCTTCAACGCACCAATTACGTGCCAAGGATCATCACCCGAACCCGCGAAGGCTTTGACGAAGCGCGCATCAAAGGGTTTGTTGTTGGCATTCCTAGGTAGGTAAAGTTTGAGATCAGGGGTAGATTGAATTGAGGGACGGATGACCAAGCATATCAACGGAAACAACGTAAGACTCCAAACGAAGTCATTTATCGGATTGAGATGATCCGCACTCGGCTAACAAAGGATACAACTAAAGGAGAGGGGCCAGTAAATGAGATTGTAAGAACAGCAACCCGCGTTAAGATGTTTGGTTGCAGAGAACATTGGCGCTTGTTACAACCGCGAAGGACTTGAATTCACAGAGAAACAGCGCTCAAGAAGAAAGCAAGTGGATAAACTCACCTTTCACTGGGCCGTTTGTGCACGTCGAATGTAATTGCATGTATCACCTCTGAAAAGCGTTGCCGAACTGTAAAAGCCCTCGCGCCGCTTCAATGAACATTTCGCTCGGATAATCGATGAGTTACCACGATGAGGCGTTGCATGGTGCGCCTGCCGAGAATTGGGACTAGACTCGTCCATGAGAACAAAGGTGTACTGGTAGTTGAGCAACAAGGCGGTGCGTTGCAACCTAAGATGCAGACACAGGATCGCTGCTGAAAGGATGTAGAAAGACCAGAACATGGCTGCGGCTACTAAAGAAGCGAGCACGGAATAATAGGCATTCTCGTAAATCTTACACGCGGTTGACGAAGACCGCGAAGTTAAAAACGGATTCTACTGCCAGATTCTCCCCCCAGGACTTCATACCACAAAACCAAAACGCTGACTCAAGAGGATGGCAGACTCTTTGCGTGCGTACTGCTTTCTCATAAATCCGTCGTCCTTCGTTGATTAAGGGCCCTTCGGCATCACCAGTTTCGCAACTCTGCATGAACTGGGGCATGATGAGTCCGTGTTTCCTTCTCTGAGTCTAGCTGATTCTCATCGAACGAATGTTTCTAGAACCGTCCATTCGCGGTGGTGGATGCAGAGGATGTTGTTGTGGAGGAGCCGACGAAGGTGTATTGGAGGAAGTGGAACGCGAGCAACGCGAAAGACGGATATCGCGGCAGCCACTGTCAGAGGAACAGAAGGACATGGTCGTCACAGGGACGAACGAGAGTCACAGTGACAGTCGCGAACGTCGAGAAAGCGATCAGGCAAATATTAATTCAACTGACGGGATCGCTGGAAGCAAGAACGAATGACGGAAGGCAGGAAGGTCGTCTCCAGCTGTTTCGTTTGATAGAGATTTCTTTCTGTCGCGTAGACCGCATTGTTGGCATCATGCTGTGGATTAAATACATACTTCAAACAGTTTGCAGTCAGGGAAACAAATACTCAGGGCATATCGCGAATTCGCAATACATCTGATTTTCGAGAAAAGATTGTTGTCAGATACGGTGTTGTTTTGGAGTGTTTGGAATGGTAAGCGGTACATCACGTGAGCGGGAATGCGACGCTCACTCTCATCGTCGCTGTCGTCAATTTCGGTACATCGCGCCCATCGTTGAGCTCTTGCTTGAGGCCTTTTTCTCTTTCGCTCGTCTGTGACGACGACAACAATGAATACTGACGACTTCTCTCGCCTTGTTTCGTCTGCCAACCCCGCAACACGACAGTACCAGCCTGCTAATGGCGGCTATCCGCCGTCTCACTCGCCCCAGCAGCTTGATCCATTTTTCGACGACGAGGACGACATTCCTGATAGCGCCTTTGGACGACCGATCCCTATGCAGAGCACCGAGTCAAACTTGGCTCTCCGCAGTGCGGCTGCCAATCCCGCTGGACATTCGAAAATATCACTTCCTGGCTCTGGACAGCCGCAAGGGTGGAACTTCGACGAAGACATCCCTGTTGAGCAACCTTTCAGCGGGTCCGGGTCATTTCCAGGATCAAAGAAAGTTCTAGGAGATGGGCTGACTAAGTCTAGGAGAAAGAGAGAATGGAAATGGAAATGGCCTTGGGCGAGACAGGATCAGGTCCTGAAGGGAGAGCGCGTTGTTGCTCTCAATGATTTCGCGCTCGCGCACAATGCAGACTTCTGCTCAAACTATGTCAGCACGAGCAAGTACAATGCAGCCACCTTCGTGCCCAAGTTCCTCGTTGAGCAGTTCAGCAAATACGCCAACCTTTTCTTCCTTTTTACGGCATGCATTCAGCAAGTTCCTGGTGTGTCGCCCACAAACAGATATACAACAATCGTACCCTTGGCCGTGGTTTTGCTCGCATCTGCCTTCAAGGAAGCTCAAGAGGATATGAAGCGCCATCAAAGCGATAAGGAGCTCAATTCCCGATTTGCTAAAGTGCTACGTGCAGATGCGTCGTTCGAACAACGCAAATGGAAGAACATTCGCGTCGGTGAAGTCATCCGTCTCGAGTCCGACGACTTTATTCCTGCAGACGTGATTATTCTCTCAAGTTCGGAGCCCGAAGGTCTTTGTTACATTGAAACTTCAAACCTCGATGGCGAGACAAATCTGAAAATCAAGCAAGCGAACCCACTCACCTCGCATCTCACGTCTCCGTCATTTGTCACTTCTCTTCGCGGATCCCTTCGTAGCGAGCAACCCAACAACTCTCTATACACATTTGAAGGAACACTGGACTTGGTCTCAGAACAGGGTGTTCCGAAGCAGGTACCGCTCGGACCGGACCAGATCTTACTCCGAGGAGCTCAACTTCGCAACACGGCGTGGGCATACGGGCTTGTCGTCTTCACTGGCCACGAAACAAAGTTGATGAGGAACGCTACGTAAGTACTACGCTACCTGCAGTCAAGCATACGTACTGAATACTCGTTAGCGCCGCTCCAATCAAACGCACGGCCGTGGAAAGACAAGTCAACGTGAATATCATTCTTCTCTTCATCCTTCTCCTGGCTTTGTCAATCGGAAGTACTATCGGGAGTAGCATTCGCTCGGTGAGTAGGAGCCCTTGAGGGACCTATTTGATACTTACAGCTTCACGTTAGTGGTTCTTTTCTAGCTCTCAATGGTATCTATTCGAAGGGAACACGATCTCGGATCGCGGTAAGTCCCATTTAGAGCTGTATTGGCGTACGTTTTTCATGACACCTTGAATTGTAGCGAAGGGTTTCATTGAAGGTACGTTTGCCTGGTCTCCTCGCTCACGGAATCCCTCTCATGTATTCTACTCAGATATTTTAACATTCATCATTCTCTACAACAACCTTATTCCCATATCGCTTATCGTAACGATGGAGGTGGTCAAGTTTCAGCAGGCGCAACTCATCAATTTTGACCTCGATATGTATTATCCTGATACGGATACTCCGGCGCTCTGTCGAACGTCGTCCCTAGTGGAGGAGCTCGGACAGATTGAGTATGTCTTCTCAGACAAGACAGGCACTCTGACGTGCAACGTGATGGAGTTCAGGTGCTGCTCCATTGCCGGCATTCCATATTCTGACTCTATTGACGATAACAAGCGCGGTGAAGCTGACGAAGGCAAGGAAGGTTGGCGTTCCTTCGCGGAGCTTCGTGCTGTTCTTCGAGGCAATGCTGGTGATACCCGCAACCCGTTCATAGATGTCAGCGACAACAAGGATGGTGCGCAGGACATTCATGTCACGAGGGAATTCCTTCGGTTGCTCGCCGTGTGCCATACGGTTATTCCAGAGGTGAAGGATAACGGCAAGATAACGTATCAAGCTAGTAGTCCGGATGAAGCCGCGTTGGTCGCAGGTGCTGAACTGCTCGGCTATCAGTTTCATGTGAGTTACAGTTTGTAACTTTTTAGCACTCACGGCTGATACTCTTTTCCTCCTAGACTCGGAAGCCCAGATCGGTCTTTATCAATATCGACGGAGTGCCTAAGGAATTTGAAGTTCTGAACGTGTGCGAGTTCAATTCAACACGAAAGCGCATGTCTACTATTGTACGAAATCCCGAAGGCCAGATAAAGCTGTATTGCAAGGGCGCAGACACCGTCATTCTGGAGAGACTTGGCAAGAACCAACAGTACGTTGAGAAAACTCTTGCACATCTTGAGGTAGGTTACAGATACACTTCGTACCCGTGAACATCAGTTTAATATGTTTGGGTATTTCAGGATTACGCCACCGAGGGCTTACGCACTCTTTGTATCGCCTTCCGAGATGTTTCTGAAGCGGAGTATCGCGAGTGGTCGAAGGTTTACGACCAAGCAGCGGCGACGATTAACGGACGAGGCGAAGCGCTGGACGCTGCAGCGGAAATCATAGAAAAGGACCTTTTCTTACTGGGCGCTACTGCCATCGAAGACAAGTTACAGGAGGGAGTTCCTGACACTATCCATACGCTTCAAATGGCAGGCATCAAGGTTTGGGTATTGACAGGCGACCGACAGGAAACTGCAATAAACATTGGGATGAGTTGTCGGTTGATTTCGGAGTCGATGAATCTGGTGACTGTAAACGAGGAGTCTGCACTGGCAACGAAGGAATTTCTTTCCAAGAGACTAAGCGCGATATCGAACCAGAGAAAATCGGGAGAGTTGGAAGACTTAGCTCTTGTCATTGGTAAGCACATTACCTTCGAACCCTTTCCCGTTGCTGATGAAGAGGGTAGATGGCAAGAGTTTGACTTTCGCGCTGGAGAAAGACCTTTCGAAGACGTTCTTAGAACTTGCGATCATGTGCAAGGCTGTCATCTGTTGTTAGTATTCCTCTTTCATTGTTCGATTATTGAATCTGATGAGATACAAAGGTCGTGTCTCTCCACTTCAGAAGGCGCTCGTAGTAAAGCTTGTCAAAAAGAACCAAAAGGCGATTCTTCTGGCTATCGGAGATGGTGCGAATGACGTAAGCATGATTCAGGCAGCTCATGTAGGAGTCGGTATTTCTGGAGTGGAGGTTCGTAATCTTGTTCCTCCAATTTGTTCTGTTCTTCAATCGATTTTCAGGGTCTGCAAGCAGCTCGTTCATCAGACGTTGCAATTTCGCAATTCCGATACCTGAAGAAACTGCTATTAGTACACGGTGCATGGAGTTACCGGCGGCTATCAAAGCTCATCCTCTGTGGGTTCTTTTCGATACTTCTGCGAACTGTTGCACTGATCCGTTCATTTCATCGAAGACTCGTTCTACAAGAACATCACTCTGTACATGACACAATTTTGGGTACGTTCACTTGAAGTATGGCGAATGCAGATCACTGATACTTCGTGCAGTTCTCATTCTTCAACAACTTCTCTGGTCAGACGTCGTTCGAATCATGGACCTTCTCTTTATACAACGTGCTTTTCACCGTTCTGCCGCCTCTCGTTATCGGAATCTTTGATCAGTTCGTATCTGCACGGGTTCTGGACAGGTATCCGCAACTCTATGTGCTCGGTCAACAGAACACTTTCTTCACGAGGACTTCGTTCTGGCAATGGGTCGCAAATGCCTTTTATCATAGCCTTGTGTTATTTGCGTTCACTGTCGTTCTTTTCTGGGGCGATCTCAAGCAGAGCACGGGCTTTGATAGTGGATTGTGGTTTTGGGGCACAACATTGTATCTTACAACGCTCCTGACGGTTTTAGGGAAAGCTGCTTTGGTGTCTGAGTACGTAAATGATGTATTCTTTCTTTCATACGGCACTTCTGACTTCATCGTCGGAATAGCATCTGGACAAAATATACCGTCGCAGCCATCCCCGGATCTTTCGTGTTCACTATGTTGTTCCTCCCAGTCTACGCGGTCGTCGCGCCTAAGATCGGCTTCTCAAAGGAATACGAAGGCATCGTACCAAGACTATGGACAGATGCAGTATTCTATCTCACAATGATTCTTGTTCCCGTCGTCTGCTTGGCTCGCGACTTTGTGTGGAAATAGTGAGTATTATAGCATTGTGGCTCCAGATATCCTATTCATTCCTTTTAGCTATCGGCGGACGTACATGCCCTTGTCCTATCATATCGCGCAAGAACTACAAAAGTATAATATTCCGGATTATCGACCACGACAAGAACAGTACGTTTCCTCATATGAGTATTCTCCAGGTAGATTGCTTACTGTGCAATTTCAGATTCCAGAAGGCAATCAAGAAAGTTCGCGCAGTGCAGCGCATGCGAAGAAGTCGAGGTTTTGCATTTTCACAAACAGAGGATCCCGCTAAGCAGGATCAAGCTCGTCTTATTCGTGCATATGATACCTCAAAAACGCATTCGCGGCCAACGGGATATTGAATATACTTTTCTTCCGAACTCTTATCCGGACATTCGTTTTCTATGTTTATTATTCTCAGTTACCTCTGTTGTCCTTCTCGTTTCGATTATGTTGAATACTCATCTACAATGCCTGTCTGTAGACATCGTCAAGTATACCCAGGCATCCGGTCTTTACAACATTTAAACTATCACATTACATACATAATTCTGCTATCTCGTACCGCGGAGGTTCTTGTCCATGTATCAACAACAAATGGCACTGTTTTGCGATATCTTCAATGTCTTATCTCACTCAGAACTGCACAGTACAGAAACTACAAGTAACATACAGAACTTGTGTGATTGGCTCATCCAAGAAAGTTTGGACCAAGTGCCGCATTGGATCATGGATGAAATCAACTCTGGTTGCCTAATAAGGAGTATTGATGATTATACCAGCTTGCTTCGTCAATTCATTCTCAATATTGAATCACACCATCCGAGACCACATGACGGCCCCCACAGTATATATGGCTCATCGCCATATCTACACCCGTTCTTCACAAGGCCATCCTCTCCTCTCCACAGCTTCTCGCCCACGTAGTCACTGTCTGTTCTCCATCACACCATGCTTTTCGCTCGTGCCGTCCGCTATGCGCCCCGAGTCGCGCAACAAGCTCGTGGAGTGCATATTGAGAACACAGTCAACAATGTAAATATTATTACCTACAGTTGCGATTGATGATGCTTGACGATTTACCAATCTAGAACTTTCCCTTCAAGTACGACCGAAAGACATCGTTCTTGATTAAGTCGACAGCATTCATGGGTGTTGGATTCGCGCTGCCTTTCGTTACTTGTGTATATAAGAAGTGCGTAGATTTCGTTCGGTTCGCAGTGACGGACCCGACTTACTTGTATGGCTATTTGCAAAACCACTATGTCCTAGGAATAAACAGTAATCATATTTCTGCGTCGGCGGATGATACAGCGTGGGTGATTAGAAGAGATAGAGCAGATACACCATGATCCTAGAGAATTTTGTCTTCGCACTAAACGTGTGACTTGTCCCGTGTATTTCTAAATCTAAAACAGTACAATGTTTCGAGCACTTTTACCCACTCAACGTGCTCCCAAGTATGGATTATGGAATTCCTTTTATTTCAAGGACTCGGTGCGTTGAATAAACGAAAGTGATCTGTGGCAGTATTGATTTGTCTTTGATCGAAGACGCCTGCGCCGACTATCGCGAACAAATCGTGGTGCATAGGAAGAGAAGCAACGTATGTACAGCGGACGAGAAAGGAACGATAATATGTTCTGCGCATCCAGACATTAACGACCAAAATGAGATATCAAGAACAAAAGTAACGAAAGTTCCGTGATAGTAACGAACGATTATGAGATAAAATTTCGGTTATAAATCAAAAGATTTGGAGTGAGGGTTAAATAATTCATCCACATCCATATGCGGAGCTTAGTACCATGATGGGAAAGGCGAAGGTTGCTTCGACCACTTGATGCCTTCGATGAGGTCAGAATCTCCCTTTTCGAAGGGTTGATCAATCGTGATACTGTTGATCAACGATTCGGCCTTGCGAGAACGAGGTGTGAACCGAGCAGAGTAGTCGGCGGGCTTGACGATGAGTCCAGGTGAAAAATCTATTGGAGTAACGATCGGGTTACCGGAATCATCAAGTGGCCACGAAACATCAAAGACCGCGAGCGACATAGCAAGCGTGAGATAGAGCGTGTGGTCTGCAAGTTCCTTGCCGGGGCAGATTCGACGACCAAAGCCGAATGTAATCTGATGCGGGTCCGGTTCAGGATGTTCGCCGAGGAAACGCTCGGGACGAAAAGTGTCAGGATCTTTGTAAACCTCGGGGTCATGCAGAAACTGCCAAATGTTCGCCATAATGATTGAACCCTTCGGAATATAATACCCGTTGAACACGCAATCCTCCGAGGCAACATGAGGGAGACCCATTGGTACCACCAAACAGTAACGAAGTGTTTCCTTTACCAGCGCATTAATGTAGGGAAGGTTCGGCCGATCCGCGAAAGTCGGCAGCCGGTCTGGACCAATAACGGAATCAATTTCAGCCTGAGCCGCTCGCTGGACTTCCGGATGGTTCAATAACGTCAGGTAAAAGCCGTAAGTCGCAGTGACGGTAGTATCTGCGCCGCCTCCGTAGACAGCTCCTGCAGAATATTTAATGATATATTCCTCCTCAGGAGTTGGTGCGTCCTTGCACTCCTCTAACAACTGTCTCGTCAGAGAGGGACTGGCAGCACCGCGAGCAACTTGCTGTTTCGTGAAGGCATGGGGCTTTTCAATGAGCTCATCCGCGACGTGGGCCCATTCAGCCCCTGTCCGCTTGAAACCCATTCCGGGCAGCCATTCCGGAAGGAATCGAACTGCAACCAAAAATTCAGGGACGGAAGACAAGAAAGATACGGCATAACTCACGGAACGGCAGGAAGTCAACGATCCATTTGCCGGTCTCTGCAGCGAGCGAGAACTGGAGCAACGTTTTCTCGCCAAGCTCAACCATAGGATCAGGCTTGAGATGTTCGATCTGATATCCATGGGAAATTGAGAGGATCAATGCGCCAGTAACACTGTTCGACAAGTCAAGCTAAGCTTGGACGTGCAACATTTGAACATACTTTCGGATATTCTCAAATAGTTTCGAGGGGTCGCGCATCGTTTTGTAAAGGAAGCGTCGGACTTCGGTCTCCTCTTGAGGGTAAAACCTACGCATCGCATTGTTCGTTCCGATAGTCTGCTGCAAGTTCTTGCGAATTTGCTTGAAGCGCTGCCCGTAGTGGAGCAAAGCCAGACAATTCTCCCATCCGACCCTAGAAGGTTCTTTTAGCATTAGATGCAATACGTTCAACCGGATGCATGGCTACGCACATGATTCCGGCAAAGACAGCCACAGGTCTTTCCGAAAATATAGACGACTTCTTGTCAAGAATATCGATGGCTATCTGCAGGTCATTGAGTATCACAATGGTTTGTCCAAACACAGTGACCGAGCTGATTGGGCCTGAGCAAAGCGTTTGTTAATTTGTACACGGCTTAACAAGCTAGTTCTGTCCTACCATAGAGTTCCTTGTGCTTCGCCCAGTGGATCCATTCCTTCTCACCCGGCTTCGGGACGTCGAACAGATTACCGATTATGGGCTTCGGCTTCGGACCCGGAGGAAGAGGGTACTTAGAGCGAGAAGCAATGTAACGGCCGATGATGTAGACGGCAATGCTACCGGCGAGGACATCAACGTAGGGTACTGCGCCCATCGTGGCACTCAAGAGTGTTTGATGAGGGAAGTGGGGCGATCAAGAAGAGGATATATACGTATACGAAGCGGGTGCTGTTCTGAGTTTTTCGAGGGTGCAAACGCGGTTTTGTAGATTTTTCGAAACTACCACGTGTCAATGTTACTAGTCTCAAATATATTGATCATTCTGATGGATCTCTCGATAGACTAGTCTAATCGAAAAGACTTTACTATCCGATTCCATAATAGACCTCATAAGACTGGTTAAGGGATGATAAGCAGAGTCGATCGCCAAAGCACAAATAAGTGCAAATAAGTATGCTCGGAAATCGGCGCGGAGATCGGAGATCCGAGCTGGAAAAGGAAGGCGCTTCTGGAAAAGGAAGGCACTTCCGTCCGATCAACGCAGTTTCATCTTATACTCTGGAAGAAAATTACTTACATAGTCAAAACGAAAATATATCTTGTAGACTTGCAGCCTGGCCATTCCACTCATTGGAAAGTCGATATAATTTTCATAGCCTCTCGCAATGTTTTCTTTCAGCGATTGGAGCACTCGTGATATTCTACGTGTTCCCCGCGCCTAGCCTCGAATATAAAACCTTACACCTTTAAATAAGAACTAGGACTTTCTAGTCGTTATTATTATTGCATCGTCCCCCGGGGGTTGTAACTTACTATAATCCAGAAGGGCTCCTAATCTGTCCCATGACGGTAGAGTCTCTGCGAATTGGCTTCTTCCGCCTTGAAATTGAGATGACTTTGATCTGGAACATTTTTGGGAACGGCCGTCTTTCCAGTGAACTCTTTTCTTCATGATAACCTTTCTTCTACCTAGGTATAAGGGCATTAGACTTAACTATGTACATAGAGGCCGCTCTGCGTTTCGAGTCGTCAGAGCACAACTCATATCTGTCATTATATTGTCGTCCAACCGTCGGATCCAACGATGTGCATATACACGTCCCGATATATTCATCAAGCTCTTCGTTTCGCGTCATCATTCTAGTACTCGGGAAAGAACTCTGGCCGTACATTATACATAACAGACTGAGAGTGATGTTTGATTTCGCAACTAGATATCCGTTACCTGATATCTCTTCTGACAGCCTCCGGACCTACTAGTATTAAGTGCACCCTCTCCAATTCTTTCATCCGTCCACACATGTGATTGCTAAAGAACAACTGGAGAAATTGGGGCACGTATTTTGATTCGATTTACGGCCTGTAGATAGCGACAATAGGATGCGAACGCTGGTCAACCCGGATGTATTATTGACTTGCTCCTATAGCACGCACAGCATAGAGACCATTTTTCTGGACACATTTACATGCTACCCACAGTCCCTCTCACTTCGAAGCGTCAGTACATCCCAGGAGGACCTATCAGTGCACTCGGACAAAAATTGTCTCCTGTTATTACTATGTGCGTGAGATCATCACTAATCTCTGACTTACGGGTGCGTGTAGCCGACAAGCGAATAGACGGAGACGGCCCGCAACATCGCGGGAGCCTCGTCGTACCTTCGCGCGAGGCATTTCATAACAGATGTAGTACAAGTGTCTTCTAGACTGAATATGATCTCACGCCTTCGCTTCTGTTCTTTCCCTTGCAAATTCAACGAGTAGGAGATCGACCTCGAAATCTATAGCGTGTCATCACGTTGTCCAGCCAGTTGGCGTCTAAGGGCATGGGCACATCACAATGATCCGCGGCCTCCACATGTCTTCGGTGGCACTTAGGTTCTATTCTACTCCTGAACGAGAATTTGCCATAACGAGCCTTCCTAATGATCTTCAGCACCAAGGCCACAAGTCTTCTCCGGAGCCAGGTCAACATCATCTCTCTGAAAAGTTTCGCTCGCCAGATCGTCACTCTATGTGAATTTGTGGTATGTTCTTTTTCTGCAGACATTTATGCGAGGCATATCGTGGTTCCCATGATCTACTCTAGAGGAAGTTAGAGCGGGTATGTTCCTGATTTTGTGAGTTAGTTATATGTGTAATTGAATTCTCGCGTGACTCGGAGCCGCTTTGAAGATCTGGCAACATTTGCATATTTGCAAAAACAGGTGAGGTCAAAGATGAACGAAGATAGAGGACACGACGCGATCACAGCTTCGGAGATCCAATCGACTGAAATTCCGTGAACAATAATTATTCCAATAGCTTCAGGCGGTTCTTTTTTCATGGCCGTATCTCTGACGTCCATCACCTAATTCCGTCGAGAAGTTAGGCAGTGTATCAACCACTCGTCCAATCGTAGGATAGAGCTGTTTCTTTCCCCCGAGTCGGACCAATTCAATCGACCAGTCCTGCCTGAATTTTCGCAGATCATCCATGACCTTCAGTGTTTAGGTTGAAACTAACTCTTGTTTAACCGAATACAGTGCTTTCTAGCTTTGTCCCGTGCTCTCTTTCGCACCACCAAAATATAGTCCCTTGGGAGAACTTGGAGTTCAACGGATCGTCGAATGTGTCTCTTTTATGTCTAAGCGCGCGCTGGTTGTTAACTCATTGTACGCACAATTTCATAATTCACTAATGCACAAACTAGTTCAAACACTGTCACTGAACTGCATAAAAGGCGGTCCACTTCCAATGCTCAATCCCCCAGCATACTGGAGTCCTTTTCAGACTTTTAGCATCGCAAATTCTCCGACTCTCGACTACCTCACCTAACAATCATGCAGTTCTTCAACAAGATTGCTATTGTCGCTATGCTCGCCGCGTTCGTCGCTGCGACGCCCATCACAGAGACCGACAAACGTCAGCTCGGCGATATTCTACCGTCCATCGTCTGCCTTATGGGTCCGCTCGCCAGTGCTGTACCCTTTGGCATGAGTATCGTCGCGTGCGCCACCGGCGAAACTTGCACGGCACTAGACATCCCGATAATTGGAGGCCTCCTGCCGATCGGCGTAAGTCTCGCAGCTGTTCGCCATAAGCAGGACATGAACTGACCAATCTTTGATGATTTCGACAGACCTGCGAGTGAGCGCACCGGCACCTCGACTGCGTGACGCGACGCGGAAACTTTAAGTAAGAACACCATTGTAAGTTAAACTGAAAATTACTCTGTGTTCCTTAGCTAGAATCTCATTTGTCTAGTGTTCGAGAACGTTTTGTTTAAGGATCAAGTAACGTCTTGAAGCTTCGTATTGTTAGGGCTCTCCTCGTGCTGCATTCATGTACATTCGTTCGCGTATCTGTCAATAAGCTTGATCATCCTTGAAATAAGTTTGATTATCCTTTAAACAACCTTTGACCCTTGTGTCGCTTTACTGATGAAAATAGAACGTAAACTCACAGTTGTTTTTTTGAAAGCCAAAGGAAGACTGTCGAGAGCCCATGACAGAACATGCAAGCTTTTACTGTCTGAGGACATTTGTCAAGAGATACTGTCAGCATCCGTGGAAAGAAGACAGCGCTCCAAGGGCCTGCGGTCGTTACGGCACGCAAAGAAGGATATGGAGAGAAAAGGAGACTCCTAAAACAGTCCCTAGCAGACGTGAGAAGACGAAGCGTCGAGAAAGTGTGGAGCCGAGCTAATATAGATACTGACAGCGTAACGAAAAGATGGATCAGCAGTATCGTAGAAGGACTAGCAATTTGCTATATTGAGGAGTACCAGAATGTATAAAAGCATCTTAGTTTGTCCGGTACTCTCAGAAACGACAGTTACTCTCGCCTTGAGCTCGACCAATTTGTTCACCATCATGCTACTCATCACCAGTATGTCCGTCTCGATAGTCGCAGTTGCAGTCCTTACGAGAGCAGCACTCATCCCGACGTCCATCTCGATTGCCACGACCATTTCTCTCGACGTACCAGAGGTAACAGGTCTCCCCATCAATCAGAGGGACCTGTCATCCGTGTCCATACCTGATCCTTCCGTTGCCAACGTCGCTTCCGATCAGCCTACCGCTGCCAGTGCCGACGTCGCTTTCACTGAGCCTCCCGCTCCCTCTCCCAACCGACACAACTATTTCGTTGGAGCTGCCCCTTCCCACTGGAGTCAATCTATAATCCCAGGCATAAAGATCGAAGCAGAACAAAGACTAGGTAGTCTAGTTTCAAGTCTAGTTTGTGTAATATATCTGATGTCTTGCCAGTTTTACACAAGTAGGCCCCGTGCAAGGATTTCATAGCATGTTATTTTTCAGCAGTTCTTTTTGTAAAACCGCCTCGGAGTGAAAATTGTGACATTTGGCTAAAGAATTGTAGCATGTGAGAGCAATGAAAGTTAGCTTTGGCTACTGAAGAGCTGAGAGATGTTGTCAAAAAGAGAAAGAAGCTAGGTAAGACGAATCAGACGTAACTTGAACGCGCAGATGCCCACCCTCAAGTATCACGTGCATCCATCGGTAATGTACAGTATTTTCTGTTCAGAAACTAACGGCCGCTACCGTAAAAAGCTCTGCGACTCTCAGCTGTGCGGGAGAATGTTTGAAGATGAAGAATCTTGTGGATGGTCATTCCGACTCGTCCCGCACGCATATTATATCGATGGGATTTTGCATTCCCGTCGTCCGTCCAATCCGAGCCTGAGCCGCACCAGAATGTGAACTGAGTTGCATCTCACTGGACAACTGTCTCTGCGTGGTGATATGCATTTAAAGGAGGGGATAAAAAAGGACTGGAAGGAAATAGTGGTGGTAAAGCGTAGCCGCGGTGAGGTGTGAGGCCGAAACCGATGTCACCACAAATTCAAGCGCGGAGGCCGAAAACGGAAGGTGCAGGTGATTATATATAATTTATTTATCTCCGAACTCGGTCCTTCGTCATTCATCTCTTGTTTCTCATCCACCACCATCTCCCAACACTTCGTTGCTTATCGACAGTATGGGCGTTCTTGACATCGTACCCGTAAGTGTCGATTCCTTCGCCGCCTCTTCTTTCAATCTCACGACGCTTGCCACGGAAGGCCGGTGTAATCACAGGCGACCATGTTCGCAAGGTCTTTGAGTACGCTCGCGAGCACAAGGTGAGCTTTCTGATCCTCTGATGTTGTTCGGTTGGCTTATTAGTATCAAAGTTCGCCATTCCGGTGAGTCCTAGCCAATGCTATGTCGTTGGGGAAGAAGGCTTGAGCCGCGATTCGACCGGATTCTTCTAGGCTATCGTATGTTGCCACCGTCCTATCTCGTAGAGCGGGATGACTAAATCTCCGTCAGAATGTAACTTCCTCGTCGACAGCCAACGCTGTCCTTGAAGCTGCTCGGTACGTCGACCTTGGAAGTAGCATGAAATTTGTTAATACCGATGCGTACACCTAGTGACATCAAAGCGCCGATCATCATTCAGGTTTCACAAGGCGGTTCAGCGTACTTTGCTGGCAAGGGTCTTTCCAACGACGGTCAAAAGGCATCCATCACTGGTGCCATTGCCGCCGCACATCACGTGCGAACGGTCGCAAAAGAGTACGGTGTGTAAGTATTCACCTCACCTCAGTCCGTCTTTCTCCGCAGGATATTTGACCGCTCTATTGTTAGGCCCGTTATCCTCCATTCAGATCACTGCGCGAAGAAGCTACTACCTTGGTTTGACGGTATGCTCGAGGCAGACAAGGCATACTTCGCGCAGCATGGTGAGCCACTGTTCAGTTCGCACATGCTCGACCTTTCGGAGGAACCGAAGGAAGAGAACATCTCCACGTGTGTCAAATACTTCACCGAAATGGCCAAGCTTAATCTTTGGCTCGAGATGGAGATCGGAATCACCGGTGGCGAGGAAGACGGCGTAGATAACACCGGAGTCGACAATTCGGCCCTTTACACGCAACCCGAAGACGTTTACGATATTTTCACCGCATTATCCAAGATCAGTCCTAACTTCTCTATTGCCGCTGCCTTTGGAAATGTCCACGGTGTCTACAAACCTGGCAACGTCCGTTTGCACCCTGAGTTATTAGGCAAACATCAGGCATACGCAGCCCAGCAACTTAAGGGCAAAGACCCGAAACCCCTGTTCCTCGTCTTCCATGGTGGTTCTGGCTCATCGAAAGAAGAGATCAAGACAGCGGTTGAAAACGGCGTAGTGAAGATGAATGTGGACACTGACACGCAGTTCGCATACCTTCAAGGAATTAGAGACTTCGTCCAGAGCAAGAGTGGCTATCTGCAAACTCAGGTCGGAAACCCCGAGGGTCCCGACAAGCCGAACAAGAAGGCAAGTATACTTCATTCGAATCATCATAATTGTTTATTCAAGACCTGCTTTTTAGTACTATGATCCTCGTGTCTGGGTTCGCGAAGGAGAGAAGACACTGGTGACACGCGTCAAAGAAGCTTGCGCCGACCTTGGCAACACCAGTACGTACTACATGTATCTGATTTACTATTACAATCGCTTACGCTATCTTCAGACCGCCTGTAGGGTTCCTATTATCGAAAACCTTTGTTGAACAAAAAGTGTATGTTATAGTGATGATGGGAACGGAAGGAATACATAACGTGTGTGATCATCGCTCTGTATAGCTCCATATATGTACTTTATCTTGTTTCTACATTTGGCGGCTGGAGTCCTGAATGATGAACATTCACCACTGTGGAAATCGTTACGAGCTGTGAATTTGTTTGATACTAAATTTGGACCCTGTCCTATTGAAGTACTGGGTCGCATATAATGCGCATGTTGAAGACATCTCTCGTTGACGATGGTTAGTGCAACGACCAGCAACGGACATCACCGCCCAAAAAGTTTAGTGGCAGGGCCTGAATCAATCTTTTGTAGTATCCCTGACAAAGTATATGTCTGTAACGCATATCACGAAAACAGTACTAGTACCTTTAGCAACTTGAGACTGACTGCAACCAGTCCAGTCCAATGGACTATTGATGAAATAGATACAACATCGGTCACTTCGGAATATTTGCTCCGTGGTAAATCTAGAATGTTCTTAGTCCGTAATGTCCGAATCGACGAAAGAAATGCTCGATCTCATCTATACATAGGGTACAGTCATAGAGAACACCCCAAAAGGATAATATTAGAGGATTTCAGAATAAAAAGTCCGAATAAATCGAGGTCATAAAATCCCTGGAAACTCTCACGGTGCAAGATCATTGCATGTCATATCATGATACTGATACGGTTCTTTAGGCTCCTGATTCCAGCGGCAGATATCTAATTCAGCGTAACTGTAAGAAGCTTGTTATTAGACACGGTAACACGTAAGACAGGATCCGCTGTGTTGGTAGTTAAACACGTAACACGGCATTTTCTAACCAGGAAGAGTTATTAGAGACAGATTCGCATTATTTGTTGCCGTACACTGCCAAATATGGCAAAATGTAATTCGCCGCATCGGTGGCTTGTTTGCCTGTGTTTTGGACAACGGAACGTGTGACGCTGAAACTCTCGTTTCCTCAATCAAGTTTCTTGAGGTATATTGTGATTGATCCCCATGCATCAATGCTCAAGATGTCGCAGATAGCATTGAGCTGTGAACAGAGTTTCTTCACTGAACTTCCCTCGAGATCGATGCACATCAATCATTGATGATATGAATTCGACATTCGGTTATAAATGAGCCTGCATCCAGAACAGCGCCTTTACCCGCCCATCAATTCATAAAACTTCTTAGCTCGCACCCATCTTTTCGACCTTGGTGTCCATCATGTCAATTGGTATTGTCGAAGCGAACTTTGTCTCAGTCGTGGTAGAGTCGATTCTCTTTGGCACGTCGCCCTCTTCATAGGCAGACGCCGCTCTCTCCTAACAATAAATGTTCATAGGGTTCTTCTCGATGTTATTCGCATTAACATCGTATTTACTGTTTTGTAAGGAGACAGTCTCGCGTCCACTGAGAACGAGATTCGCGTGTGCCTTATCGGTCATGTATATACTAGCAATTACGGTGACCTTGTTTCCAGAAGAAGTATGAGCATTACTTACTGTGAAACATTTAGCATGAAGCAATCAACTTCAGGCGAGCCTTGGACGGATTTACCACAAGTCGCGACGGATCTAAATTCTTCAGCATAAGTCAGGGGGTTATAGACCTTTGCAGATTGATAATTTACGCACTGCAGAGCTTACTCGGTGACATGTTGATGGTGAGCATCAGGTCCTTCATCTGAAGAACGTGGCTTACTTGAAGCCTTAGATATACCGCCTAAGCATCATCTGTAGCGATCATAGACGAGTTCTTATTCCTTCTCTCATCTTGATGATCGGAAGTTTTGGTGCGCACGCATTCCAACTGGACCTATTTTCTTGACCTTCATCCGTAAAGCACAGCGAGTAGCATAGTTATGCTGGTCGAATTTTCAAAGCAACGAGTCGCTTCTCCCTTCGCTTCCGCGACCTCCTATCGCTGGATGTTCGCCTTCTTTTTCTTCAGTTTTATCATCAATCTCGGTGGAACAAGTGAGACTTACGCTTTCTTTTATGTTTGTACGCTGAGGTTGGTTCAACCTCTCGAGTCACGATTACAATTCGCATTTGGTTGACGAGGCGAATGGCGGCAAGGCCTATGACGGAGCTTTCCCCGTTTACAGTCGTTCTTCTTGACCCGGGAATCATTTACTCGGCCAGCCTGATTTGCCTTTTTGGCGCATTCTTAGGAGAAAATTACGCTGTGCTTTTGCTACTTGATTGGGTAAGCTCAGACTTGAAAGAGCCACGATATGCCACTAACTTTTCGTCCCTTGACCATAACACTTCCGCAGATTCCACAGATAATTGTGAGGCATCAGCTCCAGGCCGATAGGTCATATCGAGTCTTTCTCTAACAATTAATCTTCTCTTTCAGGGAATTGTCGCCTCTCTTGTCATTGTGCGAATCGGATTCAAAAGCCTTTGGAACGCAAGATTGGACTTTACGCCACGTCGTGATGACCGACAGAGACCACCGATGGTGCCTCCAAAAGATGATGTCTGGCTTGCAGCACTCGAGAAGGGAGGAGTCGAGTCTCGTTCAACCATTGGACCGCCATAATCGAACCTGACAAAGAACACTGTCACTTATAGGATCAACATATGTATTATTATTGTTTTTTGTTTATAAAAGAATGAACCCCCTGAGCTTCTCCGTCTGGCGTCTGGCATCGATACAAATACATTGTTGCTTGCAATTGATAGGTGATCCGTGTGCGTATATGTACACGAAGTAAAACGTATTATTAGTTGGATCGAGTCGTAATCGCAAATTAAAAAAATCGTGAAGCCTGCTTCTCCTGGTCCGTTAGCGGGACATACTAAGTTGTAAGCGATCACTCGATCAGAACTATAGCATTCAAATGGAAGCGTAACGATAAGACGCACCATTACATCAAGAAGCGGCTTGCTCTGCACATTGCCTGCCTCATCCTTGTCCACCTGATAAATCTTCTGCGCTCCTATACCGACAGGAATAAACATGCGACCGGGCGCCTTCAGCTGGTCGACGAGTGCCTCTGGCAGTTCTGGAGCTGCGGCACCTACATGGATTGCATCGTATGGAGCTGCGGGAGGCCAACCTTTCCTACCATCACCGGCGACCATCTCGATTTCACCCTTGTCGACAGCAGGGCCGAGGCCGTCCTTACGAAGGTTCTCGATGGACCAAGAAACCAGGTCTGGCATGTGGTCAATACCTATTACCTTGCCGGATGGACCGTTCCCTGCAGGATCGTCGGATCGGACGAGATGATAGAAGATAGCCGCGGTGTATCCTGAGCCGCTGCCGACATCGAGCACACGAGCGCCGGGCTTGAGGAAAGGAAGAAGGTTCATAGTTGCCTCCGCATGCTGACATCATCTAGGATCAGTTGGGAGCTAGCAACAGGATTGTGGAAGAAGAGACGGACCATATGGGGCGCAGAGATTGTTGCGTTGCACTTTATTTGCCTATGGATGTGTAAGGGAGAAAAGATGCTGCCGAGAAGCAGATCAATACTCGCTGAGGAGCGTCAATGTAGGCATCGCGTTCGTCAAGGCAATAGTTTCTTCTGTCTACTTTCTTGAAGACCTAGTTGGATTTATTCGTGAGTGATTGAGTGATTCCGTTGGTTGTTGCTAACCTCCGCGATTTCATTTGAGAGAAGACCGTAGCCACGCATGTTGTTGACGAGCTGATCATTTGAGTTGCCAGATGTACGATACGCCATTCCAATTGACCTTTTTGTATTTTTTATATTGAGGAGTAGTGACACTGCGATTGCGTACGAGCGGCGTAAGTTCAAGTTCATGGAGAGGAGTCACAGTCCCGCCGATACCCGATACCATTCTATTCTATTCTAAACAAGATGATCGATGCTTTCCCACGAGTACAACCACTTATATGTACAATACTTATATCATAATATCATCATAAGGTATTCGTAGTTACCTGTTGTCATAAATAACATAACAACATCAACAAAGTAACCTGGTCATCATGGTCTCCACCACATCATCCAGCGTAATCAGAGCACATGCGGCGTACGAGATAATCCAACGTCTGCTACGGATCAATCAGGCTCGATGCACAGGATTTGCTTCATTCATCGGGAGCTGTCTATTTCACCCACTCCTTTGAGGTCTGGCATTGCCATCGTGCAATACAGACGCTTCGTTACCCGGAAAACAAGTAGGTAGTAGATGCTCATGTCCCTTGACTGGGAGTGATCCTGCGTGATATGCGCGCTCTCTGTAGTGACTACCTGGTCGTGCATCTGAGTGATCCTCCCTGAGTGCCGACAACCGTCTTGTTTGACGATTCGCTGCTTTTGCGTATGGCTTGATTGCCCCTCTTTTCGCGAAAGACCCACGTTCTATGAAGTTCGTCCCTGACCCAGGATCATCCTCTGGTATATTCGTCAACGCCGGTTTCTGTTCCAAAGCTCGCGGCTCATTTACAGGTACCACGCTAGCCGGTGTCGTTAGTCTGATGTGATGTCCCCGGGAAGAAAGGTGAGTCTGTGACGAAGGCCCTCCTGATTCCAATGAACATGCCTTGCCAGGAAACAGACGAGAGAAGACCGGATCGGGACTTGTGCTGAACTCTGTGGATGAGAGACGGCGTTTACCACCCGAGACATCGTGTGGGGACGAACGGTGAGTATCAAGTGAAGGTAAATCATTGACAAGGTCTACGCAGTCGTCATAGTTGTCTTTCGATAGTTGCTCTTGTCGTAGTTCGTCTGGTGAGCGGGAGATAGGCCCATCATCTATGCTCGTACGCGAAATCCGATCCAGAGTCCTTCTCCACCATGACCTTTGTCTCCTGTCGTATCCAGAGCTTGGTCCCTCTGACGGGATTGCATCAGCGTTTCCGGAGGATCGGATGGATAATCCCCTCTTTTCAAGCTCGATTTCGACTTGTTCCTCGAACCCAGCAGTACGCTCACGTCTTGGGAAGTCAAGTCCGTATATGTGATCGTCTCCAGTTCCAAGCCATTGTCGTTCAGCATCGACGTGAACTTCCTTCTCCACCTCGACTGAAATAGAAACGGGCTGGTACGTGGCGTCTCTCTCGGTCGCAGAAGCTCGAGCGTCCTTCTTTGACCGAGATTCGTTTGGAACCTTCTCGCCAAATATATCTTCTCTGATGACAAGTCTGCGTGCTTTCGGATCCGTCTCAAAACCTCTCCATTTCCTGAAAATGTACGCGCAGCCTTCCCATATCTCGCGAAGTGTTTCACGAAAATCGAATGCATGTAGCAGGCATCGCATACGGGGCACGCGCGGAACATCCTCTCCGATATAATCGGGTACCGATTGGCCATATTCGGTAGAGCCAGGCAATCTCTGATAAGGCTTATACGAGAATGCTTTGATATGAATTATTGCGAAAACTCTGGGGAAAGCGAGTCAGAATTAAAATGCCAAGAGAAGAGACCAGAGATAATGACACACGTCATTTCGACAGTTTCCAGGATCGCGCCAATTCCGATGTTTATATCATCCGCGGTCCTATCAAATGTACGAGTTATAATCAAACACTTACTGTAACTAATTTCACACGCACATATACTTAGTCTATAATACAAAAAAGTCAGCAATCTGTGTGAGAGTGAAGTCACGAAAACATACATCGGTGACTACTCCCAGACTACTCAACACGGACAAGAACGTCGCTTGCCAGAATGTCAAGAACACTGATTCTTGCTTCAGACAATGGTGACCTCGCATCAACTTTGCAGCTTACCAACGGCTTTAATTGCAAACAGTTTGAGAAGTGGCCTATGTGGAGCAAGTTGTTTTGATATCGGGACGTATATCTGGATGAGACAATACATTGCGATTGAAACGGAGATAGAAACAATGGTCACAATCTGCAAGCACTTATCAGCTCGACGGAGAAAAAGAGACGCGGAAGCATGAACTCGACCTACATAGACGTGGCCCCATCCAGGTGACCAAGAGTCTTCGCAGTATAGTCCAACATAGTCCAATATGATCGCAACGAGCGTAGTTCTGTCCGTGTCTCATTAGCCCTCAGTGACATGAAAGTCTAGCAAATACGAACAGGGGACGAATGACGCAGTACTGCAGTATGCCCCATTTCATCATTTGCAAGAAATACAGGCCGTCCTGTCAGTGCGGTTCAGTCCTTTATCACGCGGATGCAAGAAGGTGACCATACAGCAGGCTTGGACTTGACAGATCCTAGAGGAAAAATCCACTTCTTGACCGGCTCTCCCCGTTGAATGGCCTTTCGATCATTCTCCTTGCTCAGTCCGGTCTACATGAAATCCACTGAGTGACCAATCAAAACTGATTGCATGTGACAGACCTTGAGAAATATTGTCCTTTGTTCGTCAGGCTTCGGAGAGATATACAATAGCAAGAGGTAGAAGAAAGAAGTCAAGACTGTTGATTCGTAGCAGTCCCGAAGGAGGAGAAGAGGTGTCGATTGGTCCTGTTGTTTGACATTCGAACGATCAGCAGATGACACGGAAATAAAATGGAGAGTCAATGCACCCAGAAGAGGTATGAAGCGAAGCTGACGAGCGAATATATCGGAACCATGAAGAGGATACGGACAATATCTGAATCATATTAGGTCAAAACTCTTTCGAAATGAGCAGAAACTTACATCGTTGTTCGTGTTTCTGCAATCTCGTCAGATTGGTGTAAAGAAGGTCATGCATGTAACTGCGCTCACCTTTGTGTAATACCGTAAGTGCTTGTTCACGAGCCAGAATGATATTGCAGTAGATAATAGCGCGAATGCCCCAGTGACAATCCATCCAATCTGAATTACAATTAGAATACTCCGAAGCATATTTGACATATAGAGTAACTACATGGTGGGCTGTGAAGACGTTAATACGACAACTCAAGAATAAGAGCAAATACTTACTTTGCAAAACGATCTTTCCATTTTGAAGGAGAGGCGGAGGTTTCATGTCTGATGATTTATGAAAGCATGTCGCATTGTTGGACATCGCAGGGGAAATAAGCAGACCAGCTCTACAGAATAGCCCCTATTCAGACTAAGGACGAACACACGAGACACAGAAATGATGAATCAACATAAAAGGCGAAGAAATGTCCAATAGTGCCGTAAAGTCTTTAAAAAACGCAGATCGGTGTTCTAATGGAGGGGATATAGCCTTGACAGAGAAACGTAGGTTGTGGTCGAGTTGTGAATCTTGAGAGGTGGATCGCCGATCCGAATGTCTCCCGACTTGATCGGTTGCTAAAATTGGTCATTGCGAAACCGGAAGCAAATTCCGTGTGAACTGATTGGTAGGTCTGAGAAGTGTGTGCTGAGAGTAAAGATTCTCTTTTCATTAAAGGTAGATTCTATTCTTCAGCTTGTAGTATGTCTATGGCCGCGCAGCCCGGAATGCTAAGCACGGGTTCCTGGAATTGTGACCTTTGAAAGTGACTCGGTCGATGCATTCTGGATCTTGTCCTGATGGAAGAAAATAGAACGACCAACAACGATTGCACGAAGAAGTTGACAGCCAAGCGAAATAACCCGAGCGAGGGATTACCATGTGAAAGCAAATTAAGGTACAAAGTTCAGATTCCAATCGGTTGTCTCTACCTTACTTGTATGATTGAGACGGAGCGAGACGAGAAACGGGTGGAAAGACGTGCATTTGGCAAAATTGGTTGGGGATATCTCAAGACTGTAGTGCTTGATCATTAAGATGCGTGAACGTTTGGGGGTACCTCGGATGAGACGGTAGGTGCTCACACGTATTATGCCTAAAGAGTGCGCGATACGGTTTGATGAGAAAGAGAGAAGACGGGAAAACAACAAGGAGATGAACGGAAGATGTGTCAATTCCGTGTGTTCCTAAGGGAGGGCACGTAATTCGAAACGAGGGCTGTTGGATGCAAGTTTATGATCAGGCTGAGTGAGCGGAGGGCACGGATACACACCGGAGTGGTCAAAACGCAAGATAGCGAAAAAATTACTTGTAATGGGAATTGATCCACACCGATAAAGTCGGGAGGAGAATTGGGCCTTCCATAAGCGGGATTTTGTGAGTCATGAAAAACTGTAACCATTCATGACGCGAGTGTTACGCTATGCACGTGATGCGTGACTTTCCGAATATACCCGGCTCAATACCTATATAATCTCCGTGTAATTAATTTTCGTTTTATTGTTTCAACCAGATACCACCGTCATGCTAGGATGCTCTACAACGGTGTCGCGAACGGGCACAGTGACGATGAGCACAAGAACACGCTCCATTTCCTTCTCTACACTGCTTGCTCTCTCCCTATACAAACATGCAGACAGCCCGTCTCTGCAGACATTGCCCACGGAAATCCTGCTAGAAATAATACTCATTGCAACCGCGGTCAACGTATCTAAGAGCGCACCAATGATCAGCACCGCCAGCCGTCGGCTCGGTTCATACGCTGATGATATTATTTCAGACTGGCATTTACGCGGCTCGCGTCTCGACTACCGTACCCTCAGGGCTCTTGCCCTAACTTCCCGCCGACTCGCTGGTCTTGCCCACTTTATCATGTATCGCAATATCGCACTTGACGAGCTAAAAGATATCTCTCTCTTTGCAAGGACTGTCCTAGATTGTGCTCACCGCGATATCACCCTCGCTTCCACAGTTTCGCCAGTTTCGCCAGTTTCTCCTACTTCCATGTCATTCTCTTACATACCCACTCTCTTTGCTGGCAAATTTACGAACCGTCTGGCTCTCGAATACCCTTTCTTCGATTCTCCGCGCGTTCCAAAGAACAGGCATGCCGAAATTGAGCGTTTTCATGCCGCAACCGGTGTTCTCCTTGGCTTCGGTAACTCTGCTCCCTCCGTCCCTTCTCCCGTCGTCGCGGACCTCCAGACCCTACTTATTGACACCCGTATCCTCGAACATCACCTCAACACACACACTGCTCCGTCTTCCACTCTTCCGAAAGTATCGCCGTCACCGTCTGAGCTCATTCTCCATTCGTACATCCCATGGGGCGGTGTGAAACCTCCTTATCTCTCTCCGCTTGCCCCTCTCGGTGTGCAACTCACGCACCTCACTATTGCTTGCCCTTCGGCCAGGTGGACCTTACCCAGCACTACCCTCAACGTTGTGGGCGGTGTCCCCTCGCTCACCCATCTGGCTTTGGTTCGCAGGGCACATGCCAACGAAGATAACGATGCAGAGTTTGTCCGAGATGTAGCCGGAATACTCTCGGAGCGCGTAGACTCCCTCATTCGACTCGTCCTTGTCGTCCTTCCAGATTCAGGCTTCACAACCTGGAAATACACGCATCAGCCTGAGCTCGCCGATGACTACGAGGAAGAGCACGAGCACGAGCACTTTTTCAATCCCGAACTACGAGCTCTCGAGGCATACCTCTCCACAACATCCATCTGGTCGCAGTTCTCCACTCTTGCGCAATCATCACCCGCTGTTTGCCTCGTCCCGGGTATGACTGACGCCTGGACACGCGCTCTCAGGAAAAGTCGCAAACCAGGTGCCATTTTCGAAAGCAACATCTTCCATGATCGTGGCCGTGATCTCTGGTCATGGGCTCGCACGTTCGAATCTCGTCGGCGAGCCATGGAACGTAGATGAGATGAAACGACGCTATTGTCCGTTTTACGATTTGTTATAGACTCGTCATATAGATCCTTTAGACATGTCCTCACGCATTCTGAGCGCTTAGATCTTACTGCTATGTCCCAATTACTGGCTTATCTTCGTTTATTCCTGTATGCCATTGTATTTTCTAGTCAACTTGTTATCCTTTATCGATTTCAGCTGACATGTATAGTTTATCAAATTACTTATTCCGCCATTTTCTCGTGCTCCGCCTTAATGCTGACTCAAAAGAAGTCTTTATCATCGAATCATTCACTTTCAAACGTACTGGAATAAATTACAGTGGCAACTACACGAGCATAAACTATTACGAGCGTATACTAACTTCACAATTACAATTACCATTACCGAATTAAGGGAGCAATCTTTCAGTCCTTCAAGTCTACATGCATACGGAGAGAACAGACATCCTGCCACTGAGTTAATTTACGACTCATACTACCGGTATAATCATTAGAACTCATAAGTAGACGTTTGAAAAGTTCGGTGCAACTCACCTGTACAAACATCGAAGCAGGGAACGGCGTTATCTCGCTTCTTTCGTTCAAGTACTCGACTTCCGGGCATCCGTGCACAGTCTCGACGATCCTGGGACAGCCGACAGCATCAAAATCGGAACTCCTGTGCGCAACTAGTGACCCCTGAAGCGTGCACTCACCTACGAAGAGTTCCTCTCGATCCTGGAGCACTCCGCAAATTCTTCAGCTTGAATATAGCACGCAACACCGCAGGAACAGTCTTTCGTACACAAAGTGAGTGATATCAATTTTTCAGTAGCAGGACATGATAACTTACGGATTTAAGGAACGATGTGCTTGTTAGGCTAAACGCAAAGGCAATGAGTGTCATAGTTCATACAACACACCTACAGGAGATTCCATACCCATAGTCTTCCACTCCAGTCAGCCCCGCTCTGGGGTGCTCGAGGTCGGCAGCGATGGAATTTTCTCCAAAAACGGATCGCTGTTATGGTACATCAGGATAATGCTTGAGTAAAGCACAGGAACCTACGTCTAGGTTGGCCTTAGCAACGCTGAGATAGATTTGCTCTGGAGTTCCGTTACTGAGTTCACCGTGGACGTCTTGCCGCACTACGCTCGACACCGGAGGATTGAGTCCTGGCAAAGTGTTCACTTGAATCTCACTTCTCGAGTATAAAGTACGATTTGCTTACGAAGTGCTTCACACGCAAGTGCATAAAGCTTCTCGTCATTCTCCACAGACTTGTCTCGCGTCAATTGGACAAGCAGTTTCCGAGCCGAAGTTTGCTCCTCCTTCAAAAAGAAGTCGACGATGTGTACAATGGACTTCGAATACAGCGCAATAGTCGGGACGATAGTAGCAAAAATACTCTCCGTAACATGTTTGCCTCTTGGAGCGCTTTCAAGGACTAGCGAAAGGAATACGTCGCTAAACTTATCCTCCCCAGTGTACCACTGGATGAGCGAATCTGTGACCTTCCCTATCTAAGCAAAGGCGGAATTGAAGTCGTGGTATAGAAACGAAGTGAAGAACTCCTACAATGCCTTGTCCCGCGAGCCTCTTAAGATGTTCCGAAATGGCATCTGTTATCGCGAAAGATGCCTTTGCTGTTCGCTCTCGCAAGACCCAGTCCATATAAGGATCTCTATTTAAGAGGACATAGCTGATACCGATGTAAAAATGGTTAATGATATATTCCTTAGTCGGTGTAAAGCCAAGTATACCCACTTGCAGATGTCAGCGAACATAGATGCACACTCTGCGTCACGGAACAGCCCATGAGGTGTCTGTTCCGTCTTGATAGGAATCCCGAGCAATTCTGTTGCGACGAAATAAACAGGAGCCAGATTGATCACATCATGGACGATGTCGACGAATTTGAAGTTGTTTCCTGAAGTAAAGTCAGGCGTTGATTTCTCTGCAATGAGCTTGGAAGTGATGTGCTCGAGAATTGCTGGATATTGTCTTTTCTGAATAAAGAAATCAAGCGCTTTGTTGACCTTGGAATGCCAGGTAAGTCATCGGCATGTTCCACAAATGAGTAAGAAACGACGCACCAGGCTGATATCGAGCTCCGCAGTGCCAACTAAAGAAACCAATTTGTTGTCGACGTCACTTCTAAAGTCTTTGTGGTCCGCCAAGATATCCTTTACAGTCTCGTAGCGCGTCTCACACACTTCCAGGACTGGTGCCTTCGGTCGCTTAAATTCGTATTTCGATACGGGACTGTCGACGAGTTTCCTCAGGTAACCCTGCATCGCACTGGGCACAATGAATGGGAACCGCGCATAAGACGATCGGGAGGGATAATACTCCGGAAGAGTACGATACAAAAGTCGTGTGAGTATTCCACCATATGCGCCATCGTCTTTATGAGAGAAGCAGTCCAAATAGCCCCAGGATGTCAAATTATAAACTATAGTCGGGGGAACGATCAGACGTCCAGAACACATCAAGAGAGAAAGCGTCGTACCGGTGAAGTCTGTAGTCAGGAATCTGTCTCCTCGTACAAGAGCGACGGCGTCAGCAAGGATCGCACGGCTAATCGTGTAGCCAGGACAAAGCCCGGCTCCGGGTATCGGAGGCTTAGCTTCCTCAGCCATTAGTCCTGGGTACAGCTCCAAGTTGTCGATATTTCCGTACAACATCTCTGCAGTCCTCTGGAGATCCCGTCAGCGAAGAAAAAGACACTACCCGTCGAAAGCCGTACACTTATATCGGGATCCGAATTCCATTCCGAGAAGGATGAGAACGACTTGAGCCCCATGAACTTTCTGAACTCATTCATCTGCGATCTTCGTAAGAGAACCGTTGGGGACTAAATTCTATGCTCTCACCGTTGCTGTACCCCATTGTCGGGCTTGCTCGATACCCATCACTTCCACAACGCGAAGCACTTCAGGAATACCGCGTGCCTTGAATGCACCGGCAGGAGCTTCTGTAGCTGCATACAGCAATGCCGCGAGGTCAGAATCCTTGAAAGCGCCGGTCGACGAATCTCGGACAAGTTCTGCGTTGTCGACGCTTGATTCAGGCCATGATGGCTTCAGCAACGAGACTTGACACAACAGTAGACCAAGCGTACCCATCAAATGTCCACTTTCTTACATCTGGGTCAGGTCGAAGCTTCTCCGCAAGAGTCTTCTGGAACTGGACCACTGTGATCTATAAAAATAAACAGCGATAGTCATTTCTATGGAGTAAATAATGCGAGATGTGCGAGAAGACCCACGGAACTAAAGTCTCGTGTTCCAAAAACTTTCTCAAAGATGAGCTCGGTCCAAGCTGTATCGCGTTCGCTGAGTGCCGCATGCCAACGATAAAGCAGGTTGAACTCGAGCGAAACGACGTTACCCTGGCCACGCGGGCTCACGGAATGGTCCGATTCACGCGATTCCTGCGCAACTTTCAGGAATGGAGGAAATGAAGAAGCACTGCACATACTGCCAGAGGATCCAGTCGCCATTCACATCCATCCCTGACCAGTCCCAGGATCGCGCCGACGTAGTCACCAAGGATAACCTGCATGAACCAACCGCAATTGACTTGTTTTCAGAGATAAGTGGGTTGAAATGACCAGCAGTTAAGTAAAATTGAGATACCTAGACGAGCTCGAGAAAAAATCTCATCATCCTGTTTAGCAGCCTTGTGAGAAACATCAGGAAGATTCTGCTAATAAGTCTATGTTACCTGAGCTTTTTTGTCATCTTCATTCAGCTCCTCGAGGGCTGTTCCGGAAACGTAAGTGCCATACTCATTGATCGTCAGGAGTTTTGACGCAATGTACTACACAGACAGTTATAAACGGACTGTTCCATGAACGAAGGACTTACGTTATGGTTTCGACAGAATAAGACTAAGAGCGCAGGAACACTTGGGGGCATAAAAAGCAATCTTCCATCTGCAAACACGTCCTCATAGAGCCTGCCCGTGCCATCCAGACGCCTCACTTTCTTCAGATCTTTCTCACTGCTACCGTATAAGGGGCTTAAGTCGAGATAGGATGAAACATTATTGATTGACCAGTCCGAATGATTGGTACTGAATATGGAATGAATGACGAGATCCGCGAAAGCAAAGAATAGCGAGCTCAGTCCTCCTGGATGGCGAGCAAAGCCGGTTGGGTTTGTTGCAGGTAACGTTGAATGACCTGGTTCGGCATTCGGATCTGACGAAGGCAAGATGCCCCTCCTTCCACTAGATGGCTGTCTCTTCAGGAGAGCGTCGAAGACCAGGCCCGCATCCGGCCAATTGATACCCGGGTGCGTAGGCGGGACCGTTCGAGCGTATGGTTTCCCTGCAGCTCCCATGTCAGGGTACACCGTGCTGTATCCACTTCCAGCGGCACTTCTTGCTGCATACGGGCGATGGACACCGTAGGTTGGGTGTGAATAAGGATGCCTTACGTGCGCGGTCGAGGTTTGGTCGGCGGATCCGTTTGCGTGGCCATTTGCGTGACCATTGGCATAGTTCGACGGATTGGTAGAAGGATAGGACAGAGTACCTGTGCTAGGAAGATATGGATTCGAGGGAAGATAGGCAGCCGGAGGATGCGGAAGGTCCTTGTAAACTGATGGAAAATAGAATCAGTAATCGTAATGAATACTAGTGTGAAACGGAACAAAAATGGACTGAAGTGTAGCGCGGAGCTCAGCGCCAGAGTAGGTATCGGTCTTCAATCCATCTCGCTCAATCGCACGTTGTAAGCTTCACTCATCCTCCGCAAAGTACATACGTCCAAGATGACACCAAACAAAATGCACAGGGGCCGTTAGGCTCGATGCCGAAATCAACAAAGCGGTGCAGAGACAAACCCGTGGATCGACGACTGTGGTCACCGCCTGTAAAATTCTATTGGGCATAATGGCCAATTTGGTCGTGGTCATTGCGGACATAGCGGAGAAAAGAACACAGAAAATGGTAAAGCTAGAAGTTTCCGTAAACGGTAATAAGTCGGGGAGTGATCTCGTTGCCGCGGTAAAGGCAGATCTCAGACCAATATAATGTGCACAAAAGAAAGGAGCAAAGCTCAGGAATGCCCGATGAGGCGCAGTCGAGCCGCGTGCTCCTGAGGCAGGAGTATAGATGCCCAGAAAGCATTGTCGAAACTTTCAGGACGTCACCAACACGAGGATCAGCCTCCTGACCAGCACCGAGTCCAAAGTTAAAAAAGGTGATAGAAGGGCACGCGACTTACGCGTGTCGATGACGAAGACCTGCAATGTCTTCGCGAACTGGTTATCGGCCGGTAGGCGTGACATCAACACGAGGAGTTTTTCGAGCTGCATTCTTCGGGTTTAGAGTCTGAGCAAGAGCTCATTAACATGGAACATACAAGCATTTTCCGATCATCAATTCCGGCGCCGCCATTGAAGTTCTTCACAGCATCGACGTAGGCAGGCTGGAGTGTGATGTTGAGTGGCACAACGCGAATGAAGACGAGAGGCGATGGAATGACATACAATATCCGATATATGGAAGGGCTTGCCGCGTACAGCAATTGCGCTCACATCCTGAGCATTTTTCTGAAGGAGCTCTGCCACTCGGGCAGGACCATGACTGGTGGCACGTAGCTGAGAGAGAGAATTGGCGCCATTAGGGTCTACAGGACCGAGAGAACGGGCGACGGCGTCAGCGGAGTCGGCAACACGCGTCGCAACTGCCGCAATCAAAGACGACATATGCGAGGAGGAGATAAAGCAAAGGAAATGAGGGGAGGCAAGAGGGCAGAGGATGGAGACTATATAAGTACATGTACTGCAAGGCGCTGGTAATATTAGAGTTTGCACATGATACGCGCTGTGTAGATCCCTTTCTTTGAAATCGCCTCGAATGTACTGGCTGTTCACCTTCGCATCAATAATCTACATCGCCTTGCACTATACTCATTCCGATACTACATCCCTTTTTTGTTCAGAATTACGGTTATTATACTCGCTTTCCTGTTACAATCATCCCATAAATAGTTCGTGCCTATTAGCCGCGTCGGAGCCATCATCTCACCGTCTTGCTTTATCTTCCGCTTTGCTCGTATTTATATTCTCAGCCAATGTGAGCTGCGCTCGATCAGAACCCCATCCCAGTTTATCCCGAACTCGCACAGACGGCACTCTTCACCGCCTTTTTGATCGACCGATTTAAAGGCATGGCTAAAATGAACCTAAAGCGCCGGCCAGTCCACTAGGTACGGTAGGGATACATCTACCTCTCAAAATGTTCTTCGCACACAAGAAGGTCCCACTACGGTCCTTTCCAATGATCTTCCTGCAAAAGACCTGCCAAACACGCAATTCCATCATTTTTTTTGCGATGTTACCACCTTGAAACCTTTTTATATATATCTTCATCCAAGTTTTATCGCCTAAGCCGTTGAATTCCTGTTTTAATAAGATTGAGGGGGAAATTAACCTGAAACACTATACAGTAAAGTGATGTTGCATATATTTCTCTTTGTAAGCTTACTGTTTTGTACCGCCACAAAATCTGCGACTAATCCATGATACTTACTATCCTGTGAGGGCTGCGACTTGAGCGAGTGAGCTTGAGCTGTATTCTGTGTTATGGATGATCGAATTTCGGAATAAGTAATAAATTACCGACTCGGGAATACGAGCATCTTATTGTTAGCCTGGCACGCCATTTGGCATTACGAGACGAGAGCATTTAGAAATTACGGGGAACAATGCCTGATGTCAAATTTTTTTCTATCAGAAGAGACCACCAAAACATTTATTTCTGTTGGTTCATAGACCGTGATAGTATCACAACCTTCCTCTCGAGAAGTCGATGGACGTGGTCAGAAAATATAAATGCCAAAGACATCGCTTCTGACAATGATAATTTATTCTAACGACGCTTCGTAAGAGCTAAACGACCGCAGAGGTCCTGTCTCCGATTTTGGTTGATACGGTGAATTAGCCTAACCACTGTATTTGCTTCGTGCAGTCGCGTGCATGATCGGTTTGCAACGCTTCAATCGAGTCAAGGGGCTGCTCAGATAAAACCCTGATTTGGCCAAAGGTGATGAAGTCGCTGAATCTCCGAGGAAAATAATGGAACAGATAGCTGTCGCTGGTCTACAACGCTTTCTAAGAGCTAATCTGGCTAGAGAATGTGATGACAGCAGAAGAGAGAAGAGTGGTGCCCCGTTGGACATACTGTGAGCAGGACAAAAGCTGATAGGGATTCAGAAGTGGAGAATTGGCTATCATTGAGTGTTCGCCGCAGAATGTTCTGTTGGCCCATAATATGTACTTTGGTTCTGGTAAGAACGTCGAAGGCCGAGCCAGTGCCAAAGAGATGAAGCTGATTGATGACAATGGATATCAAGCGAGCTCCGTGAGGTGAGAAGCACGTTAGTGGCGAGGAAGCTGTACGACTACGAACCAGGTAATTCCGATCAGGATCCAGAGATAGCACACCGCTGACCAGCAAGTAATAGTCTCATCAGGATGTATCTTTCCATGCCTAGAATGGGCATATAAGGCGAATCAATAGCTCTAGTCAGGGATCGGTTGATTGAAGCATAATTCGAGCGAAGTCACAAATATGCACGACTTCGGCGCAGTTAGAGTCAACTGGATGGCGGGACTTCTACCAGACACATGATCCTTTATCACTAGACACCGCCAGCGACAAAGACTTCTGCCTCTAATGAGCTACATAGATCATCCAGTCATTTTTGGAGTTGGACGGGCTGAACAACATTGGTTTACATAACAAAGCGATAACTGATTTTGTGCTGCTTGGTCATTTTCGGACGCTTCCGGACCGAGAGGCGCTAAAAATGAGTGCGATCGACTCCAACCAACTTTAACTTACCCTTACCTCCACCTCCACCAAACTCAGTGGCACTGCTCCATTTCGAGCGAAGATCTCCATAGTTATTGCTCGATGTCGTCATTGGTCATGACGCTTCAAGTGACGTCGATTCATCTTTGTCGTACCTCATATATATATACATGTACTGCAGTCTCTGGTCTCGTCAATTCAACAGATATCTCTTCTTGGCACTATGTCCCTCCCTACAGCTCCTCGTGATATTTCAGACAAACCAAAGGCCGGCGCCGTCACCGACCCGGTCAACAAACAACAGAAGGATGCTGATGTAGACAGAAAGGTATAGTCTGCTTTTCTCTTCGGTGGCATGCCACTCATCGTCTTTTGCAAGTTGCGCCTCTATGGTGTTATTGAATCTTTTCGTCAAGGGAAACTACCAGACAACCAACAAATCGATGAAACTCTCCGCTATGTCAAGAATAATGCTCCTATGGACGTCGGTGAACTCTCCCCAGACGGACAGCGCCTCGTTCAAGACGTTCGTGACATTGTCGACACTGCCCGTAAAATCGTAGCAGAGAAGAACGCAGACGAACTCTTCCAGAATTTCCTTTGGCATACTCGCTCTGTGGACGCCAGCAAAGCGAAACAAGACCCTAACAGTCTCGCACCTGTCGACAAAGACAAGGTCAACGCCGATGGTCAACAAGCAGTTCAACATTTGAGAACACTCCTCACCCTCATTTTCACCAATGCAGAGACTCGCAAGCTGCTTGGTGATTTTGCATTAATTGGGCGTGACCTCTTCGCTCGTGGTGCAGCGAAAGCTGCTGAGCTTGCTCGACCTGATCAAGAGCGCCTATCTCGCGTTGATGATCCTGCACCAGCGGACCAATTCCATACAGCAGGAGGACGCACAACCACCGCTGAGGAAGGAGAGACTCCAGTCCTCGAGGCGAACGTCGCAGGTCGTACCGTCCGGCATCATCCGAATGATCCGATAGGCGAAGGTACACAAATTCACGGGCCCGGGCCTGACAATCGTGATTTTCGCACAGGCGGGCAAGCAAAGCAGGATGCCCAGGGATTCGTCGGTAACGCAACCGAAGAAGCCAAAGCACGTGCTCAGAAAGAAAAGGAACAGCTACGTACCGACGCTGAGCGAACAAAAGCTGAAGCGGAGACGCGTGACGATCCTAACGAGAAGAAAGAGGTTGTCCAAAAATCAGGACTCAAGGACAGATTCACGGATTACAAAGATCAACTTTTCAACCGTGTTCCACAGGAGCATAAGGACAAGGTCTCTGAACATCATGACCGCGCTAAGAGGTTCCTATCTGAGGAGTACTTCCCGGAAGAACGGCGAGATCAATTCATCTTCCGCGCGAAGAAGGCACGTACAATTATGTCAAGATATAGTTTTCTCCACTAAATGTTCTTTGCAGGTGATTGTTGAATGTCAACGTCATGACGACTACCAACAAGCGATTCAGTGGCTCCTTGGATTCTTCGAAGAGTACGCAGGCCACGGGCGCAATGCATCCAGCAAAGCTGCAGGCTCTCATGATGCACTTCGCGGCGACCCTGCTCTGAATCAAGCGTTCGCTGAGATTCGTACATTACTTGAACGGTTTGCGAATGGACGTAGCTTCTCGGAGATAACCGATCGTATTCAGGTTCTCTACGATGATGCTCGCGCTGACGATCAACTACGTGGTTGGTTCAAGGAAGTCGACTCGTTTGCACGTCGTGTTAGTTGTCTTTATAAATCATTTACCTGATCGATCTAATCTCACGTTTCGTTTCTCAAATATAGTGCCTACTTGAGCCCGGTTTCGTTCTTCAGCCTCAATGTAATGACGGTGCTCGCAAATTACAAGACTCTGGACGCCAGTTCTATGATGAGAAGTACAAGAGTCACTTCGACGCCGTCTTCGATGCTATCGGGTCGTTCTTCTCCGCCATGGGTGACGACCCACTAAATCAACATTTCGGGCAGGATTGGGCTCGGCTTACGAAAGATTTACTCTTCGATTCAGAAGGTGAACTTAAGTTCAAGCCAGAGTTGTGGCGCGACATCCGCAAGGTCATTCTACCCGCTGTCATCGACAAGATTGGATACATTCCGATCCCACGTGTTGAATACACCGACGATTCTCTCGACCTTGTTTTGGAGAATCTCACGCTCTCGGGTCGCAACCTTTTCCCCAAGTATGCACCTTTCTCTTTCTGCATTCTCAGGTTGTATTAACATGTTGCAAGCGTTGTAACGATCGAGGCCCACAACTTCGTCAAGTTCTCGCCGTACAATACCATTTCAGACGAGAATCATCACGAGATCACACTTCACCTAACCCACATTCAAGCAGACATGCGCGATGTCGCGTTTTACTTCAATAAGAAGTCTGGAATTCCGAAGATCAAGGATTCCGGACTTGCCGATGTTATTCTGGGTGGTGAGGGCCTTAGCGTAAGTCCGTTATTCTACCACTGCCCTGCAATTCTTGAATCATCGGTCATTTAGGCTACGGTACATCTAGCATCCGCAACGAAGGATCCCTCCAGTGTGTATAAGGTCAAGAATGTAATTGTGAAGGTGGACAGTCTCAAGTTTTCGATCCGTGATTCGAAGCACGATACGCTGTATAATACCCTTCGTCCGCTTGCAACGGGCCTCGTGAAGAAACAAATTCAAAAAGCTCTTAGCGGGGCGTTGACGACTGGTCTTGAATACGTTGACGGGCAGCTGGTCGGCGTGAGGGACCGTATGAACGAGGCGAAAACTAGTGATGAGAGTAGCCGAACGAAGGTTTTGCAAGAAGTAAGTAAACCTTGTCTCGCACTTTACAAAGCGATTGAACTTCCTTCTAGCTTTTCCAGCGCAAGAAGGAAGAAGGAGCGAGCAAGACCGAGTCAGTCGCTTCTAAGCGCAATAGCCAGTTCAAAGTTGTTGCGAAACGCGACTCTGTCATCTTACCTGAACAAGGTCACCCGGCTGGATGGGTCAATCGTCAACAGGAACGCGCTGATGCTGCAAAGGAAGGCAGTGAATGGCGTTCGAAGGCCTTCTCAATTGTCTGAGCGAATTTTCTGATCCTTACATGACGCATCGCGCACGTATACCTACGTTTTTTTGTGTGTGACGAATGGTTTCCGAACGATACGTGTACACAGTTATTCCCTTCTGTATCGCCAGATCACTTTCCCCTTATATACTATGCGCGACGGTCTTTGTATTGAATTCATTAATGTACTATTGTGGAATCGTTTAGAAATATAAAAATTAATGTTATAGATATTAGACATTTTACATTCTACGCCAACGTGGCCTGTCAATTGAGAAGTTACATAAGGGAGGCATCATTTCTTGCCGGAATAGACCACGTGTATCTCTCATATGTAGTCGTGCTCTGTCCTTAACATCATCTTGCATCGTATGTGGCTCTTGTAAGTTCGCCTCGAGAACTGAAGAATCAGATGAAGTAACCGTTTTAGAATGTTTAGAGCTAAAACTCAATGCGCTGGGTCGACTTGATCTTTTCATTCCGCTCGTCTCGCGGGACTCTTCCGAAGATAACGTCCATCTCCTCGAGACTACTCCCTCTTGTCTCCGGAATCAGCCTGCACATAAGCAAGCATGGTCAACAAACGTACCTATGTGAGCTTAGAAGTACGCCCACATGGTGCAAAAGAAAAGCATCGGACCAAGATCAATTGCGGCGTACAATGCAAATTTTCCATCCCAAACCAGTTGTGAGAAGAGGCGAGATTCTGGTGACTGTGAAGCTCCAGAGTCACTGGCTACCACATGCAAGCGTAAGACCATAATTTCTTGTATGCGTAGAAATTATCTCCGGTGCCATTATCCATGTACCACCATAACTGCGGACGTTACTTTTACTTACCCCCATCCTATCGAATAAAACATTACAAAAAATGTAGAGCAAAGCGGCCATAACCTTGCTTGCTGCTGACGGACTGGACACTACCGCATCGGGTGGGTGTGTCTTAAGAATCGCTCCGATTGAGAAAAACAGTGTACCGGATTCTACTGAACTGATGGCCAGGTACGTTTTGCGACCATGGAGCTCAACTAGAAAGAAGGTAAACATAATCACAGTGACAACTTTCAAGTAGTGAAAATATAACAGGATATTCTTGCCAAAACAAATTATTGCTGTATGTCTTGTTTCTGTGGGAATTTTTATGGTAGTGACTATATTTCTTTCGAAAGCTGGTAAGCATCGGAGCTTACTTGCACGTACTCTTCTTGAGATACAAGTACATTGAAAGCTCACAAGTAAGCTGCGGAAAAAGTAGCATTTGCTGTCCCTTACATGTAGACAAACGAGTATTCTTCCTGGCAACGAAACCAGTGCAGACCAGAGAAGGGAGGAAACGGCAACGAGAAAAGGGTAAATAACAATCAGGCAGGATCTCTTTAATGATCGTGTTAATACGGCTTGCCTACGCTACAAGGAGTCTATTTCTCTGCCCAGAATTCCTGCAGCAGATACTTCTGCTGCGAATATATCATATACAGTGGTCATACCTCATCCTTAACATCAGATTGCAAGAGCATATGCGGCTCTTGAAAGTCCGCCTCGAGAACTGAAGAAAGAGATGAAGTGACCACATTACGACGTTTACTAATAAAAACTTACTACGCTGGGTAGACTTGACCTTTGCATCACGCTGTTCTTGCGAGACTCTTCCGAAGACAACGTCCATCTCCTCAAGACTTTTCCCTCGCGTTTCTGGAATGAGCCTGCGTACAGACAAGCATGATCAGCAAATATACACATGCGGGGGTCTGAAAATGCATTCACATAGTACAAAAGAAAAGCATGGGACCGAGATCGATAGCGGCATACACCATGAAGATCTTCCAACCCAGGCTAGCGATAAGAAGAGGTGAGATTCTGGTGACCGTAAAGTTCCAGAGCCATTGGCTACCGCTGGACACTGCAAGACCATAATGTCGAGTATGCAGTGGAAAAAATCTCTGGTGACACTATCCACGGTACGGGGCTAAAGAATGTGCAAGTACGAGCTGAGTGGGGACTAGCGGCACTTTGAATTGGACTCTATTCTACTCACCCCCATCCTATTGAATAAAACACTACGAAAATGTAGAGAAGTGCTGCCATAGCCTTGCTTGCTGCCGACGGACCGGAAGCAGTCGCATCGGGAGGGTGCATCTTTAGAATTGCCCCAATTGTGAAAAATAGTACACCAGACCCTATCGCGCTGATAGCCAGGTACGTCTTGCGGCCGAAGAGCTCAACCAGGGAAAAGGTGAAAATAATCACGCTAGCAAATTTGATTGTTCCCCAGACTCCGGAGGCTAAGAGTGATTGTGTTGCTCCATGGTAACCGATCTATCGATTAATGAACACCAGCATGCGCTGAATAGATTCAAGACATTACTTACAGCTTCAAACATCTGCGGCGCAAAGTAATTTACCTTCAAAATGGGTAGTCAGTTAGAAAAGAAATGATGCAATTGCTGCTATACCCACTGAGTTCTGGCCGGTCCATTGCTGAAAAAACTGGAGAAAGAAGGCAATAACGAAACGCGATAAATTTCCCGTTCCAAAGAAAATTTCCTTCTTTCCCTTTTCGTTCAGTGCTTCTCGCTCGTCTTCAATCGCAGCTTGGATCTCTGCCATCTCTTCTTGCACGATTTGTGAAGATGAATTTTCTTTCCGAAGGTAAGCGAGACTTTCAAGCGCCTTCTGAGTCTTGCCACAGTACGCCAACCAACGAGGAGACTCCTTGACGAACAGTAGTCCAACTACCATGATTCCCGTAGGAACAAGCTGTATCCCAAACGGAATTTGCTATACTAGAGGACCAGAGATGCCGTGTTGGCTGATTCCGACTAAGAGAAATCTTAACCTGAACCAGAAAGAATGCCAGGATCGCACTTACAATTGACGAAGTAAGAAATCATTACTCCTGTGACTGCCATTATCTCGAATATTCCAGTAATGCGTCCGCGAACATTCTTAGGGCTGCACTCGGCGACGAAGGTCGGAGAGATGGATGATATTCCGCCAATTCCCACTCCGGCGACGAACCTGCCGCTATAGATATATCCGAGTCCACGACCTCCTGTACCAGATACGGTTTGCAGAATCTATGAAAGTTCCGTTTTTAGCTTGATCCTTGAGAAATCACTTCAACACTGACAGCTCCGAGAGAAAAGATGACAGAACAATAGATAAGCGATAGTCTTCGTCCCAGCCGAGCTATATTTTATGGAGTCAGGATTTGGTATACATATCAGTGGTTCAAAGAGAAAGAAACTTAGAAAATGGAGAATTATGCAGCAAGGTGACAGGCTTCTGACATTTTCTTGCCAATATCCATTTGATGGGAAGGAACACTCAATCAGGGGACAAATACAGTACCGGGATGGAAGAAAAAAAGGAAACTACGTACAAGAGATCAGTGCGCTGCTCAGAGAGCCAAAGAAAGCACCAGCTTGAAGGACAGAGACTACATTGCCAGATAGATTCGCGACTTTGTTGTCGCCCGCGTTTCCTTTTTCGTTCTCTAGAAAATGGTTTATGAAAGAGTCTTGCGCAATTATTCCGGCAGCTATGCCCCTGTGGAACGGACACGTCACTTAAATAGATAGATAGACGAGGAAAGCTCGCGTATCATATCCCAATGCTAAAGTCCCCGAGTAAGCAACAAGTGTCAGAACTGCGAGATAGTGAATTACATGAAGGGATTAACCATTCAGAGAGATACGTACAATATACCCGACTATTCTTGAAGCCCATGTGAATAAACCTACGTTGGCTGGCTCGAGGACAAGGATGCATGAAACCAAGGATTAGTATAGATTTCGAAACGCGTCTATATAGGTATCACAGAAATCATCTGACATCGTCCTCGGAGCGTGCGGACGGCATTCAGGCTAGGTCTCTAAAGTTATCTCGGCGTCCCGTTCTCCTATTTGTTGGAGCATCTGGTGCTCTCTTCTATCGTCCTCATTCCGCAGCACCTGACAAGCAAAGACAGTCACGTTATAACTGACAGACATAAATAGGCTAGAGTCAGCCTGATATTGAAAGACCAGAAAGTAGGGCTACGACTCGCACAGACCGAGAACATTCGAGATGACCAGTCGGTCTCAAAACACCAATAGGTACTCGAAGAGCAAATAGTATTCATCATCTACTCCCAGAAGAGCGATGAGGCTCTTCCTTCATGATGCAGCTTGTTCCAAGAGCCTTTACGGGATTCCAGAGGACGTACATTGACGCGCTTGAAAGAGAAGGCCATCCCAAGGCGGATAATGGGACTAACCGAAAAATATTATATGTAATCAAACTATTTTCAACTTGCGACCTTCGTGGGCGTTTTTCCTGTTTCAATCGACTTGATTTCATCTCTTCAGGGTAGGTTTGCTTTCTTGAAGTCCACAGGAGTGAACTGAGGATCAGCACATGCGCACGCGTCTCGTTGCAAATGATTTCAACATGGCTAGACTCTAGAAGAAGCTTTAGCCAGGTAGCGGAAGCGGAACAAACCTCGGAGGTTTCATGACTGGAAGGACTATGATGAACGCAAGTAGTGAAAAATATAACAGGATATTCTTGCCAAAACAAATTATTGCTGTATGTCTTGTTTCTGTGGGATTTTATGGTAGAGTAGCTATATTTCTTTCGAAAGCTGGTAAGCATCGGAGCTTACTTGCACATACTCTTCTGCAGATACAAGTGCATTGAAAGCTCACAAGTAAACTGCGGAAAAGTAGCATTTGCCGTCCCTGACATGTAGGCAAACGAGTATTCTTCCTGGCAGTGAAACCAGTGCAGGCCAGAGAAGGGAGGAAACGGCAACGAGAAAAGGGTAAATAACAATCACATCGGAGCTCTCTCATGATCGTGTTAATACGGCTTGCCTACACTACAAGGAGTCTATTTCTCTGCCCAGAATTTCTGCAGCAGATACTTCTGCTACGAATATCTCATATACAGTGGTCATACCTCATCCTTAACATCAGATTGCAAGAGCATATGCGGCTCTTGCAAGTCCGCCTCGAGAACTGAAGAAAGAGATGAAATGACCACACTACGACGTTTACTAATAAAAACTCACTACGCTGGGTAGACTTGACCTTTGCATCACGCTGTTCTTGCGAGACTCTTCCGAAGACAACGTCCATCTCCTCAAGACTTTTCCCTCGCGTTTCTGGAATGAGCCTGCGTACAGACAAACATGATCAGCAAATATACACATGCGAGTCTGAAAATGCACTCACATAGTACAAAAGAAAAGCATGGGACCGAGATCGATAGCGGCATACACCATGAAGATCTTCCAACCCAGGCTAGCGATAAGAAGAGGTGAGATTCTGGTGACCGTAAAGTTCCAGAGCCATTGGCTACCGCTGGACACTGCAAGACCATAATGTCGAGTATGCGTGGAAAAAATCTCTGGTGACATTATCCACGGTACAGGGCTAAAGAATATGTAAGTACGAGCTGAGTGGGGACTAGCGGCACTTTGTATTGGACTTCATTCTACTCACCCCCATCCTATTGAATAAAACACTACAAAAATGTAGAGAAGTGCTGCCATAGCCTTGCTTGCTGCCGACGGACCGGAAGCAGTCGCATCGGGAGGGTGCGTCTTAAGAATTGCCCCAATTGTGAAAAACAGTACACCAGACCCTACTGAACTGATGGCCAAGTACGTTTTGCGGCCGAAGAGCTCAACTAGAAAGAAGGTAAAAATAATCACAGTGACAACTTTGATTATCCCATAGATTCCGGAAGCGAACAGCGACTGCGTTGCTCCATGGTAGCCAATCTGTCGCTCAGTGAGCTTCGACATGAGCTGTGTAGGTTTCAAGCATCGCTTACAGCTTCAAACATCTGCGGCGCAAAGTAATTTACCTTCAAAATGGGTAGTCAGTTAGAAAAGAAATGATGCAATTGCTGCTATACCCACTGAGTTCTGGCCGGTCCATTGCTGAAAAACTGGAGAAAGAAGGCAATAACGAAACGCGATAAATTTCCCGTTCCAAAGAAAATTTCCTTCTTTCCCTTTTCGTTCAGTGCCTTCTCGCTCGTCTCAATCGCAGCTTGGATCTCTGCCATCTCTTCTTGCACGATTTGTGAAGATGAATTTTCTTTCCGAAGGTAAGCGAGACTTTCAAGCGCCTTCTGAGTCTTGCCACAGTACGCCAACCAACGAGGAGACTCCTTGACGAACAGTAGTCCAACTACCATGATTCCCGTAGGAACAAGCTGTATCCCAAACGGAATTTGCCATACTAGAGGACCAGAGATGCCGTGTTGGCTGATTCCGACTAAGAGAAATCTTAACCTGAACCAGAAAGAATGCCAGGATCGCACTTACAATTGACGAAGTAAGAAATCATTACTCCTGTGACTGCCATTATCTCGAATATTCCAGTAATGCGTCCGCGAACATTCTTAGGGCTGCACTCGGCGACGAAGGTCGGAGAGATGGATGATATTCCGCCAATTCCCACTCCGGCGACGAACCTGCCACTATAGATATATCCGAGTCCACGGCCTCCTGTACCAGATATGGTTTGCAGAATCTGTAAAAGTTCCGTTTTTAGCTTGATCCTTGAGAAACCACTTCAACACTGACAGCTCCGAGAGCGAATATGATAGAGGAACAGATTAGTGATAGTCTTCGTCCCAACTGAGCTGTATTTATGCAGTCAGTACTTAGCATTGCATCATAGTGATTAGAAAACGATGACGTAGAGGACATCTGAGCAGAATTATGCAAAGTGATGGCAATGTTTTGATATTTTAAATATAGAGAGCCGGTTTGGTTGGAAGTAATGCTCAGCCAGAGGTTGAACATAATACCAGTATGACAGGGAAAAAAGTATTGGAAGCACTTACAAGAGATCGGAGCACTACCTAGAGAGCCAAAGAAGGCTCCAGCTTGAAGGACAGAGACAACATTTCCAGATATGTTCGCGACTTTGCTACTGTCCACTATTCCTTCTTCATTCACAAGGAAATGGTTTATGAACGAGTCTTGCGCAATTATGCCTCCAGTTATGCCTCTATGTTGCGTATATATCGGTGAAATGGACGGATGGATGGACGAAGATAACTCACGTATCATATCCGAATGTTATGATCCCCCAAAAGGCAACGAACGCCAGAACTGCGAAAAAATGAGCTATGAAAGGGATTAGCCCAGTGCAGAAAGACGTACAATACACTCGACTATTCCTGAATATCATGGAGTCAGACTTGAGCTGCTTGGTTGGATGGAAAGGATGACTGAAAGATAGGTTGGTAACAGAGGGACCCATAACTCCCAAGAAGATGTTGCAATCATCGTCTGACAATGTCCGCGGAAGGTGCTGCCGGGTCTAGAAAGGAATCCACAACTTGACCCAGCATCCTGCTTTTCCATTCGTTGGAATTTATTGGGCGCGCTTCTCTACTTCTCCGACTGTAACACCTGACAACACAGGTTGGTCACGATTCACATAGTACTGAGCAAGAATAGACGAGATCAACTGGGTGAAGAAACAGCGAAAAACGAAGGAAATGTCTCGTACCTTTGTCTTATCGTATCAAGGATCACAAGACCCGCCGGCATTCAAGACGACAGACTGCTATTTATGACGATAGATACGAGCGAGCTCTGGGCTTGGGAAGGCAAGAACTATCCGTTAAGTATCTGATCCCTTGATGAGAAGATCGAACAGAGCAGGTTGGTTCTTCACCACTTGAATAATGGCAACAGTCATATCATATACGTGTCCTACCACTCGTGCGAGGAAGAGCTCCTTGGATGCTAATATACCAGAACTCAAGTCCAAGGAAAATTAGAAAATCTGATATAGAAGAGTGTGGGGTGGGCGACGTGGGCGCAATGTGGGAAACTTATTACGTGATTAATTGTAGTTTCTGTAAGTAAGTGTACGTAACGTATAATCTGGATCTCCGTTCGTTTGTTATATTTTGCCTATAGGATGCTTTTCTTTGCAAGACCAGGACATTACAGGGATATTCTCGCCGTTCTATGTTTGAACGGTTCATCTGGAGATCCTCTCTGGTCAGGAAGTGCTTGATAGCTAAACCGCCAGCCTATCCGTCATCGCGATTATGATTTATGTGTCCCGAACGGGACGTACTACTTCTAGGTACGCAATTGTACAGTACGGTAGTTCCTCACTGTCCGCCAGCCCACTGGGATATTGATGCTTCCAAAAAATCATAGTGGTTTCGTTTTCGGTTCATTATCGGTACGCGGCCTTTTATCATTCTCGACCTGCGGATATCCGTAAACACCACAGGCATCCCTCTCTGGTCCTTGATTGACGTCCTTCTAGACCGATCGGCAAATCGCGTGCCATCAGATCTCGTCGATCGATGGTCTCGCGCGAAATACTTATTCAATACGCAAAAACTTCTGTCTTTGCAACTCCATTGACAAGCTTAGAGGACTGGAACGTTTCTGACTCGTTTCGGCCGGATAATGTAGTGTGGACAGTCTTCCTGACTGGCGCCATCTAACGATGAACGAGGTCAGACGCTAGAAGCAGCCTTAGCCAGGTAGCGTTTTGAACATCCGTCGGAGGTTTCGTGGCTGGGAGGATCATGATACATGTAATTGCGACGAGCGGAACGATACTCGAGTCCAGTGGGACTCACCTCAAGCCTGCTCGAGATCTCGTGAGTCGTCGCCCAGTCAGTGGTCCTGGACTTGATCCGGGTATCATTCACGAATAAACCTACAGAATACTGCTATGATAAGGTGATGGCATAGACGAGTCCAGACATCTTGCAGTACTGCTCTGTAATAATCATACCGTTCATTCCTTCGTGCCTACTTCGGATTTTAACGATTGTGTCTACCTTCTCTCTTCAATTACCTTCTCCTTATTCGGAAGAAACTGTCTTAACTCATTACATGCTCGCGCGAATGGGATATAACAATGCCAGTTGGAAGTGAGTCGATGATGCATTCCTACTTCGTAGCCACTAGGGCCGCACGCCTCATGCTCTTCATTCCTTGCCACGTCTCTTTCAAAATTGACTGTATTTTTATCCCAGGTAGCTGACCAGATATTCTCCGTTCCGTCATGCTTTGTTTGTGAACACGAATATGCTGAAGGAATGCTCACCGCACCTGAACAATTCCTTCTTGATGTTTTTGCCGAATATGTGCCGAGCACTTCTCCGCTTCTAAATTTTCATAAAAATGCCCGGCCAACGCATTACCGTCGCGTGGTGCGTATCCACCGACAACAACGCGCCGGAGATGTGTCATCTGACCAACCTTCTGGAGACGAATGCATATGCCAACACAAAATTAAACCCGACTTTAGTGGGTACTTAAGCTTTCACAAGCTTGTAGCAGACACCTGTAGACGTTTGACTCACGAAATGTTCATCAAGTCTCTTTCCACTCTTCTCTTGTCTGCGGTTGGCGTCTTTGCTGCGGCGGGCCAGCTCGTTCAGGTTTGAAGCAATTCTCTCGTTTCCAGGTTATAAGTTCACCCATATTCAACTCTTCTCAGGTCACGAACTTCGGTTCCAACCCAACAAATGTAGTTATCTCCAGTCTAACTCAACTTCTTTCAGTTAACCATACGTACTGAATGTTCACCATCTAGGTCGGAATGTTTGTTTATCGACCTGCGCGGCTCGCGAGCCCTCTACCGCTCATCGTTGCGATGCACTATTGCACTGGTACGGCTCAGGCGTACTTCCAAGGGACCCAGTACGCCAATCTAGCGGACACTCACGGCTTCATTGTGAGTCTTGCTCGTTTGAATTGCACATTCAACATACCTGACCACCACTGTTTCTATTAGGTCATTTATCCAAATGCTCCGGATTCGGGAGGTGTACGTTGCATTCCTTACGTAAGGATTTACGAGCACAAATATAGCTTCCTTAGTGCTGGGATGTACATACTCAAGCGACACTTACCCATGATGCGGGAGGAGATTCTTTGGGCATCGTCTCGCAGGTGAGCGAATGAGCATCTTCTGTCTCTTGTCTCTGCTTAACTTAGTATGCCTCCAGGTCCGTTATGCCATTCAAAATTATGGTGTCGACCCGAGTCTTGTATTTGCTACTGGTACTAGTAGCGGAGCTATGATGACGAACGTTCTGATGGGCGGTAAGCTGGAGTCTTATTACTTTTCTCTTTTCGATTTGACTCAATTTGATCATTGGATGATGCAATTTCAACTTTTAGCGTGAGTAGCCGTCATTAGGTGATCATTTCACGGGATACTCACGGCACCCGTTTTCTTTAGATATCCCGACGTCTTCAAGGCTGGTTCTGCATTCAGCGGTGTACCCTTCGGTTGTTTTGCGGGGCCAGATATGTGGAATTCGGTAAGTTAGGTTTCCTAGTGGTCCAGTATGACCGAGACACTCTGATCGTCCCACTAGCAATGCGCCACGGGCCAGCTTATCATGACCCCTGAACAATGGGTGGGTTTAGTTTTTTCAGTCAGAATATTGCTATAGTCTTCAAATCATATTAGGGTGACTTGGTGAGGAATGCTTATCCAGGCTTTAACGGAACCCGCCCGAAGTTTCAGTTCTGGCATGGAACAGCGTAAGATCTTGATCCCATGTATTTTCGCGTAATCTCATCGTTGTTGCAGAGACACGACTCTTTACCCTCAGAACTTCTGGGAGGATATCAAACAATGGACGAGCGTCTTCGGCGTGAGCCAGACACCGACGTCCAACATTACCAACAACCCACTTCCCGGTTATTCAAGAGCTTCATTCGGCCCCAATGTCCAGGCAATTTTGGCTCAGGGCGTTGGTCACACAGTGCCCGAACAGGCGAACGACGTGCTCAATTGGTTTGGTATTAGCGATGCTACTCCTGGCTCTGGATCGCCAACTACTTCGGCACCTTCTTCGCCTAGCACTTCTGCTCCTTCAACTACCAGCGCCCCGGCAGGTGCTGCTGCGCATTGGGGTGAATAAGTCTGACAAATTCATCGAGTTTCAAACTGATCCTTTTTTATCTAAGCCCAATGTGGCGGTATAGGTTGGACCGGACCGACAGGTAAGGAGGTCTTTGTATACTGATCAGTTCTCTGTCTAACTTTAATTCAATAGCTTGCGCGGCTCCGTACGCATGTCAACAGTTGAATGCGTACTACTCGCAGTGTCTATAGATGAATGGCCACATCTTGCAAGGGTCTTTCTGGGTTGAATTATTTGCTTCATTTGCGTTTACGAGGATCATGTAGTACTTGGTAAACCCGAATAAGCAGCGGCCCGTGTCTTCCATGATTGTCAAAAATCGGTGTGCGTTTTATTTAGCAAGACCACGAGTTCGAACTGCAAGCAACCCTCTGAAAATAGTCGAATTGTCAAAAGATATCCGAGTCTGCTAAATCCTAAGAATTATACTAAAGTTTAATTGGAGCAATCCAGGATGACGTATGTCTCAATACTCGACCTCCGAGAATCCGTCACCTCCTGAGACCGATCGGAACAGGCAGGAACCACTATTTTCCGTTCATGCGCTCAATACGCGCACGTTCCATTGCAACAAGCCGAGGGACCGATGCCCTTGGACCTCACTTAAAAAATCGGATTTATCCAGAGAAAATTTACAGGAGTAAACATCGTTACTTTGTGCAGCCTAGAAGAGGTCCCCCAGAAAGGACTCGCAACTTCAAGGTCCGAGAGTGTAGAGTCACAAACGGGTTGGGGATCGTTTGTAATCGTGAGAAATCATTGCTTTTCATGGTGTCACTCCGAGGACCGACGAACAGAGACGCATATAACCAGTCGCCAGTGCGGCGATACCTCCGCAGACAATCTGCTCATCAACAACCATGTCGCTCTCCAAGAAACTCGCAATCACTGATCTAGAACTCAAGGGCAAGAGAGTCCTCATTCGTGTTGACTTCAATGTACCCATGCAGGATGGCAAAATCACGAACCCAGCGGTGCGTCACCTCGACCATAGGGCTTAAAGCAGCATAGTCTAAGTTGCATGTCCATAGCGTATCGTCGCAGCCCTTCCGACCATAGAGTATGCCCTCAAAAATGGTAAGCGCTCCGCTTGTTGAAAACCTGGCGCGATGGGAGCGCTCATTTCTCGATGAAAGGCGCGAGGGCCGTCATTCTTATGTCACATCTTGGCCGCCCGGACGGCAAAGCGGTACCAAAATACTCTCTGGCCCCCGTGGCGAAAGAAGTTGAGGCTCGCATCAACAAACCTGTAACCTTCCTGCCGGATTGCGTAGGTCCCCAGGTTGAGGCTGCCGTTTCCTCTGCACCTTCTGGCTCTGTCATTTTGCTCGAGAACCTACGTTTCCACATCGAGGAGGAAGGTTCTGTTAAGAACAAAGATGGTACAAAAACAAAAGCCGACCCGGCAACCGTGGAGGCGTTCCGCCAGTCTCTCACGAAGCTCGGAGATGTCTACGTGAACGACGCCTTCGGCACTGCACATCGTGCTCATTCTAGTATGGTTGGCGTGAAACTCCCGCAGCGTGCGGCCGGCTTCCTCATGAAGAAAGAGCTCGAATTCTTCGCGAAGGCTCTTGAGCACCCGGAGCGTCCCTTCCTTGCCATCCTCGGTGGTGCGAAGGTGTCAGACAAGATACAGCTTATCGATAACATGCTTGACAAGGTTGACAAGCTTATCATCGGCGGAGGCATGGCGTTCACCTTCAAGAAGACGCTTAACGGAGTGCAGGTATGTATTCTGTTTCCCACTTCTTTCGTCTTTTATTCGCGCTTATATTTGCGGTCAGATCGGAAATTCGCTCTTCGATGAAGCCGGCTCGAAAAAAGTGGGAGAATTAATCGAAAAGGCTAAGAAGAACAACGTCGATCTGGTCTTCCCTATCGATTACATAACGGCAGACGACTTCAAAAAAGATGCAAAGACAGGCACGGCGACTGATAAGCCCGGTATACCGGAGGGTTGGATGGGGCTTGACTGTGGCGAGAAGAGTCGCCAGTTGTTCCGGGAGACGGTCCTAAGTGCGAAGACCATCCTTTGGAACGGTCCTCCCGGTGTCTTCGAGTTCCCAGCATTCTCTGGAGGTTCCAAGGCTCTTCTCGACGCAACTGTCGAGGCTGCACAGAAGGGCGCGGTGGTTATTGTCGGCGGCGGAGACACTGCTACCCTCGTTGCGCAGTACGGAGTGGAAAACAAACTCAGTCATGTCAGTACCGGCGGTGGTGCTTCTCTCGAACTGCTCGAGGGAAAGGTAAGTGCAATTTCTTATCCAAATGAGCGATTGCTAATGGTAATTTGGAAACGTTCAGACCCTTCCTGGAGTAGCTGCGCTCAGCGACAAGGAGTAAGTTTCAACGCTAGGCGTCCTTTGTCTACTCTAGAATTGATCAGACAAGGGCATCATCTTTGACTTGAATCAACACTTAGAATCATAAAATAAGGTAAAACTTTGTATACTATGGTTTACTGGAAGTATGAATACTGTTCTGTCTCATGGTACAATACAGAATTGTCGAAGAATTTCTCAATACAGTCTCACGCGGAGTTGCTAGCTCTCTTCGCTTTGTGTGGTGTGACGGAGGCATTTTGAATCTTCTCCTCAAGATTCATTCAAAGCACGGGCTGCATAACTAAATAAGCATCTTCTCCAAGATTGCGAAAGAATGTCGTCTTGCTCTTCTTGATCCATGAAATTTGCAGGGCAATACGCCCTTGTTTCTATGACTTCCACATCACCGCGCACCTTTACATCATATATAATGGAAGATCCTAAGTGTCTAGTACGGGTAGTACAACTGGTTCCGCTTTGCTGCTGTTGACGCAGTCTGCTGGACTCGTCGAACAAGGTTGTCGACGAATGGTCCCCTCAGTTCCTAGCCAGATTGCTGACGACACTATTGATCGGCTACTTGACATATAACTGTGCGGGTTTATCTAACACGTTCTTTCTCGTGTCTCCGGGAGAGAACCGTCGGTATTTTTTGCAAGATTACATGAAAACACTATTGAATGTCTGGTATCTTGTGCCTTCTTGTCTCGATCTCCTTTCTAAGCTAGCGGCATTTACACTATTGCGTTCAAGGCACCGGACCATCCACATTCTAGTCAACACATGAGGCAACTGTGTTCAGCCATGAGGGTATACTTTCATGGCTAGTAAGAAGTTTGCTCAACGATCGCTCTCTTCATGCCTGACAACCACCCATGCTTGGCGGTAGCTACGACCCCTATTTCTGGCCCATTGGGCGATGTGAATGTGTGAAGTTGAGAAGCAAGACGGACTACAACCTCGTTGCTGTAGTTCGTCATCATTCCAGATCATCTCGGAGACTATTAATAGGTTTTATTACTTCAAAGAAACTGGGGCAAGGAGACTTTATTCGCCTATTTCCGTGCCTCGAGTTCTTCCTTCTTCATAGCCTATACTGCTACGTTAACTTACTTGTAAGCACGACCGGCGTTTGACGAAAGAACCGCTTAATAATACGGGCGGCTCCTTCAGAAGACTCGGCGGGGAGTTCATCTCAGCTTCTCACATCGTCATCAACCAAAAAGTCCGTAGGATTGATCCTTTGATACTTACTCGTATTGATGTATTGATGCTTTATGTTATATGGTTGGCATGACCACGCAGTCCTCGGATTCGAATTTTGAGCCAGTGAGGATAAGGCAGGTATTTGCCTTTTCTCAAAACAGTAGATCCACTGACCCACTGTGCTTTAGAGACCTACATCACGAAGTTTAACCAGCCTCATTAACTTTTTTATTGAATGCAACTAGTCGATTCAGCTGTTCCCATCACGAGACCCGGAGCCCCAAATATCTTCTGAATTTCTGACCACATTGGGAACACTGGGTTAAATTTGTCCACTTACCCGTAGCCAAATCACTGCACCATCCCGCACTGGCAAGTGATAGATATCAGAATACCTTAACAAATATAACTAAATGCATAGCTACGAATATCAACCTAATTCCTATTTTCTCCTCTCAATGCATAGATGCTCACTTGCAGAATTACTGGGACTTCGACATGATGTCATGCTTTACCCGAGAATGTCCCTTCATCTCTCACACAACATTTCGGAGTCTTTGGAAATGTCCGACAGACAAGTGGTCACCATGCTTTGAACTGTCAGTGGAACATTGCTCTCCGTTGTTCGGACGGGCCTTGCAATGTAAGTGGGAAAGGAAGTAAACTGGGATGACAAGAGACCTGACCTGTTCGTTGCAGGTGACTGTAGAATACAAGCACCGTTCTTGACGCCTTGCAGAGAATTCTATGTATTTTCCAAAATATGTCAGGTCCCAGGCCCTCGGTGACTTTTAAAACAGCATTTCGGATTCCGGATGCCTTATGTCACGGCAGCTAAGTATGATTACGAGAACCAGCATTTCCGGTCGGCAAAGGCATATTCTTCATGCCTTGTCAACATCAACGTTGAAGCGATCGATCGTCCACCTTCCATTTGATGCCATGTGCGTGTATACTGAAACAAGTCGATCGAACTAGCAGTTTTCTAGCGGATCGGCAACGGGATTCTGTTTTGACATATCTCCACCTTAATCAAACACAAAGAACAAACGGTCTGTACGGAACTGATATCTTGGGACTCGCATACGGCCTCATGCTGACCGAATATCGGTTGCATTCGCTCAGAACCCGGCATTCGGGTACGCAGGTGGTCCTTGCGACGAAGAAGCATCATTCATGAGAAAGCCAGACCTTGCAAGCCAAAATAAAACGCAATCGGAGGCGTTTTATTTTCTCCAAGGCGGGTCCGGGGGCATTTCAGGGCAGAAAGGAACGGATTGCGGGATGCGGAGGTCATAGTCAATTGCTAATAAGGAAATAAAAGACACGGCATGGTTTCAGAAATATCCATAAAGCGGACTTGACTCACTTTCCGGTGAAGGAGAATTTGTCGGACCGTGCTTCTATGTGACATTCGGGTTGAAGTATGTTGAGGTTCTCCCGTCGGACAGAAAACGGTGACCCCTCGTGATGAGTTTCGGACCGCTCTTACAGCGCTGGGTTATAGAGGATGACGTTTGAACAACGCTGTTAGAGTTCTTATGAGCGAGCTTCTGCGACGGGAAGCACGACAAAAACTCAAATGGATCACTATAACATACGGTCTTCCATTGTGTTAAGGGGATTGCTGTGCATTTGCCATCAAAATAGCCAGCTGGCAGACTTACAAAGCACGCGCTGAAAGAATCCGGGTAGTGACATGGAGATGCTGAGGGATGCACGCCATCAATGACTCTACCCGCAAAGCCCGATTGCAAAACGCCACAGTAGGAGAGAGACTCCCATAAGGCCGATCTATCCGTTCACTAAATGGGAATTGCTGCCCACGCATGACAGACGTGTCTGAAGGCGTGCAACGCGCTCTTTCCTTTCTTCGTCGACGCGAGAATCGCTTCTGCTTCTCCCGCAGTGCTAGGCGAGCCCCAAAAATCTTTGGAGAAATTCGTCCAAAACCATGCGGTTCGACATGCATGAGAGAAACTTGTGACAGCCAGGGCTTTGGATACCAGATCAGAGTTTGCAGACTTCAGGAGAAGTAGCGAGGAGAACTATGCGGATGAACTGCAATCGAAGTCGGATGGCCAGAACATAATCGATCGCTTGGATAACCTGAACTTTCAGTGGAGTGGAAGAAAAAGAGCTGGGCCTTATCGTGACCGTGACTTCCATCTCAGGACTGATGTGACCTGGTCTTATAGTCGCTCTTCAATGAATGAACCAACTTGAACTCGCTCGTTTACCCAGGCAACCTGCCATCGTCATGCCATCGGACCCTCGACAAAGCTTAACAAAGTATGAAGAAATAGGGTTTGTAAGGATAACTCTGACTCGCAAAGAATTTTCTCGGATTCTCGGCGTTAGGTCCTCACGCCATCCTCATGTCAAGGTTCTGTAACATGTCTCGCCTTCGTAGGAAGAACCACGGTAGCCTTTGTGTTGGTGGGCACATACTTGTTTGGTTTTGGTCTATTTAGCTACTTGTCACCGGCCTCAGAATCTAGTCGATTTCTGGATATATCTGTAGTGTTCCCGCACGAGGCAGTGAGCACCTGATGTTTAATTTAGCGGGAATATAGAATTCTTCTCGGGTTCGTTACCAGCTTCTCAGTTTGTCTTTTTCTCACCTTTCCAATATTCATAGTTCAGATAGCTAGCGACGGACCCGTTGGCTTCTTATAAGGGCCCTGCACCTGGTATTTGAGGATCGTCTTCCCCTGTCAACTATCAATTGACGCTCAGCGCTTGCTTGCGAGCGTGGTTAGCGGACAGGCAGCATCTCTGGCTAGATAAGAACAGCGATATCTCTTCTCTCAGCGGCTGGCCACTTTTCCTCCTTACTTGACGATCACTCTTACGAACCAGTCATGACTTCCAACAACGTTGCACCTGCACTAGTCTTTAACAAGCAACGTCCAATGCAACAATGCATGCTTGCAAAGCCTCACCTCGTGAGCGTGTTCTCTTTTATAACGGTTGCAAACATATTTATTGACCAAGAATTCACAGCCTGCTCGTCCTGCAACATCTCCAACACTTCCTTCTCCGCCTGTCCCACCGAAGGACAACAATGGGAGTCAGGTACTGAAGAACTCGACTAATACGGAACATCGTTGGTCAGAGGTGGTACCGCCCGCGACAGCATTGACCTTTGCTGCAATATGGGACCCCGAAGACGGTCTGGTTACTTTTAGCGGAGCTGCCTTGAGTGCTTCGGAGAATAACAATGGCAACGTCTCACCAGAAGACGCGGAAACTCGTTCGCAGGTTCTCTCTGTCGATTTTCTCAATGTCGGAACTGCGCCGAATACGGCGAAGGATAGTCTGTTTCCTTATTCTCAATCACGTTTCGCAGCCAGCGAAGTCTCGACCTTACGCTTTCCCGTGTCCCCCACGCGTCGCAGTTCTGCAGGAACTGGGCTTGCCATCGACACTTCTGTTTGTCCAGAAGTCGAGAGAAGGCTCAAAGCTGATGGAAATCTCGAGCGCGATAGAAATTCAAACTCTCGTTACCTTGATGCAAAGACTGCCAAATCGAGAAAGCATACTGTTCCACGTGCCATGCATCAGCATTCTTCGTCTCAGGATTCTACTTCTTCCAATGGCCTTGCTGCAATCGGTACAAGTCTCTACAATGCCTTTCGTCGTGTCGCTACTCCGAAACAAGGGCATACTCGAGCGGACAGATATGCATTTTTGCGACGTACGAACGAGAAAATGAGCGATTATGGTGATCACGACGAAAAGATGCACATGCGAGAGGATGTACCGCGGAATTTAGTACGCCGCCGAAGTCTCCCAAGTTTCGCAGTATTTTTGCGCGCTCGATCTGGCATCGTAGTGTTATCGGCGGCGGACGTGATGAAGAATTTATTTGCAGACCACAGATTCAGGACGATAGCGATGGGGTTACTCTTGACTCTGGCTTCGATTTCATGGATATTGACGACGAGACAGATGAGGCTTGGCCCGATAATTTTGGACGCAAAGAACTTGATTCGGCCTTGGCGAGAGATGTGAATCAGCTCGTGAGTCTCGACCTGTCTTCCTTTATCAGTCAAGCTCATCAAGTTGTAGAAATCGACTTTTTCTTGGACAACAACATCGACTTCGCGTTACATAGATGTTGCTGCTTACCTCGACGATTCTGACACGGACTCTACGGTTTCCAGCCTGGGCGTTCCAATTGCATCCACCGTGTCTCCATTTCACTCTCAGCAAGCAAATTCAATTTCCGTCCATACGCAAGGGGATCACGACTCCCCTGGGCTTCGCGTTGAACAAGCAGCTCCGCGGCCAATCAATTTTTCGCCTCAACAACAGAGACCGCAACGCAACCTACTAAGGAAGACATCGAAGACCCAGGACTCCTGTCCACCGTCAGAGAAAGTCCCATGCAAGCCACAGATATCCAAAGCAGGACAAGATGAGCAGCGATACCAAATTTGCCCACAGTGCCACCTCAGAATTGAATTCTACGATGTCGAAGCTGAAGAAATCTCCACAGACCAGAAGAAGGGAAAGGGAAGGACAAATTCTCAGCCTGATCTTCCCGACTCTATTCGGAATACGGTTTGCTTGGGCCGGCCGGCAGCAGTACGGTCCTCTTCGTCCCCGGCATCGATGCCATTCTCGCATACCAGGTCGCACTCTCTCCCAGGCTCCAGCACTGCAACCCCGGCAGAAGTTCTAGCTCGTGCATCGTACAACCATGAGTGGGCATCCCCTGCCCCGACACGTCTCATTTCTCATGTCCGATCTCCTTCTGCCCCTCAACAAGCTTCACCTTCATCCACCATGTCCGTAAGGCGACCTACCACTCCGACGAAGACGTGCCAACATTTTTCAGACATGCGAGTCGTCTTACGAGGCGTTCGAAGTGGGATTCGTCCGTCGACGCCCATTCCCGGAATGCCACCCGTTCCGCCGAGGACGATGAATCGTCCTCCGCCTACCTCATTCCGCCCCGTATCTGCGAGCGGTCGTGAGAGGAGTCACTCGGGAACACCGATATCCTTTGTTAGTCATTCACAGGGACGTTTCTCACAACTTCATCCCCTTACTCGATCACAGAGCCACAGCGCCTCTGCTCAGACCCCTTCGAGCATGCGCTCCCGCAGTCGCAGTTTAGAAAGCCTCAGAGGTACAGCACACGCACTTGCCGCTGCTTCTACTGCTCCATTGCGTACCCTCTGGCGCGCACGGTCCTTCATGCGAAACTCACACAGCGATCAGCCTAGGCGATCTGATGTTGATCATGATGAAGATGGTGTGTGGGTCTGCGTGGAGGTAAAGACACCGGACAACCAACGCCAGATGGCGAACCCTACGGAGAGCCCGAAAGATATCGGAGGCTCGTCTAGCCTTGTGTTCGCTTCTCATCCTTACCGAGATGCTTCTTGCTAGTGCTCGGACTTCATACAATATTTGATGGACGACTTCCTAGATCTATTTTTCATTCTTACTCAACTGCCCGTGGACGTTCAGATGCATGTTTCCCTTTCATCGATCTCTTTTGTACGCCTCCTGTATGTTCTGTGTTTGATTCGCTCTCTATGCCCCATTTCTTAGAATTTGATTTTGATTTGGGTTTCCCTTTTCTTTGGCTTCTGATTAGAACTCGCCGTCAACGTGCTGGAAACACGTTTGACGACTGCACTATCGGTTTCATATACGAACACTTGACGACCCTTGACGATCTAACTATGAATTCATGAATCCCAGGTACGACTCTTTATCTACTAGACAATCCTATATTTGTATTACTTTCTATACATTGCTTGTAAGGATTGTCAGGGAATAAAATTGCCACCCTTGTCATGTCACTGTCGGACAACTTCATGATTCTCAGAAGAGGCGATTTTGTGGATTTTCTACATATTGAACCTTCGAGAAGACATTGGGATTTTATGTACAACCGCTTACACCGGACTCCGGTAGTGCATGAGTAGGACCGGCAAATGATATGTTTGAGCGTCGAAGATGGCTTCGCCATGACTCATCGAGTATAGTCTGCCGACTATTTCCTGTATTAATTATCATCGACAGTACGATCCATATCAGCATCTCAAACTGAAATGGAGGGTCTGAAATAAGGGCTCTGCATAAGATTAATTTCAATTTCTATCCGGAGAGACCGAAGACACCGCAGGATTGCCAAGAGCATCTGTCACATGACCTGACGATCATGTCATGTCGGATCCATCACGGCGCACGGCGACCTTTTTCAGTCGAACGAGCACCTTCTTTCCCAGCGACGACGACGACCACTTCCTCCTCTTCGATCCCTTAAATGCCTTCATTGCCGCCGACAGCGAAGCACAAATGCTTACTTTTGTCAAGAAAGCTCGTTCGTCTGTTCTCGCGCGGGTCGCGTTTATTCAGGTTCGTCTCTTCTCCACTCGCATTCGTGCCGCATCTTTGCAGAACACTTACGTCTGCCTATAGGGTACATACACAATCCCAGAAAGCAAAGGGTTCATCTTTATCCGCGCCATCCAGTCATACAGCACGAATACCTCCAGAAATCTGGCTCATCATCTTCCGAGAGGCGACCTTTATCCCTTTGTACGACACCTCCACAGAAGTATCCTTCCTCGAGCGTGAACAGTCCGCCGCATGCCAGTTTGAAGCATATCGCGAAAACATTGGAATAAAACTGAGCCTTGCTCGTGTTTGTCGACGATGGAATGCTTTGATGCGGGAATTCTTGTACGAATTCGTTTGGATCAGTAGAGGGGCACAGGCAAAAGCGCTTGCATATACGTTATCGTTCGAGGATTCCCGAGGATCTCCTATTTCAAGCGGGTGGTACATTCGCCGACTCCACATCGAGACGTCTATTCTGGAACCGTGTGCACCAATCGACGTTCGTGATATTTTGGATCATGCATCCCAGTTGGTCGTGTACACAGACCGACACTCTGTTAAGCAAAATGCATTTGCTCCGGACCCGAGCTGTACGACGGAGACCATTTTCTCGCTACTCGCACAGAGTAGCAAAGGTCTTCGACGGGTATCGTGGAAAAATGATGACGAGACTCCCCTGCATATCCAAATGTCGGCATTATACAACAGGCCGAGCGCGATCGAGTACCTGGAGATAACATCTGGCATCCCAGATCACGCCGTCTATGGATCTTCCCTACATTTTCCTGCCATCGAACTTCCTGCTTTGCGCTCGCTTAAATTGGAAGTGGACGATTTCTCATTCTCCATCTTGGCCGCTTGGAGAATGCCACAGCTTCGCAACCTTTTCGTAGTTTCGTGCGAGTTCAACTACCATGGCGTAGGCTTTTCTTCGTTTTTCCAGAAACATGGATCGTCGCTGAGCCAGCTCGAGCTTGGACATTCGTCGTCTCTTGTCGAATCCCGTGCGCTTAACCTCACACACCCGGAGACCCGCCTTGTGAAATGGTGTCCCAATCTACGAGAGTTCATCTGTAGTGCGGACGCTGAATGGCATTGGGAAACGCCCGACGCCTTAGTGCCGCATGTTTTGCTGCCCAACCATCCCAAGATCGAATTCATCGGAGTCCGAGGCATCGACAAGCGCCTTGAGGAATCCGAGGACACATTCTACCTGCTTGAACAGCTCCTCTCCCTTCGGCGCGACGCCTTCCCCAGCCTGCGTTTTATCCGCGATCTAAGTCCGGAGAGCCACGAGCTTCGTACTTACCATCCAAACGCTCGTATCGTGACATTTTGGAGCCGGCTGCTCAAGGCATGTCAGGAGCAGGGTGTTTGGCTCGAAGATCTCCACGGCGTCAATATTACGAATCGCGCGCTGAAGCGGGCAAGTCTTGAGCTCTACTCTTTCTGAATGCAATCTGTTGGCATACCTTTTCCATTCTATTCCTTCTGCAATGTTTTGTGAATACGCATCGACCACGCAGTCCATCATCATCTTTTTGCATTCCAATTTTGTTATCTACACGCTGTACTGCGAAATTGCTTTCGATTCTTCCGTCCTCGCATTTCTTGGTCACCAAGATACCCTCATTGTCAAATACTTGTGCAATGAACGCGATTCTCTGTCGTTCGTCGAAAGGCATAGCCCCCCCCCATTTCCATGCGCATCTGTGTCATTATTCCCGAACGCGTATCTACCACCACAACGCCTTCGAGCACCAATCATCATTCATCGTCATGCATTTCTCACAACCGCTAAACTATCCGCCAGTACGGTTCCGAAGGCGCCAGCGTGCATTCCGATCATCATTCATATTTATCCTCACCCGCATTCCCTGTTTTGTTCATGTCTCCGTCCCGACCGGCTCCAAACCGAGGACTTCGCATCCTTTCTAGACCTGAACTTGTCACCCGGCGTGCCGTTGTCTCCGCTTCAGTCTGCTCCTTTCCTATACAAAGTTGGGCTTCCTACTTCTCTTCCTGTACTGTTTTGCTCGGTTCTTCATAGAACGTCAGTCACGCAATTGGTCGCGTATATACCGCGATCGGGGAGTAAAGTGTCGTTTGTACTGTTGCAGGATCAGTATCAAAAAACGAGAGAACGTTTTCACAGATATCATTTCTGCATCCATCCACATCCTCGCGCGGAACACATGTCAGAACGTTTGATGTGTGATGATGATAGGGACGAAGAAGGGATATCACCAGTCAGCTGAGGATTGCAGAAATGATGGATGCATGACTGATACCAACAACCTCCCCTTGATTAAATTCTGCTCAGCATCTTTTGATTGATTGAGGGCAAACGTCTTAGCGCATAATGCAGTATATCCTCCGACATGAAATCATTAATAAAGGACTTGTCGGCGAAGTGACGAAGGTGAACACAAAGACACATGTTCCTCACGATCATTAACGGTAGACTACTGACGTCCTTACAGCGTAGAGTCATTCAAAGATCAATATAGCCAATGTGGACACAGGACAAGCAGTCGCTAGTTTGGGTTTGGGTTGAAGAGCAGAGAAGTAAGCTAGAACTCGGAAGGACAGCCTGCGGGCAGCAACTAAGTCTATATCATCTCGAGAATGTCCGCGCCTTCTTCCTTGAGACGAAGCCAAAAGCGCACTGCATAATCGGAACATGAGCATACCTGAACTCCTCAGCTGACACGTCCGATTTGAGTCGATGCTTGATGTATTATTGAGTCTGGAGGATCATTCCAACCGATCGGATCGATTCTCGATTTCGCTATAATTACATTCAAAATTGTCCATTTAAAGAAAAAAAAACAAGAAAAAAAAAAATAGAATGATGCAACATGCAAGACGAGAAAGCGATACTACAATAGCTCAGTCAGTCCGACACCCAAAGGTCTTCATCATCCGAGGGAAATCCGCAATTGCCGAATCCAGCACCAGATCCTCTGAGTATATGATGTCTAATCGACGAGGTCATTGTTGAGGCTCAGTGCTAATTTTTTCTTGAAAAAAAAAAGGCATTACTCACTTTGAAAGCAATTCTTCCACGCCTTCCTGGCCTGCTTCCCAGTCAACACGCACCCACGTATGCACGAGCTCGCCACCTCGGTATACAAGAAGTGTTGGGAGGACATCAAGATCCACATCCTCATCTCGACCGTATTCACCATCATCTTCGTCACCGTCAGGGTCGGTGACATCCTTTTCGTCGTACGCGTATGGATCGTCCTCATCATCATCCATTATTCTACGGGGCGCTGATCGGAGGTTTACTCGAGAACCGGCGGCGGATGGGAGAGTCCGGGATACTGACGAAGACGATGATGCAAACCCAACGGCGGATGCCCGTGCGCGAAGGAACTTCGTGTCCGGGTTAAGACGAGCAAGCCGTGAAAGTTCAGCATCAAGATCATGGCAGCGATCAAGGGACTGATCTCAGCGATGAGTTACTTCCAAGTTAAAAACACAAATGATGAGGAACGTACCGAATCATACAAATGTACAACAACCCAGACATCAAGATCCTCCTTCTCCACCGCAGAGACGAAGTTCTTCACGCCAACCTCCCGGAGATGGCCAAACCGAGGCTTTCCATTTCTCTGGTGTGTTTTTGACGCGACACTCGTATCGTCCCTTGGAATACCCTCGAGCATCATCCTCTCTAACTCGCGCTCTCGCTCTTCCTCCAGATACGTCTTTCCACCCAAGTTTGCCCTCTCCATCCGGGAATTGAGTGTAGCGATCTCTTGCGATCGCTTTTCTCGTGCTCGCGCCTGAGCCTCCGCACGGTCCCTTATGACACCCTTTACACCTGTGCGACCAGGGCCCATCCCAATTGAACCATCCGGAGCATCCTGCGGCACAGAACCCATAATCTTCTCAATCTTCTTTTCTCGCTCTACGTCAGAGGAGTAGTCTTCAACGTCCCTTTCATATTTGTCTCCCGGCCAGTCGCGGCCCATATCACGCTTGGGCGAAGGAGAACGTCTGGGCGAGGAAGAACGGGAAGAAGAGTTAAAGAGCTTTCCGGATAAAACAAGCTCGTCCAGATCCGCATACTGATGAAAGAGCACATGAGTTTGACAATGTTGTATTCAGAAAGAAAAAATCCTACTTGCCATGGTGTTGGTCGAATATTTGGAAGAGCAGTCCTAACTTTACGCCATCATTCTAGTGGTTAGTACGTACTACCTGTAATTGGAATAAATGTCACGTGATTTTCTATTTTCTTAACTTCCGTGTCTTCATTCTATTACTTGAAGCTGCCCTAGTAGTATAGTCATCTTTTCGTGGAACATGGGCAGCAGACACAGTCCGTCCGAAGGTTCGAGACGTTTCCTGAGAACTACGACAAAGCTTTCTGCTGTTTCTGGTTTGGGCCGGTTCGGATGATTGCTGTGTATTACCTCTGCGGCACTGCCAACACAAAAAAAGTGGCGGGAAAATTAATATTGATGAATCGGGAAGGCAGGTGGTGCGCTAAAGCTGGCCTCGCTCGGTTCACTTTTTGTTATACTCCTTCCATCGTGTGTTTTATGGCTCCAACCATCACTGACTATGTGACTGCTGGCTCGCTAACCGCTAGACTGATCTCGATGGCAAACTCATGAATCAAGGGAGACCACGATATTATACATTAACCTTCTTGGAGCTCAGCATCAATATTTCGAGCCAAGAAAGAGTCATTTATGACAGATTACGTATTCGATGAGCTCCAACTCGCAGCCTCACACAAGACCTCCGTTCTTGCAGCGAGATGGCTCTGCAGAAGTTGCAAGGTGCGTCACTCGCAATTGAATATCTAATCTCCGAAAGTTAGCATATTCACGTGTGGCAAGGATTGCATGCGTATATGTAACCGGCCTGGATTCTTAATGATACTCCATAAAGCTAGGTAGAATGGGAGGCATCTTGCATAAATCGCTCATCATTGCTTCTCGGCTAGCAACATCCGTAACGCCTTTGATCGGCCTTGCGTGCAATGTTTACTGCCCGGCCCTTTGGACACAAGATGACATGGCTACATAGGTCAATGTGTGACATCGGACGTACATCCTATTCCCGAGTTGTGCTATATCATAGCAGAGGACACGCAAAGAAGGAATTCTAGACCGTATCGTTGCTATTTGACCGTACTCCTTTGCTTTCTCGTTCTTTAATTTCGGTGAATATTCGATATCTCCGAACAAGATAAGTGTAGTAACATTGCGTCGAGTCGTATTATTCATTCTCTTGTAACGTTACGGCTTGGAACCTATAAAGTCGCTTTATATCTTGACGTTCTCCGATAAACAATATGTTCAAGACCCCTTCGAGAACAATGGGATTAAGTGATAGAAAAGGATTGACAGCTCCCCGAGGTCACGGGCATTCTATAGGTTTGTGTTTGCATCTGGCGAGTTCTCATGAGATGCTAATAGCCTTACAGATCTCCATTTGCAGAAACGCAGTGCCAATGTCATGCCTGAAAGATCTGGTCTGGCTCAGGCGGTAGTAAGGCCTATGTCAGCTCAGAAGGTGGTGCTCGAGAGTCAGGCCTTGAACGTTATATGACCAATTTATCCTTCAAAGCTTCCTCGATGCCGAAAGCTGAGCTCTAAAACCATTTGAAATCCGACTTCACGGATCCTTCAAAGACACTGAGTCGCAAACGTCAGGAACACCGTTACAAGCTTCGCACATGGCTCGTTTACCAGTCGTTAGAGTCAGGTTCCGTCTGGCTACTTCGGCTACATTCGTCCAGCCTAAGAGCCGGGAAATAGCCACCATCTCGGATAGCGGTGCGCCGTTCTTTCTTGTTCGGAAGGACGTGTTCGAAAGCCAAGAGGATAAGGGGTTTCCTTGCTCATGGTCATGTCAAGATCGGTCCTCCACAAGGGTTTTTGGAAATAGCGAACCAAAGGTTTTATGCTTGTGACAATCAAGTATTGTTCTCGGGTCCGTTTCAGGCACTAATAGGAACAAGTCCAGAGCCTCTTATTCCAGAAGTTAGCGAGCTTGAATCTGACTGTCCCACAGTTATCAAGACCATCGCGGAGCAGAACAACCTTCAGCTTGTTCGAGGTACTTATCTGAAACCGTGGAATGAAGATCCGTTCAACCCTTACACTATGTCTAGTCATATCGACATATCGACATTGGCAGTGTCGATGCACAGAAATGTAACGAACACCTTGTAGAATGGACAACAGACGTGCTGAAATTCCACATCAATTGGGCTTCAAAGGCACTGTCGATTACAGCAGCTCATCATCGGGATACCAGAGGCTCGTATACAAGAATGGTGGACAATATGAACTGACCGAACACGCGTTGGCAATGTTGGCAATGCTTGACTACGGAGTTACCAGCAATAGCTTTTAACAGGGTGATGTTCACTGCTCGGAAAGATACCTTCGAGTGAGCAGGGATTTACTGTGCGGAAGTGGAAGCGTCGATGGACACCTTCCTACAGATACCAATCACTTATATTCTGAGAAACTTGCAATTCACGTTTCTGAATAAAGAGCAACAAGAGTTCTCGGTCAAGGTTCCCGATAGCATCCGGTATTTCGCACGAGAGGACTTCGTGAGCTACGCATAAGTCCATATGAAGGCTATGTCGTGATGTCTACGATGGGAATAAAATCTAGCCACGACATTGCATTGGTAACTCCTTTCTGGGATCATCTTTGATATTTCATCATATCAACTGGTCGCTGACCCTCGTTTTGATGATGAAGATCATGAAAGATATGTGATTATAGATTGTACTCGTGTTGATCAATACTACGTGGGATTTGTAAAGACGAGGACATCGAATAGCTCTATTCTAGAGTTCGATAGAATCCTGGATGACCAAAGGTGGGAACAGGTGAAGAGGGGACGGGAGGAACAGAAACACAGTTAGAAAATGATAGTAGATCCGGTAGCAGACATCATAGTAAAAAAGAAGAGGTTGACAAAAGGAAAAGGCGCTAAATGAGGCCTTGCGGGCTATAAGTTCTCAAATGATGCGGACTTTATGATAGATAACAATTCAAACTCGTTCTGTATTCCGCTGATAAGGTGATAAATATTATACATGATTTATTACCCAAAATATTGTAATATTTGAAGATTTAGAGCTCCGTCTGGAAACCCTGCATACAGGGTGAATATACGACGGGAATTGTCTGTGTGAAGCTTTCCAGTCCAGTTTACATGATCATTCCGAAGTATTGTCGATGGTCTCTTTTTTTTTCCGCTCCCCTGATGACCTTAGTTCTACTCCATGGTTTCTTTCGATTCTTGTGTTTCCTTAATCTCTTCACTTACAATCGTCTCAAACTGACCAGCTAAGTGACGATCCAGAACGTAGCAAGGAGTAGGTTGCAGTCGCCTGCAGGGCATGCTTACTGTAGAGAAGCATTGATATACCGTAAAACTATATTTACCATGGTCCGCAGGAAAGGCTGCAACGAGCATTATTCGACTCGAATAACTGGCTGCCGATTGATTCATATTGCGATTGAATAGGAGGGATGTAGAGGATGTTTGAACTTGCATTGCACTTACATTTTCTTGTATCGCACAATGAACTTCATCGATGTATATAAGTGCACGAACAAACATGGTTATGTTTATTCGAGAAAGATATGACATAGCTTTTACAATGATCCTGATGTGTTTATTTGTACATGGCCTAAAGTTTGTCATATCTATCCATGTTACTGTTCGCCCGAACATCTGTTGCAAAATTGCTCGGAACTCCTTCGATCCAGTTCGGTTGCTCAAACGTGGAAGTGTGGCACCAAGGCTTAAGTGCCAATTCCTTCTCGATGGTGCACGCGAAGCATTCGGACCAGCCCTTGCGTGGAAAGGCGGCGCACGTTGTTGCTATGAGGTCCGGATGGATCAGGTTTGCTCGGCTATTGAATGGAATTATGCGATAGAAGCAGGTTTGGGAAGACTTCTATCAGGAGGATCTTTACTTACATCCCAACGTTATCTTATGATGAAGAATGTAAGTAATAAAACGTTCGAGGTGATACAATAAACTCACCAAGAATGGTAGCTAATTGGATGATCTGACCGATCATTGTTATGTTGCCACTGAGAACAGACATGTATTGGACTCCATGGTGCGACGAATGAGTAAATAATAAACAACATACCCCTTCGCAAATATATCTTGGTGTCGAATTATGGCTTCACAGACGCTATCAGCCTGATCCTCAATGCCACCACTTGCAAGCAACAGTTCGCGTGCGACAATCGCACCCTTGAACTCGAAAGACATCTTTGTTGTTGCGAGGAAGTCGTCTGCAGTCCCAATATCGTGCAGGAGGCATGTGAGGTAATAGGTCTCAGAGTCGTATGACCAGTCGGGGAAATGAGTCTTAACAAGGGCAGTCCCTGAATTGTAGAGTCTGCCTGAGTTTCTTCGGTGGGAAGTAAGAGAGAATGATACCATAAATGTAAACACGGTTACTATGGTTGAATGTTTGTTCGTTCAACTTTGTCTACTTGATAAAGTGAGATTACTATATTTCCGATCAGGCGATTCACGAGCCGGGAGCGCACCTTCACAAAATGCTTGACCTTCCGAACGAGAGCAGAATCGGGAAGAGGATAATCCTCAAATTTGAACGGATCCTGTCTGGGATTTGCTCCACTCGCGGTAGGGTGATCCTTGAACAGCACGTCGGGATCCCTTGCGACGGGGGTGTATCCATAGAATTTGACCTTTTGCTCATCAGCCAAAGTGGCCATTATTCTAGGTATGATTCTAGTGAGAATCCTAGCTTAACGAATGAGTTTCTTCATGGACCTTTATATGGGATGCGATCCGTCACTTCACTGTTAGTGGTGGGACTCAACTGACTTCGCCTTTCCGTATCTTGCCCGTGTCGATGATCAAGTGGACCAGGCTTAGTGATGAACCAGGAGTCACGTTTTGCATAATCACAGCACCAAGACACATGATCATAAAGACGTGGGTTCTAACTAAGAATAGCATTTTCTCGTACGACGAAGTGGGAGACAAGCGTGTGCACTGTACATGGAGCTTAAGGACGACGAGGAAATGATGAACGTGTTACCACGCATAGTAGTATGACGTAATATTGTCGCGAGTACTCAGGTCGATGCCTATAAGCGGTGAAGATTGCATGTCAAATTTGCCTCGGTACGGGTACTATCCTGTGCTATCCTGTGTGGGCTCTCGACCGATCAATCTTTTCAAAGTACGCCACGCAAACTGTCTTCTCCACATCAAGTTGGCGGAAACACTTGTGAAAACTTTGCTGTCACTTTGCTCTCGAGGCCCGTAGTCCTGCAAACCACATTGTCAATATTGCTAAAGGAAAACCCACTAATTCTTGGGTCCAGTCTCTAACAGGAGGAAATTTGAAACAAACTCCTGAATTGAAGCCTTCTGACGTACGATTTCCCCGATCGAATGCACCAGGATTGCGTCCCCATCTGAAGCCTCCCAAGTTCGTAAGTACAGCTCTGACAGCACAATACGACGAAATTTGCTCCCGTAGTATTTTAACTTCACTTTGTTCTCTCTAGTTCCTTTAATAATTTTCTGCCCACACCTCTATATAAAGAGCTCTTCAAAACCGGGTGCTTGTATATGGATGAATATAAATCAAGGCAGCATAGTGCGTCAAGCAGACACGAACATGGGAGACACAGGCATGCATCAAAGCATCACGAGCATGACACAACTAAAGGTCGTGCCTCTACACTAGTTTGTTCTCTCCTACAATGCTAATCTTCAGACATGATAGATCGTCGCTTGAAGGAACGAGATCCCAATGCCCCATCTCAAAGGTTCGAAAGCGGAAGTAAGACAGGCGATGCTTCGCATCGTGGATCTTCGACGACAGGCTTAGAAGGGATGATGACCAAATTATCTATAAACGCTTCCGCTCGAGGTGTGAACCTCAATCTAAAACCTCGCAAAGTCTCGATCTACCCGTTGTTCGAAGGCCTGGATGCTTATTCGACTGAGACTGCGCTATATGGGTCATACATGGCGCGCATCGGCGCTGCGGGCTTAAGATACCGTCTCGCTGCTCCAATGACGGTCTTTAGACCCGAGTCTTACAGCGACCTTAACACAGTCCTTGACAGTGGTGCACGATTCTTCCTCATCAACCAGAACTATTTCAAGGACCTGGCCGATGTCAAGACTAATTATTCGATCTTGGACGAGAGAAATAATCTTAAGGAATTCGAGGTAACTTTCGGTAACGATCCGACTGGTCCGGCAGTCAGAGGGTTTCTCGCCCATGGCCACATTAAGATTGGGAGTCCGGTTCATGCGGACATTCGTGACCAGAGATTTTACGTCTGTCAGAGCCATCCCATTCTGTCAGGATCATTCCCGGCTTTGGCCGGATTGGGCCCGGAACTCCTCGTCGCTGCAGGTCAACCTTACCCGGCGGTTGAAGATTGCCCCACAATCCTCAATACTATCGCGAGGCAAGATAACCTCCAGCTCATCCATGGAATCAATATTTCACCATGGAACGAGGACCCGCAAACACGATATGTTTTCTCAGGACATGTTGACCTCGGAGCTGTCGACCCAAATATATGCAGAGACGAAAGGGATATAGAATGGACCGCAAGACGTCCTGAAATTATGCATCACCTGGCAGTGACCACTGTGATGAAGTATGGTAATCTAAGATCTGCGCGGGAGCTGGTAATTAGGGCCGGGCAGCAGTACGAAATGATCACACGTGTATCAGCCATCGTTGATACTGGCTGTCTCGGGATAGGTTTAAGTCAAAGTATATTCAGAGCCTGGTGCGACACTCTGGATATTTCGCAGATTCCCCACGAAGAACTCTATAATCCCCAGGGAACCCTCGTGCAGATTCCAAAGGAGTGTGCGCCGATCTTACAAAGCTTGGTATTCTCATTCGATGACAAGAAACAAAAGATGTTCAAGGTCCGGATTCCTCCTCAGCATATGGTGTTCCCCAAGGCGGTTCTGCGGAACATGGACGTGACTCCTAAAGAAGGTTATCTTGTGCTGATAACGATGGGGGTAACCAGTAGTCACGATATTACATTGGGAATTCCATTCTGTGCGTGTACTCGTTTCTTGGTTTATAATTATTTTTTTGCTGACTGCTCCGTCAAGATCAAGAGCGGTATACTATTATGGATTGCACTCGCCCCGATCGCCATTACGTGGGATTCGTAAAGAAGGACACAACAGAAGCCCGTAGTCCCGAGTTCGACAAGCTTTTGAAAGAGCTTAAAGAGGTAGAGAAAAAGGCCAAGGAGGCAGAGAAAAAGGCCAAGGAGGCAGAGAAAAAGACCAAGGAGGCGCAAAAACGAAAGGAAAGTTCTCCGGCTGAAGGTAGTAAATCAAAAGATAAGCGAACGAAGAAGTAAGTGAAAGAAGAGCAGTAAGGACTAGTGCTATACTGTACTTTAGCAGAGTACTACCGGTAGAATACTCGCGAATAGAAAACGAACGAGAAAGTTCTCTTCTGGTTTTCTTTCTTTGTTGTTGGGACGTATGCCTTTTCAAATTCTGACAAAATACACACGAGACGTTCAATGTAGGGCTGGCCGAAACGTGACGGGGGCTAGCCAAGGACCATCAATTTCATTTCATTGGCCTGTACCAAACGGCTCGAGTTGAATCGGAGAGTGGGACCAGAGAGGGAGTACTATGTAAATGGGCGAAAAGAAGACAGGAAACCTAAAAGAGAGCTCTATTGATGCTACGTAGGATGATATATATTACATTGCACAGAACCAAAAAAAGGAAAATCAAGTTAGGCAAACAGAAAGACACAGGGAACTGAATAGAAATAGAGATATAGAGGAGAAGGCGGAAACTACGTAAACCAATGAAAGAAGAAAGTCCTTGTCAAGAAATTCGGGTGGGGCAAGTAGATGGTCTATGGGGCTTGATGACGTGATGACCGGAGGGGCAGGCGATAAATTTGTTGAATGTCTGCAGATTGAACTAAGAGACTCGAGAGGAGATGCAGGAATCACGACACTGAACGTGAGCCGTGCCAAGAACAATGGTGACGTTGGGGATGGATAGTAGGTGTGCTAATACTGGGGATACACACGTGGACAGAGTCAAAAACCAATCGAGAGACGTGATGGGGTAAAGAACCGAGAAACGAGTAAACAAGAACCGAGGAGGGGACGCATGTAACACTAAAACGTGGAAGATGGTAGTCCCTAAATACGAACACAAGTAGTCAGCATCAAGCTCCCGACCAAAGGAGACAAAAACGCTCACCGAGATGAGAAAATAGTAAGATAGTCCACAGACGCACCACAAGAATAATCGTGTAATAGAAACGAGAAAATAGACAGGGAGAGCGAGAGAGTGGAAGTACGGCACTCCGCTCCGGCAGTTACAAGCAGGCCAGCCCGCACGAATACAGACGCCTGCGCGATATGACTGTATTCATCGGACTTCCGTTTATGTTACTGTTGTTTCCTGATCCGTAGAAGAAGCCGCTGGAGCTGGAGCTGAAGTTGCGGACGCAGTGGTGGGGGCGTTCGCGGCAGAGGAAACGGAAGCTATTGTGACCGTAGTAGTCGTCGCTCCCGTTGGAGTAGTGTCAGAAACATGATTCGATGCGGTCGTCGTCGTCACTGTGTTCGACACAGTCGCCTCCCTATCCAGAATGGGTAACCTCTTAAAATTCCTCACGAAATCCGCCTGAGCTCCAGTCTCCGGCGAGCACGGGAAGCGCGTATGCTTCTCCACCGTCGCCCACTGGCGTGCAATAAGGCTGAGTGCTTCCTCTCCATCTCTGCATATCCCACTCTGGACAAGCCAACATCCGACAACCGTGCCCGTCCGTCCGATGCCTCCACGACAATGCACAGCAGCGATCCTTCTCTCCTTCTCACACCGCCCCAGCACACTCAGTATCCGCGCAAGGAAGTCCAGGGAAGAAGGCAAACTCCGATCGGGGATGGGAAAACGGAAGTATTCGATCGTGTTCTGTTCAGAGGGCGGGAGGCCGCACGAGCTCGCGCGGAGGGGGAGGAGCTGGGAGTAACCGAGGAGTTCGCCGGATTCGGTTAAGTCGATGAAGGTGCGCACACCTGCGGCGAGGAGTGCGTCAAGCTTGGGACGCGGGGTGCTCGGTGCCCAGGGGTATTCGCAGGCCTATGCGCAGAGTATGAACAAAGGTATGAAGTAACGGCCGTAAGCATGATGATGCAAATGTGAGTATGGGGTAAGCTGAATATAAGTGAAGGACGCACGAGAAGATAGGGCGTCGCCCAATAGGAATTGGGGATTGGTCTGCGGAGTGTGCTGTAATGCGGAATATGATTCTGTTGTTGTTGGAGCTGCTGGTGTTGGTGGTGGTGTCGTGGTAAAGGCGCTTGGAGGGCTGACATGCTCGTAGACGTGTGCTGCTCGTACTGAAACTGTTGCTGGCGATGTGGCTGCTGCTGGACTTGTACGTTCGCCATCGTCTCCGTCTTCTGTGTAGTTGTCGTTCTGGCTCTAGATCGTTCTGACAAGTTGCTGGAAGTTGTGGTCTGGAGGAAAGGGGGGAGAGGAGGTGCTCTTGTTAGTTTCAAGATGGAAGCAGTAGCAGTAGATTTTAAAGCGATCCGAGTGACTCCTGCAACACCCGCTGCTCTTGGCGACATCACGGTATCGTGTCCCGTGTCTCGAGGTCAACGCTGAGCAGAGCGGGCTGTGCAGGTAGCAACACGAGACTATGAACGAGAGAAGCGGAACATTCGAGGCGAAGATTATTGCGGGGTCACAAGTACTTATAGTATAGTCCTGGAGAATGGGGAGGAGGAAGAGTGGAGAACGTAACGCACCAAGTATCAGTACCACTTCCGTGTACTTGATCTATTCAATTCAATTCAAAGTTATGGACGGAATCCAAGCTGTAATCGGGTATCCGATCCTTTCGCAACAGCGTGACAGTAACAGTGTAACACAGAGTAATGTCACTCTCGTCAGTCAGAGAAGATTGTTGGTGTCGACTGTTGAAGACCTCGGGTAGGGAATGAACAGCTATATTATATACTCCTCTCCCGTTCTCTATCCTCGGATCTATATATCCTTCTCACCAACCGTCATATCTCAGCTGAGCCCTTATCGGCCTAACGTTGAGCACATGCTGTGCTCCGCGTAACAACACGACAACAGGCCTAACCACTCCACCGCAACTAACGAGCCTTGTGCGTGGCCTGGACCTTTTAGTTTATTTCTCAAAAGGCGATTCAACGTTGTGCAGTCTCGAGGGCCAAGAGCTCCCTCGTTTCATCCAATCTTTGCCTTGTCCGATATTTATTCTACTTTCTTTATTCTATGTTTTCTCGTTGTGATTTTCCGAGTCTGAGCCGTCTTATTCCCACTGAACGGCCCATCGCACCGCTGCCGTGCTGTATCAAGTTCCAGTTCAACACTCAGTTATCGCCCGGATCGGTCCACCTCGGCAAATGCTTTTTATAGCACTCCTGAACACTCCGTCTCATCACTTCTCATTTACTTCTCTCTTCTTCTCATAACTCGGCACGTAACGTTAGATGTACTGGTATGTACCTTCGGTGCGCCTTGCTCGCCTCATGCATCATACCTCGTAACTTTCATTACCGACGTCGCCGTGTATCGTAACTCTCCGGACGGACCTACATACTAAAACGTCTCTCGCCGAACGACGTGACCTTGTTCCTAGACATGTCTGTGCAAAGTATCAATCTACGTTTCATAGTTACCTCGTGAGGAGGACGCGGTTCTCGCCATTTCCTCGCTATCAGTTCTATCTCTCGGTCTTCATCTCCTCGAATGTGAGTGCTGTGAAGCGCCGCCACGCTGAAAAGTGGCACGATGTAACCAAGATCATCGCCCTCCTATATATTTGTCTCAACTCCCATTCTTGGTCTGTCTGGGTTCGGACTCTTGGTCTTTCCTGTAAATTCGCTGAACCCGCGATAAAGTCTCATCCTCTGACATCTTCACTCTTGGAACTGATTGATTATCGTATCTCACTTCTGACACGTTCATACTCACGCGCACTAGATGCTCAACTGAGCGCGTTCTTATAAACATTCCTCCATCCGACTTGCGCGTGCTCGTGCGCACTGGATAGGAACGTGCATTGCGAATGTTCGATGTAATTTATCTTGAGAGCGTGTTCCTATCACTACGTCATACTCCTTGTCCTTTAGGCGAACCCGAACCTCATCCCGGACTAGGTCCTAGATCCTAAGACCTTTCCTGATTCGACCTTTAAGCTTTTCTTTCGACTGTTCTTTGTCTGTTTGAGCTTTATGTCTGGGTTTGTCTTGGACCTGGTGGCATAATCTGTTATCAATGCGTGTTTTTATGTATCTCTCGACTCGGACACTCATCTCATATGTTCGTCCTATCATCCTCCGAACCTTACTCTCTGCATGCGCGCGTCGTCAGCTCCGACGAATGTCGATCTCCTCGGATATTTCAACCTCTCGACTATCGGCCAGCATCCTCCGAGTCTATTATTGTTTCCAGGTCTCTCTCTTCTAATGTCAGGCATGACATCGGTGGAAGTTCTGCATTCATACAGTATCGTTCGTCTGTTTTTGCTCGAAATAGAAAAGTTTAAATAACGAAAAGACATTGCTTGCAAATAAAGTGGGAAATGATGTGAGGGAGATGCTTCGGAGAGAATGGGGTGGTTCAAGAAGAAGTGAATAATAGTGGATGTAAACGAAAACGGAACAGATAAAGATACACGTGCAGAAAGGATCGAGCCCTCTATATCAACGACGCGCACAGCTATTGCCCGCTTTCACCCTCACCATTCTCCTTGCATGACCACGCCATGCGGTCAAGTATTGCTTCTCCCCTTTGACAAGATGTCGTCGTCTTCGCTCGCGATCTTGTCGGATCCATCGTCCTCTCTGCGCCCGGTTTTCTTTTGTGCACGTCACATAACTGGCACTGGAGCAAGAGTTGGTCCCTTGAACCACGGGCGAAGAACAAACCCCAGGGGGGCAGACACATCGCTCTTTTATATTGAAACGTTCACTCTAAGACGAGGTCCTATTGAGAGGAACCCGACGGTCTTTGCCCAAGTACAAACGTGCCTTTCAGGTTTTTTTCCCCTTTGTATGTGTGTACTTGCACATTGTGATACGTGAGCCTGTTCGGAGGTTGTAATGCACATTCTTTCTGATAGTATGTCGGAAGATATCAAGGGGCAGACCTTGCTGTCTAGAAACACTTTTGGCAGGTTTGGTTCCAAATGGATGGACGGATGATAAACAGTGTAAATGACGTGTTCAAGCCCGTGAACTCAACCTTTGCCCATGTATCGGCGACCTCTCCGAGAATGGCGTTTGTCGAAAATGTGTGGACAGAAAGCATCACATCACTCTGAGAGAGGTTGTAAGCATATCTGTCTCTTCCGCGCATATCCATACATTCCGATTTTGTGATCAAAGAAGCAGATACTCATTGTCGCTTGGAACTAGGTTCCGATGATTGCACTACGTGGCTGTCTGCGATGGGATCCTTTTTCAGATGTTCCTCTCTGGAAGATCTATCGATGTTGGACGGCTTTGATGACGATTACGGGCTACAGAATATTGAATGGCGGGTGAGGCTAGGAGAGCCTGAACGATAGGTCGAGACTAACTTATGAAGGAGCGGTCGGCAAAAAAGAAAGCCTAGCAGTTTTTGACTTATTCGTCAATAGGCTGAAAAAGGCCCTCCAGTCTCTCTGCTGAGCTTGATGATTCATTTGTAGGTTCATCGGAGCCGCTTAGCATCATGACCCTTTTCAATACCACAGAAGTCCGGTTTGCTGTATGCTCTTACTCCATAAGCGCGTTCAATCGCGTGTATGTGTAGAAGAAGCCGGTTTATGGATTGCTGTGACTATTGGTTACTCTAGTATGCCTTTGAGCTTTCTTCATACTGAGTATTGTCGGTGATCTAGGAGAGCCAACATCTGGCAAAGCGCTACAAATACCTAACGGCTTGGCTTATATTCAAAGAAAGCAGGGATTTACAAAAGTTTTTCATTAGAAAGGTAGAATCAGACCGCAGTGCCTTTTGTGGTTTGAGTGAAAGTTGGGATACTTAGGGCTATCTAAGACGAAGTTAGTAGATGAAGATACCCGCAAAGCCACGTGCTCCATTTCTTCTCCTGGAATTTTCGGATCAAGAAACTGCTCACAAATTCTCTTTCCCTACCTCGAAAATAGAATTGAGCCAGCTTTATACAGGGTCTGATCAAAAGTGACCGTGATCGTCACGTGAGGTTCACCAACACATTTTTATTCCGTCAATTTCTCCTCATCCAGATTGACAAAAATTATGTTTCTATATACAACGGAATAGCATTGAATGACATTGTTGAATATATGCCTTTAGTATTTAGTTGGTCCACCTTTTGCATTTAATACAGCTGCGACACGATTTGGCATAGATTTCATATACTTGTCAATCTCCTTCTGCTCTATTGCTATCCATTCCTCCCTGATTGCTTGCTTCAGTTCTGCACGGCTTGTTGGCGGGTGAGGACGTTGATTTATGGCTTTTCGAAGTACATCCCAAACTGGTTCCATAGGATTTAGATCAGGTGAATTGGCAGGGTGTGACGCTAATGGAATGCCATATCTGTCAAACCATTTCTTGGTGGATTTCGCAACATGTGGCCTAGCATTGTCCTGCTGAAAGTCTATATCTCCCCTCTCATCCACCATTGTAATAAAAAAGTCCAATAAGGCTGCCTCCAGAATCCATTCCTGATATTTCTCTGCAGACAAGCCACCACCTTTTCCGCCTCGCAAATTCAACATAACCAATGGTCCCTTCTTGCCCAGCATTGCACATGCCCACACCATGATGCTGACTGATGATTTGCGCATGACAGGGACAAAACAGCCTTCCTGACTGGCTTCATCTGGCCGGCGGGTAATATAAACATCACCAGGCTTATCACCAATACAGATATAGCACTCATCAGAGAAGACCGTATACCCAAAATCCTCTATGGACATGTGCCTCCTTTGCTTTGCCCACTTCAGCCGTGCCTCCTTGTCCTTCTTGCACAGGTATGGCTTTCGGATAGCCTTGCATTGACGAAATCCATGCTCACGAAGAGCACGACGCACCGTGACAGCACTCACAGAAGGTGTTGCACCTCTGGCCAGAGATGAGAATGGCAATCTTCGATCTTGCTTTGCCATATGGATGAGATGACGAACGGCTCTGTCATCAAGCTTGCGTGGACGGCCGGGACGCATTTGATTGTGAACAGTACCGGTGGTAACATACCTCTTCCATACATCCTTTGCAGTCGACCAAGGTACATCAAAAAGATTTTTGCATTCAGCAATTGTGGCACCACCTAAGATGGCACCAACAATGCGGTTCTTCAACGGGGAGTCCAGCTGAGTGCGTGGCTTGTCTCGCGGGGCCATGGTGATGGTTGACGGAGAAAGACAGGGGCTGAAAAAAAAGTGACGTATCTCACGACATACTCATCACGTGAGAATCACGGTCACTTTTGATCAGACCCTGTATGAATAAGTATGTCAGATGACCAGGCAGATGGGTATAAAAAACAAAGCAACAATTAATAGAAAACTTTACACGCGGATGTGTACCGGACGAAACGTCAGCACAAACAGAAGACATGAGCAGCAATCCGTCCAAGATAAAAAGATAGCGCAATGGAAAATGTCCACATCAGCAAGAATGCAAACGACAATAAAATACGAAAAAGATGGAAGATGATCATCAATCAAGCACGTGACGAAATAGATCGTGTCTTATGCAAGACTACGTAAGGCCGAGCCTTTAAAACCGACGTGCACGCTTGACAGTGACGCCTGTGCTTGAGCCTTCGCCTCTATCATCCTCTTCTTCCTCTGCAAGTCGACCCGTGCTCCTCAACCATCGCCGCTCTTCGTCGACGAGCCTTGGGTCGTCAACACTAATATATTCTGGTAGGGTAAGGTCCGTCTTTCTCTTTTCTTGCAACTTCTTCTCGTGCCCGTCACGTAAGTGACGGACAAACTGGTCCCTCGTTCCGCGAGCGAAGTACGTTCCGCAGGAACATCTATGCGCATTCACCCGAAGGTGAACTTCTGCTATGTGTCTGGGCAGATTCGTGTTCGACGACACGGTTGCCTTCCAAGTGCATCCCTTGCCTGTCTTGCTGTACGGGCATTCTAGAGGGTGCTCTCTTGTATGCGCATCGATATGGTCGTGAACATGCGACCGAATACCCGCTGCGTCAAAAGTCGTACGGCACTTTCCACCCTTTAACGCGTCTTGTGGGGCGAAAGGGCATTCCCATCTCTCAGAACCGTTATGCGCTGGTGTGATACCGAACCGGTAGGCTATAAAGTCCGTGGATAAAGGGTTCGTATCTGTGTCATTCTTCATCCTTCTCGCATCTGCGGTGTTTCCACGCTTGACGGTTGTCCTCAGAGTCTTGCGATGTCCAGTGCTCCAGGACTCGCTTGGGCTGAGTGCATCGCTGCCGCGTTTTCTCTTCGTATGGCCTGAACATGGTTCTTTTATTTTGAAGGCGGCTGAGATTCCTTTCTCACTTGGGTGGACTGTGTGTCCTTTTGACTCTACGGAAAACTCTTCGCCTTCCGGAATAGAAATTAGACCCTCTGACGGAGGGTACGTGGACTGAGCCACGATCAACGTTCTAGACGGGATCTTAAGTTCCAAATTATGGGGAAGAAGGAGCAAAAGCATTTACGTCGTAGCTTCCTGTGTGACCAGCCTGTCATCGTCACGGCATGAAACAATTTCTTTTACTGCCCCTTCGTTCTTCCACAGAGATGAAATATCAACGGCGTTGCTGGTCAACACTGGCTCGCCAGTGAATCGATCAAACTCGAAGCGATCATCCGTAAGGTAGAACGCATATCGTTCCAACAGATCCATGAACTCGGTTAAGCTTATGAAGGAATGTTCGTGAGCTCCGATTTCATGATCAAAGGAGCATATGCGCACCTTAGATGGGTAATGGTCTCCACCGACTGCACAAGACGGCCGTTTGGACTGGCGTTAGTTTTTGTGGCATTTTCTGTGGCATCTGTTTTATTCGATGTATTTCTACAGCGTGTACCGCCGTGCAGAGAGACTTTACTGGTCTCCCTTGGTGGCTTGAAAAGCTCGAACGCCGAATCCAGTCTAGCCCCGCGAAGGGAGTGGTCAGCAATGGAAACCCTGAAAAGTGAAGGTCATACCCATCCTCTACGGGTTGCAGGAGCCTCTCCAGCCTCTCCAAGGATCCCTGGATCTCGTCAGAACTGTCGTCGGGGTTCCCGAACAATTCATCTTCAGACATTTTCAGGAAGTCCAATCCAGTGAATATTTCCTCTGAGGACGAGCTTTCAAGCGCGTTAGTACGCGCTAGAGGATAGTATCTATGCAGGGAATATGCTTACTTTGTGGTGCATTCAAGGTTCTGTTTGTGTTCGGGCGCGTTGGTGGTTTGGGACGACGTGGATGAGGGAGAGCGTGAGTGACCGTCGGACTGAGACATAGTGGCTTTGACGCAGGGAATTCAGGAATTCACAGAATGCAGGTACTCAAAGCCAAGTCAGGGCACGGGAAGGGGCGCTCTGCGGGTACAGCACCGGGAGGAGGAGACACAAAGAGACGAGGAGAAGCGCGTCGTGCTTTATTCACCGCTTATGTCATCTCAGCTTTGAATGCGAACAAACGCGTCGCGTCTGTCTTGGACGTGTCCCGCGACAGCAGACCAATACACTCTTTGATGAGGAACTCACCCTAGATTGAATAATGGCAGGTTGAAACTGCAGATGTCCTCGCATGGCACGTTCCAACGAAAGGGACTTATAAATAAGAAAGAATAATATGCCTATAATTCACCTTATGTTGTTCGCAAATCACCAAGCCACGACACATGACTGTATCATCTGCTAGGCCTGTCCCGGGCCTAGCTATTTTATGCCTGAATGAATTATTATTATAACGATTCTTTGCTCGACGAACGCAAAATGGTGCTACCCGTGATTAGCGGTGCTGTGTATATATATGCTCCAGTCTGTCATTCCTACATGGCTTGTCCTTTGAGAGGACATAACATGCCACGGTACTGTATCGCGACTAAAACGATGAAGCCGGCTCGATATCCACGTATCATTCATATTGACACGAGCTCTCGTCCGTATTTTTGAATATCGTGTGTATTCTGACCTTGTACAGAAATATACTCCTGTAGGTTTTCCGGAGATCGAGTTCTGTCGGAGCGAACTCGACCAAGTTCATTTATATCATCTACAAACCTCTAAATCCGTCGACTTTTTGCTTTATGAGTTGCTGAGCTTGCGGTGGACTAACTTTATGAGGAACAGCCTAAATATACCCAGGTCTGACTCTACAGCACGATAAGCTACAGTATAGATGAGTACAGTATGTACAAGCCACGAATAACAGAGCACTTTAGAATGGAGACATTCCGACTAGATATCGGCATCAAAAACAGATAGACAAGTGTGAATGTCCGAAATAATAGAAATTGAAAGGCAACACGGAGGAATGTCAGCATGAGAAAGAATACAAGCAAGAACACATAATGTAAATGGCAAACGGAAAGAAATGGCGTAGAATGCGCAGACAGATAAAGAATGCAATACGAAAAAGGGAGATGCAAGATTGATCGGAGAAGAAATGATCGATTGAACACGTGAGGAGATGTGTCTTACGCAAGACAACGTGGACTGAGCCTTTAAAACCGACGTGCACGCTTGACACCTTTGCTTGAGCCTTCGCCTCTATTATCCTCTTCTTCCTCTGCAAGTTGACCCGTGTTCCTTAACCATTGTGCTTCTTCCTCGACGAGATTTGGGTCGTCTACGTCCACGAATTCCGGCACTGTCGGATCCGTCTTCTCTTCACCGCCAGATTTTTCATGTGTCCGTCGCGCAAATGCCGGACGAACTGATCTCTCGAACCTCGTGCGAAGTGGGTTCCGCAGCGACACTTATACGCGTTAGATTTCAGGTGGACATCGACTATATGTCTGGGCAAGCCCGTATTCGACCCAGTTGCCTTCCACGAGCACTCTTCCCCCGTAGTGCGGAATGGACACTCGAGAGTGCCGTGAGGGTATTTTCCCGTGTATGCATTTATATGGTCAATGCATGGGAACGAATGGCCATGGCGTCGAAGTTCGCATGGCATTTTCCGCCTGGCAGTGCGTCTTCGCGGAAAAAGGGCATTCCATCTCTCAGCGCCGCTGCGTACGGGCGTAATCCCGAATCGATAAGTAATGAATTCTGTCGATAGTGAGTTCTTCACTGTGACCTTCTTTACACCTTTTGCATTCGCATTATTCTCGCGCATGGAAGAATTCTTAAGAGGCATGTGATTGCCGTTGTCTTTCGATTTTCTCGAGCTGTGTACGTGACTGCCCCGTTTTCTCTTTATCCGACTCGGACGTGGACCGCTTGGTACAGAGTCGGCGGTTTGCCTTTCTTGATTCGGCTGGACTGTACATTGCTTCCTTTGTATTGTCTGGAAGATTCTGTCCTTCGGCGTAGAGACCTGTCCCTCTGACGGAGGGCTCGTAGTCCTGCCCATGGTCAAAACTCTGGACAGATATCAGTGACGAATTTTAGAGATGAAGGAAGACGAGTACATACGGCGTTTCTTCCCGCCTGACCAGATCGTCCTCACCATAGTGAGGAGCTGGGACTTCTCTCCGTCGCTGGCGATTCATGGGAGGCTGTAGCTGTCTCGCATTGACTCGCCGATGAACTGGTCAAAGTCAAAACGGGGATCACTTGCATAGAATGCGTATTGGTGCAAGAGATCCATGTAATCTTGGAAGCTTATGAAAGAATCTTCATGAGTTCCGATTTCATGATCATTGGAGCACAAACGTACCTTAATCGGGAAATAGTTTCCACTGATTGCGCTAGACGGTCCTTTAAAACTGTTTGAGTTGCCTCTTTGGCAGGTTCCGATAACATCGAGGCGCTGTCGTTGTACATATCAACTTGCAATAGAATTGAAGCAGCAGTCTCTGTTGGTAGCGTTGAAAGCTTCAACAATGAATCTGATCTGAGCATGGAAAAGAGTGGTCAGCGAAAAGAAAATCAGACAAGTGAATGTCATACCCATCTTCCACGGGCCAGAGAAGACTCTCCAGCCTCTCCAGAGATCCCTGGATTTCATCGGGTGTATCGTCAGGGTTACCAAACAATTCATCGTCGTGCATCCCCAGAAAGTCCAATTCGGTGGGCATCTCTGCCGATGACGCGCTTTCAATCGCGTTAATACGCGTAGGAGGATGGGATGTATACACTGGACAAACTTACTTTGGTGTGGCTTGAAACTTTCCTTTATGATCAGGCGTGGAGATGGTTATGGACGATGTGGAGGAGGGAGGTTGTGCGAGGCTATTGAACTGGGACATAGTATGTTTATTTAAAGAGAACAGGTAGTCACAGAGGTCAAGCACTCGTAATCAAGTCAAAGCACGAGAAGGAATGCTTGATACAGCAGTGGGGGGAGAAGATACAAAGAGAGGAGGAGGGACGTGGGGTTTATTCTCTGCTTATGTCATCTACGCTTTGGCAAACACGGACAAACGCGTCGTGTTTCCCTTGACATTGTCAGAACATCAGAACGGCCCAAATCATTTTTGAAGGTGAATTCGTCCGAGATAAAATGAATATTGAAGTGCGGTTGCGACAGAGGGTAAGCCTCTTTGAAAAAGGCTTGTAAAGAGGAAGAAAAATTAAAATCTCAGTGATTCTTCTCATCCAAAATCATCAAGCCACGACTCAAGCTTATATTGCTATCGTCTGCGAGGTTTACCCGAGCATCTCGAGCCTAGCCTCTCTTTGTGGGTGTATCGTGGGATCATAAATGATTTCTTATTTGTTCGACGTCCACTGAATGATGCTTCGTGCCATCGGAATCTCTAGCCATTGAGGTGACACATATGGCTCAAACAACAACATCTCCTAGGGTGAAAGCTGGACGTGCGAAAACACGTACTTTCGTCTTCCATGATGCAATGCAACGTTACCTTCTCTGGAGGACTATCAAATGAAGTCGACGCCGTCACTTAGCGGGAGGAAGAACTTGATACCGTCACCAAAAATGTATTCGCTTGTGCGCGAGGGAGCTGAGTCTCATCCATTTGCTTCAGTTTGCTATATATGTTGCTTCCTCTTTGAGAGGGTATGACAGACCACAGTACCGTATCGCGACCCAAACGATGAAGCCTGACTTCATACCCATGTATTAGTCATATCAACTCGAGCTTCCCTTCGTTGTTTAGATATCATGTGTATTCCGACTTCGTACATGAATGTGATCCAGTAGGTTTCTTGGAGTGCACTTTCTGATGTTACGCTGGTTAAGTCCATACCTATCTTCCTCAAACTCTCAGGTCCGTCGAAGTTTGGCTCAGTAATTTAGTGAACACTGGTGGATGGATGATAAAATAGGCCCAGGTTCTACGCCGGTACAATGAGCTATAAGATAGACAAGTACAGTGCAAGCCACAAACAACAGACCTGTTAAGAGAACAGACGATAATTGCAAAAAATGCGATAAATCGACGACAGTAAGAGCAGATAGAGATCTGTTTGATCCATTCTGGAGAGTCAGAACTATGAGGGGAGGAAATGGATAAAAAACAAAAAAAAACGGAAGCATGTTCGCGATACGATATAGAGCAAGAATGCCATGACAAGCACGTGAGATCATGTCTTACGTACACAAGCCACTTTAGGGCCGATCCTTTAAAACCGACGTGTGCGCTTGAAACCTTTACTTGAGCCTTCGCCTCTGTCATCCTCTTCTTTTTCAGTAGTGTCTACCCATGCCCCGCGACCATTGTTTTTCTTCTTCAACAAGTTTCGGATCATCTATGTCCACGAAGTCGGGTGTTGTTTGGTCCGTCTTCCTCTTCATCTCGAGTTTTTTTCTGTGTCCGTCGCGTAAGTGGCGGACGAATTGATCCCGAGAACCGCGGGCAAAGGACGTTCCACAGGCGCATTTATGTGCATTCGATTTGAGATGGACTTCCGCTATGTGTCTGGGCAATCCTGTGTTTGGCCCCGTAGCCTCCTTCCATGTGCACCCTTTTCCCGTCTTGCTGGTACGGGCACTCGAGGGTGTCATGAGGACGCTTTTTTCGATGCGCCTCTACATGGTCTGCAACGTGCCTGCGGATGGACTCCGAGTCGAAGGAGGCAAGACATCTTCCATCCGGCAAGGCGTCGCGCTCTGGGAAAGGGCATTGCCATCTGCGAGAGGAGTCATGGACTGGCTTGATACCAAATCGATAGACGATAAACCGAGTTGAGAGATGGTCTAGACCTGTCACCTTGTCCATCTCGTTTGAGGTGTCGCCACGTTTTACAGCATTCATAAGACTCCCTTGACCGCCATCGTTGCTTGAGCCTCGTGGTTCATGATCGGGGCTGTTGCGTTTTCTTTTTGTTGAACGCAGGGTAATTGATTCCGAGACGCTTAAATTGCGTTCTTGTTTCCGCATTTCTTTGCATCGGCCTTGGTGAGTCGTTGGATAGTCGCCATCCTTCGGCGTAGTAGTCTGGCCCTCCGGTGGAGTGCTTGCAGGGCCAGCCTTGATCGACGTTCTAAGTCCATCTATCAGCGATAACTTATGGGCAAGGAGGAATGAAAGCACGTACGGTATCTCTGCCCTTTCAACGAGTGTATCATCGTTAGACCGTGAAGCGGTTTCTTTGATGTGATCTTCATCGTCCACGGACACCGGCTCGCCGGTAAACCGCTCGAAGTTAAAACGAGGATCACTCGCATTAAATGCGTATTGCATCGAGAGATGCATGAAAATAGGTTGTCTTATGAAGGAATGTTCGTAAGCTCCGATTTCATGATCAAAGATGCATACGCGCACCTTATAGTTTCCATGAGCCGCGGGAGATGGCCATTCAGACCGACATTTAACTTTGGAGCCCCTTCCACAGTTCCGTTTTTTGTCGATGCATTTCCGCTACGCGGAGTAGTACGCGGTGAGACTTCAGCGGTTTTGTTTAGTGGCCCGTAATGCTTGAGAATTGGGTCGCACCTGGAGGTGGTTGAACAGTAGTCAGCAGAAAGAATGTCGGACAAATTATTATCATACCCATCCTCTATGGGTTGCAGGAGTCTCTCCAGTCTCTCCAAGGAACCCTGGATTTCTTCGGGACTATCGTTGGGTTCACCGAACAATTCATCTTCGGGCATCTCTAGGAAGTCTAGTTCAGCAGGCGTCTCTGTCGAAATCACGCTTTGAATGGTCTCAGTACGGGTAGGACACTGAGCTGGATACTCTGATGTGCTTACATCGGTGTGGCTTCTGACTTCTCTTCAAGTCCCGATTCGTTGGTGGTTTGGGATGATGTGGATGGGGGAGAGTGTGAATGGTGGTAGGATTGGGACATCGTGGCTCAAACTTGGATAGTATAGACGTCCCTATGAGTCAGGTAGTCGAGATCAAGTCAAAACTCAATAAGGGGCGCTTTGTGGATAAAGCAGTGAGGAGAGGATACAAAGAGATGAGGAGGGACGCGACGCGTTTTATTCTCTGCTTATGTCATCTCCTCTTTGACAAACATGAACAAATACGTCGCGCTTCTCGTTTCTTCGACATTGTCAGAACAGACAATTCATCGTCAAGTATGAATCGTCCGAGACTTCTTTCTGAAAAATAGAATTTTTGAAAGGCTGGTGTCAATGGAGGGCAAGTCTCATCGAAAATACTAAAGGGACAACACAAGTATACTAGTAATTCTTCTTGCTTTCCACAAGCTACCAAGCCACGATCAAAATTTTCTATTCTGCTAGGCTTACTTCCAGCAACTTGGCCCGAGTCACTTAGCGATTGGCTGATGTACATGGATAAATAGATACAGAATAACACCACCTGCGATTGACTATAATCCCGAGACAAGTATCGCATGAATCACAGGGTTATCACTTCTCCCGAACGTACTTCCTGCAGAGACCGTAAAGCTTCTCCTAAGTACAGGCCAATACAAGCGCAGAAGTCTGACGAATTTCCCTCGCCTTCGTCTTGATGCTTTCATGTTCCGCAATCGAATGTATTCGCAAGCATTGTCTTCTCTGGTGGACTGTCAATTGAGGTCGATGCCCATCATCTAGCCAAAGGGGAGTAATTCAGTCGGCTTGCTTGTTCACTTCTGGATGAAGAATGAACTGGTTCTCATCTGTTTGCTTCAGTTTATCATTCCTTCGTGGCTGCTTATTTGAGGGTCCGTAGCGCAACACGGTTCTATCTTCATCACCCAAAGTAACGAAGTTGACTTCATACCTATCCATCATCAACGTCGACATAAGGCCCCATCCGCCGTTTGAATGTAAAAAGTACTCTAATTTCACAAAGGAATGCGCTCCGCTGTACTTCTTGGAGATCATTCAAAACTCTAACCTTGAGACTAGTATGATTTACAAGATATTTGCAGCAAGTTTCAAACGTCGACACTTTGACCGGACTTCTAGGTTTCATCGCAGCGTTGCGATACGGGCTATAATGGACACTGGTTATTTACTGATGAATAACTCTTAAACAAGTGACCAAGGCAAGGTTTAATTAATATAGTAAATCGAGCTACACGACAGACAAGTACAGACAACAAGTAACAGGGCGTCTGAAGATATGTAATATCCAACGGAATAGCAATAATATAAATAGCTAGATATGTGTGGAAAAATCCAGTCAAAGAAGCCACATAACGAAAAGGATAGCGCACAAAACTGTTCACGACAGAGCAAGAATGCACGCAAAGCAAGAAGCGGCGTAGATGGCAAAGAAATCGGGAAAGGAGAACACTGATTAGTTAGAGATATCGATCAAAGCACGTGACAAGCCGCGTGTGCCGAGTCTTTAAAACCGACGTGCACGCTTGACACCTTTGCTTGAGCCTTCGCCTCTATTATCCTCTTCTTCCTCTGCAAGTTGACCCGTGTTCCTTAACCATTGCGCTTCTTCCTCGACGAGATTTGGGTCGTCTACGTCCACGAATTCCGGCACTGTCGGATCCGTCTTTCTCTTCACCGCCAGATTTTTCCTGTGTCCGTCGCGTAAATGCCGGACGAACTGATCTCTCGAACCTCGTGCGAAGTGGGTTCCGCAGCGACACTTATACGCGTTAGATTTCAGGTGGACATCGACTATATGTCTGGGCAAGCCCGTATTCGACCCAGTTGCCTTCCACGAGCACTCTTCCCCCATAGTGCGGAATGGACACTCGAGAGTGCCGTGAGGGTATTTTCCCGTGTATGCATTTATATGGTCAATGGCATGGGAATCGAATAGCCATGGCGTCGAAGTTCGCATGGCACTTTCCGCCTGGCAGTGCGTCTTCCGCGGGAAAAGGACATTCCCATCTCTCAGCGCCGTTGCGTACGGGCGTAATCCCGAATCGATAAGTTATGAACTCTGTCGATAGTGAGTTCTTAACTGTGACCTTCTTTACCCCTTTCACATTTGCATTGTTCCTACGCCTGGAAAATTCTTATGAGGTATGTAACTGCTGTTGCTATTCGATTTTCTCGAGTTGTGTGCGTGGCTATCAGATTTTCTCTTCATCCGATTCGGACGTGGAGTGCTTGTCCCAGAGGCGGTGGTCTGCTCTTTCTGGTTCGGCTGTACCATGCGTTGCTTCCTTTGCATTGTCGGGAAGATTCCGTCCTTCGGCGTAGAGAGCTGTCCCTCTGACGGAGGGCTCGTAGTTCTACCCATAGTCAAAGCCCTGGACAGATATCAGTGACAAATGTTAGCGATGAAGGAAGACAAGCACATACGGCATTTCTTCCCGCCTAACCAGATCGTCCTCACCATAGTGAGGAGCTGGGACTTCTCTCGTCACTGGCGATTCATGGGAGGCGTAGCTAGTCCGCACTGACTCGCCGATGAAGTGATCAAAGTCAAATTCGGGATCACTTGCATAGAATGCGTATTGGTGCAAGAGATCCATGAAATTTTGGAGGCTTATGAAAGAATCTTCATGAGTTCCGATTTCATGATCATTGGAGCACGAACGTACCTTAATCGGGAAATAGTTTCCACTGATTGCGCTAGACGGTCCTTTAAAACTGTTTGGGTTGCCTCTTTGGCAGGTTCCGATAACATCGAGGCGCTGTCGTTGTACATATCAACTTGCAATGGAACTGTAGCAGCCTCTGTTGGTAGCGCGGAAAGCTTCAACAATGAATCTGATCTGAGCATGGAAAAGAGTGGTCAGCGAAAAGAAAATCAGACAAGTGAATGTCATACCCATCTTCCACGGGCCAGAGAAGACTCTCCAGCCTCTCCAGAGATCCCTGGATTTCATCGGGTGTATCGTCAGGGTTACCAAACAATTCGTCGTCGTGCATCCCCAGAAAGTCCAATTCGGTGGGCATCTCTGCCGATGACGCGCTTTCAATCGCGTTAGGACGCGTAGGAGGATGAGATGTATACACTGGGCAAACTTACCTTGGCGTGGCTTGAAACTTTCCTTTGTGATCAGGCGTGGAGGTGGTTATGGACGATGTGGAGGAGGGAGGTTGTGCGAGGCTATTGAACTGGGACATAGTGGCTTTATTTAAATAGAACAGGTAGTCACAGAGGTCAAGCACTCGTAATCAAGTCAAAGTACGAGAAGGAATGCTTTGTGGATACAGCGGTGGGGGGAGAAGATACAAAGAGAGGAGGAGGGACGCGGGGTTTATTCTCTGCTTATGTCATCTACGCTTTGGCAAACACGGACAAACGCGTCGTGTTTCTCCTGACATTGTCAGAACATCAGAACGGCCCAAATCATTTTTGAAGGTGCATTCGTCCGAGATAAAAATGAATATTGGAAGTGTGGTTGCGACGAAGGGTAAGCCTCTTTGAAAAATTGTAAAGAGGAAGAGAAAATAACATCTCAATAATTCTCCTCATCGTCCCAAAAACACCAAGCCACGACTCAAGCTTATATCTATGTCGTCTGCGAGGCCTACCTGAGCATCTTGAGCCTAGCCTCTGTTTCGTGGATGTTTCCTGGGATCATGAATGATTTCTTATTTGTTCGTCGACCACTGAATGATGGCTCGTGCCAGCGGCATCTCTGGCCATAGCGGCGATACCTATAGCTCAAACAACATCCCCAACTGTGAAAGCCGAACGTATATTTACACGTAGATCTGACGTAGATCCGTCTTCCATGATGCAATGCAACGTTGTCTTCTCTGGAAGACTATCAAGTGAAGTCGACGTCGTCAATTAGCGGAAGGAAAGACTTGATACCGTCACCAAAAATGTATTCGCTTGTGCGCGAGGGAGCTGAGTCTCATCCATTTGCTTCAGTTTGCTATATATGTTGCTTCCTCTTTGAGAGGGTATGACAGACCACAGTAGCGTATCGCGACCCAAACGATGAAGCCGACTTCATACCCTTGTATGAGTCATATCAACTCGAGCTTCCCTTCGTTGCTTAGATATCATATGTATTCTGACTTAGTACATGAATGTAATCCAAGGTAGTCTTGGAATGCACTTTCTGACGTTACGACGGTTAAGTCCATACCTATCTTCCTGAAACTCTCAGATCCGTCGAACTTTGACTCAGTGACTTGGAGGACTACTGGTGGATGATAAACACGATAAAATAGGCCCAGATTCGAATCTACGATGGTACAATGAGCTAGAAGATAGACAAGTACAGTGCAAGCCACAAACAACAGACCGTTAAGAGAACAGACGATAATTGCAAAAAATGCGATAAATCGACGACAGTAAGAGCAGATAGAAATCTTTTTGATCCATTCTGGAGAGTCAGAACTATGAGGGGAGGAAATGGATAAAAAACAAAAAAAAACGGAAGCATGTTCGCGATACGAATAATGCCATGACAAGCACGTGAGAAGACATATCATGTCTTA